>JAQSUU010000167.1:2400000-3127512 GCA_038087645.1 Saccharum hybrid cultivar R570
CCCCTGCACAGGGGCAAATCCGCCTTCCACACAAGCCGGAGTACGGTGATAAAACTAGAAAAACTATTGTTTTCGGCTTTATCCTCTCCTCCCCTCATTTCCACGTGAGAGTAGGTTTTAAGAGCTAGCTCTATCAGTGAAGCTATTTGCAAAATACCCATTTGACACAAAACAGCTTCAAATTGAAGAAGAAGCTATGACAAACCGAGACTATACGCCCTGTTTGTTTGAACTACTTTAGCAGTACTTTTCAGTAAACGAATATTGTTTTCCTCTCACAACAAATCAGCATAAACATCAGGATAAGCCAAATTTTAGCGAAATGAATATATAAACCTTGCTATGGGCATTGAAATAAAAGAAAGGACAATTGACCCTCGAATATCACTAAATGTACAGTTAGCAAAACCCTGCAATTCAAGTTTTCAGTCTTTCCCCTTGGAGAAAAAGGACGAGAAAAAATGCCATGCTATACTAATACTACTTATCCCGGCAGTGGCAGTGAAGTGAAGACGTTGCACCGGCAGACCGGGCAAGTCCGGTGGTGGTGCAGCCACTTGTCGATGCACTGCTGGTGGAACACGTGCAAGCACACCGGCAGCCTCTTCACCATCTCCCCCTTCTCGATCCCTCCTAGGCACACCGGGCACTCTGACGACGTGCCGTCCGGCACCGCGCCGGCCTGCTGCTCGTACGCGTACGCAGGTATGTCGCCGGCAGCAACAACTCTACCATGTCCGCCGCCAGGAAGCGGCGCCTCCCTAGGAGACACGTTCCTGACTTGGCCCTGTCTGTGCACCACAATCTCCGGCAAATCAAAGCCACTATCGCCGTCGTCGCCGGCGGCGCTCCAGGCCCGGCGTATGCGCCCGCACGGCAGGCAGAGCAGCACACCCACGCCACGCAGGCAACGCCCTAGACTGGACCACGGGAAGAACGTGACGCACAAGACGGGGTAGATGCTGGCGTTGACGCTGACAAGGAGCATGAGGATGACGTGGGGTGCCTTCATGCCCCGGACGAGCGTGTAGACGACGAAGGCGGTGCCGCCGATGCCCACCGTGTTGATGAAAACCAGTATCACTACACGGCAGGAGCATAGTCACAAAGTTTCTGGGTCGATGGGGTCGAGGTACGGGGTCGCGGTACGTGGTACGCTACTTGTGAGAGATTTTTACACTTCGGGTCGAAAATAAACCCGTGAACCCGGGTCGGGGTCGACAAACCCGGGTCAAGGGTCGAAGGTGGTGAACCTGTTTTATGTGACTAGGGGCAGGAGCAGCCGAAGCACGCCATGTCTCTGCGGCGCGCAGTCCGTGGCTCACCTTGCAGCGGCTGTGACCTTGGTGCCCGGAATGCTTATCAATTACCTGCTCCCCTTGATACACACACTGAGTGCTGGAGTGACAGGATTAAAGATGATAGAACTTCATTGCTGTCTTCGCCCGCGAAATGGTACAAGAGATGCCCTAGTCGAAAGCTTTATGTCTTTTTCCAATAATGATAATTCTCACTAATAATAGCGTAGCTCACCTGGTTCGGTTGTGGCCTGTTAATCCTGGTTCAAATCTTTAACTTGACTTAGTGCTCTATTGTTCTGGATTTATTATAGAATTTAATGGTGTTATTCTTTTATTGCTATGCACTTTATCAATCTCTCCTTGAATTTATTTAAGATTTAACGGTTTTAATGACGTTATTCTTTCAGTGGTAGATGATGTCACTATCGACAGCGAGGCGCGCTTTTGATGACTAAATATTTGCTTTTTTGAGAGGATGACTAAATATTTCGAAGGTGCTTATAGGGGTACTGTGAGGCCCATGTGGTGACTTGTATTTCAAAGGTAGGTCATACAGGGTATGTGCGCGTTGAGTGTGCATGCATGCATACATGAGTGTATGCGTCTATACTGTGTTTTGCAAAAAAAAATGTCACATGCATGTTCTTGTTGGAATTATTCCCTCATATCATAAAAACATGTCGTTTACGACAACACTCGGTAATCAAACTTGTAAAACTACAACATCAGTATTTTAAAAATATAAGTTATGCGTGTAGAATTGTATTCAAAATACATGCAAAATATCATAAGTTTAAAGGATATTAAGATATACAGTCCACAAGAAAGTAACCGAAACAATACGATTCCAGGATTGATTATAACAAAAAAAAATTAACTTGGGGAGTATTATTGTTTTTCTTTTCTAATACACCAGTTCGGTGTTCTAACACAAGCTAGAATTTTATGAGACATCAACATTATTAATTGTTCTTTGATACCTCTGACTAATAAAAAGTACTTACATAAATTGTACATATTTTCTTTCTATTCATTTTCAAACACAATAAGACATAGGCATAATAATAGATACTATATAGTCTCTATATCTCTATATAGTTATAATAAACCTATCAATGACTGATTTGTAAGTGTTTTCATAGTAGTGACCAAACCTTAAATGACGCTATAAACTATATATCAATGGCTTCAAAATTATTTAATTTACAAACTTGTAAATCATATGTGATGATTTGGATTCAAGAATATTAAAATAAAAAATCTTATAAATTCAAAAGGATTTGTTTTGAAAGAAAATAATGGTCAAATATTAGAACCGAACACTGTGCAAAGTCAAATATATGTGATGATAGAGTATTTCTAATCAAAGATTTATTTTCAAGTACATGGAAGTAACGCGACCGGTGCCAAATTGACTTATGTGCAGTTGTTCATTAAGGGAGGACTAGGTAGCGTGCCCGTGTATTGCTACGGGACAAAACTTTTATAATAAAAACAAACAGATCGCACAATAAGATAACAATGTTGTGAATTAAATACAGACATTAAAGTGACATTTAACCCAAAAGACAAAGTTCGTGCATTTAACACAATCACAGTGAGTGCGACGTCACAGGCTCACCAACTCAACATTTCCATGTGTTGCAACAGCAACAAATAATGACTGACTTGCAATTTGTGCTAGTGTCTTTGTATGTGGTGCGCCACTTGGGGTGTTGTTTTGGGTTCAGACCACCCACGGTCTTAACCAATTTGCATCCCCAATTCAGTTTGTACAAGGTAATGTGGAGGGTATTAGCAACCACACATTTATCACTAATATTTTCTATATTGGAATGGCACTTCTATAGCATCAGCAACCAATATGCGACATAAACCACTACATGCTTTCACAATAGGCATTTTATAAAAGAATTAATTTGTAAGATTCCACAAATTCAACTTCACAATGGTAGATGGTTCATGTGACCAAGGGAAAATAATACAATCCAAAACATGAAACTAATTGTGACTGACTTAAGACCAATCCTACAAATAACAGGTAGCAGTAAGCTACGCTTAAAGGGATCCACCCATCAAATGCCTTCTCATGAAGTGCTCGATTATCTTCCATTCGGCTAACACGATCGGTAATCATACGATTTTCCTCATGAAGTGCTCGATTATCTTCTTGAAGTTCTTTTTTTATTGTTCAACCTGTGAACAAAGCAATTAGAATTAGCTAGGTGCTTCTACCAATACATGTGTAATTATTTTATGCAAAGGGATATCTTCAAATACATTGTTACTATTCTACAATAATGCCCAGCAAAATGAATCCAAAAGCAACTATAAACTTACATGCTTGGTAGAGGATTCAGAATTCAGAAAGTTACCATCCTTCATGTTAGTGATAGAAAATAATTTATCCACTTCAGCAACTGATGGAAATTGGAACCAACACGAAGTCGACCACCATGTGTACATGAAGGCTCCATGCGACCACGCCACCATCAGTATTCATTCCACACCAAGAGAGCACAGAGTTGCGTTGTCTGCACTTTGTACAAGGCCCACAAGAAGTCAACAAGTAACTGAATAATCAATACTGCATGACTGATTCTTCTGTAGTAGGCAGTAGTAGTAGATCAATAGCACTACAGCAGCACAGATGGTTATAAAAATTGAAAAGAAAACAGAAACACAAGTGTACTACAAAAGCACAAATGCACGGTGCTCATCAATTATCAGGAAGTGATTGTGAATAATGAAGACTTGCTAGACCTTCCCCCTTGTGACTCTGAAACAGATGCATCAGCCATAATTCTGAAGATGAATTGAAACAATCATATAAACAAAGCCATAATTGACGATATGCGCAGGTTACTTGGTTTTCCAATTTAGCTGCCAGAAATGTTGCCACAAAAAAATTGTTGCTGCAAAAAAATCTTGTCCCAGCAAGTACCATTAAAGCATGCATTTAATCATAGGTAATTACATCTCGATATCTAATCAACAGGTACCAGAAATATCAGTAACTTATTTAATCTACACTCCATAAATCATTTCTTTCTACTGGAAACAGTAGTTATATATCCAGTTCAAAAGGACATGTACAACTAAAAACAATTAAGAATTACAAGATATTAAAGATAAGATAATGCAGGACATGAATTGTACTCATCAGAAATTAAAGATACATGTGGTGCTTGCTAGTTTAATGTGAACTGTATCGATGTGATATTAAAATAATGATAACACCGTGTTCAAGTAAAATCAGTACAAGCTGGTTGTGCAGTAGCTTCAATGGCAATGCACTAACACAGAAATATATAAGACTAAAAATATATCCTAAGAATATAGTGATCATAGTATATTTAGGTACTAATGGAGCAAACTAATTGCAACAACTAATACAAGAAGATACTGAATGCCCTAATTATGTCTCGATAAAAGATGCAACCAGTGACCTACTATAATTCGGGATAATTATACAATGTAGCCATAAAGGAAACTAATAATTTACAAAGGCCTTTGTCACTGTCCTACAAATCCAATCTGAAACTTAAGGAAATAATCATCTGAAGCACGAATAAACAATCTGAGGGCCCCTGTCACTGTCCTACGGATCCAAGCTGCTTCTTCAGAACTAATAATTTACGAAGGCCTGAACAAGCAAATCACACAGCCAAACAATCACCAGACCTGGCTAAATAAGTAGTTCGACTTAGACTCCTCCTACCCATCGCACCTATTGCCATTGGACTGCAGCAAGCAACGATAGCTCATATCAGTTGGATAAAAATTAAAAATTGCACCCTTTCAAGCATAGCATCAGCCTTTGACAAATTGGATCTCCACTCAACCTCCGTCTGTCCAGATCCCCATCATAATTCCTAACACGCCAATCTTCGGACCAGTGAAGGCAATACCATCGAACCATCCAGTGCTAAAATCCTAGGAATGCGACTGCTTAATCCACCGGCCACTCATAAAAATCGGATCTTTAAACTACCCCGGGCAAGATCACGTGAACCGATGACATGTCGGCAGATCCAGTCCGGAATGGACCAGGGGATATAAGACAGAGTGGAGGAGGTCGGGAGGGAGGCAACGCCAACGCGGGCGCACTGACCTGGGCGGAGATGACCGGCGGCCAGGGGGGCCTTCCGCGCAGACGCCGCGGTGGGGGCAACCGGGCTACGGGCGACGAGCGACGGGCAGGCACGTGGCTCCGTGAGTGCGCAGGCGGTGGCCGAGCAGGCGGCGACCAATCCGCGGCACTCCAGGGGACGACAATGTGGATGGTGGACGACGGGTGACTGGGTGAGTGTGATAGAGCCGAGATCGTTGTGCCGGGGGTGGGGATTTGGAGGGAGACAGGATTGGGATTTGGGAAGGGAGGGAGCGTGATTGGAGGAAGGGACACCAAATCACCGGGATGGAGCGAGGTTTGTTTCCTTTCGGAGTGAGGGGACGAGGGGATCGTAGAAGGCAGAACCATACACCCACGTTCACGTTGGAATGTCGCACTAAAATAATGTCTATACTTAGGGGTCGTTTAGTTGGTGAAAAAGTTTAGGTTCGGCTACTGTAGTACTTTTCATTTTATTTGGCAATTTTATGTCCAATCATGGACTAATTAGACTCAAAAGATTTGTCTCGTGATTTACAACTAAACTGTGTAATTAGTTTTTTTTCTTTCGTCTACATTTAGTACTCCATGCATGTGCCGCAAGATTTGATGTGACAGATACTGTAGCACTTTTTGGGTTCACTTTTCGTGAACTAAACAGGCTCTTAGTCTTTTTAGTTGTAGGAGATAACTTTGGGCATAATTTTTTTGGGAGTGTATGCTATGGAAACTAGCTTCTTGTGGAAACTATGGAAACTTTAATCTAAGTCCACAGGATTCTAATCCGATGGCCTCAGCTGAAGGTGGATCATTTATTCACTTAAACCCTCCCACTAAGATTCTAATCCGATGATCTCAGATGAAGCACGACCCACCTTCAGCTGAGGCCATCGGATTAGAATCCTGTGGACTTGATTGAAGTTTCCATAGTTTCCACAAGAAGCTAGTTTCCATAGCATACGCTCTAATTTTTTTTCCCATCTATATCAGAGAACCACATCTAAAATACTAACACGTCGACGAGTACAATTGTACAAATCGATGAAAACACACATGGAGTTCGATACACAACAGAGCAACACTGAGGATCCTATGCTTTCTTGGAAAGAAATGTATAATCAATTCTTCTTTTATATATACCTTTTCTTTACATATGCGGTGCTGGACAAAAAGCTCGTTAAGCTGGCTCGGTGGCTCGGTACAAAAGTGCTCCGATTGGACTCATTTATCTTTTAAAATGAAAATGACTTGATTTGGAACGACTTTCAATTTTGGCTCAGCTCGTTAGGCTCGTTGTGAAGTTGGGTCTTAAACAATGCAGGAAATAATGATGAATAAGATTATACCAATTTCTAAAAAAGCTCGAAAAAAACTACGGTTGGCTCGATATCCAGCCCTAGCGGTGCCTATACTTTACAGAACAACTTCACATAGTTCACACTAATTGGTCGTCGTCTCAAATAAAAAAAAAGTTCACACTAATTGGTCCGGCATCGGTGCGAATACGTTGCACCGGCAGACTGGACATGTGGAGTGGTTGCGTAGCCACAGGTCAATGCACTCCTGGTGGAACTTGTGCCGGCACACCGGCAGCCGCTTGACCATCTCCCCCTTCGCCACGGCGCCAAGGTACACGGCGCAGTCCGGCGAGCCGTCACCGTCAGGCAGCTCGCCGTCCGGCTGCTCGTACGCCGGGATGTCGGCAGCTGTGGCTGTGGCAGCCACCCGCGCTCTGCTGCCAGCCGGAGCCGGTGGCTCCCGCGGAAGCACGCCGATGCCGATGCTGTAGCCTTGGTGACTCTGCACAATAAACTGCGGCAAGGCACCGCCCTCGTCGCCGTTGCCGCCACCGCCGCCCACCAGGCGACGTCGCGCGGCGCTCGCGCACCTGCCTGGCAAGCAGAGCAGCCAGAGGACCGCGCTGAGCGGCGGCTCCAGGCACCGCCCCAGCGCGGACCACGGGAAGAGCGAGCCGCAGAAGGCCGGGTAGATGCTGGCGTTGACGCCCAGCCAGAAGACGAGGAAGATGGACACCACCACGATGCCGCCCGTGCTGTGCGGCGTCCGCGCGAGCTTCACCAGCGCGTAGACGAGGAAGCCCGTGCCGCCGACGCACACCATGTTGGCGATGGCCAGACCGTACACGCGGAGGCAGCAGTCCATGGCGCCCGCGAGATCGGTCGACTTGCCTCTGGCCGAGCTTAGATGATTCACAGCTCGCGCGGCAACCTACTTCACCGATGTATCGGAGGGCATGATATGATGATAAGAGATGACTGGATAGTAAACAGCACAGAAGTTCATCGGGAATTTACGAGGTTATTGCTAGTTCGTGCCCGCGGAATGGCAACACGGAGAGATGATCGATTCGAAGCCGCGTCGTACTTCTGGGCTTCACATGTCAGTGTCACAACTCAAAGTCGAAAGTCGTCGGGCAAGAATTTTCGATAGTTGAGAACGAAACCGTAGAATTGAGAGGAAGACAGAAACAGAACGGATTTGCTAAGCAACATCCGGTTGTTTCGGCGGCGTGGACATGCGATTTTCTAGCCGCAGGATCTGACTCGCGTGTCTCTCTCCGCTGTCCGACGTGACTTGCTCTTTCTGGGCAAGGTGCGCCCCTACGAGCCTGCTGGCTGCTGTTGCTGCATCCTGCATGTGACCGGAGAGACAAAGGGGAGGTGGCCGCGCACGGGAGGCTCTGGGCCAGCGCACGGGACCCTAGGTCTGCTCCCATCGGTCATCTTTCTAATTTTTTTCAGAAAATTTTGTAAACAATTTGATGATATCTTTAAACAATTTGACATATATTTCTCTGATGTTTGGAATACATAAAAATAATTTGTATTTTTTTAAAAAAAATTGGTATATATTTATGTTATTCTCAAATTACATCACTCTGTCCAATAAATTACACCAAAAAATTATTATAAATATAGTAATAAGGCGATGTAAATATAGCTAAAAGACAATATAAGTGATGCCAAAACTCTAGTTGTTAGAGGGGCTAAAATAACGGTTGTTAGCTAGACGTTTCCGAACAGAAACATTCTACACGCCGTATTATATTCTAACTGGGCCCACTGATTTCGTGTCTAGCGCCGGCTGACAGTATATTATTCTATGGTTTCTCGGATCGCGATTTGTACTTCGAGAATTGCCGCGGTTACCGTCTATAGAAAATAGAATCATTATATGATTGGTGTGTTTGATCTAAGAAACTGGACGTTTTCTCGCTTTTTATTTTCTGTTTGGATTTCTTTAAATAAATACACACAGACATCCACAAATGCACACGTATTCACTCGTCCCTATAAATACATACACGCAGGGGCAAATCTAGGATATTATCTCACTGGGGTCAAGGACTAAGTGACGGGGTCAAACATGCACTGATTCTCTATTTCAAGACTAATTTGCACATAGATAAAAAGAATTTTAGTGCTATTTTCATAAAATTATCGGAGTCAGCGGACCCCGATAATTACATGTAGATTCGCCCCTGCGTACACGTAAACCCTATCCCATAAGTACAGCCAAAAGATTAAGCTAACATATCTATATACATGTACTTTTTTTAAAAAACTTTTTTGTTTGTAGATTGAAATATGTCGATTGTTACCGCATTTCACTTTACAGGCTAATAATTAGTATAGTCGTTTTGAATTAAGACATTCATCAAAATTTATTGGATGAATTCATTATGCACACTATCTAATTTAGGATGGATGGTTTCTCAAACCAAATATAGTCTCGCAACAATAATACATACTTCCTCCGTTCCAAATTATAAGTCGCTTTGACTTTTTTGGTACATCCATTTTGATATGCATCTAGATGCAATAATATGTCTAGATATATAGCAAAATGAATGAACCAAAAAAGTCAAAGTGACTTATAATTTGGAACGAAGGAGTATATCGCATCACCACTAGACCTTAAAACCCCATCATTGCAGATTTTGCTCAGTGGTTTACTAATACATATATCTCATCACCACTGTCGCGCCGGGAGAGGGGACATGGCCTCAACACCGATGGCCAAGAGAAAAGCACGGGGTCCTCCTCCACCATGCAGATTCGGCCTGCCTTGCTAAGCCAAGGGGCGTCGCGTGAGAGAGAGAGGGTATTCAGGAGGGAGACTAGGTGAGGGAACTCAGGAGGACAAGATGATATGATAGAGAGAATGTGGTGCAGATGACTGAGTAGTATTAAATCTTGTGAGTCAGAAATATCGGATCTTGGGGAGAGGTTTTGATGAGGACATCACTCCTTCAAGTACAAGCTAAGGAGAGGAAGAGGACCAGTGTGGGCGCCCAACTCATCTACACCATGGTTGGGCCTTCATATGGGCCATGGGCCTTGGCCTAGTCAAGGGATTCCTGCTTGACTGCTAGACAACATCTACAAGAGAGCACCGAGGCAGTAGCAAGGATGCCATCGAACCAATTATCAAACAACAGAATACTTCTCCTTCCCAAGGCTACTGTTCTTCTTCCTCCTCAAGTCTATCTCTCTGTACTCGGTTCCCCCTTTTGTTCTCTGCTTCGGCCTCCCTTTCCCTTGAGGTCCTATACTCTGCTTGCCTGAATCAAGTTATCCGTGAGCCAATCTAGTAGGGTTGCTAACATATGATGCAGATCATTCTCTGTGTTTCTATTGAATAGTGATTGTGTCTATATATATAGGAGCCTAGATAGGCAATCTCAAAGAAAGACACATAATGTTTTAATTAATCATTAATAATGATTCTCAACATGTATGAATGAGAGCGACGCCCCAGCGTTTTCGGCGTCCATGGGTCGTGGGAGCCAAGTAGCCAACTATTGTTTTAACTTCTCAAACTACCATAACACCTTCGGCGTCTCATATATATGACCTGAACTCATAACATCTGACTCGCATCTATATATTAAATTGAGTTAAATGCATCGTAGGTCTATTAACCTGTGAAGAGGTTTCAATTAGGTCCATCAACTGTGAAAGTGAATTGTTTGGTCCATAAACTTTGTACGCCGTATCAAATCCATATTCCTCCACGTAGGTTTTTCATGCTGACGTGGCTTGCTGACTTGGCAACGCATTTCGTCAAAGAGGCTGTGGGCGTGACGAGCAGGCAGAGTAGGTGCTGTGGCGCTCGACAACGTGTCCGGCCTTGGCCTGCTGCTCTTTCCAGTCTTCTTGCTCCTGGTCGGCCTCGAGCTCGACTTCCGCGCCGTGGGCGCCAGCGGACGTGTGCGGTAGGGGCAGGCGGCCCCCGGCGGTCACGCGCGGGAGGCTTGCCGTGGCCCTCGGCGGACATGCGTGGTTGACGTGCCCATCGTCCTCGCGGAGCACCGTGGTCGCGCACGCACTCTCTGCGACCTTGCGGGCGCCACCAAGTTCCTCACCGTCGCGGCGCGATTCGCGCGGGAGCAGGGGCCTCCGGAGGTGGCGCCGGTGTGGGAGCGTCGGGAGCTGCTAGGCCGAGGCGCCCGCCGCGCGCGGTGGCGCAGGTGTTCGACCGCGTCCTCGAGCTCGACGGCAGCGATCGGAACAGGCGCTGTCCGTGCAAATGCTGCGCGAAGATCATGCCACCGGCCGAACGCTTATGCGATGCCCTGCTGGATGCCCACGGTGCCGCACTTGGACTTGGAGGGGGACTTGCTGATGCCCATCACCGTGAGCACGGAGCCACATACGGACACGTAGAGGAAGATGAACGTGGCTACGAACTCGGCGATGCTGGACCGGTAGAAGGACCACGGTGCGCACTTGGAGGAGTTCGTTGTAGTCGCGAGTAGCCATGAGACTCGTACAGCGCGCTCTCGAATGTCTTGGATGGCGTCCAGGCACTGCACCACCATATCTCCCTCTGTGACCGGGCTCAAGGTCCAGGCCGCTGAGGAACGCGTCCCGCGCGGTGTGGCCTGGCCCCAGCTGCAGCGCGATGTCGTTGCTCTCGGCGGCCGACGAGAGCACGTAGTCGGTGTCCGCATCCTCGAGCCACGGCAGCGACGCGACGTACGCCGCCACCTTCAGGAACAGCGGGTTCTCCGCGCCGTCCATGGTGAGGCGCGGCACCTCGTATGCCCGCGCCGGCCTTCGTGCCGCTGCTGGAGCTTGCCGTTCCGCCCCGGCTTCTCGCCGCGCGCCGCTGGCTCCTTGCCGCACGGCCTTCCTCAGCTCCGCGTGTTCGTTGGCGCCGCGCTCTCGGTCTACATCCTCACGTCGGGGGCCGCCTTCGTGGCGCCTCATGCTGTGCGCGCTCCGCCCGCTCATGGCGCACCTGGCACGCCGTGCTGGCCTCGCCCAACGCCGTCATGGCCAGCGCCCTGCTCGCAGGCGTGGTGATCCGGTGTTCGGCACCGAGGCAGTGGCGCTCGCCCACACCTGGTTGACGAAATGCATTGCCTAGAGCTGTTTCACATGGACAAGTCAGCAAGCCACGTCAGCATGAAAAGCCCACGTGGAGGGATATAAACCTAATTGATACGACATACAAGTTTATAGATCCAAAAATCCACTTTGATAGTTGATGGACCTAACTGAAACTTCCTCCTAAGTTAATGGACCACTGGTACATTTAACTCTATTAAATTCTACTGTAACACACAAGCACATTTGCTAGTATATCTTAAAAAAAATCAAAACATCTTAGGCTGTCTCCAACAGCTCATGCAACACGTGAGGCAAACGCAAAAAAGGTCCTGCACAGTATTTTAGCACGCTCCAACAGACGACGCATACCGAGCACCCATTTTGGGTAGGCGGCGAGCTGGGACGCTTATTTGCGTCGTCCTCTCTCCAAGATGCAAATCGCCGGTGCTCTGCTGCTCCTTCCGCTCCTCTCGATCCTGGTCCCGAGGCGGTCCGGCCGCACCGCCCGCCCAGCGCCCAGCTCGGAGTTCGCCGCCGTGCCCGGAGCTCGCCCGCGCCGACGGGCTGCAGCTCGTCCGCTCGGCGCGCCGCCCGCCGAAGATGGCCCCACCACGCCGCAGATGGCCGCGCCGACGGGTTGAAGCATGATGGAAGCAGGGTGTTGATCCTCCTGAGGCGGCTCTGCTTCCGCACCTGCCGGCGGCGCACGGCGGGCTCCATGTACGCCGGGATTGGCGGCCACAGGAGGGCCCCGCCGTCGGTCGCGCCTGCGGGGACGCCGCCTCCATGGGCCCCGCCGTCGGTCGCGCCCCGCCGACGGGTTGAAGCATGATCGAAGCCCGCGCCCCCACCGCTGCCGAACGGGAGCTCGTCCGCGCGAAGGGGCAGCGCGCCTCGCCGGAGCTCGCAGCTCGGTGGCCGGCTGCGGGGAAGACGGAGGAGCATGCTTTTTGGGTCTCTTCTTTTCCTTTCGCTGTTGGAGAAGGAAGGATTTGGGGGCGTTACCTTTTCCATGTACATGACTCAAATCGTGGAATGGGTAGCGAGTTTGGGTGCTCGCTGTTGGAGACAGCCTTATAATTAGAGATAGAGAGAGTACATCGTAATAGTTATATATGTAGAAAAGCTAAAATATCTTATAATTTAGAACGAAGGAGTAAGTTGGTAGCTTATTTAATACTCCATCCGTTAAAAAAAATCAAAACATCTTATAATTAGAGATAGAGAGAGTACATCGTAATAGTTATGTATCTAGAAAAACTAAAATATCTTATAATTTAAAACGAAGGAGTAAGTTGGTAGCTTATTTAATACTCCATCCGTTAAAAAAAGAGTCATTCTCGCTTCAAAAAGTGAACAACTTTTAACTTTGACTAAATATATTTAATAAAATATTAACATTTATGGTATATAATTAGTACCATTAGGTAGATCATTGAATATACTTTCATAATATTTTTTTTGGAGATATAAATGTTACACGAAGGGCTGGCCTAGTGCAGTTGGTGAGTGCTAGCTCGCCGAGTCACCAGGTCCTGGGTTCGAAGCCGTCTCTCTGCAGAATTTCTGCGGGGGTAAGACTTTGCTTCAGTTATTCCTTTCCCCAGACCCCACTCGTGTGGGAGCCTCTGGCACTGGGTCTGCCCCCTTTATATAAATGTTACACGTATTTTCTATAAACCTAATCAAAGTTCAGGAAGTTTGACTAGCATGACTAACATAGTGACTCTTTTTTTTTGGAACGGAGTAGTACATAATAAACTTTTATAAAATCCTACTGAGCCAGTCAGACTGGCCATACAGGCTTGTGAATTCGATCATCAAGTGCCGACGTTCACAAACTTACAGCTACATGTTAAGATTTTAGTTTTCCGTCTTCTCGGCCGAGTCATGAAACGAGGCAAAGGCTGAGATTCACAGAAGTCACCAATTTACAGCTGAACATGTGTTCTCACTAGCCGCATCATGAAAAGCGAACTGGGAATACAGATTAACCTAAGGTCACACCATTTGCGCCGGCAGCGGCGCGAACACGTTGCGCCTGCACACCGGGCACGTCGAGTTGTCGCTCAGCCATTTGTCGACGCATTGCTGGTGGAACACGTGGAGGCACGCCGGCAGCCGCTTCACCATGTCGCCCATCTCCATCTCGCCAAGACACACCGTGCAATCGGACGCGCCATCTGCCTGCCCGGCGTCCCGCTGCTCGTACGCCGGGATGTCCGTCGCTGCGGGCAAGGTGCTGGTGCTGGTGCTGCCTCCGCCGGCGCCGCTGGGGCGCCGCAGCCATCCGATGCGACGGACGCAGCAGAGGAGCGCGTTGCCTAGCGCAGCCCACGGGACGAAGGCGCCACAGGAGACGCAGCAGAAGACGGCGCCGATGCTCACCCAGAAGACGAGGAAGACGGAGACCACGACGGTGCCGGTCGTGCTGCGGGAGTGATCTCGCGCGAGCACGTAGATGATAGTCCCCGTGCTGCCCAGGAAGAACGAGTTGAGGAAGGCCAGCATGAACACGCGGACGCAGCGGACGCACCAGCGGACGCAGCAGTCGCACCAGTCCATGGCTGGGACGAACTGGCCGGGATGCAGCGGTGGTGCTTCGCCTCTCGACCTGGTTGTCAGGCCTAGCCGACTAGCTGGATGCCTGGATGCTTCTTCACGGCCGCCCGTGCGTGGCGACGGTGGCTCGTTTTGTCCGGTGATGCCGCTGGGTTGCTGGACCTCTTGTCTTTCTAGCACTTGTTCACTAGCGGAAAAGGCTAAAGAGTACGGAAACTCCGAAGGTCCTCGCTTGCACCGCCGGTATCCGAGATCAGGAACCGCCGTCGTCGTGTGGGTTCGCATTGTTTTTTTCTAATTTTGTTTCTACAGAGAAAGCAACGATCAGAAAGCCTAACAGTGGGTCATCAGTTCAAGTACTAAAATAATTGCATCCGAGCGCATTCATCCTAGGCATTTGCATGGTAAGGGCCTGTTTGGATTTTCGGGTTCAAAGTTTAGTTGGCTAAAATTGACGAATAAACTTTTAGATCACTTTAACTTATTTGTATAACCTAAAGTATTTTTTGTAAGATTGGCTAAACATTAAATAACACTTTAGGCCCTGTTTATCTGGCTTATAATCCGTCTTATTCAGCTTGTTTTTTCAGTCGGAACAATATTTTTCTCTCATAAAAAATCAGCCAACGGTGTTTTTCAGCCGGCTTATAATTCCAGCCGAACGCCTCCTTAGATCTACACCGTTTGGAACCTTAAGAGCTAAAGTGATATAAAATTTAGATCATAAGTTTATAGGAAACATGATGTAATGATTCCAGCAAATTTCTTCAGTTTATAAGTTGTGGCTACTGAATTCTCATGTCCCATATTGTATATTACAAATAAACAATTCGGTCACAAGAACTGAAGACACATCGTCTCTTCATGAGACATGACTTTGTTTTTTATGGATTACACCCTAATATGCACAAACTTCTGCTTTAGCAAAAATTGATGACCTTTAGAGCAACTCCAGCAGTCTATCTAAACCCACTACCTACCTTCAATTTGGGTAATGGAGGTCAAAAAGCGCACTCTAAGAGGCTACTTATAAGATACTTTTGTTGGCGCAACAAATTCTCCCTCCCACTACCTACTTCTGTTAGGCCAACAAATCAAGCTACCTAATTTTTTCATGGCAGTTTCTTCTACCCCTGCGTGCGGCGCCTCCCTCCCGACGTGGGCCGCATCTCCATGCACAGTGTCTCCATGTCCCGATGCTGGTGCTCCACGCCGGCCGAGCGTGCCTCCTCCTCCATGGCAGCCGAGCTGCCTCGTCCGCGCCGGCCAGTCACGCCTCCTCTCCGCCGGTTTCCTCCCTGGCGCGGGTGCTCTCCGGTGTGACGTGCCTCCCGTGCCTCCACGTCGGCCCCGCTTCTTCCACACCTCCAAGTCGCAGTAGCGGGCCACGCCGTCCGGATCCACGAGTCCCTCGCTGGCGACTCCCCTCGCCCTGGAACCTTCTCCGATGACTCCCCTGGCGGCGTTCCACTCCTGATTCGCCATCCCAATGGCCGAGTTTCTCGATGGTGACAAGGAAGAGGATGACATGTGGACTGCTAGAATGAACTTGGGAGCCATGGTTTAGGTAGTGCTACTAGAGTTGAAAACAAAAAAAAAATAGATAATATTAAAATAGGTGGCTACCTAAATAAAAAAAATAGGTAGCCTATTTTAGGTAATATTACTGGAGATGCTCCTAGTCACACCATAACAGGAGTACAGGACCCACTCCCATGAGTATGATCTCGACAGCTCATACCAGCGGCAACGCACCATCCAGTGGAACGCGTTGCCCTGAGTCTCGGTTGCATGTTAAGTAGGCACAGGAAAAAGCCCTCGGCGTGCGTGGCATGTACACCAATCAAGGATTTACAACAGATAAACTTCAACAAGATCTATCCAAACAATCTTGGACTACAAACTAGGAACAACCTAGCCGAACTATACATACATCATATATATCTTAACACAATTTAGCTGTTAGCTGCCGCGCTATAGTCAGCTATTTGCTATTTCTCGAGGTCGAGAGCTAAATGCCTTAGTTGGAGATTTAAAATCTGCTCCTCGCTCCCTGAGCTTCTTCTCTCCACTCTCCACGTAGCAGTGGTGACTGCGCTGCCTTGGCCAGGAATGTCCGAGGGTCGTCTTGGCTGTCGTGTGCGCCCCTTGGGTCAGGTTGTGGGGAGATCGATGCCGAGGTACATGAAGGAACCTCCTCTTCCTCCTGTTTCCATGGCTCGGTGCATCGTGTGACAAGTCTCTGACCACCCCCCTCCACTACGCAAAACAGACGATCACTATATCGGACATAAACCCTGCATCACCTGCGGGAATAGAGTTTGGCAGAGGGCAATCGACAGTAACGGGGTGGCCTATCACGCTACCGGTATTGAGCCAACAGAACTGTTGGGTGAAAGCATCAACCAGTAGTAATATAACATGTGTCACTATCGTGTTGTGCATGGCGCTGCAGTGACACGGCGGTATAAAAAGACAGTGGTCCATGGATTTGGGCTGATGTCTATTTTCTCAGCCGCATCACGAAAAGAGAATAGGGAAATAGATCAAGGTCACACCATTTGCGCCGGCAGCGGCGCGAACACGTCGCACCTGCACACCGGGCACGTCGACTTGTTGCTCAGCCATTTGTCGACGCACTGCTGGTGGAACATCACCGGCAGCCGCTTCACCATCTCCGAATCAGGTGAATCGGTGATGCCGGCTGGGTTGCTGGTAGGGATGAAAACAGAACAGAAATATTCTGAATTGACCGTTTTCGTTTTTTATATTATGAACCGTTTTTTAACATGAAAAATTATCAGTTTTAATTGGTTTCATAACCATTTTCAACTATTTTTTTGTAATCTTTAATTGCTAAATGTAGAAATATTCCGAATCGATCATTTTCGTTTTTCTATATCGTAAGTCCGTTTTCGATCGTTTCCGACCGTTTTCATCCTTAGCTGCTAGTCTTTCTTGTTCTCGTTCACTAGCGGAAAAGGCTAAAGAGTATGGAAACTCCGAATCAGGTGAATCGGTGATGCCGGCTGGGTTGCTAGTCTTTCTAGTTCTTGTTCACTAGCGGAAAAGGCAAAAGAGTACGGAAACTCCGAAGGTCCTCGATTGCACCGCCCGTGCTAGGAATTTTTCTTGAAATGTATGTAATAAATATAAATATTGCCGAAGGTATCCGACATCAGGAAACCGTGTGTTTTCTGCATGTGACTAGAGTTGAGTCCATATCTAAATATTCGGATGCTAATTAGAAAGATTAAACATGAGCTAATTATAAAACTAATTGCACAGATGAAGAGTAATTTGCGAGACAAATCTATTAAGCTTAATTAATATATTATTAGCACATGTTTACTGTAGTACCACATTATCAAATCATAGACTAATTAGGTTTAATAGATTCGTCTGGTATATTATTCTCCATCTGTGCAATTAGTTTTATAATTAGTCTATACTTAATACTCTAAATTGGTGTCTAAATATTCGATGTGACAGAGACTAAAGTTAGTCAGCGGTACCAAACACCGAATGCTAGGCCTTCTTTAGTTCCCCCTAAAGTTTAGTTCTTATCCCATTAGATGTTTGGACACATACATAGAATATTAAATATAGACTAAAAATAACTAATTGCACAGATTATGACTAATTTGCGAGACGATTTTTTAAGCCTAATTAGTCCATGATTTGACAACGTGGTACTGCAGTAAAGCTACAGTAAAAATATGCTAATTAGTCTTAAAAGATTCGTCTCGCAAATTAGACGTAATCTGTGCAATTAGTTATTTTTTAGTCTATATTTCATACTTCATGCATGTGTCTAGACATCCGATGGTGAAGGACCGGAAACAGCGACCGGAGGGGGGGTGAATGAGAGCCTCAATTTTTTTTCGAAACTTTGGTCATCAGCTCAACACACAACCCAAAAGCAAACTCACACCAAAGCCGTGAGATACACTGCTAACACATAGCAAGATACCTCACGCGAAGTCTTGGACACTTGGAAGAACCCCCGAGAGACGATGGAAACAAACACACGAAGCGAAAAGAGAAAAATAGCCAATTCTGCGCAAGTCCGGACTGTCCGGAGAGAGGTGGCGGACTGTCCGCTGGTCAGTCTTCGGACTGCCCGGGTTCACCTCTCGGACTGTCCAGCGGCAACAGCCCGACCACAACAGTCACTGGTTCTGAAAATTGACCACAATGGCAGACTGTCCACGGGCTACGCCGGACTGTCCGCAGGCCAAAATCTAGAAACCACACCAAGCTGAAACAGTTCTGGACACGATTCTACCGAGAACGACGGGCTGTCCGGCTTAGGGTGGTAGACTGTCCGCAGTTCAAAGTTCAAGAAACACACCGAACGAAAAAGAGTTCTGGACTAGCTGGACAGGGGTCACGGACTGTCCGCATTGGAACCCCAAACTGTACGCCGGTCACTTCACAGAAAACAAACAACGAAGCAAGGATTCTGATATGCTCGAACCCCGACTCTCGGACTGTCCACCGACCAGGCGTGGACTGTCCGCGAATCGCGTAGACAGAAGAACAGGGCGCCCTCAAAATCGCCTCCTCACTTTGATCTTCCGATTTACGGCCAAACCTTTACCGACTACCACGAAACTTGGTGAGCATGATCACAAGACAGTAGGGGAGTTACCTCTAAGAGGTTATCGCCCAATTTGAAGCCAAACAACCGAAAATCGAAAGAGAACGAAAAACACTAGTTCTTGAGACCTAGACTAAGAAATCGTCTGATCTATGAGCTCGTGAGGAATTGATTGATTTCCTTCGGTGGAAAGGCTCAACTCACGTCGTAGCTCAAATCAAAGCAAAAGAACGGATCAAAAAGGTCTAGAAACGACGAATCGACTCAAGAACAAGAAGGGGAAGGAGAAGAACACGAAGAACACATCAAGAACGCAAAGAGTGATTCTTCCGCCGAATTCCGGAGGACACAAGGAGGATTCAGGACCTCCTTTCCCACTTAAAATCTTGGTTTTTACACAAATCACAAGGATTAGTGGACCTCCCTCTCAAGCAACTAAGGGGAGGAGGAAACCCTAACAAGGATGAAGGAAAATACAAATGGAGGAGGTGAGGGAGATGGGGGCTCCCTCATCCTATTTAACAGGGCTATTACACAATCCTAGTTTTGCACCTAGATACAATTGAGTTAAACCACTTAGCCCAAGGGCGTTATGGTCTAACCCGGTGTTATGTTCATCCTACGGTCACCGCACCTCCTCATCAGTAGCTTCGCCTCGACGCAAACTCTCCGATGCCGCCACGTGCCGTCCGTTCCTCCTCGGAACCACCGCCCCGGTTTTGAGGCCCAAACCCGTAAACCCGCCACCGATAGTTTTGAGCCCCAAACCACCAAACCCGCTCGCAAGTAGCGTACTCCGTACGCGTCCCCCGCCGCTCGACACGTGTCACCGCCGTCCTCGATCGGCCGGCCGCCAAGTCCTCTGAGCCCCGCTCGACTTGCACGTCCTCCGTCTTGACTCGGTCAACACGGTCACTCCCATATACACTTGCGCTTGTCGATGCCCAGATGTCATCCACCGCGGCTGATCACCCGGCCTCCTGGTCCCTCGGTTCAAGCCTCACGTCCGCCTTTCACCGCTCCCGGTCCATCGGCACGACACGTCCCTACTTGACCTTCACCTCGCCGTCGACTACCGCCTCCGAGCTCCACACCTGCACACACACAAGACAAGAGATATGTCGCACTTCCCAACTCACGTCGGGGTTAGGTCACACACTCAACCTTGATCGTAAGTCATGTTGACAATCATTCATCACAAATCGAATCACAAGGGTACATTTAAACCTTGTGTTCGTAGATGGGATAGAAACTAAACTTTAGGGTGAGGAACTAAACAAGGTCTCGTCATCCTGTAGTTTCGATTTTTTTTTGTTTTCTATTTTTGTTTCTATGTATATAGAGGAAGCAAGGAAGCCCAACAGTGACGTGGGTCATCTGTTAGAGTCCTAGGCCTGGATGCCTTGTAAATTTTATCTTGTACATACCATTCTTTTATTTAATTGAAAAGGAAAAAAAATATAGGTAAGGGACTCCCTGCCGGTTCGGTCAAAAAAATTATATCTAACCATTCATGGTATGGGTCACACTTTCACTCATTTGTGTGATCTAAAATTTTTATTGGAGTTAGCTAAACTTGAGGTAATATTTTAGACCTTCCGTTTGTGAAACATTTAAAAGCTAAAATGATCTAAAATTTAGATCATAGTTCATAGGACACGTGATCTAATGGTTCCAGTGAGTCTCTTCAGTTTATCAGCTGTGGTTGCTGAATTAACAAACAAACAAATCGGTCACAAGAATTGAAGAATCATTCTCTTCCCGAAACAGAACTGCTTTAGCAAAAATTGGCGACCTTAGTCGCACCATAACAGGACCCACTCCCGGGCGTGAGTATGATCTCAGCAGCTCACACAGGCGGCAGCGCACCATCCGGTGGATCTGCAGCTGCCGTGACCTTCACAGCATCTGGCTGCGGCGAGACGTCGCACCGGCACAAAGGGCACGTCGCATGCGAGTGCAGCCACATGTCGATGCACTCCACATGGAACAGGTGGCCGCACGCCGGCAGCTGCCGGACCATCTCGCCGGCCTCGACGTCCTCCAGGCATACTGAGCAGAGTGCGCATCTTCCGGACTTGCTGCTGCTGCTACCCTCCGCGCCACACGTGCCAGCATGGCGCGCGTACGCGAACGCCGGCAGCGCATCGATCGCCGCGTCAACGAGGCCACACGCCGCGGCGCGGGCGCGCGCGGCTGGCATCGTCGTCGCCGTCGTGGGCAGCGCGGGAGCGGCTCCGTCTGCCGCGCACCGCCGGGAGACGCAGCCGGCGGCGATGAACACCACTGCGACCGCGCCGGCGAGGGCGCACGCCTTGACGATGCTGACCGTGGCGGCGAGGATGGCCAGCAGGAGCAGCGACGCGGTGGCGGCGACGATGCCATAGCAGACGAGGGAGCAGTCGTTGCCGCGGGCGCTCGGCAGCGGCCGCTGGTGGTGCGGGTTGAGCATTAAAAAAACAAATCTAAGATGCCAAAAAGAAGTGCTAAACGTTGTGCGCGCGAGCCGGCGCGTGCGGTGTCGTCAGGACACGAGGTTGCCATGGCGCAGCGTCGCGGCCCCAAGAAATAGGCGGCTAGCGGTGCTTGGACTCTGCGGCGTGCCAGCCGCGTTCGGCTTCCAATTCGAATCGCTCATTGGCGACCGCGGCGCCGCGGCGGATTTGTTTGGCCCCAGGTATTGGCTTGGCCACTGGTGGCCGCAGTTTTGGTTGTTTGATTTGGTTACAGTTTTGGTTTTTGACTCCGGCCGCTTTTGGCGGATCGTAAACGCATTTTTTTGGCGAAAGATCTTATCTCTTCACTTTGGCCAGGGGCACGTTGATTAGACGTGAGAAATGTTCCTTTTCCCAGCCTGATCGAGACTACAGATATCGAAATCGAAAACGACTGACAGACTGCCTTCAGTATTTCTTACACACGAAAACTTCTTGACATATACGTCAGTGGCTTCATTAGCTGCAACAAGTTTTTTTTATTCTAATTTGCTACTTCCTCCTCCGTCCCAGAAAAGATGCAATTATGGGATGCGTGCCGGTTAAACTGACTCAAGTTTGACCAAGTTTATAGCAAATAGTATTAACATTTATGTCTCCAAATAAATTTATTATAAAAATATATTCTATAACTAATCTAATGATACTTATTTTGTATTATAAATATTAATATTTTTTATATAAATTTAGTCAAAGTTGAAATTATTTGACTTCTCGAAAAACGAGAATTGCATGTTTTTATGGACGGATGGAGTACTAAATGTTTACCAGTGTTCGCTCGCTTGATGATGAACCTGTATCTACCTGAACATTCACCGTGTACCAAATTTACCCTACGAACAATGTGTACAACCCACATAGGAATATACAGCTCACAGAGCGACACTATGGCCCGCTATAATGTGCCGGACCAAGAAATGCTGCGAACAATCCGAAAAAGGGAAGCTAAACCGGCGGCAGCGCGTCAGCCGACGACTGCGCCGCCACCGTCGTCGTCACGATGGTTTTCGTGGTATGCCGCCGCGGCGAGAGGTCACACCTGCACAGCGGGCACGTCGTGTGCGAGTGCAGCCACATGTCGATGCAGTCCTTGTGGAACAGGTGCCCACACGCGGGCAGCCGCCGCACCGTCTCGCCGCGCTGCACGTCCTCCAGGCACACCGCGCACAGCGCGCTGCCCGCAGACTTGCCGCTGCCCTCGGCGTCGGCGGGACACTCGTACGCAAACGCCGGCGGCACGTCGGTCGCCGCCGCGCCACCGAGCGGGCAGGAGTAGCCGGCCCGCCGCAGCGCCATCACGACCCTGCTGGCGCCTGCGTCATGACGAGTAGCTCGCGGCGCGGCGCCCATGGCGTCTCGCCCGGTAGCCGTGGCGCCGTAGGGTACCAACCAGCCGACTATGCCAAAGAACACCACGGTGACGCCGGTGACGGCGCTGGCCTTAACGACGCCGGCGGTGGCCACGAGAACGCAGAACAGGAGCAGCGACACGCAGGCCACGACGACGCCGTAGCAGGCGCGGCACTCGACGTCGTCGTCATCGCTGCCGCCGGCCGAACTCGCGGCGGAGAGGATAATCGTGTTGGCACTGCTCATTATGAGTATGCCGTCGCTGTGTCGTCCTTGCACAAGGATGACAGGCTTTGCCCTGTGCTACCATGGGTTGCACGGTAGGTAGGCGCGGCAAGAAATAGACACAGAACGCCTGACACTGACACTGAGCATAGGAAAGGATAGTGCTCAATTGCTTTAGAAACTGCCAATACGACTGGCATAGCGCGCGCAGTTTGGGGGGTTTTCAGGATTTGCTCTTATCAATCAACTGCCTGGGGCCGCAGTTTTGGTTTCGTGGCTGTCAATCCTGTCATTCGAGGACAAACCATAAGAGATCCAGACAAATTTAGGACACAAGGAGAATAGCAAAAGACAAATGTACCCCCCTAGTTAATGGTTTGTTCGGCTGTCAGCGTCTACGAAGAAATTCCCAGCCGATCAGCGCTACCACCTCCCCCTCTCATGCAGTCTCTGTGGACACAACAAAGACTGGGGATTCAAATAACCCAGCAGCTTCATCCATTTGCCTCATATATTGTCCCCATCTGTGTATTTGATCGCTCTTTCAAACAAGGCAAAATTTGCTGCAGGACATGCAAAGTGATCCCACTTTGCTAGCGGACATGCAAAATTTGGCGATTTGCTAGTGGACACTCTAGTTCTTTACAAATTTGCTGGTGGACACCGGACCGAATAAAATATTTATCTCCAAGCTTTCGAGGAGAGAGAAGAACGGGAATTGTCCTTTTCTGCCCCTAGCTGTTTCTTCTACCTTGGTCTCCTTCCTCTGGCCACGACAGCGTGGGGCCCACGCACGGTAAAACTATGATGACTGGGCTTGACTTCAGCTGATGTGGCATTTGACGGTTACGTGGCGCGATAGGATTGGCTCATAGAGGTTTTGTGGCCTCACCTTTGACTGGTTGACTGGTGGTCAACATAGGATTTGAACAGCCCATCTTAGATCGGACGGTCGTGGTTCGCTGCCTGCCCTTCGTGTCCAGGAAGACAGAAGCAATGGTGATGGCCCGGCTTGGAGCTCCGGCGAGGACAGGGGAAGGTGCTGCGACTTTGAATCGAGGCCTTTGAGGGGTTGTGCGGACGTGTCGTGCCACTGCAGTTCCAATGGAGGAAACGGGGTGGCAAAAGGAGGTGTGCACGGGGAGATCGACGATCTTGAGCTATGGTCAGCCATGGCGGCGGTGGCGGCGATTCGAGGCACTGGAGCAGGAGAGGAGGCTCGGGGAGGGGAGGCATGGCAGTGGCGTGCGATCGCAATGCTGGTGCTTCCCTTAAATAGGGCGGAGAGGGGAAGGATGGCTGGGTCACGGAACTTAAAAGCTGGTCGTCAATGGCAGTCGCGGTGGCAAGTGCAGGCACTGCGGTGCGGGAGGGAGCTCGGGAGGGCGAGGCGGACAAAGCGAGCAGAGAGGAGTACGAGGGCACTCTTTATAGGGGTGGAGGAGAGGAGAGGAGGGGAGAGCCGCATCGCTAGCTTCGCGTGCAGGCTGTCAATGGCGGCTGCAACTCTGACACAGCGCGCATGGGATGAATGGATCAAGTGAGGACGGGTGTGGCTGGCGGGTGTAGGCTCGGTCCACGTGGGTGCGGTGGAAGCAGGGAGGAGGCCTGGGTGGCCACGCCACCCTAGCAACGCCCCTAGCTGCAGCAGCCGTAGTAGCCATTGTAACACCCCAGGTATTTGTCACTCATTAAGTAGTGGGTTTGAGCTCAAATATGATAGATTAAGTGGAGATGACGATGTCAAGGTACCTATGGAGATGAGTCTAATCTAAACTTGGATGTTGCACCCTTGCTTTGCATATAGGCCATTTTCAAGATATATGCTTGGGTGGTGTTATTGCAATATCTTCATGTGTCTCACCTTAATACCCATCTATATTGGTCACTGGAAAAGTTTTATGTAGTTTGGAATCAAAAAGTCACATGAAAGGATAAGTTCTATTCCTATTAGAATTGCACCATTAAGTGAATTGAATTATAGATCATCAACCAAATCTTGCAAACTTACCCAAATGACTCTAGATGAACTCTACAACAAAAGTCATGAAGGGTTCATGTTGAGCAAATGTCAAGAAAATGTCCCATTTGGCCTAAAACCCTAGTTTAGGCTTTATCGAGTTGCTACTTTGACCAAAGTGAAAGTTTGACTTCTATACTAGTTATGAGTTTTGACCTTAAACAAAAATTTTAGCTCATCTTATGTAGAACAAACTTTGTTTAATTGTCAAGAGCTAGTTTGGCCTCTATCCTAGTCAAATAGAGCTCCTAAGATTCAATGCAGTGCTGTTTTGGAGCCTAGGAATTTGGCTAAGTCCTAATTGAGGTTTAACTGCAGGTACCCTACTTTGGAGCTTTATATCTTGCAAACCAAGCTGAACCAGCCCAAGGTCCTTTAATCAAAGTTGTAGATTGAGTTGTATACAACAAACTTTGTTTTGGGAGCATACCATGATTCAGCTTGTAAATAAGATGAATAATGGACCAAAGTTTGAATCTACAACTGTTTTCAGACTTAGAAATATTCTAAGTCTAGGAATTCTAGCACCAATACCGGTTGGCATGCCGCGTTCTCATGTTTTCCTTAAGCAACTTGATTTGACCCAAAAATAGAAGTTGAATATTATATATTGGAGAAGAACATACAAAAAGTTGGAATTCGTTTGACCAAGTTTGGCCTTCCAAAGCTAGCGCAAACCGAGCAAAGCTTAATCACCATTAAGCCGGTGACAATGTCAAATTTGGAATTAATTATCTCCTAATCTAGAGCCCTAATGGTCGAGCACCCTTAACCAAAATTGTAGAGCGTATTGTGGGCTGCAACTTTGCTTTTACGACCGTGATCCAATTTGGCCTGTAGCCAGCCCAAAATTGCACCCCACGCCGGCCACTTCGGTGAACACCACGTGCTCGATGTTGTGTCACCGTGGCGACCATGCAGGAGTACCACGCGCCTCGCCTCTGAGCCATGACGGACACCTCCCCTGCACTCTTGCGTCGATAAGGAGGAGCACCTGAGCGTCCTTGTTCACTCTCTGCTCCCTCTAGCCCTCGCCCACACTCTTCCCCGCAGCGACGCCACGCGCGGCCGCGTCCGCCATGGCCGCTCGCCGCGACCTCGAGAGTGCACGTGGCCGGGCCACCACGACCCACCTCGGGCCGAGCAGAGCAGCCCCACGGGCGCGCCTTGACGTGTCCAAGCCGCCACGCCCCTTCCCCGCCGCAAATGAGCCCCCTGCCGGTCGGAAATCATGACCCCGACGTCCTCCTCTGCTGCCTCCGTGGCCGGCTGACCTCGGACCACCGCGAAGCAATACGAGGGCACCAGCGGGGCATGCAAGAGGCCCCTAGTGCTCCGCCGTCATTTCCCGGCTGCCGGCGTGGCCTCCTCCGGCCGGAGCAGCGAGCTCCGACGAGCTCCTCTGTTGATTTCGCGTTAGGGACCTCGAGCTTGAATTTGAATAAATACAGGGGGGTTTCTGCAGAACCTATGACTCATATGAATAGTGTCGTGAGGACTGCTTTGTAATTATTTTTGCAGGAACTTTGAAATTACATAGTAAATCATAGAAAATTTGTAAAATAGCAAATAAGGACTTTTTGGAATCATTGTGAAATTCTTTATGCAGTGGATCTATAATATGTCATGGTTTAGTTTAATATTTTATCTGTAAAAATAGATTTATGCAACTAGGTTTTCAATGCTAGTTGTATTTGTCATTTTCATAATTGCAAATTTAGGGCTCCAAATGAAGTGAAATTTTTGTGGCATGCTACTCATGTGATGTTTGATGTGTGGTAAAAATTTTATGAATTTTGGGTGCCTTATGAGTGGGTTATTAGTGTATCTTGCTCTCATATAATTTATTGTAATAGCCATTTGTCTTTTTCATAGAGGTTGATATGAATGTACAAATGACTTGAAATTTATACACTAGACTATTTAGAGCATATGTAGGGCACTGTTATTTTGGTAGAATTTATTGTGCAATTTTTCTATGTGTTCATAATTCTACCTAATTATCTAAATAAATTAAGAAAATACATTAAAAGAATTTATTTAGAAATGGACTCTATGTTTTCTGGTGTTCATTAGTCATGTGTGACATGTTTATAAAGTTAGTTTTGTCCAATTATATGTTTGCATCATTAGTTAATAATTATTTCTTGCAAATGAGGTTTCTGGACAGATCTAGGAACTTAGCAAAGTTCTTCATGATAATGTGCTTTTTTGTAAAACTTATTTATACAAACGTTGTAGATAATTTATGTATCTAGATACTGTTAAAATTTGGTAGCATTTAGCCATGTGGTTTAGGAGTTATAGCTGTTTAAATTTAGGGTACAAAATTGCTTGCTCTCTGTTTGTCAGGAATAGATTCTGGAACTTTATAATTTTGACTTGTTTAACTTATGAATCATGTTGTGATGATATTATATGAAATGTATAAAATTTTATAAGATTTCTAGAATGTCTTCTTGCAAGTCATTTGGATTTATAAAACTCTAGATATGATTAATTTATAAAGCTGCTGTTTGCAAGTCCAGAAATTAGCATATTCCAGTTATCGTTGTTGCTTCATCTTGACTCGCTTTGTATGTTGCTAAGTGTGATTCATGCCCTTGGTGATGAAGTTAGTACTCCTGAGACTTTGTAAATCTTGTGTCATGTTTGGTATTGCTTTCCTTGCTATCTTAGCATGATGATTAGTGTGATGTTTAATTAAGCTAAGTGATGTGCTTAAGTAGGTTTAGTGTAACTGTGTATTTGCCTTGATTAGTGTGTGATGCATCATCTATTGCATTTCTATGTGTTCATACACTTGCATCTTGCATCTCATCTAGGTACGCTAGATGAACCACGTGAAGAACATGATGTGGAGCTAACCAGAAGATGGTGTTGGTGGACCTATCTCGGAGATGGAAGGATCGGACAAGTGCTAGAATGAGGGAATGCTCGCCCAACGAGTGTTATCTAACAACCACTGACTTGTGTCGGATCCTAGGCAAGCTCCAGAGCATTATAAGCCTCCTAATTTCTAAAAATGCAATTGAGTATATATGTTATATGTATTGTTGCATTAAGTGATAGGTGTTGAATGAAAACACTTGTTGCATATATATCATGTCCTTGTCTAGAAAGTATACCTTGAATCCTATTTAGGTTTAGGTTCAAGTAATTGCTTAGCCCTGGTTTAACCGGTAGAAGTCAGGTGATCCCCTGTCACCTGTGAGCTTCAGGGATATATATGGCACGGTTGGCTATATTTGCTATCGTGGAAAAGAACCATGTGTTAATGAAATGAAATGAGACCGGGCGGGATGACGATAGTGAAGCAACAAGGCATGGAGGTCTTGGGTGTGGATCTATCCCCCGTCTGTGTCGATTAAGGACCGATTCTTAGAGCCTTTCCTTGTCATGTTGAATGCATGCCTCTCTCTTAATTGGTCGAGTCTGGAGACCGACCACGAAGCTGGGTAGCTCAACTCAGGCCGAGAGTCGGTAAGTATAAAGTGCGCCTCGGAAGGGAGCCATAGGCGTGAGTCCAAGGGCAGGTGAGTTAAAAGTCCTGATCATCCTGGCAGAAGGGTAATCCCTAAGAGTGCTAGCGCTGACCAAACCCGCGAAGTTGGTTCCTGAGTTGTACCAAAGGTGACCTAATGCTCCTTGACGGAGGAAGTCATGGGTGAGAGTTAGGAATACCCCCTCAGCTGAGTTGTAATTCGATTTGAGTCGCCGTCTCTCGCCATTCAGTGAGAACTTGACGGGAGTATCTCTAACGTAGATCTCACTAAATAACTTAATGTTTCAGGAGTGATGATATGATGATGACAGCCTTACTATACCGGCTATGGTTAATATTGTTTGCTCCTAATAAAGCGAGTGCTCTAGTACAGGTGCTAATCTAGATGACAGGTTTATGATGATTAACTTGATGCTTAAGCATTAATGATTACTTATCTGTACTAAGCTTTTATGCAAAATGTTGTCAAGCTAGCCCCACTTATATCAGCCTTGCATGATCCTTGGTGTCACTTTATTTCTAGTTTTGACGGATAAGTCTAGCTAAGTACATTCTCGTACTTAGGGTTTATTGCCACTTGTTGCAGGTTGTGATGTATCATGGCTACTGCAAGAATTGGATGGCTCCTGCCGTAGTGGCGAAGTGTGATCATGGGCATGATCCTTCTGAGTTATCTTGTCTCTAATACTTTTGTTGGAAGTTGACCTCATTACTGGCATGTATTTGAAACAAGAGTAATCTTAGTCTTAAATTACTTTGCTTCCGCTACTCTTCAACTTAAGTTCTAATAACTATGTTGAACTCCGATGTATGTTCAATTACTTGTGAAATGGGTATAGCATGTGGCTTGTTATGTTGAATCACTATGATCTTAGCTTGTATTTGGTTAGTTTGAAATCCCTCATGATTTCATTGGACTACCGGAGTTATATGGGCTCAAATGTGAGAATTTGATCACTGCGGTGATTGTTTTTGTACTTGTGCTCTTATAATTTGGACGGTTCCATGACAGCCATGCCGATGGTGGCCCTGCTTGGCCATGGTGCTGCTCGGAGGGGGAGGGAGGAGGGAGGACACGGTGCTGCTCGGAGGAGATGGGGAAGAAGAAAGAGGTGTAGAAGAAAGGGGCAGGGGCAAATTGGACATTTTACCACCCTTCTCTCTCCTCGATAGCTAGAAAGTAATATTTTATTAGACGGAGTGTCCACCAGCAAATTTGTAAGGAACCGAAGTGTCCACCAGCATATCGCCAAATTTTGCATGTCCGCTAGCGAAGAGGGGTCACTTTGCATGTCTTGTAGCAAATTTTGCCTTCAAACAAACAAATAGAGGGGCAATAAAATTATAGCACCCAATCGTTTGCGCTGTATGCACACCCTCATCTTTTCATTTCTCTTTCATTCTACAACAACACTCTAGTTACGGCAATGCTAGCGTCTAGACGCTCATGGCTCACGTAGCCTGCCCCCGTCCGCTGATTTTTTCCCAGCCCGTACGTGCACTCCGCCCCATCATAGCATCCGAGCGTCCAGGTGACTCGCCTCGCATGGGCTACCTTCCTTGTCCGCCTTGGTTGGAGGTCGTTGTCCCCACCCCCATCGCCCCCCGACCGGTGGCCCCGAGCGTACCCCGTCCGTAGGACACTGTAAGTGCAATCAAGACCTACGCCAAACTATACAACGAGATCATCCTGTTGACAACATCCTTGGGAGTATCCAAAGAGGGGTAACAACTCATTCACATTTAGCAAATTTTTGCCAATATTACTCATTTATTTCCTCTTTGGAACCTCTTAAGGTAGAGTAAGCACTTGGAGATCCGAATTGGGTCATAGCTATGCAAGAAGAGCTCAACAACTTCGAGAGAAGTCAAGTGTGGATCTTGGTGGAAAGGCCCAATACCAATGTCATTGGCACTAAGTGGGTCTTCCGCAACAAGCAGGATGAGAATGGTGTGGTGACAAGTTACAAAGCAAGATTGGTGGCCTAAGGCTTCACTTAAGTAGAGGGCTTGGACTTTGAAGAAACATATGCACCGGTGGCAAGGCTTGAAGCAATTCGCATGCTTTTAGCCTTTGCTGCCCATCATGACTTCAAGTTATACCAAATAGATGTCAAGAGTGCATTCCTCAATGGCCCAATACAAGAGTTGGTCTTCGTTGAGCATCCACCAGGTTTTGAAGATCCCAAGTTTCCCAACCATGTCTACAAACTCCAAAAGGCGCTCTATGGGTTTAAGCAAGCACTAAGAGCATGGTATGAATGCCTTAAGGAATTCTTGCTTAAACAAGGCTTTGAAATAGGCAAAGCGGATCCTACACTCTTTACTCATAAAGTTGGAAATGATATATTTATGTGTCAAATATATGTCGATGACATAATATTTGGTAGTACTAATCAAGTGTATGTTGAGGAGTTTAGTATGATCATGACCAAGAGATTTGAGATGTCCATGATGGGTGAGCTGAAGTTTTTCCTCAGATTTCAAATCAAGCAAGTGAAGAAAGGGACTTTCATAAGTCAAACCAAGTACACCTATGATATGCTCAAGAAGTTTGACATGGTGAATGCAAAGCCCATCAAAACTCCCATGCCAACCAATGCACATCTTGATCTAAATAAAATGGGACAGCCGTGGACATCAAGGTATATCGCTCCATGATCGGCTCACTACTTTACTTATGTGCATCTAGGCCGGATATAATGCTTAGTGTGTGCATATGTGCTAGATTTCAAGCTAACACAAAAGAGTGTCATTTATTGGCCGTTAAGAGAATCTTAAGATATCTAGTTTACACACCAAACCTTGGCTTGTGGTATCCTAAGGGCTCCAAGTTCAATCAACTTGGCTATTCGGTTTCTAATTATGGCAGTTACAAAGTAGATAGAAAAAACAATTTGGGGACATGTCAATTCCTTGGACGGTCTCTAGTGTCTTAGAGCTCTAAAAAGCAAAATTGTGTAGCCCTATCCACCACCGAGGCCGAGTATGTTGTAGCCGGTGCATGTTGTGCTCAACTACTTTGGATGAGGCAAACCCTTCAGGATTTCGGATGTCATTTCACCAAAATCCCATTATTGTGTGACAATAAAAGCACCATAAAGCTTACAAACAATCCCATAAGCCACTCAAGAGCAAAACATGTAGACATCTGACATCATTTCTTAAGAGACCACGAAACCAAAGGAGATATCGAAATTCACCATGTGAGCACCGAAAAGCAACTAGCCGATATCTTCACTAAGCCTCTCAATGAGTCAAGGTTTTGTGTGCTGAGTAGTGAACTAAATATCCTTGATTCTCATAACGTGGTTTGAAATCTTGCATGCCTCTGTTTGACAACCTAGTGACATAGGAAAAATTTGTAAAATTTCACTTATATGTGTTTCAAAATGATTTATAAAATCTACTCTAAGTGGCATGACCATTGTCTGTATTTTTTATTGCTTACTGATCATGATACTTAGGGAATATGTGTCCATGTCTGAGGTAAAGAGAGTCAGAAAGTTGTAGCTAAATCCCCATCAATTTGATAGGGTGGCAGTGCCGCCCATTATGGCCGGTAGTGCCGCCCTCTGAAAACTGCTCCGTTTTCTGTCAATTTTGACTGAGTCGTGGGGCCCATTTTCTTCTATCTATTTCTTCTCTGGCTCTGTGATTCTCTCTCTCTCACCCTCAGTTCCACCCGACACCTCCTCCCTCCTCATCTCTTTCTCTCTTGCGAGGACAAGGGTGACACTGGCCTCCTAGCCCGTGGCAGCCACTCCGGCATTGCCGCCCTAACCACCGGGCTCCCTTCCTCGCTGCTGGTGGCCGCTTCAGCCTTAGGCAGGGCTGCTCTCTCTCTCTTCCCTTGACTCCATCATTGGAACTCAAGGTGAAACCCTAACCATCCTTGATCTATGCAATGTGATGCTTCTAGTCATGGATTTTAGTTTCTAGGGGGAGTATGGTAGGTTTAAGAATGGTTTTTGTGGTTGAATCAAATCAATTTGGTATTTCACCTGTTGGATGAACTAGGTAGGGCGGCAGTGCACCCATGGGGGCCGGTAGTGCCATCCCTAGCAGATTCCACCTGCCTGATCCTAATTCATTCAATTGATGAACTCCCAAATGGACTGGATTCATCTATCAAAATTATTCCAGCAAGTTCTTCATGCTCAACCTTTCAAGTCCATGGCTAGGGTTTCATGTATGTTCTTGTTGACTATGATTATGAGATTATGGTAGAGAACAGAAGTAGTTGGAAGTGGGATTGAGCAAGAACAAGAAACTAGAAGTTGATCTTGTGGAGCAACTGAGGGCGGCAGTGCCGGCCTCAGGAGGCGGCAGTGCCGCCCTGCCTGGACTGTTCTGGACAACATGCTCTCAAAATCAAATTCTAAGTTCTTCTTGTTGAAACCTATTTGTAGCCTCTTCTAACCTTCTATCTTGTACAGTTTTTTATCTAGTCCATTCTCTTGCATAGATGGAGCAAGGAGGAGATGATGGAAGGGGCAAGAGAAAGCTGATGACCAAGCAATTGTCCTGTCAAGGCAGAGGGAGAGATGCTAGCAGCAGTGGTGCTGCTCCTCGAGCTTCAGTTGATAGAGCAGCACATGAGCAGTATATTGTTGAGGAGGAAAGAAATCAAAGGATTGGGCATACCATTCTTGTGAGGCCCGACACTCCCAACCACCTTTCTGAGTTTGATGACAGCTATATGAAGGACAACAATGATAAGTTCATCCTCAAAGCTCCACAGGATAGCATTAGACACCCTATTGTTGACTATGCTAAGAGTTGAAAAGGGACATGTGAAGCTAGAGAGATTGATCCTTATGCTACTGACAAGTTTCTAGGCATTGTCTATAGGTTTTGTAATGTCTTTCATTCCAACTTCTATGCCACTACCATCCTAACCAAGCCAAGGGGAAAGATAAGTAAGATGCAGTTCATTGACTTCAATGAGTTAAAAGAAAGGAATGAGTTTGCTGCTGCAATCAAGACCTGTGATCGCTTTTAGTTGACATATATCATGAGTTTCAGGTATGATTGGAATAGAGAGATCTTGGCCCAGTTCCATGTCACATATTTCTAGAACAGGGATGCTGATGAGATTCATTGGATGACTGATGGTCGACATTATCGCATTGACTTTGTCACCTTCTGTCGCATTCTTGGTTTTGTGCACATCCACAGGACTTTTAGTCAGATTCATGATGTGCACTGTCTTGAGCCACATGAGGTGAGTTTTCTATGGGATGATCCTAGCAAGGCTGATGGGAGGAGGACCAGGTTGAAAGGATTTTATTATACTATGAACAACCTCTTCAGGATCACTCTCAACCCTAAGGACAATGTAGCTAATTGGAATGGATATATCACAAATGTGTTGTCTAGGTTCCCATATGGTGAAAAATTTAATATTCCAAGGTTCACTTGGGTTGAGTTAGCCTATGCTATGGATGATGGAAGGAGATCTCTACACTATGCTCCTTATCTTATGTTTATGATTGAGAGAGTCACTAGATAAAGATTTCCAAAAGATTATTTTCACACAGTCTACAATATCAAGAAGAGTCATGGTGGTAGAGGAGTGAAAGGTCTTGATGGCTAGAGGGGGGTGAATAGCCTTTTAAAATTTTCTACAAAGACAAGCTAAACAAGTTTATTAATATAACAAGTAGCGAGATGCGAATTTTGCTTAGCCTACGGGGTGTTTACAAGCCACCTAACCAATTCACAATTCTAGTATATTTGCACTCAACCGCACAAGTCAAACCGAGAAGGTAACTACAACTACAACTAGCAAGCTACACAAAGGAGCTATTCTAGCAAAGCTAACTAGCTAGCAAAGATAACTAAGAAGGTAATGCGGAGTTGAGTTAGGAGAGTTTCACCGAGGGGCGAAGTATTGAGCCAACCAATATGATCAACAATGAATACCAAGACAATCGAACACCAGGATCAATCAATCACAATATGAAAATGATGATACGAAGATTTATCCCGAGGTTCACGTGCTTACCGGCACGCTAGTCCCCGTTGTGTCCCTCTTCACCATATGGTTCGGTGGCTAATTGGTCTCACACCGAGCCTCTCAAAAGGTGCCACAAGAACCTACCAAATGGCAAAAGGTTGCTTAGCTCAAAGTGCTCACAAGTATGTCAAATGTCCAAGAGAGTGAGCCTTGAGCCGGCCAATGAGTATTTATAGATGTACCCCTTCGAATATAGTCGTTAGGCACTTGAAACAGTCGAAGTCGCGCTGACCAGACGCGCTGGTCAAACTGACCGGACGCGCCGATCGCACAGCGCCTACACCACGAAGCACTGACCAGACACGCTCGTCGCCCGGACCGGACGCGTGAAGTATGACCGAATGCGCTGGTCCCGTAACGGACCGGACGCGCTGGTCAAGCCTGAGCCACGCTCCAACGAAACAGCGACCGGACGCACTGCAGAACTGACCGGATGCCATAGTACTAGCGTCTGGTTGGAGTCCAGTACGCTCCCTCAACGACCGAACGCATCCGGTCGGTCATGACCGGACGCGCTGCGTGTCCGATCAAACAGCTGAGACACGTGCAGATGCTGAACACTGATCGGACACGTCTGGTCAAACAGAGACCACGTCCGGTTCAGCGTCCGATCACCACTGTGACCTTCGTTTGCCTCCGTTTGATTTCTGACTTTTGGCGTAGTGGAAAAAAATCGTTTCAACTCCTCAAAAATGCCTGAATCCCACCTCGCAAGCTTGGCGGGAGGGAGAGAGGGACCCAAACCCTCTCTACCACCTAAACTCCAACGCCATCGCAAAAGTGCTAACACCACCAAGTGATCACATCATGTGCAAGTGTGTTTAGCATTTTCACAATCCTTTTTGAGGCTTTATTAGTTCTATCCAAATGCATATGATTATGAAATGCACACCTAGAGGCACTTAGGAGTTCAATAGCTGTGTCATTCCCCTCTTTATAGTACGGCTATCTATCCTATAATGTAACCACACCCACTAGATGTCTTGGTTACTAAAACACAACCCTTAAGCATTTACCTTTGCCTTGATCACGTAGGGTTACGTTCAAATCCAAGTGTGGCCATTATGATCACCATGTCCATCTTGCCACCAACCTTGGAATGTACTAATCCTCATATGCTACATACAACTTAGGCATAGGATTAGTACTTAGGCATTGTCACTAATTACCAACACCAAACATAGAGCTATCAATCTCCCCCTTGTTGGTAATTAGTGACAAACCTTTCACAAGGATATTATGATAAAATTTTGATTGAACCCATGTCACATTGTCCAAGTATATTACCATGTGTAAGAATTATGGACATGTGATCATGAATTCAAATTGATAGCAATGGCTCCTCCTACATGTATGCTATATGTTTGGATTTTGGAAGCATACATGTTAGATAGGAAAGTATAGGAGCATTGACTACCAATATGTGCTAAGTGTTTGAGATTATAGACCTTTGAAGCGTGATACCATCGGAGTAGCGATAAACACCATCTTAGCACCTTGTGTAGTTAGATACCACTTGGAAAAGCACAAACATAACTAGAAACCTCGTGAGATCAACATTATAAGCAAGGCTCTAGTACCACTTTGGAAAACATGAAGCAAGAAAAATCTAACTACTTCCTATTCATGCTAGTACCTCAATATACCATTCAAATTATACTAGCAAGTCACCACACAAGCAATGTATCGAAGAAAAAGAAATGCATAACTATGCATCATACATATGAAGTGCACATGGAAATGCAATATTCATGTTTAAGAGCTTGCTCCCCCTACTTGTGTGCTCAAAATTTTAGTTGATCCCCTTCTTTTATCAATTCTCCCCTTTAGGTTTTCTCCTCCTTTAGAATCAATCTTTGTGAACAACATTTTCTCCCCCTTTGGCACCAATGACCACAAGGGACCAATTTTAGATAGATTATCATGTTGAATTATGGGGTGAGGATTAAGTTTGTGATTCAACCTAGATTGCTTGCATAAATAAAATGCTATGGTTTGATCCAAGGGAAAGCTTTTTCACACCTCACTAGAAGGGTTATCATGCACCATGTTGAAGCAAATATTTAGACAAGTGATCTAGATTAAACACTTAGGATCACAAGCTACTTAAACAAGTTATATGCTACCACTAGATCATACAAGACATGGAAACAATAGTGGCACCATATAAACTTCAAAATCATTTGATTTTCATGAATGAGCCTAGAACATGTAAATTATGACTAGATGCACTAAACAAGTCCTTAGCATAGAATGTATGACATGTCAACCAATTGTACCTTAGAGCTCGAAGGAGAGGCATGTCATATCATGGAGTGCATCAACTCATGTTGGACAAGTCAAGTATGTTCAACTCATTCTTGAGCTTGTGAAATCTCTTCTCATCAAGTGGCTTGGTGAATAAATCGGCTAATTGATCTTCGATGCCCACACTCTCAATAGCAATGTCACCCTTTTGTTGATGATCTCTAATAAAATGATGACGAACATCAATATGCTTTGTTCTTTGATGTTGAACCGAATTGTTGGTTAGCTTCATGGCACTTTTATTGTCACATAGCAATGGCACATTCTTGAAGTTGATTCCAAAATCTTTCAATGTTGCCTTCATCCATAAGATTTGTGCACAACAACTATCCGCGGCGATGTATTTGGCCTCGGCGGTAGATAGTGCAATACTATTTTGCTTCTTGGATGACTATGAGACAAGTGATCTTCCCAACAATTGACAAGTCCCGGAAGTGCTCTTTCTCTCCACTTTGTCACCGGCATAGTTGGAATCCGAATATCTAACTAGCTCAAAGCTTGCACCTTTGGGATACCATAATCCAACATCTTGTGTATGCTTTAAGTACCTCAATATTCTCTTTGTTGCCTTCAAATGACTTTCTCTTGGTGAGGCTTGAAATCTTGCACACATGCATACACTAAACATTACATCGGGCCTTGATGCCGTCACATAGAGTAGGCTACCAATCATTGATCTATATAGCTTTTGATCCACCATGTTGCCATTCTTGTCACTATCCAAGCTTCTATTAGTGCTCATTGGAGTAGTGATTCCTTTTGCATCTTCCATACCAAACTTCTTTAGCATATCCTTTATGTATTTGGTTTGGCTTACAAATGTTCCTTCCTTCATTTGTTTGATTTGAAGTCCAAGAAAGAAACTAAGTTCACCAATCATTGACATTTCAAATTCCTTTTCCATCATTTTCTCAAACTCATCACAATAATCTTGATTGGTTGAACCGAATATGATATCATCAACATATATTTGCAACATAAACAAGTCTTTCCCAATCTTCTTAGTGAATAGAGTAGTATCCACTTTGCCCATGATAAATCCTTTAGAGAGCAAGAAATCTCTTAATCTTTCATACCATGCTCTAGGTGCTTGCTTCAATCCATATAAAGCTTTTCCCAACTTGTAGACATGATTGGGTTTCTTGTCATCTTCAAAACTGGGAGGTTGCTCCACATACACCTCTTCTTGAATGTACCCATTGAGAAATGTACTCTTCACATCCATTTGATATAGCTTGATATTGTGAGCATAAGCATAGGCAAGTAAGATCCTAATTGCTTCCAATCTTGCAACCAGGGCATAAGTTTCATCAAAATTAAGACCCTCTATTTGTGTGTAACCTTGAGCCACTAGTCTTGCTTTGTTTCTTACTACTATCCCATCTTGATCTTGTTTGTTGTAAAAGACCCATTTAGTTCCAATAATATTGTGATCACTAGGTCTCTCAACTAGTTCTCATACTTTATTTCTCTTAAAGTTGTTGAGCTCTTCATGCATTGCATTTACCCAATCCGGATCTCTCAATGCTTTTATCAATGTCCTTGGGTTCTTTCATTGACACAAAAGAAGACTGAGCATAAAATGATGCCAATCTTGATCTAGTTTGAACTCCCCTTAGTATGTCACCAATGATGGAATCCAATGGATGGTCTCTTGCAATGTTAGTTGGTTGAAGCACTTGGACTTGATTGCATGGATGTTGATGTTGATCATGAGTTGGAGATGATGAACTAGCCACTTGTTGATCTTGTTGCACTTGAGATGATGTACTGGCTTGATTTTGCATTAGAGAACCACTAGCTTGTGTAATTGGACTTTGAAGCACTTGATCTTTGTTGTCATCCACATCAATCACTTGCTTTGGCCTAATATCACCAATATCCATTTCTTTCATAGCATTTGTCAATTGAGTTTCTCTCACATCATTCAAGTTATTTTCCTCATCTTGAGAGCCATTTGTTTCATCAAACTCAACATCATGAACTTCCTCAAGTTGACCACTAGCCAAATTCCAAACTCTATAAGCTTTGCTAGTAGTTGAGTAACCAAGTAAGAATCCTTCATCACATGTCTTCTCAAACTTGCTCAATCTAGTGCCCTTCTTCAAGATGTAGCATTTACAACCAAATACCCGAAAGTATGCAATGTTGGACTTTCTTCCATTTAAGATCTCATATGGTGTCTTCTCTAGAAACTTGTGGCAATAGAGGTAGTTGCTATAGAAGCAAGCCGTGTTGATTGCTTCGGCCCAAAATGAATGACTCACATTATACTCATTCAACATTGATCTTGCCATATCAATTAAGGTTCTATTCTTCCTCTCAACTAGGCCATTTGATTGAGGTGTATACTTGGTCGAGAATTGATGCTTGATTCCAAGCTCATCACATAGCTCATCAACTCTTGTGTTTTGAAACTCACTTCCATTGTCACTTCTCACTTTCTTGATTGTGATCTCAAACTCATTTTGCACTCTCTTGATGAACTTCTTGAATATGTCAAATACAAAACTCTTGTCCATAAGAAAGAATACCCATGTGTATCTAGTGAAATCATCCATAATCACAAAGCCATACTTGTTGCCACCAATGCTTGTGTATGTAGTTGGCCCAAATAGATCCATGTGCAACAACTCAAATGCCTTGGAAGTACTTATAATGCTCTTTAATAGATGAGTGTTGCCCACTTGCTTTCTGGCTTGACATGCACTACATAGCTTATCCTTCTCAAATGTGACATCCTTCAAGCCTCTAACTAAGTCATGCTTCACTAACTTGTTCAATTGCTTTATGCCAACATGACAAAGTCTTCTATGCCATAACCAACCCATACTTGATTTGGTGAGCAAGCATGTTGAAAGTTGAGTGTCACTAGCATTGAAATCAACCAAGTATAGATTCTCATATCTAAAACCTTTGAAGATCAAATTGAAGCCATCAACACTAACTATCTCCACATCATCAACACCAAATATGCACTTGAAACCAAGATCACATAATTGAGCAACCGAGAGAAGATTGAAGTTCAAATTTTCAACTAAGAGCACATTGGAAATGCTATGATCATTTGAGATTGCAATCCTTCCAAGAGCCTTTACATCACCCTTGCTATTGTCACCAAATGTGATGCTATCAATGCCACTATCATTTGATTTGAGAGAGTTGAACATTCTTGAATCACCGGTCATATATTAAGAGCACCTACTATCAAGCACCCAATGCCTTCCTCCAGCCTTGTAATTTACCTACAAAACAATTTAATGTCTTTTAGGTACCCATACTTGCTTGAGTCCTTAGAGGTTAGTAACTAAGATCTTTGGTACCCAAATGCCCTTCTTCTTTGGACCCACAATTGGTGTACCAACAAACTTAGCTTGCACACCCTTCTCACCCTTGGTAAGCACATAATAAGAATCAAAAGAAATGCAATCCATTTTAGCATAAAACTTATTGTTGTTCTTGTTCATTTTATTACAATTAATCTCTAGATACCCAACTTGCTTGCATGTATTGCAATAATGACCATTGCTCTTCACAAAGCGAGGCTTTGGAGTAGCAAAGGTCGTCTTGCCCTTCTTAGGAGTATAGCCCAAATCCTCTTTGTTAAGAGAGAACCTTTGGCTACCCAAGTATTTTAGCAAGAGGGCATCCCCACCATAGGCATTGCCTAATACACGAGTGAGATCATCCACCTCTCTCTTGAGAGTCTCATTCTCAACCACAAGTGATGAATCACTAGTAATAGAGATAGAGTTGGTTGTGGTGGATGATGATGAGCTACATGAAGCATTAGTAAGATCAACAAATAAAGAATCATCAATAATATCACATGTTAGTCCAATATCACAAGTGACAATCACTTGCTCCTCCTTAGCTTCCTTCATGAACTTCTCCAACTTGAGGTTCTTTTCCTTGATGAGCTCAAGTAGAGTGGAGTGGGCTTCCTTAAGCCTAGTGTGAGCAACTTCAAGGTCCTCGTGGTCTTCTTTTAGACACTCACGAGATGCCTCTAGCTCATCAAAGGATTTCCTAAGAGCTTTGAGCTCTTGTTCAATTCCTTTGCACTCTTTACTCTTTTTTAGAGCAACAAGCTCCTCCATCAAGACATCATTTTCATTGCTCTTGGCAATGAGCTCTTGCTCCAAGATTTTGCACTTCTTGGTTGTCCTCTTGTAGCCCTTGCTCATTTGATCTATTATGCCTAATAGATCATCCTTGGAGTAGTCCTCATCCTTCTCATCATCACTCCTACAACCATCACTAGCACAAAAATTATCATCACTATTATCATATTTTACCTTAGTAGGATTAGCCATAAGGCATGTCGATGTAGTATCGAAGATGGATGGCTTGTTGGAGAGGGCGATGCTTGCAATGGCTCACCGAGTGGTCCTTTCATCATCACTAGAGCTTGTATCATCATCACTATCGAAGTTGTCACTATTCCAAGTGACCATATAACCACCACCCTTCTTCTTCTTGTTGAATGTGAAGCTCTTCTTTGCTTTCTTCTCCTTCTCTTTCTTATCCTTTTTGTTCTTCTTGAGCTTCAAGTCCCCATTATGAAATCTCTTATCTTCATAGGGGCAATCCGCCACAATGTGATCGGGACTATTGCAATTGTAGCAAAGAATCTTTGCCTTTATAGTGCCTCTCCTCTTCCTTGCCCCATATCCTTTCTTCTTCATGAACCTCCCTATCTTATGTACTAGGAGGGCCATGGTCTCTTCATCGAATGGATCATCATCATCGCTCTCCACCTTGCTCTTGCTCTTAGAAGATGAAGCCTTGAATGCAATGGGCTTCTCTTGCTTGACCTTGGTCTCCTTCTTCTCTTTTACCTCATCTTCATCATCATTGTATTGGGCACTTTTTACCATTGAAGTGCCTTCATATGTTTCTTCAAGCCTTATCCAAAGCTCATTTGCCGTTTCAAGATCTTTGATTTGCTCAAATACTTTATCATCAATGGCACGGTAGATTGTGTCAAGTGCCGCCGTGTTGCATTGTTTGTTGATGCGGTCATTTGGAGTGAGACTTTCCTCATCAAGAATGATGTATCCTTCTTTGGTCATATCCCAAACCTTCTCATGTATATTGCCTAGATATTGCTTCATCTTCCTTTTTCAATGATCAAAGGAAGAGACGCCATTAAAGAATGGAGGCTTGCCATTAACATGATTGAATATAACTTGAGCCATCTTGCACCGAGGTTGTTAAGCCTAGAAAACGGTGACCACAGCTCCGATACCACTTGAAAGGTCTTGATGGCTAGAGGGGGGTGAATAGCCTTTTAAAATTTTCTATAAAGACAAGCTAAACTAGTTTATCAATAGCGAGATGCGAGTTTTTCTTAGCCTACGGAGTGTTTGCAAGCCACATAACCAATTCACAATTCTAGTATATTTACACTCAACTGCACAAGTCAAACCGAGAAGGTAACTACAACTACAACTAGCAAGCTACACAAAGGAGCTACTCTAGCAAAGCTAACTAGCTAGCAAAGATAACTAAGAAGGTAATGTGGAGTTGAGTTAGGAGAGTTTCACCGAGGGGCGAAGTATTGAGCCAACCAATATGATCAACAATGAATACCAAGATAATCGAACACCGGGATCAATCAATCACAATATGAAAGTGATGACACAAAGATTTATCCCGAAGTTCACGTGCTTGCTGGCACGCTAGTCCCCGTTGTGTCCCTCTTCACCACGTGGTTCGGTGGCTAATCGGTCTCACACCGAGCCTCTCAAAAGGCGCCACAAGAACCTACCAAATGGCAAAAGGTTGTAATGACACGAGCAATTTACTAACATTGCCTTTGGCGCTTCGCCGAGGTAGGCACAAACCCCTCACAATCACCGGAGGTGGCCAAGAACAATCACCAACTCTTGCCAACGCCTCCAAGCTGCTCCAAGCCGTCTAGGTGGCGGCAACCACCAAGAGAAACAAGAATCCCGCAGAAAATCAACCACCAAGTGCCAACTAGATGCAATCTCACAATGCAAATACACTTGGATCACTCAATCTCACTTCAAATATGCAAAGAAGCAAGAGAGATGAGTGGGAGAGGAGTTGCTTAGCTCAAAGTGCTCACAAGTATGTCAAATGTCCAAGAGAGTGAGTCTTGAGCCGGCCAACGAGTATTTATAGACATACCCCTTCGAATATAGCCGTTAGGAACTGGAAACAGTCGAAGTCGCGTTGATCGGACGCGCTGGTCAAACTAACCGGACACGCCGATCGCATAGCGCCTATGCCGCGAAGCACTAACCGGACATGCTCGTCGCCTAGACCGGACGCGCGAAGTACGACCGGACGCGCTGGTCCCATAACAGACCAGACGCATTGGTCAAGCCTGAGCCATGCTCCAACGAAACAGCGACCGGACACGCTGTAGAACTGACCGGACGCCACAGTACCAGCGTCTGGTTGGAGTCCTGTAAGCTCCCTCAACGACCGAACGCATTCGGTCGGTCGTAACTGGACGTGCTGCGCGTCCGATCAAATAGCTGAGACACGCGCATACACTGAACACTGATCGGACGCGTCCGGTCAAACAGAGACCGCGTTCGGTCCAGCGTCCGATCACCACTGTGACCTCCGTTCGCCTCTGTTTGATTTCCGACTTCCGGCGTAGTGGAAAAAGGGCGTAGTGGAAAAAAGTCATAGGAAGAGAGGGACCCAAACCCTCTCTACCGCCCAAACTCCAACGCCATCGCAAAAGTGCTAACACCACCAAGTGATCACGTCATGTGCGAGTGTGTTTAGCATTTTCACAATCATTTTTTGAGGTGTTATTAGTTCTATCCAAATGCATATGATTATGAAATGCACACCTAGAGGCACTTAGGAGTTCAATAGCCGTGTCATTCCCCTCTTTATAGTATGGCTATCTATCCTATAATGTAACCACACCCACTAGATGTCTTGGTTACTAAAACATAACCCTTAAGCATATACCTTTGCCTTGATCATGTAGGGTTGCGTCCAAATCTAAGTGTGGTCATCATGATCACCATGTCCATCTTGCCACCAATCTTGGAATGTACTAATCCTCATATGCTACATACAACTTAGGCATAGGATTAGTACTTAGACATTGTCACTAATTACCAACACCAAACATAGAGCTTTCAAGGAGGCAGCGGGACAACAGCATATCACTCTTCTGGAGGTACATCTTTGCTCATAGAGATATTCTAGAGTCTTCCAGGAGTGGTGGAAAGAGGAAGAACAAGAAGTTTGCTAAGATGGCTGAATGGTTGAAGGCCATTTTCACTACTTGCACCTATGCTGCAAACACTGCATATGAGGACCGGCTAGAGAGCCGGGAAGCTATCATGGAGGCTAGAGAGCTTGCAGGACTACTACCTCTTCCACCTGTTCAGCCTCCACCTTAGATTCCTAATCTTCCTCGCTTGTCTGACACTTCCTCAGAGGATGAGGTGCAGCAGGAGATGCAGGGTAGTGATGATGATGGTGGTGGTGATGAGGGGATACATGCAGTAGAGGCCGATCCAGCTGTTCAAGAGACCTTACTTCGTGTCTACTCTAGGAAACCGAGAGACTCTTAGGCAGGTCCTCCTCAGGCAGCTGGTCCTTCCACTTTAGCTCCTCCTCAATGCTCAACGCGCTTCACTTCGACCACCCACGTCGCCGGATGAGCCCACATCGAGGAGATCGATAGTGACGTGGAGTGACTTCTCTTCTTTTTTCCACTCATTTTGGTATTTGATACCAAAGGGGGAGAAAATTAGACGGGTCAATCGTTTTTCGACTTCATGTCCTATCCGTTGAGATTAGTTGTTAGTTTGTGAGTTAGAGAGACGATGAAAACTCTAATTTATGTAATATTGCTACCTATTTGACTCTATTTGCCTCGGATATGGACATGTATTGAGGTTACCATGTTTAGCTTTTCATATTCTAGTTTATGTTGTTTTTTATTCATATTATCTGTTGTGTAAATCTGATTTTGATCTGACTGGTGAGGCAAGGCTGGTAGTGTCACCCTCCCTGGGCGGCAGTGCCGCCCTATGCTTCAACAGCCAGACCTTGTGTGCTTGAACTGATACATTCCATCTTATGCATCACATTTATTCTTGTGACACCATGTTCAGCACCCCACAGCAGGCATGGATGTAGGGGGAGGCCCCAACACACCAAAAAATGTGAATTTTGGCCTTAAATGTCAATTTGAGAAATCAAATCTCTATTCACATTTTCAAGGGGAGGCTCCTACACCCATGACTCGAAAATCTCAGTTATAATTTAAATATCTTTGTAAGCTCTAATTGGGTTGTCATCAATCACCAAAAAGGAAGAGATTGTAAGTGCAATCAAGACCTATCGTGTGTTTTGGCATTGATGACCACCAAATTAGAGGACTAATGAGATTTATCGAGATGACAAGCAGAGAATCAAAAAACGAGGATGATATACAGGTTGCAGGTGCCCCCAATTACAAAAGATGGCTAGAATTAACTCAAGGAGGTTTAAATTTTTTTATTTTGAATTTGAGTGAGGAAATGTCGTACTATTAAGGGGGACTCAAGGACAGTTGGTCAACTATGCAACCAGATGCTCAAAATCCTAGAATAACATTCTCATACCCAGCCAAAATAGCCAGCCAAAAATCTCCTGATTCTTTCTATTTTGGCTAGGGCGGTAGTGCCGCCCATAAACGACCATTGGGCTCTGGGGGTATTTATACCACTAAGCCCAGCCCACAACGGTCATCTTCTTCCTCCATCGATTCATTTCGAGAACACACAGACCAGAGCTTACTCTCTCTTCCTCTATTGTTGCTCCTCCATCCCTCAAGTAAATTCTTGATTCCAACCATCAAAACTTGCGAGAAAAGGTAGCAAAACTCGTTTGGAGAGCAGATCCACTGATTCTCAAAGTCTAAGAGCATTTGGTTCATGTTTGGTTGGCGGTTCTAGGGTTCGTTACTCTTGGAGTTTGCTCCTAGCCGGCTAGGCGTTTCCCTTGAGCTTGTCAACTCGTGTGGCAGCCTTAGGAGGTTTGTAACCTCATTCTCGAAGCTAAGAAATCACCCCTCATCTCAAGAGTTCATTCTCTTGATTTGAGAACGAGGGTAGGGCAAGCCTAAGCCTTTTGTGGCTTCCTCAACAACGTGGACTTAGGCAAACCTTGTGGTGAGCTGAACCACGGGATAAATCATTTTTTTTGACAACAACCACAGGATAAATCATTATGTCTTGTGTATTCTTGCTAGTTATTATTCTTGCTTAACTAGTTTTAAGGTTTGTAAGCTCGATCTACTCTTTTGCTAGGGTTATGTGGTATCCATTCTTCGACCTGGACTTTATCTTCATATTGCAAGACTGTGTTGCTCATAGATTCAATTTACTCTCTACGAAATCTCTCTTCTGTCTGAACATTATTCGTAGGTCGGCAGTGTCGCCCTGTCTACTGATAGAATTTAGAGTTGAATTTTTACAGGCTATTTACCCCCCTCTATGCCTCCTTAACCTTCTAGGAGATCCTACACACTGGCGCCTCGCGCTTCTCGTCCGCTGGCTCCTAGCTCGCCGCGTGCCATTCCTCGACGCCCGTGCCGTGCCACCATCACTCCCCGTGCCCCTGACTCTCCAAAAATAACACGAAACACGTTCAACATGAAACACTAGAATGCAACATATATATGAAACAAATGAAACACAACATCCAGATAAAACACTTGCAACTTACAACATGAAAACACTTACTGCAACAAAAGACTGAAATGATTGAAACATTTTGAACATATGTTGCAACACAAGTATGAAACTTATGCAACATCAAGATTAGAACACTTGTAACATACATCTGCAACACATGAAACATTTTGTACAAATCTCTGAAACAATTGCAACTTGCTTCTGAAACACTTGCAAACTATGCAACATCCCCCAATCTACTCTTGCAACATCCATGTGAAACAATTACAACATATCTCTTAAACGTCTAAAACACTTGAAACATATGCTTGCAACATGCACTTTCATCGCAACATCTCCTTTCTGAGGTCGCCGTTGCACCGGCCATGGCGTCGACAGCGGCCACGACCTTCTAGTGGGGATCGGCAGCGTCTTCGCACGCGGGGGACAGGGCACTGCGCCCAGCAGCGGGGGCACGGCGCACAACGAGCTAGAGCGGGTGCGGCGCCCAGCGAGCTAGAGCTAGCAGGCGCGGTGGGGGATGGAGTGCAGCGTGACGACAGAGGGGGCGTGGGCGCGTGGCGCGGATGGAGCATGGCGCTGGATGGGGAAGCCGTGCGGCGCGGAATGGGGTGCGCAACGGGGAAGACAGCAACAGCGAGCGCTCCGCGCAACAGCACGCGATGGGCGAGCATGAGAGCGAGAGATATTTTGTAGAGAGAGATTGGGAGACGCATAGAGGAAGGAGGCATGTTAGGTTGGTAGCGCGTAAGCCTGAAAAGCGACGTTTCGACGATGCCCGCTCCTGAGTATTACCGCTTTAGTTAACGTGAACATTGCCGGTCATCCGCAATAATTGTACTGCTATGTTTTTACTCGGGTTTTTTTTTGCGGAAAAGTTTTTACTCGGTTTTTAATGATGTTGATCATTTTCATTTCAAAAGCGCCGTACGTACTGTTATGTTTCTTTTTTTTCGTTTCTTTACTTTTCAGCCGCAGTAGAATTGAAGTGGACCACGGCGCATGGCAGTCCAGCTGGTCTGCACGAGCCTTGACCTCACTCCTCCAGTCCTCGTGCCCTCACTGATCGAGTGATCGTTGACATGGTATGCCGATCACCGAATCGACAGGAAGCACGACAAGAACTCTGCTAACTAATGACATGACAAAAATGACTCTGTAACTAGCTAGTTGTCTCTAATTAATAACAGCAACAAAGAATCAATTTTTTTCATTACAGAATTTGTAACAACAATGTACAGAGTTTATGCTATACATGACGTGTATATATGTACACAGCTACGGCGTATACGCTAGTTAATTACACCGGCGGCAACTCATCATCATCATCAGCTGGTGACTGATCTGGTGCCTCAGCCGCATCTCCCGATGTTGTCACTGCTTTGAACGGCGGCGGGGAGACCACGCACCGGCACATCGGGCACGTCCCGTGCGAGTGCAGCCACATGTCGATGCACCCCACGTGGAATATGTGCCTGCACGCCGGCACCTGCCGCACCATCTCGCCGCCGCGCACGTCCTCCAGGCACACCGAGCACACGACGCTGCTGCTCGCAGCCGCCGCCGCCGGCGGCTCAGACCTGCCGTCGTCGGCCTTTAGCGGGCTGCACTGGAACGCGAACGCCGGCGGCGCGTCCACTACTTGAGCGCACGCGTAGCCTGGCCGCGTGGGGCCGGCTGTTGCCCTGACCGTGACAACCAGCTCCGCGCCTGCGCTCGCGCTCGCGCCCTGCCCTGTTGCTGGCCGACGGAGCCAGCCCTTGGGCGCGAAGCAGCCGCCGACGCCGAGCAGCAGCGCGGCCAGAGCGGCGACGGCGAGCGCCTTCCAGACGGTGACCGAGGCGGCGAGTACGAAGAAGAGGAAGATGGACAGGCACACGACGGCAATGCCGTAGAAGGGGTTGTAGCCGCCGTCGACCTCATCGACGATGCCCTCGTCGACGCCGTCGTCGGCGTTCCTCGCCTGGAGCTGGTGCCTTGGGTACATGTTGAGCATGGTGATATCGGTGACGGTGAGTGCGTCAGAAGCTGATTGTCGTGCTTAGCTTGCTTGCGTGCAGCTAGCTAGTTACTAGCTTCAATCGTGTGCACTGTCGGTCTGCCGCCATGAACGAACGTTTTCGCGGCAATTTTATAGTGTTCGCCATGGGGGTTTGGCACCAGGCGGCCCAGGCGGCTTTAGCGTGTCACTGCTGCAGTTTGGTCAATATTTTCATGGCGAATTTAATAAATGAACATGAACATTCAGCTACCTATCCGGTACATACTACGCATGTGTTACTTTATCCGGATGAACAATAAATAATTAATGGATTATACGTATTTTTACCACTACTGACCACCGCACGGCGGAATTGAGAGCTATGGCTTATTCGACACGGCGTCCAGCCGCCGGCGCGGCCACCGGAACTGCACGGCGGCCGACCCTATTTGTACGAGCGATGCAGATGCAGCTAGCGAGAATTTCGTGTCGTCCAGTCTCAACTCACGGATAATAATGAACAAAAAATTAATATATGTTCCATATATCCTAGGATTCATCATCAGATGGATATAGATTTGGCCTCTAAAGAATTTGGTCAGAGCTGTCTACTGAGGAAACGAAATAGATTATTATTGATTGATGTTCCATTACCGTGAGCAATGACACATTGATGCTGTAGAAGTTAACTGCACCCCTGATATGCCATCCTCTCCCATCATTCCTGCTTATCCTCACATCATCACAAATTGGCAAAAATCTTGTAATAACTAATTATTAGTTGGCAAAATTTGCTCGTGGATACTGAAAGTGACCTCCTTATACTAATGGACATCGAAAATGGAGCGATTTGCTGATGGACACTTTTGCTGTTACCAAATTTGTTGGAGGATACCAAACGCATTAAAATAATCATTTCTGGCGTGAGAGAACAGCTGTCAAATGACGTTTTTGCCCCTGTCTCTTCCTTCTTTCTCTCTCCCTTTCTTCTTCTTCTGCTACAGCGAGGATGCCGGGCTTGCCTGGCCCTAGCGTATCTATTTTTTTTGTTTCATGGTGCAACCGCTAGGAGCTTGGCTTGCGTTGTCGCAATGAAGTTCATCAGGTACATAGTTGTTGGTTGAGATCCACTAGAGTTACAGAAGGCCAGGGGCAAGTGGCTGAGTTTTGAATCATCTCGTTACAATTCCATTATTTATGTAGAGGAGTTCCTTTTTTTTTTGCTGCTACAGGTAGTGTGTACCTTTATGGATTTTGCCACTTTGAGACCTCTTTGTAGTAGAGATCATAGATCTCTACCATGAACATACATCATCCGACATGGACAGTAATGTGATCTAGTGAGGTGAAAACTAGCTAGTTGTGAACTTGTGGATGTGAACTTGAATGCGTAATAGTGAACTTATGGATGTTCATAATATTTGTCAGTCGATTCACATATGTTCCTACATGCATATGGTGGGTGTATGCAATTGTTTCTGTCCATAGGGAGAAAATTGGCTGTCAAATCCTGCCAGGTGGAGTGGGAACACTGATGATGGACGAAGATTGTGGCCCATCACCTATTTGTAAACATAGGTGACGAGCTATACTAGTAGTCCATCATTGCAAGTTAACTCAAAAATGAAGGAAAAAAAAAGGGTGTCACTATTTTGAGTCAGTTGTGATGGGCGTCGGCTTCCAAGGCTCGCTTGGGAAGACTAGCTAGTGGATTGCGGAAATATGGAGGCATAACTGGGCTTAGCTTATGTCACAAAACAAAAAAAAACTGGGCTTAGCTTAGGGCCGGTTTAGTTTTCAGAAAATTTTGCAAAATTTTCCAGATTCTCCGTCACATCGAATCTTTAGACACATGCATGAAGCATTAAATCTATACCTAATTCTAATAATAAAGAGTCAAAATTTCAGGCTCTTTTTTTTCGTCCAGCCCATTCTTTTTTCCTAGGCCAACAACCGGCCCACTCCTTCCATTCAGCTCGCCTCAGCCCAAGTTTTCCGTCCCGTCGTTGCCTTCCTCTCTCTCGTCCCGTACTATTCCGTCGTGCGAGCTCGCCTAGAGTTGGACGCCAGCGGTGCCTAGGCTACCTCCACTGGCAACCCAGGCCGCCCAACGCAACCATAGCCGGCCGGCCGGCCGCCCGACCTAGCTGTTGCAGGCGCGTTTGCCTCCTCTCCCCGTCTCGTCCTTCCTTCCTCGCGCTGGGACCTTGCTCGTCGGGAGATGGACGGCGGCGGCACCCAGGCTGCCTACACCGGCAACCCAGGCCGCCAAGCGCCCATCCCAGCTGTCGCAGGCCCATGCGCCAGGAGATGGAAAGCGGCAAGATCAGCCCGACCGCCCGTCATGGCCATCGCAGGTCTGCGTTCGCCCTCCTGTCACGTCTGTCACAGGACCCCAGGCTGGACGCCGCGACAATCGGAATCCGTTGCATTCCCGTGCTCGCATGCCTGTCCCAGCCGTCGCAGGCCCCCAGACCGTTCCCCTGCGGGAGTCGGAATCAAATTGCGAAACTACAGTTTGTATATCGGTACGTTACGAACTCCACGTCCGACACGAATTGCTTTTCCGCGATTGCTTCTTTCTTTTGCTTTTCCAAGATTGCTTCCGCTTATATATTACTGCTGCCATTGGGAAATCCTTGAAGAACAAGTACATGATCTTGCCCAGTAGAGAAGCGCCTCGACGAGCAGACCTCATCTTTGAATTCATACCTGATCTCGCCAAGCAGAGAAGCTTCTCGACGAGCAAACCTCACCTTCGAATTCGAGCTGAGCAAGAACGCAATCCTCTGATCTTGCCATACACACGATTGACAAGGTTAGCTTTCTCAGTGATTGTTCTTATGTACTGATGAGTAGTATTATGTGGGATTTTTTATTTGAAGATTAGTTCATATGATATTCCCTGTATGGATTTTGGATTTGCTAGGTTTAGTTTCTCATATCTGTCTTTGTTTGATGATTTCTATTCAAGTGCACTTGTGCTAGGGCAATATGTGATCCGGGCTCTGATTCATTGTAATTGTAATATGTCAACAAAAAAAACATTTTTTCCTGGTTTGGTTTTTGCTGCAAACATATTTCCAAAAAATAAATATTTTGTTTATTGTTATTTTTATAGAGAATGGATCATATTGTTGAATCAAGCGCTTTTGAGGATTTTGATAATTGACTCTTAAAGAAAGTTAAATGTTCGGAAACAAAATTTTTGGAATCAGATAAAAAGTTAAATGGTGATCCATTGTCTTCAATAGATTTGTTGGAATTAGATAGAAAGATAAACAATGATCCACTACCTTCACATGCATCTCCAACCATCCAAACATTATCTCCAAATCTAGAATTGGAAGCAAGAGAGTGGAATAGATGATGATAATCAATTAGAAGAAGATAAATTGATCAAAGTTGATACATATGACTATGTCCCACAAGGTAAAAGTGTCATCTTTATGTAATTTTGTATCGTCTATCCTTTTTATTGTCATACGGATTCATCATTATCTCTAATTTCTTATTTTGTAGATAAGCAAATGGCTGAATTAGATGATGATAAACAGCTAGAAGAGCATAAACAGAACAAAGAAGTTGATACATATGACTATGTCCCACAAGGTAAAAGTGTCTTTTTTATTTAATTTTGTACCCTGTATCCTTTTTATTGTAATATATACTGATTCAATATCTCTAATTTTTTTATTTTGTAGATAAGCAAATGCCTGAAATAGATGATGATAAACAGCTAGAAGAGCATAAACAGAACAAAGTTTCTACATATGACTATCTCCCACAAGGTATTTTTTGTTAGACATAATCTGCTGATCCTCCTTTGCAGTCAAGGGCAGGTACATGGTCAGCTCTGCTGTCCAGCCCTGAACACTGCAGCTTGTATGGCAATAGGCCATCCCTAGTACTATAGTTGGTAGAAGGTGATGTATACCATGCTCTAAGAGTAGGTAGAGGTACACCAGCCATGTCTTGGCTGTACCAAGGTGATGGGGGCTGTACTCAGCCATACCATCATGTACTATGTAGTTGGTAGCTTGCTTGTATAAATTAGGAAGCAATGCAATGAAAAATGTAGCTCTTGCCACCATCTCTTGTGACTTCAGTTTCAGCTGAAACTGAGCAGTGTGTGTGTGCTGAAGAAGAGCTCTGCTCTTCTTCTTCCTTGGTTCAGGGGAGAGGGAGAGGGAAGGGGAGCAGGTGCTGCTCACCTGGGCATTAGGTGCTAGTGCCAACACCTGGTATCGGAGCCGTACAAGTCGCTGGGTGTAGTCGCCGGTGATGGACACTGCTGCAGCGGGCGCAGGGGGCGGTGCAGAGGCAGCTGCGGCGGCGGCTGCAGCAGCGGCCATGGAGAGGCAGCTGGCCTCGGCATCCCAGCCCGCAGTAGAGGTGCGCACGGTGAGGGAGGTCGGCGGGTCCAATACCTGGCCGATGCTCACCCGCACCAACTACGGCGAGTGGGCTGTCCACATGAAGTGGAAGCTGCGCGCGCGGCGGTGGTGGGCGGCGGTGGAGACCGGCAATGCCAGTGAGGATGCGGAGGTGGGCGTGATGGAGGCGCTCATGGCGTCCACGCCGTCCGAGTTCCATGAGGCCATCGGGTCGAAGAACACGGCGAAGGAGGTGTGGGACATGCTTGCGTCCTTCCGCCTCGGCTCGGACCGAGCCAAGAAGGCGAAGGCGCAGCAGCTGCGCCGCGAGTTCGCGACCTTCGTTTCAAGCCCGGAGAGGCCGTGGAGGACTTCGCGCTTCAGCTGCAGTCGATCGCGAGTCAGCTGGCCACCTACGGCAAGCCGGTCGACGACGAGGACGTCGTGGCCAAGCTGCTGTGCATCGTGCCGGCCAAATACGCGCAGCTTGCCTTGTCCATCGAGACGATGCTGGACTTGTCCACATTGTCGCTCGAGGACGTCACTGGGCGGCTCCGCGCGGTGGAGGATCGCGCGCCGCCGGAGAAGGAGAAGCCCAAGCTGCTGTTGACAGAGGAGGAGTGGTCGGCGCGGATGAAGGAGAAGCGCAAGACCGAGGAAGGCTCCAGTCGCGTTGGCGGTGACCGTGGCGGCGGCAACGGCGGAAAGCAGCGTGGCAAGGCACCGGCGGAGAAGAAGAGGGGGAAGAAGAAGTTCCCCGACCCCAATGCTTACCGCAAGTGCGGCGAGGTGGGGCACTGGGCACGGGAGTGCCCAAACAAGAAGCCGGAGAGGAACACTACAAGAAATTTGGCTTTACGTGACGGTTTTATTGTGACCTTTTAAGAAATCATCATGAAATGTAGCCATCTGTGACAGTCCAAATCCAAGGCGATGGATGTATGACGATTGGTTAAATTATCGTCATAACTAGACATCACGGATCAATTTAGTCATCCATGACAGACTAATTGGAAGGTCACAGATACAAAATCCAACATGTCATGCTGATGTGAGCGTCCACATCATTCCTACGTGTCATGCTGAGTGGCAGGGGCTGGTGGGACCTACCTGTCGGTGAGAGGTGTAAATATGGAAGGTGGAAGGTAAATGTGAAAAAAAGAGGCCGCTGCTGGGAGTTGATCCCTGGACCCGTCGATCACAACAGCAAGGACCTAACCACTTGGATACCGATTCATGTGTGCATATAAGTGATACGTTTTTTTTTCTTTTGGCCGTTTGCAAACAAATTAGGATAGTTCTCAAACAAATACGCGACCGTGTCCAGACTCGCAGGCCGCCGGGTGAGCATCGCCCCTATCCACGCCGGCCGCCGGGCGCGCGCCGCCCCTATCCTCGCCGGCCATCTCTCTCTGCATGGGCCACCCCTGTCCTCGCCAGCCGCCGCTATCAGTGCCTTGTGGTCCCTGTCCGTGCCGGTTGGATCCACGCCGGTCGTCCCGGTTGCTGCACGACCCTGAGCCAGGACTCCAGGATCCGTGGGGCGACAGCGGCCGTGATGCGTGGGGTTGCAGGGGACAGTGGCCGAAGGGAGGGCAGAGCGGAGGACGAAGGGAGTCAGGAGCGATGCGTGACGGAGACGGCCTTGGCGACGGGGCGGGTGGTGGCGGGGCGAGGGCTGCTCCGGCGATGGCGAGGCGCCGCAGGGGAAGAAAAGGACGGGGCCGATCTGTTCGACCGTGGGCACTGGGTAGTGCTCCCAATTCTGTTCGCGTGTGCTCCCAAGACCGACCGGTGGACCTTTCCTTATATGCCTTTGGTCTATGAAGACCGCATCTACGGAGGAGAGGAGATCGAAGCAGACTCCACTGACGTGTGGGACCTGCGGCGCGAGGTGGCCTGCCCAATAGGTGTACTAAAATATGGGCTAATTCTACTATGCAATTGGGCTAGCCCAATAGGTGTACTAAAATATGGGCCCAACTAAATCTAAAAAAATACACAAAATATGGGCCTAATTGGAGAAAATGGGCCATATAAAGCCTATTGATGATGTGGCAAGGTGGCAGCCACATCAGATCCAACATCACCAAATGACATGGCAACAGCTGACGTGGCAGCAAAACCATGACGGTTCAGTTCATCACCATAGCCTCTTCCTATAGTTGCCCTTCGGTTTATCCATGACGATCCAAAAAACTAACCTGTGACGTTATATTTCAATCCAAAAAAAATGTATGACGCGGGATAGGTGACGTTTTACTGAACCGTCATCGATAGTTAACCGTGACACGTTTTCGCTTGTTCATGACTAAATCAAAACGTCACGTAAAGCCAAATTTCTTGTAGTGGAAGGAGGAGGCGCACCTTGCTCGGGACGACAGCGACGGCGAGCACGCGCTCCTGATGGGGGTGTTCTGCGCGGAGAGCGGTGAAGCAGAGGTGGCGGAGCTAGAGCAGAGGTCTGCGCCGCCGGTTGTTCACCTTGATGAGCCGCGTGCGCAGGTCCACCTGGGAGCTGCCGGAGACGAGTCAGAGCCGAGGTGGTACCTCGACTCCGGGGCGAGCAACCACATGACAGGCTGCCGTGCCGCTTTCTCCGAGCTGGACGAGAAGCACGCCGGGAGCGTCAGGTTCGGCGATGGCTCCCGGGTGCAGATCCGAGGGCGCGGCACCGTGCTCTTCCGGTGCAAGAACGGAGAGCACCGCGCGCTCACGGACGTCTACTACATCCCGGAGCTCCGATCGAGCATCGTCAGCCTAGGACAGCTCGATGAGCACGGTGTAGAGGTGTTGATCCGCAATGGGGTGCTGCGCATCAGGGACCAGTATGGCTGACTCCTAGCTAAAGTATCGAGGTCCCATAACCGCCTCTACCTGCTGGATTTGAAGGTAGAGCAGCCGGTGTGCCTTGTGGCGTCGTGCTCGGAGGAGCCGTGGTTGTGGCATGGTCGATTCGGCCACCTAAGCTTCAACGCGCTCGGGCGGCTGGGGAAGATGGTGACCGGGCTGCCGCAGATCAAGCACACCGGCGAGCTTTGCGATAGCTGCCTGGCGGGGAAGCAGAGGCGGCTACCGTTCCCCAAGGCGACAAGGTATCGCGCGGCTGATCCGCTCGAGCTGGTCCATGGGGACCTTTGCGGGCCAATCACGCCAGCGACGCACGGAGGCCGGAGGTACTTCCTCCTGCTCGTGGACGACTGCAGTCGCTACATGTGGCTGCAGCTCCTGATGAGCAAGAGCGACGCGGCGGACGTCATCAAGGGCTTCAAGGCTCGAGCTGAGGTGGAGTCCGGGAAGAAGCTCTGGGTCTTGAGGACCGACCGCGGCGGTGAGTTCACGGCGGTGGAATTTGCCACCTACTGCGCCGAGGAGGGGGTGGGGCGCCACCTCACCGCGCCCTACTCACCGCAGCAGAACGGCGTGGTGGAGAGCCGAAATCAGACGATCGTCGGCATGGCACGCTCCATGATGAAAGCGAAGAAGATGCCGGCGACGTTCTGGGGCGAAGCCGTGACGACGGCGGTCTTCATCCTGAACCGTGCGCCCACGAAGGCCCTGAAGGGGCAAACTCCGTTCGAGGCTTGGCACGGGCACAAGCCGAACGTGGTGTTTATGCACACGTTCGGGTGCGTTGGCTACGTCAAGACAACTAAGCCCGGCCTCGGCAAGCTTGAAGACAGGAGCACGAAGGCGGTGTTCCTTGGCTACGAGGAAGGATCCAAAGCCTACCGGCTGTACGATCCGGCAAGGGGCAAGGTGATGGTATCCAGGGATGTCGTCTTCGACGAGGCGGTGGCTTAGGACTGGAATGCCGAGGAGCTGGAGGCGGAGCAGGGCCACGGGCTTGGAGACACGTTCGTTGTGGAGCGGCTGGTGGTGCACGGTCACGGCGAGGCGGAGCAGGCTCCAACGACCAGGGAAGTGGGAGAAGGGGAGTCGGTGGCCGGGGAAGCAGCAGAGCCCATGGCGGCGGAGGTGGAGGAACCACCTAGCCCACCGGGAGCAGGGCACTACAGCTCGCCGGGCCCAATGGCGGACTCCCCCCTGTTTTGCACGAACAGGGGATGCCGGGAGCATCGATGGTGGAGTACGCTACTCCACCGTCCAATCTCGACGAGTTCGTGGACGCGTTCCACGAAGGGGAGGAGATTCGGTTCCAGCGCGTCGACAATGTCGTCGGCAACGCGCCGGTGCCAGGACTGGCTGCACGCCTGCTCGACGACGATCAAGCACTGCTGCTCATGAGCGCGGAGGAGCCGGCCACGTTCACGGTTGCGGAGCGCGATGCGGAGTGGCGACGGGCCATGATCGAGGAGATGAAGACGATCGAAGCCAACAAGACCTGGGATTTGGTCGATCCGCCGTCGGGCTGCCGGCCGATCGGACTAAAGTGGGTCTATAAGGTCAAGAAGGATGAACGTGGCGCCGTCGTCAAGCACAAGGCACGCCTGGTGGCGCGCGGCTTCGTGCAACGCGAGGGAATTGACTTCGAGGAGGTGTTCGCGCCAGTGGCGCGGATGGAGTCGGTGCGGCTCCTCCTCGCGCTCGCGGCAGCCAAGGACTGGCAAGTCCACCACCTCGACGTCAAGTCTGCCTTTCTCAATGGCGATTTGGCGGAGGTGGTCTACGTCAAGCAGGCGCCGGGGTTCGTGGTGAAGGGCGCTGAGCATAAGGTGCTGCGCCTCAGGAAGGCCCTGTACGGGCTGCGGCAAGCGCCGAGGGCATGGAACGCCAAGCTCGACGCCACCATGGCGGAGCTCGGGTTCGCACGCTGTGCCACTGAGCATGCGCTGTACACCCGCCGACGGGGGAAGGAGCACCTCATCGTCGGGGTGTACGTCGACGATCTCATCGTCACCGGGGCGCGCGCGCAGGACATTGCGCGTTTCAAGGAGGAGATGGGCGCCAAGTTCCGCATGAGCGACCTGGGAGCTCTGTCATACTACCTCGGCATCGAGGTGAAGCAGAGCGCGGATGCAGTGAAGCTTGGGCAGCGCGCCTACGCGCTGAAGCTGTTGGAGCGGGCGGGCATGGCGGGCTGCAAGGCTGTGGCCACACCCATGGAGGAGCGGATCAAGCTCTCGCGGGCAAGCTCGGCGGCGAAGGTAGACGCTACGCTCTACCGAAGCATCATCGGCGGGCTGCGCTGGCTCACGCACACTCGGCCGGACATCGCGTTCGTGGTGGGTTACGTGAGCCGTTTCATGGAGGATCCAAGGGAAGACCACTGGGCGGCAGTCAAGCGGCTGCTCCGCTATGTCCAGGGCACGGCAGAGCTGGGCATTGTCTTCCCCAAGCGCGGGAGCATCCAGCTCTCGGTGTTCAGCGAGGCACCGCCCAAGGCCTCGGAAGATGCAGCGCTGACGGTCTTCAGCGATGCGGACATGGCCAGCGACGTTGATGGGAGGCGGAGTACTTCGGGTGTCCTCGTCTTCCTCGGATCGTCGCCGATTGCCTGGCAATCCTTGAAGCAAAAGATGGTGGCGCTGTCGACATGTGAGGCGGAGTATGTCGCAGCAGCCACGGCAGCATGCCAGGTGGTTTGGCTGCGGCGGCTGCTGGCAGAGCTCACCGGAGCCCAGGTCCAGCCGCCGGCACTCAAGGTGGACAACCAGCCAGCAATTGCGCTGGCAAAGAATCCAGTTCTCCACGACAGAAGCAAGCACATAGATGTGAAGTTTCACTTTCTTCATGATTGCGTCGATGGAGGGCAGCTCGTCATCGAGTTCGTCGACACCAAACGGCAACTCGCTGACATCCTCACCAAGTCACTTGGTCAGCTTCGGTTCCAGGAGCTGAGGGGGATGATTGGCATGGTTGAGGTCAAGAAAGGACAGCAGGATTAGGGGAAGATTGTTAGACATAATCTGCTGATTCTCCTTTGCAGTCAAGGGCAGGTACATGGTCAGCTCTGCTGTCCAGCCCTGAACACTGCAGCTTGTATGGCAATAGGTCATCCCTAGTACTATAGTTGGTAGAAGGTGATGTATACCATGCTCTAGGAGTAGGTAGAGGTACACCAGCCATGTCTTGGCTGTACCAAGGTGATGGGGGCTGTACTCAGCCATACCATCATGTACTATGTAGTTGGTAGCTTGCTTGTATAAATTAGGAAGCAATGCAATGGAAAATGTAGCTCTTGCCACCATCTCTTGTGACTTCAGTTTCAGCTGAAACTGAGCAGTGTGTGTGCTGAAGAAGAGCTCTTCTTCTTCCTTGGTTCAGGGGAGAGGGAGAGGGAAGGGGAGCAGGTGCTGCTCACCTGGGCATTAGGTGCTAGTGCCAACATTTTTTTTCAGTATCTAGCCTTTTCATTATAATAACGATTCAAGATATTCAGCCAATAGAATGAAATAAAAAGTTGTCTTGTTTCAAACTTTGCCTTTTTGGACGACGTAATTCACAATTGTACAAAGGTACTTATTGTTTCTAGTTGTAAGATTTTACCATGGGCTGCTATATATCTATCATATTGTTCCAGTAATACCTGTCTTTCTTAAGGACTAACCAGGAGAAATCATGTATTATAATGCTGACCAAGCATTTTTTGTTAGGCAAAAGGTGCTGGCCTACGTAATTAGATCAAGTTTTTACTATGTTTTGTCTTCTAAATCGACAAGTTTTGCACTAATTCTCAATCCAAACATGTACTATTGCAAATTTCTCTTTCAAAAGGTACCATCTTGAATCCTGTTTGCTGTTTTATAGCTTTTGTTCATAATATACATTTTGTTGTTTTTAGCTACAATTTTGAAAGGCGGCGAAGGAGGATCAGAGCCCGGGCGAGGAAAGACAGGCCTCTCCCCAGTCATATTAATCGATCTTCGATGGAAGTTTCCCACCGAGGGCTCCTGGTCTCGCTGAGTGTGATTTGGATCTCGTCAGATACATACTGGGAAGAGTCCCTTTTGCTTCCTGCTGGTTGCTATTGTGTTCCTGCTGCTATTACACAGTGAAGTCCGGCATGCGGCAGGTAAGACAGTGGCAATTTTTCGCGTCACCTAAGCTATTGTCATCGTTAAATGTGTTCAAAGTGATTAAGCAATGATGCTGCAGGAGTTCAGGTTCCACAGTAAATTATCTGGCATCAGCATCCACCTGAGAAGAGTTTGCTTGTTCTTGTTCTCAGGGAAACAAGTCAACTGAACGCAAGTTAATTTTGATTTTGAAGACTCCAGTATCCACTTCATGTGGCCTTGAATGAGTTCTTATGGTCATGTTTTTTCTAATCCCCCAAGGCAAATGGTATTCTGAATGGGTGGATGGGTGCTGACGGTTGATGGTTATATGAAGTTTGCAGATTTGGAGGATGCAGGGAAGCCGGAGGAAACCTTATCTCAATGGCAATGATAATTGGAAATCACAATAATGTCCCGAAATAAACATATCATGATCATAGGTGCCTGAGTGAACTGCTATGTCAGGCATGCACATTGTTGATTGGCCGGTAGGCAAAGGATGAAAGAAAGGGAACATGAAAGATGCAAGATTGTTGTTTCATAAGTTGATAACAGGACGTGTTCTCATGGTCAGCGATGATATCAAGTTATAGGTATAATGGTTATCGTGGAGAAGTTTTTAGGATTTTTTTTTGAGTCGCTCTAAAGGAAAAGGCAACCTAGATAAGCTTGTTTTTGTCCTGAAGTCTGCATGATCCCAGCTGGGTAAAAATCATGAATCTAACACGCAAGTGGCAAGTGTTGGCTGCTGTGAACATGAATGTATACTGAGGGAACTTGGAGATGACTGCTGTTTTGTTTGAGTCTATGTCGGTTCAAGATGCGTTTTCACATGGTTTAAGCTAATAAGGTGTTGAACATTAATGTCGGATGCTTTTCGAGGGCTACTCCCCCAATAATGATGTGTTTAAAGTTACCCTTGATGATTTTCTTGGACAATATGTAACACATGATTTATTATGTTCATAGTTCATATCATGATTTTACTTTCTGGTGTATGATTTGGATGAAACTTTATTTTAGATTTGATAATAATAACATCACATTTCTCATAATTTTAGTTGGACCCGTGGCAACGCACGGGCACTTTTGCTAGTATAGATAAAAAATAAAACTAATTACACAGTTTAGACGAAATGGACGAGACGAATCTTTTAAGCCTAATTAGACCATGATTGGACATTAATTGTCAAATAACAACGAAACGTGCTACAGGGTCATTTTGCAAAAAATTTTGCAACTGAACAAACCCTTAGACGGGTGGCACAGCAGCACCAGGAGGAGACGCAGAGGGCAGACAAATAATGCAATCAGGTTGGCGTGTGTATTCGCAATTCACGAATTTTTGGAGGACACAAGGGCACAGGGAAGAGGACGGCTAAGATATGAGATTACTGCACTTAAAGCAAGTGCACACAGGCCTACACGTGGCAATATGCTCCCATTTTATAGTTGATCAAAGTTGTGGCATGATTTAATTTCTTCGTCATAGCATGAAAGTGTATGTCTTGTAGTTGGGCAGTATACACACACACACACACACACACACACACACACACACACACACACACACACACACAACAATATAGCGTGCGCCTGCATCATCATGCCACTGTGCATCATCCAAACCTAGATTTCTATCTACCCTCTGAAATGCAAACACTAACAACATTTACACTGCTAGGTGCAGTAGTTGATAGCCCTCCATCCGCCGAGCTCAAGTTGAAGTAGGCCGGCTGCTTTGGGCATGGCAGGCTCGACATGGTCTCCATAGATAGCATTGCAACTACGTCGGACATGGTAGGGCGATCATCTCCATTCTCCTGGACACACATCAAGGCAATATTGATGCATTTCAGTATCTCCAGTGCTTGATCTTGGTCGTGGTGATCTGCTAATGATTTGTCAAGAAGCTCAAACCATCCGCCCTCCTTCCATAGCTTCCATGCCTTCAACAAAGTGCCCACCTCAGTTATATAATGAGTTTGTTGAATGAAGATTTTACAAAATAATGTATGAAAACCTACTTAAAGACAATAAACAAAACTATAAGTGGGTCCCCTGTTGCCACCTTTTTAAGTAACACTATTTGCCGGAACATTCAATTCCATCTTTCAACAACTGCTGGAAAAAAAATGATCGTTGTTGCAAGACACGAGACGGTGTCCTCCGATAAACATACAAAACTTAGTGGCTTCTAGTAGGAAAGATCAGTTTTCTCAAGTCTTTGAGTAAATGAAACATGCACGATTTGAGAAGTGCCTTGTGGCAAAATTTTTATTTTCACACTAACCACTCATGATTGAAGAGCAGGCACCAATGGGGAGCACACACTAAATTGGAAGTCCATGTAGTAAATAAATAGAAAATACTTACATAGCCAAGCAGGTTGAAGAAATCTCCTTGCTGGTGAAAACCAGCATTTCTCTTCCCACTAATAATCTCAAGAAGTAACACACCGAAGCTAAAGACATCAGTTTTGACAGAGAAGACACCCTCTGAAGCATACTCAGGAGCCATATAGCCACTGGATAGAAAAAAAAAACAGAAACCAAAACATCATTCACCAATTACTAATTAATACATTCATCATACAGTTTGATGGAATAGATTTGCATAAAGTGCATGCTTACTATGTCCCCACTACTCTATTCGTATTTCCTTGAATAGCATTTGAGCTAAATACTTTTGCTAGCCCAAAATCAGAGATCTTGGGATTCATGTCACTGTCCAAGAGAATATTGCTTGCTTTCAGGTCCCTATGTATGATGCGCAGTCGGGAGAGCTTATGAAGATATAGAAGACCTTGTGCTATCCCCTCAATTATATTAAAGCGTTTGGCCCAAGTAAGTAATCTTGCTCTTGTTACATCTGCACTGGTAATTGTGTTATCAGCAATGATTAAATCTGGCAGTATGTTTGATATATAACTAAAATGTCATAAGAAAGAAAAGGAAATGTACACATACCAAAGATGAAGAAATCTAGACTCTTGTTTTGCATATATTCGTATATCAATATGTGCTCTTCCCCTTGAACACAGCATCCAAGTAGTCGAACTAGATTGGTATGTTGTAGTTTAGCGATAAGATGGATTTCATTCTTAAACTCCACAAACCCTTGACCAGATTGTGCAGCTAGTCTCTTAACTGCTATTTCAAGCCCATTCGGTAATTGACCCTGCAATATTTGAAGTTCTAATTTTGTAAAAAAGAAAATAAGCCAGGCATAAAAACTTCACCCAATAGAAATTAGAAAGAGATTTTAACAGCGGCCTAGTTATGATCATACTTTATTTAAGGATTTTCTTGGAATGTAAATTTGGATTAATAACTTTTTCAGCCATATATAAACCACGGAATTGCCCTCATTTTTTTAGTGGGCCCAGTAAAGTGTGCTCATGATAGCATACCACCTTGTATACAGCGCCAAAGCCCCCTTGTCCAAGTTTGTTTTCATTACAAAAGTTGTCGGTAGACTCAACTATTTGACGGAAATCGAACATTGTGAACTCTGAATCCGTATCTTGAATTGTCCAAATCGATGATACATCGTCAACTCTGGTCAAATTTGCCATGGGTTGTTCTTGCAACTTCAACCTCCCTGAAAAGTCAGAGAAATATAACAATTCAAAATTCTGTCTCTGGTACAGTTTACCATGTCCGGGTCCAGCATAAAAATGAATGGCGCCAGCTTCCTCTGACATAAATCTCTGGGTGACGTTGTCACTTATACATGGGTCAGGATCCTTATTCCTTAGACCCACTTGTCAGTGACCACGTCGTCCCTCTACGTTACGTCCGAGCGAGAAACCGGTTCAAAGTGAACGTGCATCTAATTTATTTACAGAGGAAGAATACATCAATGACATACCTTTTCTGAGATATCTTATCCATCCAAAGCAAAATATGCATAAGAAAATCCCTACAAGAGGAACAAGTATGGATACAATCCACTGCTTCTTCCTTTTTCCTACACATGACAATGACACACCACCTCATCCATCAAAACATGTGATAAGTAATTAGAAGGCGATGAATATTGCATGACTGCATCAAAATTCGTTCAATCGTGACGTGGCTTACTATTTGAACTATTCTTGCACAGTTCGTTGCAAGGGTTAGTGTATTCAAGCACAAAGGGGACTAAATAGTTGCTGCTATCTCGCAATGGAATCAAGGAATGTAATATTGAGCGCTCATAATTTCTTTTCCAAAATATTTGAACTATTTCTTTGGCACTCATAATTAGACAGAAATTGGAACGAAATGATTCAGGCTGGCACCTGAGCGTCGGCCGGCGGTTGGTTGAGTGGATGGCGGCGGCGGCGTCCCCATGTTAAGCATGGGCGCGCCACGGAAGAAGGCGTAGTTCTCATACCGGTAGCTGCAGCGCACGCCGGCGGTCCGCGCGCCGATCGTCCCGCCGGCCAACGGCGCCTTGCCGACCAGGTCCTCCAGGCAGCCCCAGCAGTCGGCGGGCGACAGGTCCGGCGTGCACTGCGCCAACGCGTACATCGTCGGCACGGGCGCCGCGACGCTGCCGTTCCAAATCCGCGCCGTCGCGAACCTCCTGGCGGAGCCGTACGCCGCCCACCGCGCCGTGCCGTTGAGCAGCGCGCGCACCCGCGCCGTGAACAGGGCGTCGGCGCGGGGGTCGGCGCTGGCGTTCTGCGGCGTGTTGTAGAGGCTGATCTGGCCGACGTTGGCGGTGGTGGCGAGGAAGTCCTGGCCAGAGAAGTAGAGGAAGCAGGCGTCGTAGAGCACGGTCACCTCCTTGTCGAGCGGGCAGGAGCCCCGCGCGTGGCGGAACGCGTCCGCGACGCAGTCCAGGCACCCCGCCGCGTCGGCGTCGTCCCGGCACAGCGTCAGCGCGAAGACGCGGTCGTCGCCGCCGGCGGCGCCTCGGGCAGCCGTGGCGAAGAGCGCCGGCGAGGACGACGCGTTGCGGGGCAGCGCGGCGGACACAGCCTCGAGGTTGACCTGGTACGTGCTGTTGGGCGAGTACCGGGCGCTGCTACCGCAGTACTGCCACGGCTGAGCCGCGGCAGGCGGCGAGGCCGAGAGGAGGACGACCGCGACGGCGACGGCGACGGGGACAACCACCACGGCCATGGTTTTCTTGGTTGGTGGTGATTACTTGTCTGTGTCGATGGGCAGCATATCATTCAGACTTTAGTCACTCCTGTCTGTGTCATCTGGAAAGCATCGACTGAGAGGGAAAGTTAATGCGTGCGTGTTACATGTTTTGATGGGTGTCCAGGTCAAGTCGTCGAACACACGGAGGTCAAGTCTCGTAGGGGGACCTATGTGGGGGCATGGAGGATCGTTGCAATTTTGCAAACGTTCCAATGAGCGCCATTCGTGATCATGATTAATGCACAGCAGAAACAAGATACTCCCTCCGTTCCAAATTATAATTCGTTTGACATTTTTGATCTTAAGTTTGACCACTCGTCTTATTCAAAAAATTTATGTAAACATAGTCAAATTTAAGTTATTCTTGAAGAACTTTTGTTAATAAAGCAAGCCACAACAAATGAAGTGATATTTGGCACAAATTTTTGAATAAGACGAGTGGTCAAACTTAGGGTAAAAAAAGGCAAACGAACTATAATTTGGAACGGATTTAGTACTACCTCCATCTTGAGAATTCAAAGATACTCTGGATGTTGTTCAACTCAGTCCAATTTACTTTAGTTCTGCAAATTCTTTCTCTTGTACTTTGTAGCTTTTTCTTCTGCATTTTTGTACCTTTTTCCCCTTGTATTTTTTTCTTGTTTCCTCTCTGAGCCTCTTGGCTTTGCACCTGCATTTGTGCATCTGTACAGTTTGCAATTTTAATACAAATTATGTAGGGGCCTCCCCTCCCGACTTCTAAAAAAAAAGATACTACCTCGGTCCTAAAATAGGGTCATTGTAGTTTTCTCCTAGAGAGAACTATTAATATCAATAATGTCAAATAGATGTACTATGGGAAAAATATGTTTTTCATGAAGCCGAAAATATTAATACTCTTCTCTATAAACTTTGCCAAACTTCGAATAGTTTGACTTAGGATAAAACTAGAATGACACTCTTTTCATAACAGAAAGTAGTATTGAATATTTAGCAGAAAAGTGTTGAAATAAAAGATGTAGACTATTTGAAGAGTTGGAGGTAGTATTAAATAAGTTAGCAGAAAAGCACATACTCACTGGAGTTGAAGAAAGCATCTCTTACTATTTGTAATTTTTTTGTGAACATAGACACTCACGAACATCATGCTTCGAACGCCCTTACCTACGAAGTATATGTATGCATACCTTACCCTTGTTAAAAGACTCCAATAAACTGAGCCGCTTGATCTTGTGGTTGATGAAGTCATCCCCAAATGGCTAGTTATTTATAGGCATGTCGTCTATCATTGGAAAGATATTAGCCAAAATTTGAGTGCCCATATCAAATGTGGGACTTAAATCCTGGTAGTTAAGTTCTAACACAAAGAGCCGAATTATCTAAGCTATATTTTTAGTGTTATTGGTACATTTTGACCGAAAGCCTTCCGAAAGCATCGAAAGAGAGAATAAAACCGATGTGCTTGGGTTAGCTATGGTCTCGAGCTCGAGGTCAGTCTTCGTGGGATCAAAGCAAAAGTTCATAGAGCAAAACACAAGAGGTGGTCAAGTCTCCGGTGGGCTGGCTGGGACGATGGGCGTAGCAGAACGTTGTAAACGTGTTGCCCGGTGCCCTAAGATTTAAATTTAGTATGGAGGCATGCTTGAATTTCCAGCCACAACGTATGTTTTCAATGAATCGCGTACAGAATATATCCAGACTGATCACTGGATCTTGTTTGTTAACGTGAAGAGCCCAGAAGCCGCGGCGTAGGCAGGGAAGGAAAAGGAACCTCCTATATACACGGTAACCTATGGTTGGTTGACGCACATATGGGTCAAGTCCAATTAGACCCAATTTTTTTTTAAAGATCATTTTTAGGAACAAAAGCAAATGTTTTGAACAAATGTTTCACAACATTTTATTTCATTATAAACAATTCGGTGAAAAATATGTAAAACCCCAAAATAATACAAGCTCCCTCAGCGCTCACGTGAGCTCTGCTGCGGACGAGCATGGAGGAGGCACCGCTAGGGTTGTGGGGGAATGAAGGAAGGAGAAGGCAAGGTGCCGTCAGATTTCCTTGTCACCAACCTTGAAGCGCTCAATGCATACGAAAAAGGGTCGTCCCACCGACTTTAGGCTACCTGCACCGGGAGCCTGTAAACAAACCTGCAGGACCCGTTTACAGTAAATTTCCCTGCAGCGGGCTACTCTAAAAGAAACGGTAAAGTTGCGGATGAGCTTCCATCCGGAGTATGTAGCGGACGTACGGAGTGGCAGCTATCGCGCACGCGCAGCGACGCAGCAATCAAGTAGAGGTGGGTCCCATGCGTTGAACCAACTAAAAAATGTTATAACTCACAAACCACTAAATCAAATTAAATTCTGATTACACCATTAAATTCGTTTTAATAAATTCTTCAAAACTAGATCTCACATGGATATATTTAGATAAAGTGACAAGTGGGCCCACAGTGGATAGAGGATGATATAGATGATAGATGGATGCGGGATAAATGAGTATAGAGGAGAGAATCTTGATGATAAGGCAGTATAGAGGATGAATATAGAGGTCCATGAGTGCCGATAGTCTTAGTATATTATTTTTTAGATTTCCATGTAAAAAGCCAGTGGCCTAAAATCAATGCATAGGCCTAGCTAACAATCCCATCGAGCCAGCAAAATCAGACATTGGTGCGGTCCGGCCAGCCAACCATTTTGCATGTAAAAATGACTAGTTTGGGCACGGACTGGGCTTCATTTTCATGGACTGCAAACTGCTGCTCTAATCTGGGGCTTTGCTTTTTTTTTTTGGGTTTAGTCATCTATAGGAACAAGGCCATGTTGGTTGGGTCTTGCTCAACTGTGGTTTCCATATAGGAAATGGATATGCCTTTAGAGAGTTAGGCCTTATTTGGATCGAAGGAAGAAGGTAGGAAACTTACAGGGAACTCATTCTAGAGGAATCATTTCCTTCCTCATCGTTTGGAACAAGGGAAGCAGCAAAATACTTTTCAGAGGAACGGCAATGGTACTGTACTTTTGCAGGAATCAGAAAATGAGCTCTGTGCTCAGGGAAACTTTCCTAATGCCATTCACGGTCTCTCTCCTCTGTTAACCATGCTTTTAGCTGGTACAATTGACGTGCTGCGTGTGTACCGTCAATGGTTGGCGATAGAGTTGACACAGGGTCTAGGGCTCATATGTAAGAGTCACAAATTATTAAATGCCAAGTAATTATAGAATGTAATTAAGTTGATCCACTATTATTAGAGATGTTAATATTAGTTTATCGTGAAATTTTATGGCACTTGGAAATTATGAGAGCCCTCCGTTTCGTTAGATCCCTGCCGGAGCACCGCCCCACCTGCGCCCTCCGGCTGCCGCGCGCCCGCAATAGCGCTGATCCGCCTCCGGCCATCTCACTCACGGGTCACGGCGGCCCAGCCCCACCGCACTCAACCTCTCTTCGCCGCCACCTCCGGCGAAGCATCCATCTTCGATGCTGGACCAGCACGACACCACCAACGCCACCAGCGTCCGTTTGTTCCTCCCCACCGCGAGGGTTCACGGTGCCCAACGCCACGGTGGCTCAGATCCTGGCGAACCACCTGGCACGCGACGCCGTGCGCGCCGAGGCGATCTCCGTGTCCGCGGCAGTGGCCTCCGCGAGGAACGTGACGAGTGCAAGCGCCGGCGGCGTCGGGTTCGCGGCGCCCGTGATGTCCGGCCTGGCGCAGGGCAGCGGCGACTACTTCGGTTTGGTGGGCGTGGGCGAGCCGACGGCCGCTCTGTTGGTGCTGGACACCGGCGGCGATGTGGTGTGGCTGCAGTGTGCGACGTGCCACCGGTGCTACGCGCAGTCGGGGCCAGGGGCTGTTCAACCAGCAGGATCGCTGTGGCGCGGCCCCGCAGCAGCGGCGTTGCCCTGCAACAGCGACCTGGGAGGCGGCGATGCAGGGAACGACGAGATCCCGAGTCGCAAGCACCATCGACTCCCGTTCGTAGATTTGGGTTTAGGTCAGGAGTCAGAGGTGCTGTACGGAAAGGAAAAAAATACTAAACTGTCCTTAAACACAATTAATTAATTTTCGTAATTAATATGTGCTGTAAATATTTTTCACCGGTCCCAAGCACCATAACAAAGATCTTAGTTTATCACTTTCATGGTTTTTTCTATTCCTATGTCGTGCATTCCTGCGTTTCAAACACTACTTTTCATTAACTTCCTACATTTTCTATTCGTCTGTTTTGCAGTCTCATTTCTATTCCTTTCCTCTGTTTAACAATCCTCCGTTCCAAACATTGCCTTAGAAGGAGACAGATCGGAGAAAAAAATGCTTGCAGGGCCCTTCGACGTAATGCCCGTCGCTGATGCATGGAAGCAGGACCCACACCCTGACACCCACACACGTCAGTGATCCTACTTCAGAGAGAAGTATGTCAAAGGAACTGATTCCGGAGCATGATCTTGAACCACTCAATTTAATTTGCAAGATGTTGACTAGCATTGCATGCATTGAAAGATATCTGTCACTTTTATCGATCAAAGCATTCAATTTGCATCAGTTGTTCAATCATGCATCACTCGGTACCATTTTATTAAGAAAATATCAGTTAATCGCACATCGCTGATAAACCTGTTGTTTTTACGGGTTTGGAGGATGATGAGCAGGGCCGCAGCAGCAGTCGTAGTTCGCAGGTGTGCATGGGCCCATGCAAGCCCTAGCGCCGTCTTCCTGCCGCCGGTGAGCTTCTGCCAGCCAGGATTTCACCGAAGCTTGGCATCCTCGCCATAGCAGAAGAAGAAAGGGAGAGAGGAGGAAGAAAGAGACGGGCAAAAATGTTATTTTTCAGCTGTCACTACTGGAATCAGGCGCTTTGCCGAGTGTCCAGGACACTCGGCAAAGCTCTAAATACACTCGGCAAAGGCTTTGCCAAGAGTCGCACTCGGCAAAGAGTACACGGTAAAAATTTCGTCGGCAAAGACCTCTTTGCCGAGTGTTTTTTTGTTGGGCACTCGGCAAAGGCTTTGCCGAGTGCCACGACAGTACTCGGCAAAGAAAAGTTGCCGTGATCGGGCAGATAACGTTAACGGGTACTTTGCCGAGTGCCCCACCGCTGGGCACTCGGCAAAGAAATTTTTTTTTGAAAATTCTTTGCCGAGCGCCCCTGTGTGTGGCACTCGGCAAAGAAAAACTTTTTTTTTGAAAATTCTTTGCCGAGTGCCCCTCTGCTTGGCACTCGGCAAAGAATTTTTTTTGAAAATTCTTTGTCGAATGCCCTCTGAGTGGCACTCGGCAAAGAAAAAAAAATTCAAAAAAAATTCTTTGCCGAGTGCCCTCTGCGTGGCACTCGGCAAAGATTTTTTTTTTTGAAAATTCTTTGCCGAGTGCCCTCTGAGTGGCACTCGGCAAAGATTTTTTTTTTGAAAATTCTTTGCCGAGTGTCCCCTCTGTCTCGCACTCGGCAAAGAAATTTTTTTTTGAAATTCTTTGCCGAGTGCCCCTGCGTCCGGCACTCGGCAAAAATCTTTGCCGAGTGCCTTCCTCCTTGGCACTCGGCAAAGCTGGAAAATTGGCTTGCTTTTCCCAGCTTTGCCGAGTATTTTTGTGATTGCACTTGGCAAAGAGACCATAACCGCCCCATTTTTTTTTGAATTTTTACATTCCATCGCGACAAAAATAATATTTCACATATATATCAAATTCATCACATATATCTCACATACATCATAAATATCTCATATAGATCAGATGCATCACAACATATATAACATAAGTGCATCATAAGTCCAAATAGCTAACACAAGTTCATCACAAGTCCAAATAACTAACACTAGTGCATCACAAGTCCATCACCAAGTGAACAACAAATAGAAAGACAACTACCCAAATCCCCAAGCTCCCCACTGAGACTGTGGTGTACCATGAACTGGATCATTCGAGGGCCCGAGAGGTGGATTATTCGAACCCGCCGATTGAAGCTGCACAAAGGAGAAGACATTGCATGTGTCAGACAATAATCCACTAGGCTACAATTAGTGTTACGGTTTGACCCTAAGCATGAACATACAAACTTAAACAATTATATTCATACTTACAAGAGTAGCGTGCCCTAAAGGTGGAGGTGGCGGTGTAACGAATAGCGAAGCTAGCGGAGCTACACCCGTCTTTTGCCTAAGAGCTTGCATGTACTGGAGAACCTTCGCCATCTGCTGCTGCTGCCTCTGATCCATCGTAATGCGCTGGGCCTCCATAGCCTCCATCCTCCGGCGATCGGCCTCCCGCAGGGCCTCCAATTGCTCGATCTGGGTCTGCAATATTTCACCACAATGTTTAAACAATGCAAAGCTAAGATATGTAAATATCAATGTATGACGAATAAAACAGGAATCACCTGGAGTGATAGAATCTGATGCTGTGAAGTCTCTGGCCGTGGGCGTATGGGAATGCTTGTGTCCGTGCTCCGTGCTCGGATTTGGGAGATGGAGGGAGTAGAGGTAGCGTCGATGACGCCGTCGCCAAGATAGTACCGCCCATGCTTCTTGCCTCCTCCAATCCTCATGACGACCTCTGGATCAAAGTCCTAGGAGCTCGGGTTGTAGTCGTCTCCATGGAGAGACCTTGTCGTCGATGTGTACTCATTGATGCGGGTGTAGACGGACGGGTGGTTGTATGCCTTGGGCGGGTCCTTCGGGTTGTAGGAGATGTCGGACGTCGCCTTACCCTTGTGGGCCATAGCATATGCCATGACCGTGGTGCACTCTTGGCCCGCATGTGACGCCGACTACGAGAAAGACAGCAAGATGATTAGAAATCAGACAAAATTGAGTGTTAGAATAGATACATGAATTCAAGTACCCATGCTTGTCTGTATGCGACGAGGTTGCGGCTGCCTTGATGGTGCAGTACACCTGGCATCAGCAATCGCTGGTCCCGAGCAGCGTTGTGCGCTTCGGTCCACTCGGGGCCGCACCACCTGTCCACTATCATTTCCCATCACTCGGGATACGCGGCGCACCACCATGGACACATTTGCACGTCATCAAGTATTTAACATATAAGATGAACAAATTAAGAGTACTTAATGTCAAAAGGAATCAATATTAATGTTCTTTATCTACCTATATGTACTGGTCCCGGGTCAGCGTCATGCTTCTTGCTTGTGGCTTCTTAACATCCTCTCCAAGGATCGACCTGTGGTAAGTGATGACAGCCTGGACGCGCGCCTCATAATGGATGTCCACGACGAGCTTTTTATAGGCTTTGGTAAGCACCACCTCCGCCCTGGCCTCAAATCCCTCCTCGCATATGTAATAAAGCTGCATATAGACATGATGTATCCATTCATTATTTCAAGAAAAGTATAATGAATGTGATGCGATGTATCAAGCAATATGGTGTGATGAAGACTTACCCAAAAGTCTCGCTTCACCCGCATCATCTTGTTCTCAGCCTCCGCGTCAGGGGCGTTGGCGTAGTGGTCAAAGGTGTAGGCTGGCTCCCTCTTCCCGGCGTAGTCAACTAGGTCAGGAAAGTGGGTCCTGCACAAAAGACCCAAGATGCCATTGACATGGCGTGCGATACCTCCACCCGACACAACGGTCCAGTTCCTGCATAATTGATTAAGAAAAAATATTAGTTTACTTACTTTTGCCCTTCGGGACAAATCACCGGGCGTCGATGAGTTGCCGGCGGAGGAGGGAGGCTCGCGGGACCTCGCAAGTAGACACTCGACGAACTAGAGGAAGTGAAACCCATACCTACCGCCTCCTCCTCGTCATCCGAGTCCCCACCCCCCTCCTCATCCGTCTGTCGAGCCTGCTCCTCCTCATCCCCATCCCCGTCTCCGTCCCCGGCCTCCACCTCCTCCTCCACCTCGTCCTCCACCGGCATGGGAGGACGAGCCTGCCTCCTATTGGTGCTCCTTCTCCTGTCCGATGACTCCTCTTCTGCAGCCGGCATAGGGCGTGTCCTTCGGTAAATCGAGAACACGTTCCTCTAACGGCTGCCCACCATCTTTGTTCAAACACCTACAATTAGAAAGAATAAAAACAAGCTAATTAGAAATTAGAAAGAACAAACAAGAAGTAATTAGAAATAGATGCAAAATAAACAAAACATAATTATAAAATAACATTGTATTACATGTATTAGAAATAATCTGCATGATCGAGATTAGCTGGATCATAAGTCTCATCATCACTATCAACCATGTCGAAATAATCAACACTATCCGAAGGAGGAATGTTGTCTTCATTGGCATTGCCTAAACGTAATCGCTCAAGCATTTGTAAGTCCTTCACATCTTGCATGTCATCTCCATCGTCCTCGTCATCAACCCAATCATCGTCTACATCCATTCCTATCGCTTCGGTTAAGTCTATCTCGAACCTCCCTTGTAGCCCCTCTTCTTGATAGAACTCCCCGTCATATGTGTTTGTGTTGAAGTTGTAATCTTCATCGTTTGGGACAGGTAGTTTACCGTGTGGCGATACCTTGTGCACAATAAACCAACCCTTAAGATTCTCTTTGGTTTGGCATGCGTATGAGGTATAATAAACCTGCGTGGCCTGTTGAGCCACAATATAGACATCATCTCCTGGATAGACAGAATCCTGTCGAATTTTGACTAGCCCAAGATGAGGGGTCCGTCTCGTTACTCTAGGATCAAACAAATGGCATTTGAATATGATAGGACTAAGAGGTTTGCAACCGATGACATTTACAAATGAAAGTTCATATATTCCTTCAATTCTTCCATAATAGTCGAGGCCATCAGTGCCGGGGGTAAAAACTCCGCTATTTGTGGTTCTTCGGTTGGGCCGACTTTGCTCGTAGCTTGCTGTGTGAAAGCGATATCCATTCACATCATAACCGGTAAATGACTTGACCCTATAGGCACAACCGTTTGTAACCTGTCTTAGCTCGCCACTGATAGATGCATCGATTTGGGCCTGCAAGCTCGAGCAGGATAGATCATTATATTATTTCAACATACGAGCAACTTGGAAGGTCGAACTAAGTATGAGCTAAATTTGAAAGTACCTTGTTTTTGAACCAAAAAATAAAATCGGGCCTCCCTGGTCCCGCACCCTTTGAAAGAAGGGTATCAGCTTCCTGCGGGGTAGGATCCCTTGATTGATTTTAGAAGTGATGAATAAATTCCTTGTACCAACGTAAAATAAGGGGTTGGATGAGGAACAGTGATGGCGTATTGAAACAAGTTCGTTGAGAACTTATGCAATGTATGGAGCCACCTCATCAAGGTTGTTCAACACATATATTATGATGCAGCGCCACTCTTTATGTGTCAAGGTCTTAGTGGTTGATGCACTTGCGCTTCCGAGTTGCCCTTGGAAAAGGCTGAGGTTCGATTCATTTTCACCAGCATTGTAACGAGGGGGTAGATTATGCACGCTAGGAAGGTTCTCGGCGTAGTATTTCTCTGTGAAGTTTGACACCTCCTCCAGAATATATGCCTCTGCAATAGAAGCCTCAATTTTCCCTTTATTTCTATATTTTTTGCGAAGAGTCTTTAGACATCTCTCGATTGGATAGCACCAACGGGCCTGCACGGGCCCCCCATTCGTGCCTCATACGGGAGGTGCAATATCAAATGTTGCATCGGATTGAAGAAGTCAGGTGGAAAAATCTTCTCCAACTTACAGAGCAACACATGTGCCTCATTTTCCAAGTCATCAATCATGGTCCGAAATAACTCCTTAGCACAAAGCTGGCGGAAGAAGTAGCTTAACTCTGCCAGCGCTAGCCACACATGCTCAGGGACAGCCTCGAACCATCGCCGGAAGAAGCCGCTCAAGCCATATGTGGTAGTCATGACTCTTCATCCCGTTGACTCACAGAAATTGAAACCCAGACAAACCACATGTGATATTGTGATAACACATGTGGAGATGTCTGAGTTTTAAGCAACGTACGTCACAACTTCCTTGAAACATTCTTATTTTTTTTATCATAGCCTCCACATGCGATATCATGACATCTTGGCAATTTTTATGATTTTCGGACTTCGTTTGTATTTAATAGAATTTAAAAACAAATCACCCGCAAGTCGGTGGCCACATTTCGTGAACACGATGTTCGAAATTTCAGGTGCGTTCCTAGATAGCGCCTCATAATACACTCAAAAACATGAATATCATTTTTTGAATGGCTAAATTCCATTATTCCATGCACGTGCAGTTCAAATTTGCTTTTTACAAAAAAAATTAAGTAAATGATACAAATTAACTAAATGCAGCAAAAAACATAAAAAATGTACCAAATTTTAAAATCTAGCTCATAATACTGTAGTAGGGTTGCAAAAAAAATTAGGTGCAAAAAGAAAAAAAAAATAAAATTCTTTGCCGAGTGCCAAGATTCTGACTGGCACTCGGCAAAGTAATTAAAAAAAACTTTGCCGAGTGCCTAATAGCAGGCACTCGGCAAAGGGTCACCGTTGGGTGCTCACCGTTTGTGAGGTCGTCTTTGCCGAGTGTAAATCTTTGCCGGGAGCGGCAAAGACTTTCTTTGCCGAGTGCCCGACACTTGGCAAAGCGATCTTTGCCGAGTGTCTTACTTTGCCGAGTGCCCGATATTTGGCACTCGACAAAGCATATAACACTCGGCAAAGATAATGTTTCCGGTAGTGTGTTCTCTCACCTCCTGAGTCAGAAATGATCATTCTAATGTGTTCAGTGTTCTCCAGAAAATTTGACAACAACAAAATTGTTCACTAGCAAACCAATTGTTCACTAGCAAACCCCTTCATTCTTGGTGTCCAGCAGCAAAAGGAGGTCACTTTCAGTGTCCAGAAGCAAATTTTGTCTTATTAGTTACTCATTTGAAGCTTACTTTTTAACCTTATTATGAGATGCACTACAAAAAGAGGGGAAACCAAATAAACCTTATAAAAAACAAAACATCATACTGCAAGAATATCTTTTTTTAGAAAGGACGGCAAAAGCTTTGCCACAGTTTTTATTAGATGATAGAAAGGAAAAAAAAAGAGTTTTACAAAAATTTTACAAGCCGAAAACGACTCCTAGACCCACTCTCTGACCAAGAAAGCAACTAGCAGAGCTATAAACAGCAAAACAACTACTAAAGACCCAGACTGTCGGCTGAGAAGAACACAACATCCTAGCATGGCCCCTAACTAGGGATGAAAACGGTACGGATATTTTCTGACCGTATTCGAGACCGAATCCGTTTAGAGGGGTTTTAATCCGTCCGTATCCGAGTCCGGATATTTAACATCCGATACCGTATTCATATCCGAATATTTAAATCACATATTTATGATGTCGATATCCAATCGTATCCTATCCGGTATTTTTTATACTATCCGTATTCGAATCTGAATCCGGACATAAATATGAAAACAAATATGATACCAGTCATATCCATCCGTATCCGATCCGTTTTCATCCCTACCCCTAACACAGAAACCTAACCCGCAGCTGTATTTGACGTTGTTGCCATGGCCATCTCATACTGCATAATGTCATCTTTACAAAGAGTGGCAACTTGATTTGGGTTAAGAGCTTTTTGTTGGAATTGACGTCTATTTCTCTCCTTCCATATGTTCCACCAAAAATAGATGAATATCCCATCCACCTTTCTTCTCTCGTTCTTCTGGAACCTGCGTCTACATCTCCACCAGTGATTGTGTAATGATCCTGCGGTGTTCACCGATTGGATCATGGTTAGCTGTAGCCACTGCTTCAAGATCTCCCACACTTCTTTTGTGAAGGGGCAGTCCTTGCACAGATGTACCGGTGTTTCTAGTTCGTTGGCACAGAGCCTGCAGTCTGTATCATCTGTCCATTCCCGCTTTATCAGATTATTAGCTGTTAGAATCTTCTTATGTAGCAAAGTCCATGCAAAGAACCTGCATTTGGGCTCCGCTTTAGCCCTCCAAATGACAGAGATTTTTGTTTTGGCAAAAACTCCAACGAACTGAATGAGATAAGCGCTCTTGGTGGAGTATTCCCCATCCTGTGTCCACCTCCACCTCACTTCATCTTCAACTGTTTCATTTAGCTGCACCGCACTAGTGGCCTCCCAGAGTTTGACGAATTCTCTTACTTCTTCAGGCGTTGTTGGTGGGAAGATGTGATCTATCCATTTTCGGTTTGTCATCCCCTGTTTAACCGTGATCTTTTTCCTTCTTGTCTTTCCATATAAATGTGGTGCAATTGTTTTCGCCATTTGTCCATCTATCCAGCTGGAGGTCTAGAATAGCGCTTTCTTTCCATTGCCTATTGTTACTGTCGTTGATGCACTGAAGAGATCCCGGTCTGCTTTGTCACAGGGCACTTCCAGATTATTTCATGCTCTTTCTGGTTGTTTCCATTTGTACCATAACCATCGCAATCTGAGCGCTGTAGTGAATCTCTCCAAGTCAAGGATCCCCAACCCTCCTTTGTTTTTGGGCAAACAAGTCGTCGGCCAGTTGATCAGCGAGTGACCCCCACAAACCTTGTCCGGTGTCTCCCCTCGCCACAAGAAACTTCTATGAATTTGGTCTATCTTTTTGAGCAGCCCCTTTTGGGCTTGAAATACCGTTAAATGATAAATCGGCAGAGACGAAAGTACCGTCTTAACCAAAGTTTCTCTCCCTGACGAAGATAGGAATTTCCCTTTCCATCCTGGTAGTCTGGCAGCTATTTTGTCAATCAACGGTTGGACCTCTATTTTCCTTAGCCTCCTTGTATGAAGCGGCAACCCAAGATATTTACCTGGGAAAGTACATATTTTTCCTGGGAAATTTTGTATGATGCTCTGAATGGCATCAGGCTGTAGTCTAATTGGGTAAATTTCTGTTTTGCTCATATTGACTTGCAGGCCAGAGCATTCTCCGAAAAAATGCAGAATTTTCTGTAGGTTTGATAACTCCATGTGGGAGGGATTTGCAAAGAGTGCAGCATCATCAGCATAAAAGGAGCATCTCAGGTTTGCGGCCTTAGGAAGGACAAGATGAAACAAGCCATGTTGTGCCGCACGGTCTATGATTCTTTGCAGTGGGTCGATGGCGAGGATAAATAGTAAAGGCAACAATGGGTCCCCTTGCCTAAGGCCTCTCGCATGTGCTATGTTCCGGCTTGGCGTACCATTTATCAGGATTTTCGATGAGGAGGATCTGAGCAAATCAGATATCCAGTCATGCCATTTGGTACTAAAACCAAGTGCAGCTAATACTTCCAGTAAGAATTGTCATCCCACAGAATCAAAAGCCTTAGAAATGTCCAACTTGATAAAGAGGGCCGATTGTTTTTTCTTGTGAAGCAACTGGATTACCCTCTGAACGTACAGAAAGTTATCATGGATACATCTCCGTTTGATGAACGCATTTTGCGCATGAGAAACTAGCTCGTTCATGCGTGGACCCAGCCGGGTTGCCAAGATTTTGTAATCACTTTGGTGAGGCTGTTGATGAGGCTTATTGGTCCGTAGTCCGATATAGCCATCGGAATTTGTTTTTTGGGAGCAAGACTATACTTGCCTCGTTAAACAAGTGCATCTTTGATGTCTTATGATTGTAGAAACCCATTATGGCCTCCAGGAGATCAGTCTTGATTATGTCCCAGCATTTTTTATAAAAGAGTTCAATATACCCATCTGGCACAGGAGCCTTCTCTGCAGGTATCTCCTTGATTATGTCAATCACTTCCTTTTCCATGAATGGTATATCTAGGTCTTCTAGGTTATGCTCTAAATAGCCAATAGCTTCCCAGTCTATCCTCCTTGTTCTCTGAACTCTTGATCCTACTGCTTTACTGAAATATTCTACCGCCACCTTCATCTTGTCCTCCTGAGAGACTGCTACCCCCCTATCGCTGTATAATGTGTTAATATATGTCTTCTTCCTCCTAGAATTTGCATGTATTTGGAATAGGCGAGTGTTGGAGTCCCCTTTTTGAATCCATGTTAGTCTGGAATGTTGTCTTGCTTTTGCCTTTTGGATTGCCGCTAAACCTAGTGACTTAACTTTGAGGTATTTCTTGAATTGTAACTCCTCTTCTGTTAGGTTGCGTCTCTCTTGAGCTTTCTCCAATTCCAGGAGAACGACTTCCAGTATGGCTGACTAAAGCTTCCATTCACTGAAGATTGTTCGTCTCCACACTTTAAGCGCCCGTGCAGTCCGTAATAATTTGACGTGCATGCGCAGCATTGCGTTCTGAGTGTTAACTGGCTGTTCCCAAGCTTGCTTTACCGTTTGGGTGAAACCCGGCATGTTGACCCAAAATGCTTCAAACCGGAACCCACGGTAGAAGTCAAAGGTCGTATCTCCTTGTGGAAATAGTGGACAATGATCCGATCCTAAGGATGCTAAAGCTTGCAAGTCAGTTCTTGGAAAAATTTCTAACCATTCGGCAGATGCTAGGAAATGGTCAATCTTTGTCATCGTTGGGTTTTGTTGATCATTACACCAGGTGAACCGTCTCCCATGAAGTTCCAACGGTTCCAATTGTAGGTTGTCAATAGTGCTTTTAAATTTGTTTAACATTCGAATATTTATGGGTTGGTTGTTCTTATCTTCCGCTCGGTAAATTAAGTTGAAGTCTCCCAGCACCATCCAGCTTGCCTCCATTTGTTGCTTGAGGTCCGAGATTTCTTGAAGGAATGCGATTTTTTCCGGGTCAGTCTGCGTCCCATATACACCTGTTATGCACCATGAAATATTATCCTGAAGCATTGTGATCTTTGCAGAGATGGAATGCTCAGTAGCCTGTAAAGGCGCAAGTTGGAAGTATCTCTCCGCCACTGCCAGTAGAATTCCTCCCGAAGTCCCTGTTGCAGGAAGAGCAGCATAGTTTGCCACCAGCTCTGGTCCTAGTGTCTCATTGAGAAGAGTTATGTTCTAGGTTTCGATCTTCGTTTCCTGAAGACAGACAATTGTAGCACCGGAAGAAGTTATAAGATTTCGCACACTTGCTCTTTTCGCCCCATCATTGAGGCCTCTAACATTCCAGCATAAAATTGAACAATCTTTTTGGGCCATTTAACTTGATTAACGCTACTGCAAACCATTGTTGCTGCACGCCAGCCGGCTGAAACAGTCTCCCCCACAACTCAAGTAGGCAGGTTGAAGTTCTAATGCAAATGGCAACAAAGCCAACAGGCAACGATAACAGAAGTCTTGCACGATACAAGGGCAGGCCTGCCCGAAGACGGCCACGCAAGGCCCAACTAAACCTGTCATGAGGTCTTGCACCACCTTCCTGGACTTGACTGTTGTTGACAGTAAAGGAACTCATTGAGGATAGTCCCTACTGTACAACAGTCCGTGCGCCATTAGGCCGCAACCATCTTGCGTGCAGCACCCTTCAGCTTGGTACTGCCAGCCTTCCCCTCCATCTTGGTTCCATGTTCCACCAGGTCTTGGATGGCCTCCATCTCCGTCATGTTTAGTGGGTTGTCAAGGTGCTGCGAAAAACTTTCAAAGTTAATTTTGCTTGATGATGGGGTCGACTGAGACAGATGCCCCAGCTTTTTAGTGAGTAATTCCTGTGCTATCTCCATTGTGTGTTTCCCAACCCTTGTTTGCGCTTTCTTTGCCAGGCGAGTACTTTTGCGCTGTGTGTCAGTAGGAGGTATATGTTCCTCATCATTTGGTATCACATTGTCTGCTGGTTGCGGCTCAGGCAACAGAGGTTGATCGACTGGGTTTGAGATGGATTGCAGGAAGACATCAACTGGGTCAAGTACTGGTGCATCACTACTCTGAGTCCCCTGTCCCGCTGATTGGGATTGGTTCATGGTCGTCTGGGTCGTTTCCTGTGCTATATTCTCTGTTTGTGGGACTTGTTCCTGAGTGTTTTGTTGAGAAGATTCACTTCCTAACTCGGGGACACTGTGGATGTGCGGCTCAGTCCCTAACTGTGGATGTAGCTGGATAGACATGACAGCATCTGGAGCAAAGTTCATGCTAAAGCCTCTGGGGGAACTTTCGGTATCGACTGGCTGTGTGAGTGGGGTTGAATGTACATCTAGATTGATGTCCACGGTTGGTATGCACGTGTCACACAACTGTATTTGGGTGTTAGCCATGGACCTGACTTCTAACTGGAGTAAATCAGAGTTGGGATTGCTTACAGGTTGAGTTGTTGTGTGGTCGAAGCCATCTGAAGGCAGCTTGCTTTCCCCTGTCATAGCGTACTGTCCAGGCCTGATCCCTGTCTTGCTGTTGATGCTATCCGCCGGCTTTGCCCCCATGGGTCCCTCGAAACCAGCGATAAGGAATTCATCAAGCATGGGGTCAGCAAACAGAGGGAGAGTCCCAGAACGCATTAGAAGGTCAGCTTGAATGTCTTTGACAGGACTATGTTTCTCACATTCAGCAACTGGTGCGTCCCCAAGGACCGAAGCAACTGGATCAGCAAAGGAAACATGTTTGGTGCTCTTACTCTTTGCCGTTGGAGCTGGTGCCACCTTTGCCGAGCTCAACATGTTCTTGGGCTCCCACCTGAAGCCCCTTGAGCAGTAGGATCCTCCTTTCCTGTTGTTGTAGCCACGGCCGCACAGGTTGGTGTTGATGCAGTCGGCAGCACTATTGCAGCACCTTGTCACGTGCCCCCAAGCGGACACACTCCCATGTCGCCTGTGGTGGCCATCGCGACCGTCATCCCCATCATCCCGCCTGTGGTGACGGTGCTCATCTCTCCCACGGTCTTCACCTCTATTGCCATGGACTTCACCATGAACGTCAGGCTGTCCGCGAGAAATACTGCGAGAATGTGACTACTATGAATTGTGGATGATATAATACACTTAAGGCTTATCCCATGTAATCCTAGAGACAAAGACGGAAACTATCCTACCACACCAAAAAAAAAATCGGATGCTTCAGACGTACCATAAACATGCCCCCACAATCATAGCGTGAGCAAACTAGAGTGGAAGCTGACAAGAGGTCGCTTGCCAGTGATGATGATCTAGCATGATGACGACTAGACATGTACTCGGGCTGGCACAATGGACACGACCATGTCGATGAGGATCATGGTGTGCCGCTATCAAGACTAGGAGGCACCGGCCGGTGTAAGGACCAATGAGCAGTCAATACCTAAGAGAAGGGGATGAATTGGATCTTTAAAAACTTAGGTCAATACCTAAGAGGAGAGATTAATTGACTCTTTTAAAAATTATAAACTAGCTTATTAGGGATACACTTGATGTCTAGCTATGTTTTTGTAGTGCTCTGTTTTCAAAAACCCACAAAAGGTTAAGGGAACCAAATCTGTAAACTAACATATGCTAATCTCCTACATACAACTAAAAAGAACAAAACTAAGACCACGGTTTCGTGCGACGTTTGATCGGGTCGCCTTTATGCCTACGACGTGCGATCCCGCGGCGCTTCCCTCTCTCGCCCGACCATGCGGTGGACCTGGCTCTGTGCTCCCTTGCGCACACAGTCTTCCCCGCGCCATCGCTCACGCATGCAAAAGGAAACCTCACACGGCAGTCATCGTGCACACAAAAGGAAACCTCGCCATCGATGTCGGGTGGCAGTCATCGCCATCGCGTGGCCTCCCTCATCAGCGCCGCCGCCGCCGCCATGCCACCCCCACTCGACCCTCGCCGTCAGACGGGCCACTGCGCCATGTCGCAGCACCTCCGTTCCTCAGCCTCGACCAGCACACGCCGCCATCGTCGGACGGGCCACTGCTAGACGCGACGCTTGCAACTCCTGCTCCTGCACCCACGACCACGAGCCACCGGACGACCTCGCCAAGCTGCCGCCACCGTCGGACGGGCCGCCGCCGGACGCAACGTGACGCCTGTGACCCCTGCGCCCGTGACCGTGAAGCCGTTGGATGACCTCGCCAAGCCGCCGCCACCGCGATTCACTGATGCTGTTCCCGCCACACCTCCTTTCGTCGGCCTCGACCAGCTGGGACTAGCGCACCAGCGGCGTTGCCATCACTTGCTGTGAGGTATGTGAAGGTATACCTGTTCGGATCTTTTCTTTTGGAGACGGAAATGTTTAGGTTTTCAAATCTGCAACTCCTTCTTCTATAACCACCTTTTGCAGTAACGAAACTAATGATACTGACAGTAGCATCCCCTGAGAGTCTCAAGTTAACTTCAAACTGTCTCAAGTTAATTATGTTTTATGTTTATGATACTGACACTAGCATCGCCTGAGAGTTTAGTTGTAGTCTGCAATGTAAGGTTAGCCCCTTTTTGGTAAGATGTATGCCTCTTTGTTCAGTGATGATGGACCCTCTCTCAGAGCGATTCTCAGTCATCTCATAGATCATTGATTGTACGATGGTTGCCCTAATCAAGGTGTCAGCTGGATCAGGAACAATTTTGAAGGCCATGCACTAGAAGCATGTGAGAATATTTAGGATTCTTGTAGGGTCAGAAATAAATAGTAGATCAATTCCAATTGATATCAATTGGAACTCTACCAGTTTGGCTTGCAATGTTAGTATGAGATGCATATATATTTTCTCAGTCTGGAGGCTACATATTTAAGGGCGTGTTTGGTTGGAGACCAAAGCTTGCCATGTCAAAGGTTGGTCATGCGACAGTTTCTTCGGTAGTTGTTTGGTTCACTGCTACAGCTAGCACCTTGCCCCACATGTCATAGACTCATTTTTTTTTTTGCCAAAACTTGCCACAAGTTTGGCTTCAATTTTGCTCGCCACACTTTCTGTGGCAGCCACAGTTTGCCGAAGGTTAGGCGTGGTAAGTTTCGGTCATCAACCAAACAGGCCCTAAGTTTGACAATGTTGGTAACTGCGACCTCTGCCGAAACTAAGCAGCCAGCCAGTGCATTATTTGTTTTCTGAAGCCTAGATTGATTTTCCTGTCTATATTTGTTTGCCAATAGCTTAGAACCTGTTGGGCCAACCTCACCCCCTCGGCTAGCCCCGTGCCCACCAGCATGCGACTAGTGCCCAGTCCTCAAGTGGCCAAGCACTGCCCCTAAAGGCTGCAACCTTACCCTTCTGCCCTTGTCTGGTTGCCCCCTTCTGCTGCACAGTGAGCCATACAGTGATTTGTTAGTAATGCCTTTCTACCATTAGATGATGCTAATCTTAGGAATGCCTTTTCCTGCATATTTCTCTTCATTTCTTAGTTGGTGTGAAATGCCTGGAGTCATCTTTTATTCCTGAATGTCTTTAACTTTATCTATCCCTTCTTGTACAAGCATAGGCTAAAAATGACTAAGTTGATTAGCTCACAAAATTTGTTGCAGAGGCATGTATTTTTGTCTGACAGAAAAACGGCACATTTTTTTGGGTTATGGATACATTAATTTTAATATATGTGATGTTGTGTACATGAAGGATTCTCCAACTACTTTACCTAGAACAGTATAATTCTTCACCTCCTTATGGTTATAGAATACTCAGCTGAGAACATCTTAAAGCTAATTTCTGGGTTCAGATTGAAAACCTATTTATTTGAACAGAGGTGTTGCCTTGCCATATGTATTCAGGTGTTCTGGGGGGGTTGGGTGATGATAATCATGTTGTCTGAAACATGCCTTGCCACAATTCTGCTTTAGAAAAGCAAGTAGGTCTGAACTCTGAAGTTGAGAGAGTAATGGATAACTAATGCAGTGGCACAAGCAGTAACAGTTCATAGTTTTTTCTATAAAAAAAATCTGATTTTCAGGAGTAGTGGATTCAGAAGTCCAATTACTGGTCTTCAGAAATAAAACTTGATTTAGTGGACTTGAACATGTGTGCTCTATAGTTTCCTCGAGATACTTCATTCGCTTTCCTAGCTTCCTAATTCCTGTCAAGATTTGTCATGCAGACTACAACTACATGGGAAAGATGTCTATTTAAAATCTAGTCCAATATCAGCATAAGACTGAAGGTAATGTGCCAGTCTGAAACTGTCAGGGATGGTGACCAACTCATTAGGAGATTGGGCAGTATATGACAAAACACTGCTGGCAATGCAGGAATAGTTTGACATTGTTTTATTTTCTATGATTGGCAATGCAGAGATCATAAGAAGCATAGATAAAAAGCAGCTTGAGCTCGTGCTAGATTTTTCAGTGATGATGATGATGCTATCCTGATTTTCAGTAGTACAGAGGAGCACAAGCACATAACCTTATTAGTTAGTGCCTGCAACGTTGTAGTATTATTCTAGTACTTGTCAGGATTAGTTTGTTGAGTACAAAGTGTATGAGTCTGTGATCGTTAAGCTATGTGGAGAGCCATTGTGAAATTAGCTTCTCCTTTCTTTCATTGTTTATGCATGGAAAATATTTGGCTCATGGAATCTTATGTTTCTGTATTGGCGTTTTTTTCTCTATATGTAAATACATATCACTTATTGATTCCATTAAGACAGTATCAGTCAACAAAATGTAAGATCTCTCATATATCTTTACAGTACACGCCTATTTAATATTCCTTCTAAGTGACGATTCTGTTATCATTGCCAATTTCTCCATCCCTTTTTATTTGCTTAAATTTACTGGAGTACTCTAAGCACGCTTGATCCAAGTACATGCAAGACCCTAAGGATTTATCCCCTCGATTCACTGACAAGATGAGAGGTCAGTTGGCTACCGTTTTTATATTAATGTTTGTTTGCTCTGCTTATTTAGGTTTTGGATTCAATTATATTTGCATTCCAGCCATAGACATCAGTGGATATTGAACCAAAGAGAATTAAGCTGAGGTCAAGCAGTTATACTTGCAATACTATGCTTGACACTGACAGCTGCAACAGTGCAGGTATTGGAGCAGTACTAATGTTTTTTCATGTCCCTGATAAGATTTAGCCTCATGTTTTCTACTAAAAAGCAACATGCTTATATTCTCAAAAGAATTTCACCAAGAAACAACCATACAGATGGCTTGAACGACGCGAGTATGCAGTAAAGCCGCATGATTTCTCCATTTTGTAGCTGATTACGCTTTTCATAATTTTAACGTTATATATGACCTTTGTTCCTACATAATTTCTCTTTCAGAATGCATCGAATTAAACAGTAGCTGGTTAACTACGCTCTTGCTGATTTAGTTAATTCATTTTGTACTTTTGTTTTTTCAGGTGCAGCACTAATATGGAAATAGTATCTGAAATAGTGATGCCATCTTCAATGGTGATTTGTGCCATGGTTTCAAGGGTCGCTGCCCTCCTTCCTCCTAATCCAAAAGTCCCAGCTTGATCTTGGCAACCTTGGCACTGTGTTTCTTCCTCCATGTGCACTCCACTATTTTTTCAAGAGTAAAAGCTCTTCCTAATTACATTTCAAGATCCCCAAATATTAAGATATAGCTGCACTACTAAATTATGGGTCACTATATATTTGTCCTCTTAAGGTAAACCCTCTCTCTTCTTGCAATTGGATCTTTTCTACTGTATATTTGTCCTAAACATTAAATCTAGACTGGTTAGCATGTTAGTGACCTGCATTGGACCTCATAAGGCACCATCGAAATTATAGAAGTATTTTAGTATTGCTCAGCATTGACTTTGTTAGTATTTGTTATAGATCATACATTTCCTTAGCATTTGTAGAGGAATTGGTTTTGATAAAAAATAACAGATATGATGCTTATAGGTCACTTCACAATTCTTCGGATGAATTTTTGCAGGTCTTGTTTCAATCTGTTGCACAAGCCCTCCCTACATATGTGATGAGCGTTTTCAAACTTCCACTGACTTTGTGTGATGATCTGATGAAGCACATATGGGTCATCTAGTGGGGAGCTGAAAATGGCAAGTGGAAGATTCAGTCGAAACCATGGGAACATAGAGCTCTGGAGCTTTGGGTTCCAAGGATTTAAGACTTTTCAATCAGGCTTTACTTGCTAGACAGGCATGGAGGCTGGTGGCCTTCCCAGATAGTCTTTGTGCGCATCTTTTGAAAGCTAAATATTTCTCTCATGTAACTTACTTGATAATGTTCCAGTAGCTGAAAGATCCCAAACATGGAGACAAATTGGACATGGCTTGGAGATAAACATGGTGTGGTGTACAAAATTGGTAATGGGAGAAGTACAAGGATTTGGAGGGACAACTTGATTCCTTAGGGACAACCTGAGACCAATAGGTAGAACCTTGTTTGCCGTCTTCGATGGGTGCATCGGTTAAACGATTCTCAGTGAGTGATTGAAAGTGTTCCCAAGTAAAGAAATAGTGCAATCAAGTGGCAAATACTTTAGCTTCTTTAGCTAGACGTTGTAAACATTCTGTGGCTTGGCAAGGACAAGTGTCTACGTGTGCTCTGTCCTTCCATCATCCCGATTGTAATTCGCCGATAGCTAGCTAATAAAGCTTCTCTCTCTGCTTGAAAAAAAAAACTCTTCGGATGACTGTAGCGATGTTACTGAAATTTGAAGATCAAGCATCCCGGTGAAAGACAACAGGACTGCATTGCGTGGCATTATGAGACTGGTGGAAGTTCAACGTCTGTCGCTTCTCCCATGCCCAAGAGATGTGCTGCTGTCTCTTGAGTTTGACGCCTTGATCACAACAATTGATGTTTTACAACATATATGTTATCCGGGGAATATCTTTTCCCGTTGCAACGTAGGGCATCATGTTGCCCATCATTCACATGCCCTTTCTAGAGGTGTGCATCATGACTTAACCGTATTACGGAAAGATCAATACAGTAGAGTTTGTGAGCCTGCGACGCCGCACGCTCCGTGACTGTGTTAATTTTATGAACTTTGTTTTTTGATTAAATGTCAATTTAACGTTGGTATTTAATTTTTACAGTATTGTATCTTATCGTGTGATCGTGTGTTTTTAGTACAAAATATTAGCTATCCCATAGCAACGCACGAGCACGCTACCTAGTCTAGGAAAAGTAAAGAGCACACCATCAAGCACAATGAGAAAGTGTAAATCTGACCACGTTGGAACAACATTGAGGTACGCTTTCAACAACCAAGCCTTCCCCCGATCAAGGTGTTAGGTTCTCCATAAAGAATTGCACCAACAAAAACAAGTTGTGGTTTAGGAGTGCATGTAAGTCTGGATGTGATAGTCTAGGAGTGGGAGAGTGGGAGGGAGCAAAGCCGGTTGTCAGCAGCCCCCATCCGGGCGACCTAGAAGTATTACCAAGGCCCAGGCGAGGGAGGCCCAAGGCATGGTCCGTCTATCTGGGCCAAAATGGGCCTGGGCAGCCTGCTCAGTGAAGACCTCTGGAACTCAGGATAAGTAGTCGGAGTCAGAGTTTGTAAGCAATTCGATAACAACAATCTCTACTCAAACTTATCCCCAATCGGTACCCTATTGTTCTTCTTCCCAACTCCTCCTCCTATCCCAAATCCCACGTCGGATCTCCACTGCACGGGCAGGGATCTAACACCGGTGATGCATATTATTAGGCCATGGGGGTTGCTAGCTAGACTAGGAGATTGGGGGATGGGGCCCGCCAGGTAGGGTGTGTATTGGTGTTCATCGATTGTTGTGTCATAGAGCCTGTTTGGTTCACCCCTTTGACTGAACTTTAGTCACTAAAATACCAAACACCTCCACTAAAGTTTAGTGGCTTTTAGTCACCAAGGGGTAACTAAAAGTGACTAAAGTATACATGGGACAGCTGCTTTAGTAGGTGGAACCAAACAGGGGTCACTAAACTTTAGAGGAGTCACTAAACTTTAGTAGGTGGAACCAAACCGGCCCTTAATTAGTTCGTTTGATCGGTTCTTTAGTTCAGTTTGAGTTAAAAACCAAAGCTGTATCCAAAGATCAAGCTTCCAGGTCAAAATATTGAAAACCGAAACCAAGAACCAAACAAACCGATTCATCGGTTTGGCTCTGCTCAGTTTGGTTTTCGGTTTTTGTTAGTTGAAAAACTGCGTATAACCCTAATAAACATCAATTATCACAAACCGGCCTACTGATTGCCACAGTGCTAGCAGTTGTTCTGGCTTCACATTTCCCACCTTGCACAACCGATCAAAACGTACGCTACTATTCGAAAACATTTCTAACTCTTTATTACAGCCCGCACTACAATATATCGCTACTGCGACGACCACGAACCAGCCTGCGATCCTACCGGCGCGGCCGTCCTAAGTCCTAACCCGTCGCCGCGGCGAGAGATCAAACCTGCACAGCGGGCACGCACACTCCGTTGTCTCTGGCTCTTCCTGGCGCGGCGGCGGGAAACGCCGTACCGGCAGCACGACCCGCGGCCAAGGCAGCGAAGGCGCACGCCTCCCAGATGATGACGGACGCGGCGAGCACGCAGGACGCGACGAGCAGCGAGCAGGACTCGCCCGTCACGGTTGCCAAGACGCCGTAGCCGTCGCCGATGTCGTCGACAGACTCGCCGGAGACGGAGAGCACCGAGGGCCTCGTGTACAACCTTGGCATCTTCGGTAGAAACGTACTTTGTGCTATGCTGCTTACTTGGCACTCAGCTTGCGGCCAAAGCTTTTAGCGCGCGGCATTAAGTAGTCCGTCATCGCTTCATCAGGAGACAGCGTCGAACCAACGCAGTAACCAGAGAGTATTTACTAATAAAAAATTCAGGAGCGCATCAGGTTCAGATTACGGCGGAAACGGCAGTAACCATGTGTTCCCTGGCATGTTTATCACCGCGTCGAGTCTGAATCTGAAGTCTGAACGCCGGTTACAGCACGTTCAAGTTCTTGTGTGCTTCTAGAACTTATTAATGGCATGGACAGCTAGGGCGGATACTGAAATTTGTATATACGCAGCAACGAAAAAAAAATCAGTTCTGTTTATTGGATCTCTCCCGGTTATTCTTTTTGTGATAGACAGGGCCCAAGTGAACAATTTGCTTATCCACCAATGCGTAGTTGAAAATTTGTAGAAGCATGCAACAAGTTCTAGAACAGCCTGCCGAAACGGGCGCCATTCCTGCCGGCGTCATGTAGCGCCTACTCGACATGGTAATCAAAATGGGCGCCATTCCTGCCGGCGTCATATCTCAGCAGCTCAACTACCTTCACGCAAGAGCAGGAGGACATACAGTGAATGGACGGATAGGTTTGAGTGACGTGGCAGCTTGAGGATTGAGTTTTAAAAGAATTTATTGCTTAGTGGGATATGAACTATATAGATATATAGTAATAGATTAGTTTCTTAGGTCCATTTGCATAACTCAGCTTCACTAATGAAGTTGTTTTGTTTTGTTTGAGCTCATCGAGTAGCTTTATATCGATGAAGCTGAGTTGTTTTCATGACCCTGTTTAACAAAAAGAGCTTCACAAGATGACACAAGGAATAAAATTAAAATGATGCCCTTAGCTTTTCTTTCCTTCTCTATTATATTTTTCCTCATCTTCTTCCCATGGTATATCTTTCCGACACACACGCCCACGGGTAAATCTGAGAATGGTTTGGGCTGAAAGTGGGTTCTGTAGTTTGGTTTTTTATTTGGGCCTACACGATTTGGGTGAAAATGGGCTAAAGAGGCTAGTGGACTGGTTTGGCCTGGGGTAGCAGTGAATCGGTTCAGCGATGGTGTGGCCATGGGGCGCGCGTGGTGGACGGGGAAGACGGTGGCGGAGGTGACGGGCACGAACCGCGGCATCGGGCACTCGCTGGCGGCGCGCCTGGCTGTGCAGGGCCTATGCGTGGTGGTGACGGCGCGGGACGAGGCGCGCGGGGAGGCTGCCGCGGCGGGGCTCCACGCCAGGGGACTCCGCGGCGCCGTGCGGTTCCGCCGCCTCGACGTCGCCGACCCGGCTTCCGTCGCCGCGGCGCTCGCGTCCCACGCAGGCTGGCGAGCGAGCTCGCGTGTCCCTCCTCTGCGTGCAACGGTGGGGCTAGGCTGGTTTCTGTAGAAGAGGGATTGGATTGGGGTGGGCTAATTAATCAACACATGCACTTTTGGACTGGTGTGGGTTTGGTTCGGATCCCAGCCCATTCCCACAAGCCCGGCAGCCGGCCATGCCTCTCACGGCAGCGTCTCTCGGCCACCCACGCCTGACGGCAGCGCCTCAGATCCCGGTCGCGCGTGCTCGACGGCGGCGGCTCCTAGCATAGGCGGAGCTAGCTAGGTGGCACGTTGTGCCAAGGACCACCATAAAACTACAGTATATGTGTTCTATACTACACTGAACCCTAGCTACGCCACTGGCTCCTAGGCGCGCGAGCCTGATGGTGCCTCCCGGCCGCCCGCGCCCCATGGTGGCCCCTCCTCGTCGCGTCGCTGCATCTTGTGCGCCCCGGCAGCCGCGAGCCCCAATGGCCGTACCCTGGAGGGCCCTCGGTCCCCGGTGGCAGCAACCGCACCCCGGCAAGAATGACGCCCGTGCGCCCATGCGGCGGTGGCCGCTGTCCCGGCGGCGCCCGTGCCGCAACAGCCGTGTCCGCGCGTGGGTAAATCTGGCATCCGTACGAAACAGGGGCTCGTTTAGATACCAAAGTAGTAAACACTGTGCAACACTGTAGTAATTTTATTTTTATTTGGTAATAATTGTCCAAACATTGATTAATTAGGCTTAAAATGTTCGTCTCGCAAAGTACAACAAAACTGTGCAATTAGTTTTTTTTTTCATCTACATTTAGTACTCCATATATGTGCCGACATTTTGATGTGATGGGAAATCTTCCTTTTACATAGTGAAATTTGGGGGTGAATTTTGGAATCTAAACAAGACCTAGGCCACAAGCCGAGAAAAGCTACTATTGTCAGATTCAGCTTCATCCTATCCCATTCCGACATGATAGAAAGATTTAAGAAGCCTCATGTGTGAATCTATTTTCAAAAGACCTATTTAGCAAAAGAAAAAAAAGGCTGTTCACAAGTTGTCGGCGAAGCTATGCCAAACAAAGTCTTAATGGATGGCAACAGAGTTTGGCCCCGTTCGGCTGTGCTGTTAAGCCGGCTGAAAAATACTGTTGGTTGATTTGTTGTGAGAGAAAAAATACTGTTTCGGCTGAAAAAACAAGCTGAAAAAGACGGATTATAAGCCGGATGAACAGAGCCATTGCATCAAAAAATTGTTGTCACTTGTGTATGTGCACGGTTACTTTAAGTGATCTACCAAAGGGAAACAATGATGTCATCGGGGATATGTAATCATGTTTGGACGTTGAAATGCTACTAGCCAAGCGGCGAGATGATTCCACCCTATTCGGCTGGGTGTAAAAGCATTGTTGATGCTGATGCTGATTTGTTGTGAGAGAAAAACACTGCTGAATGGCTGACTGATTCTGGCAGATAAGTTCAAGCGAACAGGGTGATCAGGAAAAGGTGTATGATTGAGTTGACTTTTTTTATAGAAAAAACATGTATGATTGAGTTGACTTGAGGATGATTTAATTTGTCCATATTGTATCATTTGTCAATCTCAAGGACCAATCAGACAGTGGCGACCGATTTCTTGCTACCAGGTCCATCGTATCTTTTAGACAAAAAAATGAATGGTCGTCCCACGATACTTAAGCATACGTATAGGTATATAGGAATCATAAATAGACAAATGGAGTCTGTACAAAACTAGTTCAAGGCCGTGTTCACTTCCCAAATTCGGGGGTCCGATTCGGGCACTGTAGGTACAGTACCCGTGTCGGAACACTGTAGCAACTTTTGTTTTTAAGTGCAAAAAATTGTCTAAAAATTGATTAATTAGACTCAAAATGTTCGTCTCGTAAAGTACAACAAAACTGTGCAATTAGTTTTTGATTTCATCTACATTTAGTACTCCATGCATTTGCCGGCATTTTGATGTGGTGGGAAATCTCCTTTTTGCATAGTAGAATTTGGGGGGAGAATTTGGGATCTAAACAAGGCCCAAGTGGATAACTCAGTCATCATTATATTTGTCCAACGTTATTGTCCTGATGAACTATAATTGCAACCTTCTCCATATAAAAATAAGTTACATTATACTCAAATACTAGCATTGATTGTAATCTAAGGGTACAGTGTTGGTGTTTTGAGAACCGAATAAGGGATTCGATGGCTAGCACTTGGGACACGAAGGATTTATACTGGTTCGGGACAAAGCCCTACGTCCAGTGCCAGAGACCTGTGATACGTGTTCCTAAATGCTAAAGTGCTCCAAAAGGCGTGGCGTACGGTGACAGTACTGTTCCGGCCATAGCGGGGCAATGGGAGTGGTGGTTGCTCACCAACTCCCCTGCCCGGTATGGCTTGCTTGCTGGAGACGTGGCTTCCATCCTGGCGCTCTGTTTCTCTAAGGAGAAGTCGTGATGTCTCTTGTACGGGGAGAGTGGCTGTCCCATTGTAGGCTGCCTGCTCTCGGGGTCACGACCCTGCTGCCCCGGCCTCTCATGGCTGGGTCGAGGGCTTTGGATCTGGTCAAAATGGGAGAGTTGGCTCCAGATCGTGATCTCCATGCTTACGGAATTTAGGCGGTGCTGAGCCACGCGGGGTGATGTTGTCGTAGCCTGGTGTTGTCTTGTCTGTCAGCAGAGTGCTGATCGAGGCAACGCTCTGCCCCAGGGCCAGACGGTCAGACGGGATGACCGCCCTCCCTATACTCGATGGAGTGGGCTAGTGCATGTCCTGTATAGGCAGGCATATTGAATGCGTCCTCCCATCTCTCCTCCTTCCCTTAGCAGCTAAGGCTGGGGCCGTTGAGGGCACTGTGCGATGCATGGTCAAGAGGTGAGAGAGGTCGAGGCGGACCTCGTATGACTTGGGACGAGAGGTCGTGGCGGGCCGTATTTAGCTTGACTATGGCCCGCCGGGCCATCCTGAGCTACTCTTAAATCGCACTTTGGGTTATTCCATTTATATAACCCCGACATATAGGTAGCATCTCTATAAAAATACTACGTGACAGTTGAACTCTCACAAACTTCGTTATAAATATATAAGTAAAAATCTATCATATATAATTTATATATATAGCTATATACTATACATCACGTAGATTAAATTATTTTTTGTAATACGTTACACCGGAGGCTGATCGTCTTTTGTAGGGACCTCCTTAATAGGCAAAACCGTGGCCCTACAGAGAGGACACGTGGAGTGAGAGTGCAGCCACATGTCGATGCAGCAGACATGGAACAGGTGCATGCACGCCGGCAGCCGCCTGACCACCTCACCTTCCTGCACAAGGCTCAGGCACACCGCACACTGCGCCCACCCGCGCCCGCTGCCGCTGCCGTTGCCGCTGCCCTCGCCACGGCGGCCGGAGCCGCCGCCAACCGACAAGTCCCTACGGAACACGAACGACGGCAGTGTGGACACCGCGGAGGGGCTCAGCCCACCGTCGCCGTTGGTGGTGCCGTGCAGGAAGAACGGCCGGGCCGCCACGTACACGACGGTACCCCCCGCGCCACGGCGGCGACGGCGGCAGCATAGACACTCGCAGATGACGATGATGACGACGGAGACGGCGGTGGCGCAGAAGCCGATGCCGAGGAGCACAAGCGTGTCGTGCGTGCTGTAGCCGCCCTTGTCCGTCGAGTAGGGCAGCGAGTTGGTGTTCGACGACAGCGACATGGCTCAAGGCTGTAGATCTTGCAGTGCAGAACTGCAGGCGGCAGCTAGTTCTGTTTGAGAGCTATGGTAGTATGGTCGCCTATGAATGGTGCCGGTCTCTTTATATTCTTGGAGGGGTGACCTTGCCTTGGAGCTGGCTATGTATAAAGTTGTGCAAGTTGAGAGTAAATTTTTAATTTTAGCGTTGACATTCATAGATGTGAGTTATATGACAATAGCAGATTAGTTATAGGACACAAGTAAATTTTATTTATCGGCCGAGAATATACCTTGCGGCGCAGCTTGTTTGTCCATGGTATTGGAAATTTGGAATTGGTCTCACAGTTTGTAATCCACTGAACTGTGGTTTGAAATGGATTGTATCAAAAATTAGTTGTTTTTGTTCAGTCAAAGAATTAGCGGCGCGATGAACCAAATTTGTTATATACTTACTCATTTCAGGTGTATTTCGCTTTCGTTTCAAAGAGCTAGCTAGCAACCAAAAACGTATATATATATATGTATGTTTATCTAATCTATTTTTACATGGAAACAAACATGACCACCCACTATTCAGTTTGTCCACATAAATTGCGGTCATGGCGCCTAGGCCACTATATATAAATCTCATCATAGCAACATCTAATATAATTGATCCAAGCTGATAGAATCATAAGATAAGCTACTCACAAGTGCACAACGGGAAGGTCAAATTCACTTTCCATTGCATGTATCTGGCCTGTTCTTGCACCTTTGCTCTAGTTTGAGCGTCATCGACAACTCAGTCATCAACTGGAATCACCAAACGGATGTAGATATATGACATATGTGCAGTGCCTGCGAAATCTCACGAGATCTAAGTTCATGTCATTCTTTCTGTTTGCGCTGCACAACAACTGCATTGTTTAAAGGTCTGGCTCTTCTTCCTGTTAGATAGCCATCTCCCATCCGGTTCATTAATAAATTAATACATGCATCTTGCTAAGCTTTGACAAAAACAGCGACAGAGACTAATGTGAATGCACAGTTATTTCAATGTGCGAGATTCCACCCCCTCATCATCTACGCATGTTCCTCCACACCACACTAAGTTATGTTACAGGGAGTGAAGGAAGTGTCGAGAAAATAGGCAATTTTGAGATTAAAACTAGAACCTAAATCATGACAATCTCACGTACTAGCATGTAAAGGTCTAACGTGCTAGTTGAACCGAACAACATCATGATTGAACCAGGGACATGTAGAAGTAATAGATTAGATCGCAGCGTGCGTACCTCTCATGTGTAACTAGAGACGTCGTGGCTGGAGGTGGTACAAAGTCATTGATGAGATGTGGAGGAAGAGCTCGATGCAATTGGTGATGAACACAACGGCACGCGCAACTTCTGACTTGTATAGAAGATGACCCATTATGGAGATTAGGAGCAGTCGCGTGAAGCTTATTCGTCCTCTCTCGGTATAGAATCGCAAGGACGAGGGTTCTAGACACCTACTCTCCCAATCGCCGGTGCACGCAAGCGCTCGAGATGGAGAAACTAGCTATAACGGCGATGCAGCAGCAGAAAGAGACATAAACCGAGATCGAATAGATGCATCTTGGCATTGGCCGATAGGCTATTTTATATAGGGTATTTGCAAACTTAAAGGTCAAGTAACAAAAACTAAAAATGTAAAAGAAGGTCATGCTCCCGCAAGGCCACGGGCCAGATTTTGGTGTGAGCCATTCGCGTAGGTGCCACATGCCCGCTCCCGTGCCCTTCGTCCCACCCTGCCTTGGAGAGCATGTGTGTGTGATTTTCTTTGTCTCTTCCACACTAGACTTGGTGGAGTGGAGAGGAATTTCATATTTAAGCATGATATCCATCACTCCAACTAGCAAGGTGAAACTAAAGAATCTTGACTTTCCTTTTTCACACACAAATGAGCCTTTTAAGATTTTTTTGGAATTATTCGGAATTTCTATTGGGCCTAGCCCATTTATTCTGACATGAAAGCCCCACACACGCTCACCTCACCTCACCAGGTTGAGAGATGGGCATTGGCGTATATATGGACTGTGCGAGTATTGTCAGCTATAATTTATCCCGTTTCATTGTGCAATTTTATTTTTGTGAGTTTGACTTCTACAAATTGGAAACCTAATTAGTTTAGATTGTCACTGTGACACGAGATAATATAATATTGTTTTACTACATACAAGACCTAGATCTCAAACAAAAACACAGCTATTCGAGTTAGGAGTTCACCCCGTGTTGTGCTACAGTGATAGTCCACTCCAATCCTGTGCGCATGCATGCACCGGTGAACGAGAGAGTAGGTCTTTGAAACCTCTTGTCCTTCCAATTATGCACTGGGATAGAGTGGATAGGTTTTTTTTTCCGAAAGCACTTTGCTATACTGCTCAAATTATCTTATTCATTATAGGCCATCTTTCGTCCAAGTCATGTAGTGTCGTTTTCATTGTCAACTACTACAAATTGTAGCCAGTATCATCCTTAACAACATCGCCCTATGCCTATATCCGCCTAGGCCACTATATATAAATTGCGGTCATGGCGCCTAGGCCACTATATATAAATCTCATCATAGCAACATCTAATATAATTGATCCGAGCTGATAGAATCATAAGATAAGCTACTCACAAGTGCACAACGGGAAGGTCAAATTCACTTTCCATTGCATGTATCTGGCCTGTTCTTGCACCTTTGCTCTAGTTTGTGCGTCATCGACAACTCAGTCATCAACTGGAATCACCAAACGGATGTAGATATATGACATATGTGCAGTGCCTGCGAAATCTCACGAGATCTAAGTTCATGTCATTCTTTCTGTTTGCGCTGCACAACGACTGCATTGTTTAAAGGTCTGGCTCTTCTTCCTGTTAGATAGCCATCTCCCATCCGGTTCATTAATAAATTAATACATCACTACCGGAATCCCCCTCTTTGCCGATTGCATTCCACGCTGGCAGGTGGCAAAAGACCACGTGGCAAAGAATTCGTCGGCAAAGAAATCTTTGCCGCCTGCCACGTGGACAATGCAGTCGGCAAAGCCTTTGCCGACTGCTGACGTGGCAGTCGGCAAAGGTTTTTTTATTTTTTTATTTTTTTTGGTACAAAAATTCTTTGCCGACTGCCTAAGGTGGTAGTTGGCAAAGATTTTCTGGTTTTCTGATTTTTTTGTAAAAACTTTTGCCGACTGCTAACTGGACAGTCGGCAAAGCCTTTGCCGACTGCCACCTGGGCAACCGGCAAAGCTGGAAGAAGTAAAATTTTTTTTTTCTGTTTTTCCTGTTTTGCCTTATGTATCACAGCAACCAAATCACATATATGTATATATAACAGAAATTCACATATATAACACAAATCCACATATATATCACACAAATCCACATATATAGCACATATAATCCATAACAAAGGGGTCAACAAGTCCATCATCCAACAAGTCGCACTAATCCAACATCCAACAAAGTAGAACAACCACAGAGCCACTCACTCGTCTTGCGACCCGTCGCCACCGTGGTGTGAAGAGCTCCCAACTGGCCACGAAGGTCACGAGGACGGTCCGACCTGCGGCGCGCTGGTGTACGCCCACCTGGATCCGATTTGCTGGGCAGGTGGAGGGTCGCTAGCCCACCCGGAGGGCCCCTCCTGCGCAGACCTAGGAGGAACGCCACCTGGCCACGAGAACTGTGGCTGAGGGGCAACCGGGCCAACCGACCACACATGGCCTGGAGAATGGCCATGTGGAGTCGGGTTCGAACCCATCGACTGTTGCTGCACAGAGGAGAAGCGATCTCATTAGTACCTACGGGATGGTCACACAAGCGAAAACAATAGACAGACTGGTAGAAACTCACCGGAGTCCCTAAAGGGCTAGGAACCGGGGGTGGAGCGAGAATTGGGGGCGGCCGGGGCGGGGCCGTGGCAGCGACGCGCGGGGCGGCGCGCGGGAACGCGGCGAAGGGGACAGGCGGGCGGGGGCGCAGGGCAGGCCGGCGGCGGGGCTGCGGCTGACAACGAGGCTCAGGGCGGCGGCGGCGCTACGGGTAGGGGAGGGGGCGCGGGTGGGAGAGAGAAAGGGTAGATAGGGTTCGGCCTTGGGTGGGTCGGGCCCTTTTAGGTTTAATGGCCTTTGCCGACTGCCCTCGGAATAGGCAATCGGCAAAGGAACTGTTTTATTTTTTTATTACGAAAATCCTTCGCCGACTGCCGCAGTCTAAGGCAGTCGGCAAAGATGTCTTTGTCGACTACCTCCACCGGCAGTCGGCAAAGAATGTATGTATTTTTTGTTTTTTTTCTTTCCATTTTTTTATAGGTCCTTCCTACATTAATTACATCTCAACTTCAAAACTTGGGAAAGTTTTGAGTTTTTTTGCTATATTTCGTTAATTTATTTCATTTACTTGAATTTTCCGTCGCATAATCCAACTTTGAACTGCAGGTGCACGAAATAATGAAACGTAGCCATTCGAAAAATGATATTCATGTTGGAGAGTGTATTTTGAGGCCGTTTCCAGAAACTCACCTAAAAGTTTGAAGTCCTTGTCCACGGAACATGACCATCCAGGTGTGGTAGAAGTGTTTTTAAATTATATAAAATCCAAACGAAGTCAGAAAATCACGAAACTTGTCGAGATGTCATATTATCACATGTGGAGCCTATGATAAAAATTTAAAAAAAGTTTGGAGCAAGTTGCGACATCGGATGTCCAAAACCCAGACATCTCCACATGTGATCGCCACACCTAGATGGTCATGTTCCGTGGACAATGACTTCAAACTTTTGGGTGAGTTTATGGACACAGCCTCAAAATACACTCTCCAACATGAATATCATTTTTTGAATGGCTACGTTTCATTATTTCATGCACCTGCAGTTCAAATTTGGATTATGCGGGAAAATCCAAGTAAACGAAATAAATTAATGAAATATAGAAAAAAAAGCTCACAAAATCACGAAACTTTTCGAGGTATCATATTATCGCATGTGGAGGCTATAAAAAAATAGAGGAAGTTTGGAGCAAGTGGCGACGTCGAATGTCCAAAACCTAGACTCAAAATTCAAAATTTTTTTGCATCTTTGCCGACTGCCCGACGACGGGACAGTCAGCAAAAGGGACGGCGACGGGCGCCGTCTAGCCCCAGCTACCTTTGCCGCCTGCTGGTCTTTGCCGACTAGCTGGCAGTCAGGAAAGACATCCTTTGCCGACTGCTAGGAATGACCGACTGCTCACAGCCGACGTGCAGTCGAGGCAGTCGGCAAAGGTGATCTTTGCCGACTGCCCTTGCTTTGGCTGGCAGCAAAGACCAGGGCAGTCGGCAAAAGCAGGGTTTTCCCGTAGTGCATGCATCTTGCTAAGCTTTGACAAAAACAGCGATAGAGACTAATGTGAATGCACAACTATTTCAATGTGCGAGATTCCACCCCTCATCATCTACGCATGTTCCTCCACAGCACACTAAGTTATGTTACAGGGAGTGAAGGAATTGTCAAGAAAATATGCAAATTTGAGATTAAAACTAGAACCTAAATCATGACAATCTCACGAACTAGCATGTAAAGGTCTAACGTGCTAGTTGAACCGAACAGCATCATGATTGAACTAGGGATATGTTGAAGTAATAGATTAGAGACGTCGTGGCTTGAGGTGGTACAAAGTCATTGATGAGATGTGGAGGAAGAGCTCGATGTAGTTGGTGATGAACACGACGGCACACGCAACTTCTGACTTGTATAGAAGATGACCCATTATGGAGATTAGGAGCAGTCGCGTGAAGAGCACTTCCCTAAAACCTTATCCGTACTCTCTTGGTGTAGAATCGTAAGGACGAGGGTTCTAGACACCTACTCTCCCAATCACCGGTGCACACAAGCGTTCGAGATGGAGAAACTAGCTATAACGGCGATGCAGCAGCGGAAAGAGACATAAACCTAGATCGAATAGATGCATCTTGGGCGATAGGCTGTTTTATATAGGGTATTTGCAAACTTAAAGGTCAAGTAACAAAAACTAAAAATGTAAAAGAAGGTCGTGCTCCCGCAAGGCCACGAGCCAGATTTTGGTGTGAGCCATTCACGTAGGTGCCACGTGCCCGCTCCCGTGCCCTTCGTCCCACCCTGCCTGGAGAGCATGTGTGTGTGGTTTTCTTTCTCCTCCACACTAGACTTGGTGGAGTGGAGAGGAATTTCGTATTTAAGCATGACATCCATCACTCCAACTAGCAAGGTGAAACTAAAGAATCTTGACTTTCCTTTTTCACACACAAATGAGCCTTTTAAGATTTTCTTGGAATTATTCGGTATTTCTGTTGGGCCTAGCCCATTTATTCTGACATGAAAACCCCACACATGCTCACATCACCTCACCCGGCTGGGCGATGGGCATTGGCGTATATATGGACTGTGCGAGTATTGTCAACCATAATTTATCCTGTTTCATTGTGCAATTTATTTTTGTGAGTTTGACTTTTAAATCTATAAATTGGAAACCTAATTAGTTTAGATTGTCATTGTGACACGAGATAATATAATATTGTTTTACTACATATAAGACCTATCGATCTCAAACAAAAATACAGCTATTCGAGTTAGGAGTTCACCCCGTGTTGTGCTATGGTGATAGTCCACTCCAATCCTGTGCGCATGCATGCACCGGTGAACGAGAGAGTAGGTCTTTGAAACCTCTTGTCCTTCCAATTATGCACTGGGATAGAGTGAATAGGTTTTTATTTCCGAAAGCACTTTGTTATACTGCTCACATTATCTTATTCATTATAGGCCATCTTTCGTCCAAGTCATGTAGTGTCGTCTTCATTGTCAACTACTACAAGTTGTCGCCAGTATCATCCCATCCTTAACAACATCGCTCCTCCACTAGCCACACTGATTCCATTTACAAATAGACCGCGCCTAGTGGCCCTATGCCTATATTGGCCCCTGTTCTGTAAAAGACCAAAATATCCCTTAAAAGTTAGAGATGGAGATTTATTGAAAAAAAGAAATATATATTAAGAGAAGAGAAAGGTACATTGAAAAATGAGAATGACAATTATTTTCGAATAAAATTTGAATGTTATAAGATCTAACTTCTACCGAGGGCGTATTTGCTTCGTTCAAGTTCCGTGGATCCCCTGCCTTGTGCGAAAGATCTCTTTAAGAATTACTAGTAAGATATTATTATGTCACTTTCTAGTAGCGAATCCTTGGCAGTTGGGGCATCGTAGTGGGCCTTCGGCCTTCCATCAACTTGGCCCTTTCCTCATGGTTTATTTATTTCCGAGAAGCTGGCTAGAGTTTCTGCACGAACTGTTCTATCAATTTGAGACAATTTACTGAACCGTGACAAGGAATATGTAACAGTGACACGAGATATTTTACACGGCAATGCGTGGTCCATTTACTTCTCTCCACGAAAATGACTGATATCTTTGAATCCCCACGCACGTCTCCTCGTCCTATTAGTTGTATACTTCCTGACACGCTGCTTGTAAATGACACGCTAGCATGGATGGCCCGATGTGCGGCATAGGATGACCTGGCCTGAGCCCGGCATAGCACGGGTAAGAAACCCATCGGGCCGGGCCAGGGGGCCATCTCCAACCCTGCTCGGCCGGCAGAGCTTAATCATGCCATGCGGAGGGGAGACGCACGGCAACCTATAAAATTAAGTCTATATACAAATTTGTAGGTTAGCTGAACCCTAACCTTATCGAGGTTTGTTGGAGTAAGGACAGGGGCGGAGCTACAGGGTATGCCGGGTATGCACCGGCATACCCTGCAGGTCTGGAAAGTTTATATGTACATATACGTATTTCCTCCAAAAAGGAAAAAAAAAAGAAAAGAAAAAGGAACACTTACCTGAATCGTGCGAGCATCGGGACTTCGGCAAGGATGCCGCGATCGCGAGCGAGGCCGAGGCGCGGCCAGGCGACAGGAGACAGATTTTTTAACACGAATTTTGACGCCTTGGCTTTCCATCGTGTGCGACGGTGCGGGTACGGAGGATTCGGGGCGATCGCGAGATTAGTTGCAGTTGCAGTTGCAGTCCCGACGGCCACGTCTCCCGGTCCTTCAGCGATTCAGCCTTCGTCGCCCAGACGCCCACTCGCCCTACCCTACGACGGTGCCGGCAGGCCATAACCGCACCGCCGGCAGCGGCGGCGGCTGAGACTTACACGTGAATTTGTGATCGAAATTGAGGTGAGATTCCATTTTTGCTCTTCAGCTTTTCATAATAAATTCATGTAGTTTAATTTCTATTTTTTCTAAGTGCTAACCTTTTAAAATCATCCATCACGCCATGAGGTCTAGGGTGTGTCCCAGCATCAGAGTGGATAAAGATTGAACTGTTGTTCAGTATACGTATCATGGAGTGTAAGAGTGTTTTACATAGTCGAATGTGAGCTTTCAATCGTGCATATGCAATTTATTTAATTGTATTTTTTGAACGGTTTCAACTTAACCCTTAAATTTAAATCTTATCGTGTTACTTGGTACATCTGTGCATATGCAAATTTTATATATTTAATTGTTAAAATAGGTTTACCAAATTCTATATGAAAATTTTTGAACGGCATACCCTGAAATAAAATCCTAGATTCGCCACTGAGTAAGGAAAGACACAATTAGATTGTGGTTAGCTGAGCTCCACTAGATTCATGAAAAACAGATCTAGATTTACTTTTGCAAGCTTATACAGCTCCATTATGGATTAGCTTCACGAAATCCATGAATCTACCCCTAGATCCACGGAATTCATGGAGTACCTCGAAGATTGCTCCACCAACTCAAGTTTGGTGGAGTTTATAAAAATTACCCACCACTATTACTACTTACACAAAAATGACACGTTCTAATTTCTCGTCTTCTCCGCACGCGCAGACCCAAGCTCGACTGTCTTCTCCGCCGCGCACGCCCTGCACTGTCACGCTGGAGCCGCCCCGCCGCCACCGCCACTCTAGGTCGGCCTGCAAGCTACAGGCGCACGCCTCACGCCGCCGCTCTGGGGCCATGACCTTTGGTCATGCGGGCCGCAAGCTCTGGCATCGCACCAGTCGCATGCACTGGCACCGTGAGCTCCGGCCGAGTGTACCATGAACTTGGGCCCAACCTCAGCTGCACCCGCCGGCCTCGACCCGTGGCCACGAGCGCGGGCCCCGCCTTGGCTCTACTTCGATCTGTAGGAAGGAGGAGAAAGAGGAGATGATGAAGAGCTAATGCAGGCCTCAGGTGGCAGTGAGGATAGATGAGAGGATGGTGACTCAGTGAAGCTGCCGAAGCTCTGCCAAACCGACCCTTAGGTCGCGTTCTTTCGTTGGCCAAAAAATAGTGACGGGAACAAATAAAAATACCGTAGAGCTGTCAAGATTTTTCTAGTCCCTCCGTCCTAAATTATAAGGTACCGAAACAACAACTAGAAGCATACCCCGCGCATTGCTTCGGGGATCGCAAATAAATTGTGGTGGACTGTATGCTATGCTGGCGTGTGGACAAGCATGTTAGTGGATGATGTGGCTTGATGACATGGATAACTTGCATTAGTAGGGCCCCGTTTGGCGTGGCTCCACTTCACCAGTGAAGCCATTTTTTTGGGGCTTCAGCTCCACGAACAGCTCTATCGGTAAAGCTGAAGGCGTTTTGGTAAACTGTTTGGCAAAACAGCTCCACATATAGAGTTCCTTAAAATATGTCGGGAGAAGCCACTATTTTTTACTCCTTCCCACCCCAAAGCTATGTGACAGCACGTTTTTAGGGGCTTCATCGGTGGAGCCGTTTTATTTTATCTCGTTTGGCAGAAAACGGCTCCAAAAGTCGTTGGAAAAGCCCTGTCTAACGGGGCCTAGATATGTGTCATAGTTTCATGTGCTAGTGGGTTGCTGACGTGGATGGATTGCATGTTGAGATTGACTTATAGTGAAATTTAGGATTATAAGAGATATATAGAGACATCATGAATTATAAGAGATTGGAAGTGAATTAATTCCTCTACTTATTTGTTAAAGTCCACATGCCCTAATTACATATGTATCTATCATTAAAGTATTGTCAACCCAACCATCAGGCTCAAAATACGGTAAGCAAAATATCTTCTGAGGTTAAGTAAGGATTATTATATCCATCATTTCCTTTATCTCTTAGTCTGTTGTCCTATATGATAACATTATATTTTTAGCAGCTCAGTCCTTGAGGTATAAGCAGGACAGAAGTTCTAGAGAAATAAAATAGCATCACTATATGCGTGTAGCAAGACAGAAGCATCCATTTCAAACAATATCTCACTTGCCTACCGTCAAATCAGCTGATCGGATGCTAGCTCAGTTGGCTAGTAGTTTCGGAGACACCCTTCAAGTCCTGAGTTTGAACCCCCATGAGGACGGATTTCAGGCTGAGGGTAAAAAAATCCCCTCGCTCGCCTCAGGCTAAAGCACAGGTTAAGAGACGGCTTGGGTCTGGGCTCTCTGTGTGCGCATAGATTAAGAGACGACTCTCTCACGGAGCTTGACTCCCTGTGTATGGATGAGATGAGGGTTCGAGGATTTTCTCGATCTGCGTGAGAAGATCTTCTTCTTAAACCGAAATACACGGAGGCTGTCTAGCCCACGGATCGAGTTTTAAATCAGCTGATCAGCATGCAAGATAAAGCAAAATCATTGTTCTTATAATAAATTTATCGTTATGACAGGCATAGATTCGTAAAATATACATCCAGAGTTTGACCAATGTTACCACCCATTTCACCATCCTATTGTCTAGACTCCAATCTAATCCAATCCTTATCAGAGGTCCCTGCCAAGTCCTCTGACATAGACATGTTTAATATTTCAATTAGCATCTTGCCTCCATGATTGCAGATTATAGAAAACACAAATCCAAAGTGTATCATAAAAAGATGAGTTTCCCCCATCAGAATTAGATGGCAGAAAAAAAAACTTTCGATTCCAGCGACAAAAATATTGAAACTACGCCTAAGACCTAGCAACTAGCATGTACAATTCTTGGTATAGATGCCCAATATCATGGCAGAAGCCGGCGTGTCATCTTGGGCCACCAGCAGTGAGCTCAAACCTTTTCGGCGGGAGCCTCGACGACGTCACGCCGGCAAAGCGGGCAGGTAGCGTGAGAGCGCAGCCACAGGTCGATGCACTCGACGTGGAATAGGTGCCCGCACGCCGGCAGCAACCGCACCGTCTCCCCGTCCCGCACCACGGTGAGGCAGATCGCGCACTGCACCCACCCCGCGCCAGCGGCGGCGCCGGCGCCCCTCCGGTAGGCGAGCTTGGGGATCGCGGACAGCGCGGACGGCGCCAGCCCGCACCGGCTTCTGCCGTTGGCAGCGGTGGGTCCTGCGCCGTTCGCGGCCACGGCGGCGGCCGCGTACCCGTTGGCGAAGGCGCGGCGGAAGCAGATGGCCACCGTGAGGACGATGAGGGCGGAGGCGGAGGCGAAGCAGACGAGCACCACCGTGTCGCACACCCGGTAGCTGCCGTAGCTGCCGCCGGCGGCGGCAGCAGCTTCCATCGCGTCCGCCGGGGCGCCTGTGGGACCGTAGGACGACATGCCGGGCAGCTGGGTGCACTGGTCCCGTTGGTTGGTGAGGCGCCGCAGTCAGGGCCACCGTGAATCGCCCTAGTGGCCTGGGTTTAGTAGACACGGGCTTTAACTTTTGAGGGTTTGATGTGGCTTTTTTTTCCTCCAAAACACGAACAGTTACCCGTTTCCTTTTTTTTCTCAACTAACGGGCGCTCGGGCAGGAAACGTTTTTTTAAAGAAAAAAAGCCCATGTTAATAAAACGAAAATACTCCTCATCCCTAATTATAAGTCATTCCAATTTTTCTTGGAAAGTCAAAACATTGACCAAATTTATATAATAAAATAATAATATTTATGATACTAAATAAGTATCATTGTTTTCTTCATAAATTATATCTTCAATAGTAAGTATACCTATTTGATGTCATAAATCTTTGTAATTCTCTCAATAACTTTGGTCAAACTTGAGATGATTTGACTCTCCAAAAAAGTTAGAATGACTTATAATTTGCAACGGAGGAAGTACTTGGCAAGGGCGTCCACACGATCAACTTTCCATTGGTCGGACGTTGCATCCAGTGTTAACAAGTTTCATCACTTGAGCTTCTCAGCCCAAACACACATCCTGATTCACTCGCTCGTTGTACACCGTGAGGGCTCGCTCGTTGTGTCGCCGCCTCCACCCACATTCCTTCCTCATCGTCATGCCCATCCATCTTTCTCCTTCACCCAATTGTGCGCCGCCACCTCAACCCGCATATCTTCTTTGTCGTCATGCCCATGCATCTTCCTTCTCGATGATCCCACCAACCTCTGCTACCTTCCATGGATGACCTTATAAAGTATGTTCTGCACCTCACTCTTCGGCTCTGAGGACTCAATTGCTGCTATCCTCATGCTCCAAGTCTAACAACTTGTGCTGCTCGCCTACTCCGAGAGGCCCAAATCCACACCCTCCTCTTTGGATCTCTAGGGCTAAGGTTGCTTGCCAAATGATTTTTGGATGTTGCATTTGTTATTTTTCTATGTTGCATCAGAAGATTTCTTATATTTCTGTGACAAATAATTCACATGTTTTAGTAGATGATCTCTTATGTTGGCGCAACAAAACTAACATAGTTACGTAAATGTTTGGTGTTGTAGTAAGCGATGATTTTTCATATTGATTAGAGATGTCTCGGCTCCTCTATTTCTCATGTTGATTAGAGATGCCTCATCTCCTAATTTATTTTCATGTTGCAGTAACTAGTTGTTGGATGTTGCACTTTATTGACTTTCCATGTTGAAACAAACAAACAAAGATGTTTGAATAGATAATTCCTCATGTTGCAGCAACAAAACTGAGATGTTCCTCTATATAATGATTGATGTTGCAGGAATATATGGTTTTTTCCTATAGATTAAGGATGTCTCATCTCCTTTATTTTAATGTTGCAGTAATTGAATGTTGAATGTTGCACTTCATTGATTTCCTATGTTGCAGCAATAGACTAAGATGTTTCAGTAGATCTTTCTCATGTTGCAACAACAAAACTAAGATGTTCCACTACATGATGTTTAATATTGTGGTAATATATGATTTCTCATATGATTTGATATGTTTCATCTCTTTTTTTGTTGAAGTAATTGATTATTTGATGCTACATTTCGTTAAATCTAAGATTTGAAAAAGATTTCTAGAGGTTTTTATTTTGATTTAATCTCTTGTGGAAGTTGTTATTGCACCTTTGACTTGCATTGCTTCTTCGAGTGACGTGTAGTTGGCCAACAACGTTGTCCTCACAGAGGTGAGTAAAAGAGACAGAAGTGACTATACGGATATGCAAAACGCGGTATTAAAAAGAAATTAATAATTAATGGGGGCACCTATGGGGAAAACTTTTTTTGTACAGTGGACTAAACGTCTGATGTATGTGCTATGTCTGGACATCCGAGTGGTAGCGTTACCAAAGCTCTATACGTATAAGGGTACACAACAGATTTTGAACCCTTACAATAATAATTGCATTAAACAAAGCAATAGGAAAACTAGAGAAAAACACAAGATAAAAAAGATGGTTCAATTTACTTCGTGAATTAGTCGCTGAATTTGAAAGACTCCCTCGAACTTCAATACTAAACAATATACACATATGAACTTTTAAAACCAGACAAAATGCCCCTTTCACCATTTCAAAGTGGTTTCTTAGGTGGTTTTGCTGACATGGCAGTGCAGCCCACATGTCATTTGGTCTCTCTTTCTCTTATATAAAAAAACATAACTTTTTCATATGAAGTTGTATGAATACATTATATCAAAATTATAGAGCTCGAGACGATCTACAACTTTGTAGTTCATAACTTTTTTTATTTAATATACTTAACAGGCTCAATATTCATTTTAATTTACCAGACTTATTTGATTTTTTTATTTTTTCCAATAACCTCGGATGTTGACATAGTCCATATCAAAGTTGTATTTTTCAATAAGATCTACAACTTTGTAATTTACAGTTTTTATTTCAAATCATTTACAAGTGCAAATAATCATTTTAAGTTCTCTAATTTTGAATTTAATTTGTTTTGATTTTTTCGAACAACATCAGATGTTGACGTGGTCTACATCAAAGTTGTAGCCCTCAACATAATCTATAAGTCTGTAGTTGATAATATTTTTATCTGTGTACCATGTTCTTGCCTACCCTGTATGTTGTTGATGACTTGATACACTGTTTGATATTTACGGTTGAAAACTTTGTAATTTCATTTCCTTCGTACTTCCCTAATTGTTAGGATTACTAGGGATTTTGTCCTACGCCTAGCAATGAAAGGCCACTTAAAGGACAATGAGTATGCTACACTAGCATAAATAAATCTACTTTGTTCAACCAAGATATCATGCAAGTAGGAGATGATAGATTGTTATTACTAGAAGAGCAACATAGTGAAAGAATAATTGGAGCAGCTCGATCCAACGTTGTGCGTTAATGTAGTGGAACATGATCATCAAAATATCTCTATATCTATGATCCTTGAAACATGATCATCAATCAATACAAGTTCTTGTCTATAAAATCTTTATTGTCCTGCATAATGGCTTAAGACTTGGGATCTTTTGAATAAAACTATAAAAACAAAGGGCTTCATGAATAAGTCACATACTTGCCAAAAAAATGTAAAATGATAATTCAAGGTTGAATAACACTTTATTCGAAACACATAAACATAACACGCCATACAATCATCTCCCATTCACATTGTAGTCAATCATGTAAGTATCTAATATGCCTATTGCACTTGTGTATTGTTTCTCATGCTTTGGTCATAGAAGAAGCTTCATCAATGGATCAACGACATTCAAATCCATGTGCACCCTGCAAATATTCACATCACCTCTATCATTGATCTCATGTAATAAGGTGACATCACTGAAGTATGTGTTTAGACTTCTGCTACGACCTTGGCTCCTTAGGGTTTGTGATGGCACCACTATTTTCACAATAGAATTCCAAAGGACTTGGTGCACTAGGAATGTTATCCAACTTAGAAACAAACATTATGGTCCAAACAACCTCCTTGGAAACTTCCGAAGTTGCGATGTACTCGTCCTCCCTGGTATAATCAGCTACCATCTCTAGCATGGAACTTTCCTAGCTTGCCCCTAATCCATTGAGGTATAACACAAAATCATATTGCTACTTGTTATGTAACCACTTACAAACTCACCTCACATCCATAAATCAGGAACATATCCTTAGTCCTTCGTAAGTACTTTAGGATATTCTTTATAGCTACTCAGTGAGCCACACCGAGGTTAGATTGGTACTTGCCTATGTTGACGATGATTTCATCAACATTTTGGATGGTCAAAAACGTCACAAAAGTGTCACATATGAAAGGAGATAAGCCAACCATGAATGGTTTTGGTTCAAATAACTTGGTTCCACATGTGCATGCTCTTTATTTGAATATAGGTACAAAGTGGATGAAAAACTAAGCTTGGGGCCCCAACTTGACATGTTGGCCGACCACCCAAGTATGGCCAATTGACCATCCAAATACATCATGATGATGAGCAATGCTTCTAGAAGCTACATGCAAACGATGGGGTTGATTGGCAAAAATATTGACACGCCGGCCAACGATCATATTTTGGACAAATCAGCTTAACTTTGGTATGGAGTGAGGTAACACTATCCCCACCAAGAAGGTGTGGCCCACTTGTCATAGGGCTAGCATAGGGGGTCGGCTAACCCTCCAACTTCCACCAAACCACTTCATACCCACTCAAGATCAAGAGGAGAGGCCACACAAGCAAAGGGGTGGCCCACCTGTCATAGAAATCCTACCTTTTCTATTTAAGGCACTTGGAGATTCCATTTTCTGATAAAAATGTCATAAAACCATAGTGTCACATGCTCCTCAATGGTGAGAAATTTCCTACCAAAGCTAAATGCTATGTTCATACATGCTCAAAACCTTCTACTTATGCTACTTGTACTTGTGTTGAGTTTAGTCAAACCTTGTTGACCCTTATTGAGAATTTTGTCATGTTCCCAAGATCATGATCACGTACACGCCACTTATACATAATGCTTATACACTAGAAGTACACAAAAACATGCCTTTCACATCCATCAAATAAATGCTCCAATGTTCCTATAGTGTGATCTCTCTCTAAAAAGTTCTTGCAAAAGAGACATGGGCTATGGAAAAAATGTAAAAAAAATAAAATGGACATGTGAAAGTCCAAGCATAGAAAAAATGATGAATGAGCAAAAGAAGGCTCATGCATTAAAAAATGAGAAAAAAAGATAACCATGTCTCAAAACAATCATAAGTTATAATGAGAGAGATCATGCTTGCTAAGGAGTAAAATAAAGTTTATCATCATGTTCCACACATGCACATCTTAATCTAGGATTATGACATTTTTCTCCTTAGATCCTTGTTTTGACTTTACAATATATGCAATGTAAGTATATTATCATGTTTATCCCTACCTGAGCTCCACATAAATCTTTTAGAAATAAGAAAAAACAAAAGAATGCAAAACAATGTTATGCCTTGGTAAGGAATCATACACCATTGAGCGATATGAGAGTACCGTTTGAGGAGCATAAGTGAACTATGCCTTTTCTTATGAAAACTTTAAGAAAAAACTCATTACTAAGATGTGAGTTTGGGAAGATGATTTTGCTTCAAAACTGTTCCACTTTTCAACCGCTCAAAGTTATATGTTAGCCAATGCCAGATATCCGACTCGTAAAATGTTCATGCTACGATGTGTATCGTTTGGGCTCACATTGGTGGTTCTTAGTATCTTATATGTATATGAGAAATGTGTAAAAAGAAGCTTGATTAACCTAGCTTACAATACCAAAATCTACTACCACATAAAAAGGGAGAGCGTGCACTTCGTGTGCGCGCCCGACCCCTTGAGGCTACGAAAAGAATCGTGTACGCGCTTGCTTGCTAGCCCCATAAACGTCCACACAACACCCGGTTTCATCCATCCAAATCCAATCAAAGCCGCAGCCACCTCGCCAATCGGTTCCGATACGGACGCAACCACCAAACGGACGCAGCCTTCCAAATCAGCAGGGTCAATTATGACAACAAATCTCGCCTGTCTATCCACGTCTATGGAGTCCACGTCTCTGCCGATCTGCCCACGTATGTAGAGATGAAAACCAAAGCAGAGTTCCGCAACTATACGTCTACACCGTGCCATCGCGGATAGCTACGTCGGTGGCCTGCACTACTGCCATGACGACACCTGATGCGTCGTGGAGGGAGAAGTTCATCGACGGCGAGCTTAGGAAGGTGTTCCTACGCACAGCACGATTTGGTGAGACTGGTGCAATGCGGCTGTGCTGCCCATTAAGATCTCGAAGTCACCGCCTTTAAGGTGAAGTACTAGGTGGAGTGCGGCACTGTGGCAGGCCGGAGAAGCGAGCTAAGAACGCTGACTTTGTCCATGTCCAGGTGGCCACGCAGATGCTGCCACGGGGAGGCGACGTCGTTTTTTGCATCGCGCACCAGCACTCGGGTGGCATCGGTGCGTCTGTGCTGTTAGGACGGGTGGCTGTTGTGCGAGACGGCTACCTACGGCCAAGGGGCATGAGGCCGGGAACGAGGCGGGCTACATTGTCGGCATAAGTACAGCAGCGAGCGGCAGGGCGTGTGGGCCTCTTCTACAGCCTCGTCACCGAGCACCAGCAGCCGGCTGCCGACAAGTCACCGGGCCTGTGTTTTAGCTTCCTGTCTCACGTGAACAAGCAAGCTCTTGTTGGATTTATTATGGGTCAGGCCCATTTAAGTTTAATAAATCAATAAACTCTATGGTGTATAATTATGGACAATATGAGTTGTACCAGATTGGAATTCAAAGGGTCCTTGACTTGACTTATATGGTGGAAGTTATTTTGCTTAAATTGAGAAGTTAAAAAATGGACAAAGGCGTGCCACACGCGCGCGCGTGCTGCCGCCGCTGCCGGCCAGGCCGGGCCGTGGGCGTGGTGTGGCAGGCAGGTAGGCAGGCAGGCAGCGGGCGAGGCGTGGCGTGGTTGTGTTAATTGAACCCTTCACATGCCTCACTAACCATGGGAGTTTCAACTGGGAGTTGAACTCTTCACATGCCTGCCCCCCTCCTCCTTCCTCTTCCAGCCGCATAGATAAAGGAGAGAGCCCTGTCTCTTCGGTATACGAGAGAGAATACAGAACCACATTTCAACCGCAATGAAGGTTTCTCCATCTCCTCAATCTACGTGCACGGAGAAGGGAGAGGGCAGGTGCCTCCGAACCCCTTGCCGTTTGAGACCTTGCACGAGGGATCGGCAATTAGGTTTTTGGGGAGCGTCTACACGACTGCCCAAGTCACCGCCGTTCGTCGTCTTCTTCCTTGAGTTCTTCATCTTCTTCCCTTCATCATCTCCTATGACATGACGAAGGAGGTTGGACAAGGATCGGGATCCTTGGAGTGCATGGGAGGGTATGATTGGTTCATCTCCCTGTTGTTTTATGTTTTCCAGATCATGCTTGTTTCAGTGGTATATCCATGTTGTTTCAAACGCTGCTATGAGTCTGTTTCGTTTGTTCAGTTATATCATTTCTGTTTATATTATGTGTCTATTTCTGCTATAAGATATATGCATGTCTGCTTGTTTCGTTGGTTCATTCAAGTTGTTTCATACATTATTGTTTGTATGTTTCAGTAGTTCTGTCATGTCATTTCACATGCTGTCACATGTTTATTGCTATTATGAGATATATGTTTTGCCTTACTGTTATGCTTCATATATCTTGCTTTCATGTTTTAAATAATCACATGCTTCACATGATAATTGATCACATGTTCCATATTGTTATGGATATGTTTGATATCATGATTTCAATGGTTAATAATCTTTTATATGTCATCATCATAACGTTAATTTGTGGAATTAAAATGACATAGAAATTGCCTAATATTCTAACAATCCAAAAACCTAATTATAGGCATTTTTCTGTCAGAGGTTTTGCTACTGTGTTTGAAGCCTAATCCTTTTGATGGTAAAAACTTCTTGATCTGGAAAGCTAAGATGGAATTGTGGCTAACTGCTATGTCATGTTATCATGCCGCTGAGGGCAAGCCTGCTAACTTGTCTCCTGAGGATGAGGCTAAGTTTAAGGTTGATGACAATCTCTTTTGAGGTGCAGTGATTAGCGCACTTGACACAAAGTTCCAGAAAAGCTATATCATTCTCCCTACAGGGAAAGATCTATGGGATGCACTTGTTGGAAAGTTTGGAGTTACCGATGCTGGTAGCGAGCTGTATCTCATGGAGCAGCTGTATGACTATAAGATGGTTGAGAACCGATCTGTAGTGGAACAGGCTCATGAGTTTCAGTCACTACCTAAGGAACTTGAATTGTTTCCTTGTCCTTTGCCTGACAAGTTTGTGGCTGGCGGTATAATCGCCAAGTTACCACCTTCTTGAAAGGACTTTGCCACCTCCCTCAAGCATAAGAGACAAGAGTTCAATGTTGAAGAACTCATTGGTACTCTTGATGTTGGGGAGAGGGCTAGAGCAAAGGACAATGTGAAAGGTGTTGAGACCTCTATTGCTAATGTGGTGCAGAAGAAATTCTGCAAGTTTAACAAGAAGAAAAACCAGAACAAGCAAGAGAATACACCGAAGCCTATTCAAACAGCACAGTTTAAGAAGAACAACAATAACAAGGGAAAGGGAGGATGCTTTGTCTGTGGCAGTGATCAGCATTGGGCAAGAGAGTGCCCTGAGCGCAAGTCCACATAGGACAAGAAATCAGCCAATGTTGTAACTACTGAGACTAGAGATGGAACATCTGGGTATGGTAATTCTTTACCATTTGTTCTTTTAGTTTGTAATTCACCTGAGTGGTGGATGGATAGTGGTGCAAATATTCATGTGTGTGCTGATGTCTCTTTGTTCTCTTCCTACCAGGACGGGAGGTCTGGCGCCTTGTTGATGGGGAATGGGTCGCGTGCTCATGTTTTTGGTGTTGGTACGGTCATTCTGAAGTTTACTTCAGGGAAGACAGTGCTATTGAAGAGCGTGCAACATGTTCCCTCCATAAAGAAGAATCTTGTTAGTGCAAGTATGTTATGTCGAGATGGCTACAAAGTTGTTCTTGAGTCGAATAAATGTGTTGTGTCGAAACATGGAACCTTTGTTGGTAAAGGATATGATTGCGGAGGCTTGTTCCGCTTATCGTTGCATGATGTGTGTAATAAGTTGGTGAATTATGTTGATATTTTTGATGAGTCGGATTTATGGCATTCACGCTTTTGTCATGCAAGTTTTAGCTGTTATATGTGGTTAGCAAATCTAAATTTAATTTCTAAATTCAACTTGGTCAAAAAGTCTAAGTGCCATGTGTGTGTTGAATCAAAACAACCCCACAAGCCCCACAAGGCTGCTGAGGCGAGGAATTTGGCACCTCTAGAACTTGTTTATTCTGATCTATGTGAGATGAATGGAATTTTGACAAAAGGCGGTAAAAGATACTTTCTCACTTTTATAGATGACTCCACCAGATTTTTCTATGTGTATCTCTTAAAAATAAAAGATGAAGCGTTTAATTATTTTAAGACCTATAAAGCTGAAGTTGAGAATCAACTTGAAAGGAAAATAAAACGGTTAAGGTCCGATCAAGGTGGAGAATATTTCTCTAATGCTTTTGATGAGTTCTGCGTGGAACATGGAATTGTTCATGAGAGGACACCTCCATTCTCACCACAATCCAATGGGATTGCTGAAAGGAAAAACCACACTCTAACTGATTTGGTGAATGCCATGATGAGTACAGCGGGATTATCCAAGGAATGGTGGGGTGAGGCAATTTTGATAGCATGTCATGTCCTGAACAGAGTTCCAACAAAGAACAAAGAGATCACACCATTCGAGGAATGGGAAAAGAGAAGGTTAAATCTCTCATATTTGCGCACTTGGGGTTGCCTGGCTAAAGTAAATGTGCCAATCAACAAAAAGCGTATACTTGGGCCTAAAACTGTTGATTGTGTATTCCTAGGCTATTCTTTCCATAGCACTGGATATAGGTTCTTAAGTATAAAATCTGATGTACCTGATATGTATGTTGATTCTATCATGGAGTCAAGAGACGCTATATTTTTTGAGAATGAGTTTCCCATGAAAAATACACCTAGAGAAACAAGTCATGAGACTATAATTCCCCATGAGCAAGAACTGTCTATTCCTATAGATCATGCTGAGGATTCTCACATGCACATCCCTGAGGAGGATGACACTATAGTCACTCAAAAGAGCAAGAGACAGAGATTTGCAAAATCTTTTGGTGATGACTTTATAGTGTACCTTGTGGAAGACACACCAACCACCATTAGAGAGGCATATTCCTCTCCTGATGCTGACTTATGGAAGGAAGCAGTAAGGAGTGAAATGGATTCTATTATGTCTAATGGAACTTGGGAGGTCGTTGATCGTCCTTATGGTTGTCAACCTATAGGATGCAAGTGGATCTTCAAAAAAAAGCTTAGGCTTGATGGTACAATTGAGAGGTACAAGGCAAGACTTGTGGCCAAAGGATATACCTAGAAAGAGGACGAAGATTTCTTTGACACCTATTCACCAGTGGCTCGATTGACTACTATTCATACATTAATAGTCGTGGCAGCCTCTTATGGTCTTATCATTCATCAGATGGATGTTAAGACAACTTTCCTAAATGGAGAGTTGGATGAGGCGATCTATATGGATCAGCCAGAAGGGTTCGTTGTGGATGGTCAAGAGAACAAGGTGTGTAGGTTGTTAAAATCATTATATGGCCTAAAACAAGCACCTAAGCAATGGCATGAAAAGTTTGATCATACTCTTACAATTGCTGGTTTTGCTGTGAATGAAGCAGACTCGTGTGTGTATTATCGATATGGTGGGGGTGAGGCTGTTATGTTGTGCCTTTATGTTGATGACATATTGATCTTTGGATCAAACCTCAATGTGATTGAGGAAGTAAAGAAACTTCTATCGAGCAATTTTGATATGAAAGATTTGGGAGAAGCTGATGCCATTCTAAACATCAAGCTTATTAGAGAAGGTGATGGTGGGGTAACTTTGTTACAATCCCATTATGTGGAAAAGGTGTTGAGTCGCTTTGATTTTAGTGACTGTAATCCTGCTCCTACACCTTATGACCCTAGCATGATATTGAGGAAAAATTGAAGAATTGCAAGGGATCAATTGACATACTCTCAGATCATTGGCTCACTCATGTATCTTGTGAGTGCAACAAGACCTGACATCTCTTATGTTGTGTGCAAGCTGAGACGGTTTGTTTCAAAACCAGGAGATGAGCACTGGCGTGCTCTTGAGAGAGTGTTGCGCTATCTGAAAGGTACTATGAAATATGGTATTCATTATACTAGAAACCCAAGAATGCTAGAAGGCTATTGTGATGCCAACTGGATTTCTGATGCTGATGAGTTTCATGCCACAAGCGGATATGTGTTCTTGCTTGGAGGTGGTGCTGTTTCCTAGAAGTCTTGCAAGTAGACTATCATAACGAAGTCTACAATGGAAGAAGAACTCACAGCATTAGACACTGCTGGGGCTGAGGCGAGTGACTTCGTGATCTCCTGATGGATTTACCGGTAGTTGAAAAACCGATACCGGCTATTTCCATGAATTGTGACAACCAGACTGTGATTACAAAAGTCAACAATTCCAGGAATAACATGAAGTCTACAAGGCATGTTAAGCGAAGATTAAAATCTGTCAGAAAGCTAAAAACCTCTGGAGTTATAACGGTGGATTATGTCCACACATCGAATAATCTGGCAGATCAATTGACTAAGGGTCTGTCACGCAATGTGATAGAAAGTGCATCGAGAGAAATGGGTATGAGACCCACATGAAATCTACTATAGTGGTAACCTGCTCTATGTGATCGGAGATCCCGTGAAGTAGAGTGGTGAAACAAGCTAGGAGTAGATTGAGAGGAAAGATCCCTTTCTTGACTCATTTCTGATTCACATCTTTCCTATCTGTAAGGCAGGATGATATTTACCTTAATGTATTCCAAGAGTCTTATAAAGGTGAGATGTTGTCCTATAGAACATCTTTTGAGGAGTACACCTATATGTGTCAGACTACTGGTCACAGTCTATGGGACTTGGGTAATCCCTAAATACTCATGAAAGGCACAGAAGTGTGACTTATATGCTTCAAAACAGCGGGGATGCCTTTTGCAGCCTAGTATCAGCTAAGGACTTGAGTGAATCTCTTCTCACACAAAACTATCAATTCAAGGCATGGTCCATTGTTTAGTTGTGGCTGAGTGAAACTCTTGTTCTAGATGGATGTTCAACTTAACAGTCTTCATCGAAACACTGGTATATCAAAGAATTGTGATTCTAATACTTCATCGTAACAAACCCTAAAGTTTGGTGGAGATTGTTGGATTTATTATGGGCCAGGCCCATTTAAGTTTAATAAATCAATAAACTCTATGGTGTGTAATTATGGACAATATGAGTTGTACCGGATTGGAATTCTAAGGGTCCTTGACTTGACTTATATGGTGGAAGTTATTCTGCTTAAATTGAGAAGTTAAGAAATGGACAAAGGCGTGCCACACATGCGCGCGCCGCCGCCGGCCGGGCCGGGCCATGGGCGTGGCAGGCAGCGAGCGAGCGAGCGAGGCATGGCGTGGTTATGTTATTTTTTAGCACTCACTAACCGTGGAAGTTTCAACTGAGAGTTGAACTCTTCACATGCCTCACTAACCACGGGAGTTTCAACTGGGAGTTGAACTCTTCACATGCCTGCCCCCTCCTCCTTCCTCTTCTAGCCGCATAGATAAAGGAGAGAGCTATGTCTCTTCGGTACACGAGAGAGAATACAGAACCACATTTCAGTCGCAACGAAGGTTTCTCCATCTCCTCAATCCGCGCGCACGGAGAAGGGAGAGGGCAGGTGCCTCCGAAGCCCTTGCTGTTGGAGACCTTGCACGAGGGATCGGCAATTAGGTTTTTGGGGAGCGTCTACGCGACTGCCCAAGTCACCGCCGTTCATCGTCTTCTTCCTCGAGTTCTTCATCTTCTTCCCTTCATCATCTCCTACGACATGATGAAGGAGGTTGGATAAGGATCGGGATCCTCGGAGCGCATGGGAGGGTATGATTAGTTCATCTCCCTACTGTTTTACGTTTTCTAGATCATGCTTGTTTCAGTGGTATATCCATGTTGTTTCAAACGCTGCTAAGAGTCTATTTTGTTTGTTCAGTTATATCATTTATGTTTATATTCTGTGTCTGTTTCTGCTATAAGATATATGCCATGTCTGCTTGTTTCGTTGGTTCAGTCAAGTTGTTTCATACATTATTGTCTGCATGTTTCAGTAGTTCTGTTATGTCGTTTCACATGCTGTCACATGTTTATTGCTGTTATGAGATATATGTTTTGCCTTACTGTTATGCTTCATATATCTTGCTTTCATGTTTTAAATAATCACATGCTTCACATGATAATTGATCACATGTTCTATATTGTTATGGATATGTTTGATATCCTGATTTCAATGGTTAATAATCTTTTATATGTCATCATCATAACGTTAATTTGTGGAATTAAAATGACATGGAAATTGCCTAATATTCTAACAGCTCTTTCTGAATGTCACGTTTCTGAACTTGCTTTATCTCTCTCGTGCATATTGCGATTAGATCCACAAGTTTCACGGCATTAATTTGGATAGATCTGATTTCTTATGTTTTTTTTACAGAGCACGATTCTATCTCTACACCTAAAAATTTAGGGTTCTTGCGTCTGCAACGCCCCACTCGACATGCCTGTCCACTAGAGTGGAAAAAGAGGAGAATGATGTGGGGAAGTAAATACAAAGGAATATGGATCCAACTGATAAATAAGTAAAGATAAAAATAAAGAAGATCAAATTAAATTTAAAAATAGTTTAGGGTTCCTAATAAAATTCTTTATTACTTTTTAAAAATGAAAAAAATTCATCCTGTGCAATGCACAGGCATATATCTACTAGTGAAAAACATTTAACAGAGGCAGTAGAGAATTAAAATATTTCAAATCTAAAAAACATTAATAGATGCAGCAGAACGGGAAGACGGGATACCCATTTTTAAAAATACAAAACCAGCGTCTCTGTTAATTGTTCATGTAGCAGTGATAACGCATTAGAAACTCCATCGAACTAGGTAGGTGTTCATCATCTCTTTAAAAGTGGCCTGGCTGAAACCCGTTGAAACGTAGCCGGTTTCTCAAACCCACAGATAAAAATGCAACCGTTGGGGTTGGTAGCTGCCTTTCCACGTCCTACACTCTTGGTCACTGTCCAAACCTGATCTATCTGTGCTGTGAGTGTCGATCGCCACGTAGGCTCCTACGTCCTTAGTTCTTTCTCCATCGTATAAAATAGTTCTCCGCGACGTGACATCCAACCTCCAACGTGCAGCGAATTGAAACCTTAGAATTGATAGATCCATTTTTGTATATATCTCTTCGGAAATTATACTCCGTCGTCAGTATTGAGTTGCTTGTTGTATTGACTCCATGTCCACATAGCAGGAAGGCAATTGAACTTTGCTTCTCGAGATAGTTTGTCCCTGCTTACTGTCGTCGGTCTCTTTTTTTTCACCCTGTTCTACGGCACTGCTTTAGCACTACTTTTCAGCGAACAAATAGTGTTTTTCTTTCAAAACAAATCAGTATAAGTATCAGCATAAGCCAAATTTCAGTGAAACGAACAGAAACTTACCACCACTACCGAGTTGGCAATCAATTTGACATCTAGTAAAAGAAATACCCTACAACAGCTACTTGCAAACAAATTAAGATCAACTTTCTGGACTGATATTTGTTCCACACCAGAGTGGAATAGTACAAAATGTAGGAAAACTACTCTAGCCAAACGTGGGGGAAGCCACTTTAATTATCGTTTACCGGCAAGAGTCTCCAATTTGCTTTAGGGGGCGTTTGGATTATTTCATTTGGAGGAATTGAAATTTACTTGATATTCCACAACTTTTCAAAGTTTGCAAATAAACATATCTTAAATTTATAGCGTGGGAGATGAAAATTGATTTCTATATATCACAATTCCATATTTCTACCTTGCAACTTATAACACCTTCTTCAACTCGCTCCCCTACAGTAGAAATGCAACACATAAGTGTCTCTCTCCGTCTCTCGTATAGCAAATAATAGTATACAAACGGGGCCTTAGCTTAATTAATATATGTCTAAATTATGATTATTAAAATAAATTCAATTACAAGATTCCAAACGGGGCCTTGGCTTTGTTACCGGCAACATGAGGAACAGACGTAACTAAAATTACGGCAGATACATACAACTACTGCACTGTGAAATGCATTTCGTGTTTATGGATGGATGGACAGATATCCAAAAAAATAATGACAATCGTGTTGAAGAAGGAAGAACTAGCCCATGCCTACCTGGGAATTGAAATCATTGCAACAGGAGAGGTCTTCGTCCACAATCTCGTTCATTTCCAATACGTGCTAATTAACATCATTTATCAATGCCAAGGAAAAGAGAAAAGAAAAAGAAACCATCACCAGCATCTACACAATTTTCTCAGTAGCTTGGGAGGCTTATATATATACAAACAGATAGATAAATCAAGGTTGCATATGGCCGACAAGATAATGTCCGAAATTCTAAAAATTATAACCACAAACAGAATAATGCAACATGGCACGTTTCATGTTTCAAGATAGTCTTAACTAACTGAATCGTTTGCCATCTTTGTGTTTGCCTTCTCACATCTTATTGGCCCTAAAATACATAATCTGAGGATGCTCATGGGAAAAGACCTCCAGTTATTTAGGGGCCCTTTGGATTGCAGGGGAAACGAGGGAATTTTGGAGGATTGAGATTCCTGAGGATTGATTCCTGTGTGGCCCTTTGGTTCACATGAAAATGGAAGAAAAAATTCCATGGGATTACTTTCCTACGACTCAATTCCACAGGAATGCTAACATGAGGTGACACTTCATGGAAAAAATCCTGGCGCGAAACAAAATCCTTCCCGCGTGACGCTCGGCATGTTAGCGCTGCTTTTTCACGGTGTCGGACTGGTGGTGCTGTCTGGCTTCTACGACTTTGGGTCCCACTCATCCAAACCAACGAGAAAAAAGGGAGGCCTCTCCCCATAGCTGCGCCACGTGTGGCTGCCGTCCCCGTTGCGGGCCACACAAGGCCGGCCTCATCCGCAGCCACTGATGATGACCATTGGACTTCAGATGCTAGTCAAGATACAGTGTATTTTTCCTGTACATTCTTGCGTTTCACCTGTGAGTGGCCAAAGGGTCTGCTGGATATTTTCCTATAGGTTTAATTCCTATAGGATGAGAGCAACTTGCCATCTTAAATCCTACATTTTTCCTATTCCTCTCCTTTTCCTATCCTATGTTCCAAAGCAGCCCTAAATGAAAATGACCAAGATGTTGCCATGTTGAACTAGTCCTGCACAGTTTAGACTCGAGAACTTTCCGCGGATCATTAATTTGTACCACATCCTGAGATCGATGTTGTGGCTTATGTTTTATGAAGGTAACACTAGATATTTCGTCGTGCAGATTTTTTTTTGCATTGATATATATAATACTCCTATTTCACATCAGTCAGTAGTTTTCAGCTTCACTCTTTTTTACCGCTGGAGACTTTTACTTGCACACAGCAGTGGTGACTGGTGAGAGACCATGAGCAGCAGCAGCAGGCCAGCAGCAGCAGATCATGGGTTGCTGCTCCTTATGGATAGGCATCATGTTATTGTCCACTTGCTATGAATGCCCCTGGCCCAGTTCTGCCTAATTCCCATGTCCCCATCATCACTCAAATAATTTTGCTCCATCTCTTGGTTTCTTGCAATCTTTGGCAAATCTGAACAATTCCACAAGTCAACCTCAAAAGGAAGAAGAATCCGGAGGCGCCGCCGCAGGTATGTGTTGGTACACAGAAATACGGAAACCTGCTGATGACTACAATAGTTCACTGTTTATAATAACAAAATGGAAGTACTGAGGTCCATAATGACCCCCTGAGTGGCTGGTTTGCTCGACAAATTAAATAAGCCATGTTTAGAATAGACAGGTTGTTTCAGTAAATTCTTTGGCTTCAATTGAAGTCTGTACTGAATCGTAGTCCTACTCCACTTTCAAAACATGCATGTTATACTACACTCTCCTTCCGTCACCATCAGTCCATATCAAAAAAAAAATGCAATTCTCGTTGTTTTTCAAGACGACAAACAATTTTAAGTTTCATCAAAATATATAAAAAGTTTACTAACATTTACGATATCAAATAAGTATTGTTAGAATTGGTTATGGAATATATTTTCATTCAACATATTTCAAAACATAAATATTGATATTAATTTTATAAATTTAGTCAAACTTAAGAAAAATTGTCTTGTCATAAAACTAGAATTGTATTTTTTTGAGAGACGGAAGATGCATATTTACTTATTTTCTTAGCGTACACATACCAACATAGTAAATCAATATAGGAAACACTCATCCATGGTGATGAAATTAGAACCGGCACATATAAGGCATGAGGGCACAAAAATTAGAATTAGCAACGATAAGCCAACCAAGTGTTATCCATTAGCACGGACACACCAACAAGTACCCTTGTTCATAATTTAAATTTGAACTTGTCTTTGGAAATTTATAACCTTTTCACATGGACTTGGATAAGCAAACTTACATCAAAATTGTCAGTTTCGAATAAATCTACAACTATGCAAAAAAATATCTGAAATCATTTACTCAAAGTTTTAAACAATAAAGATAAAAAAGGAATAAAACTTCTTATTGCCATTAGCAATGAAGTATATGTAAGATGGTAAGAAGGAGGAGGGTAATGAATTATATGTGTTCGATGATAAAGAAAAATGACACGAGGAGGTTTTGTGGGTTGAAGCTGGCGGAAACCGTGTATATAGTTTGAGGGTGGCCTTCGTGTCCTTGTCCTTTTGCTAATTGTTTTCAACTACTATGTGTGTCATCCTGTACTTAGGGATGCAAGTTCTGACTACTTTGAACTACTTTGGGTCTTTGGATTGATCCAAAAACTTGCTCAAATGAACTAGAATGGCATTTCAGGAACTTGAGTGGAGATAGAAATGAACTAAATATCATTTAAATGTATCACCCTCTGTCCCAAAATATAAGCCATTATGACTTTTTTATGTACATAACTTTTGATATGCACCTAGATATACGAAATGTCATGAACATTTTGGTTTTTTGGGTACCTATATATTTTTTGCAGTTGTTATGTGAACATTTTGATTTTTCTTCTGTTCATTTGGTTTGTGACTTCTTCTAAGGTAATGGCTATTTCTTTAGTTCTCTATATATTGAGCATGGGGCAAAAACCTCTACACGCCTAGTTTTTCTATACATCCACATGGGATGGTAAACAGTTAGAGTGCCACAACCATACAACAACTGAATTTATTGTGGATAAATTACTACCTGGAACATCTCATCCATACCTATTCTTAACTCTCATGAAGTTGTGTTTCGGGCATAAGCATGGAACAACGTAGATACTCATGAGCACTCGTGCCAACTTGGCGTATGAGTAGGAATGCAGGGGACATGATGGTGTTTTTTTTGGGTCAGCTAAGAGCATCTCCAACAGGACCCCCTACTTGACCCCATACTCTGGATTTAGGCAGTGGGTGTCAAAAAAAACAACTCCAATAGGCCCCCTACTACACCCCCTACTTCCTCCTACTTTTCCCCCAACTCTCCCTACTTGTGTTGCCCCCCTACTCCACTCTCCCTACTTTTTCTCTCTCTCGTGACTACATCGGTCTTCTTCTCCGCGACCCGGACCGACGCGGCTCTGCCTGCTCTCCCTGGCGCGGCGGCTCCGAGGCGCGGCGGCCGTGGCTCCCTCCTCCCGGCGCCGGTGGCCGCGGCTCCCTCCTCTTGGCGCGGCGCTTCCAGGGGCGGTGGCGATGGCTCAGAGGCGCAGTGGCCACGGCTCCCTCCCCGGCGCCCAAGCCCAACCCCGACGGCCCTGGCTCCCCTTCCCGGCACGGCCTGCTCGACAGCTGCCCTCCCCGGCCCCCAAGCCTGACGCCAGCGGCCCTACTTCCCTCCTGGCGTGGCCTGGCAACGCGGTGGCTTCCACACGAGGCGTCTCCCCTCCGGCGTGGCCTGCCCGACACGGTGGCTTCCTGACGCGCGGCGGCTCCCCTCCCTACCACCGACGCGGTGGCTTCCCAATGCGGCGGCTCCCCTCCTCTACCTAGATGCGAACGACGAGGATGTCTGACTGTCCGAGTTCGTCCATGGGCCATGAGATAGGGGAGACAATGACAGGTCGGTCCCACATGTCATCCTCTGTAAGGATGGATTTGGGTAGTCTGTTTTAGGTAGTGCTGTTGGAGCCAACAATAAAATTTGGGTAGTATGAAAATTAGTAGCTACCTAAACAGAGAAGTAGGGAGATGTTTTAGGTAGTCCTGTTGGAGATGCTCTGACTAATTATTTTCTCTGTTCTTCCTGGAGCATAGTTTTCTAGACATGTCGTTCTAGAATGGTGTACTTACTCCACCTTTTTTTTCCCAGAACAAAGTTCGTAGAGATGCACCTGTTTAGCTAAAAAACGTGGAGCGGAGTAGTTCCGAACAAGCCCTTAAACATGAATGTAGTTAATAGTAATCCGACTAAGTTACTATGCCTAGGTAAATGGATGTAGGTATCAATGATTAGGTCAATCTTTAGCTCCAAATCCATGTGCCCTTTTTCCAGATCCAAATGACCAAATCCGTGTGCTGCTCAGTGCTCACTGCCACTCCAATAGCCAACCGCACCATTCGTGGCAACAAAAGCCCGCCCTCTCTCATCAGCAGCCTATCTCCATCCATGAGCAGTGAGAAAGCACATGATGAAGCACACCAAACCACAGTTAATTAATCACATAATCCTCACTCTAATCGCTGATATGATCACAATCCACAGCTATACAAACCTCCTGACCATTCCAGACCACCAATCCGAACCCCACCATTACTCCCCAAATCCCATAACAATTCCCTGCTCGCACCAACCCGGCGACCAGCAGAGGCAGAGCTTACCCAAGAAACGCGCGCCACGACGCTCTGCTTTTGCCTGCCTAGGCATCCCTCATCTGGTAGCTGACAGCCAACTAATGAGCGTCATGTACACGGTGGACTTGTCGCCGGGAACTCCACCGCCGCCGCCGCCGCCACCGGGCCACCATGGGTGCTGCACCTCCGGCGCGACGCTGGAGCTGGTGGGCGCGTTCACAGCGGTGTGCCTGGTGCTGTACGGGGTGATCCTGTACATGAACTACCTCTACGTGCGGTGGAGCGGCCGCGACGGCGTGCACCGGACGGACTCCGCCGCAGGGCTGCCCGCACGGAAGAGGCCCGGCGGCGGGATAGACAAGGCGGCGCTGGCGGCCATGCCGGTGCTCAGGTTCAAGGCGGACGCGCACGGCGGCGGCGACTCGCCTATGGAGTGCGCGGTGTGCCTGAGCGCCATGCAGGACGGGGACGCGGTGCGCGCGCTGCCCGGATGCCGGCACGCGTTCCACGTCGCCTGCGTCGACGCCTGGCTCTGCGCGCGCGCCACCTGCCCCGTCTGCCGCGCGCGCCCCGCGCTCCCGCCGCCGCAGCAGGCGCCCAAGGCCGACGCCAAGGTGCCGGGGTCCTCCGGCCGGCAGCCGGACCTGGAGAGCCAAGTGTAGGTGTAGGTGTAGCCCCCGCGCGCGCCACGGCGAACTGCAAAGGTAGGTAGCTTGTAGCTGTTGCTTTCTGTTCCAGCCTTCTTCTTGGAGTGAGTGAGTGATTAGATAGACACCCTGTAAGTACATAATTTTGGGCCTCGTTTAGTTGCCAAAATTTTTGGCAAAATGCAACGGTAGCATTTTCGTTGTTATTTAGCAATTAGTGTCCAATCATGGTCTAATTAGGCTTAAAAGATTCGTCTCGTCCATTTCGTCTAAACTGTGTAATTAGTTTTATTTTTTATTTATATTTAATGCTTCATGTATGCGTCCAAAGGTTCGATGTGACGGGGAATCTACTGTTCTTTTGCAAAATTTTCTGGATCTAAACTAGGCCTTGGTGTTAATCTCTTTCGATTGGGACGGACAATGTCTGTACCATGGCATGTACGTAATTCCGCTTGTGGATTGTTTGACAGTGAAAACCTTCTCTGCGATCACTCTGCATGGTACTGCCAATTCACATTTTACAACAGTTTCTTTTTTTCTTTGGAAGATCCTGCAGTATTTTGCATTGCATTGGAACTTGTTTCTCAGCTCAGTTTCTGTGTCAAGCTCTCTTCTTGTGAAAAAAGAACAGTACGTGAAGCTTTGTTATGACTTGTATTTCTCACTGTGTTCCAGAAAGCATCCTGGTCAATGGTTCACTTATTCCCCAAACCTTTTCTGAACTTTCTATACAATTGGCCCCAGAGATGTGGTTTCATGAATCTTACTCAAATCCCATTATTGTTCAATCAAACCCTTGGAACCATGAACTGACTCAGAACTGTTAACTGTGCAATCATGCTGCGTAATTAACCAAGGAGTTAGCTTGCTGCATCCTCTGCATATAATCAGGTGGCGATGGATAGCTGATCCAATGCCGGGCTGAAGGGGACATTGCGATGCTATTGGCTGGTGAAATTTTTTAGTACCTCGTTCGCTTCTTGTGGCCAAAATCGATGAGATTGAGGCATCAGCAGCAGCAGCAGCAGCGACATCAAATGCTTGTCTTTAGGGGGTGTCCGGATCCGGCGAAGTTTAGTCCATATCACATCAGACATTCGGATGTTAACTAGGAGGATTAAATATGAGCTAATTATAAAACTAATTACCTAAGACTAACTTGCAAGACGAATTTATTAAGCCTAATTAATCTATCATTAGTATATGTTTACCATAGCACCATATTGTTAAATCATGAACTAATTAGGTTTAATAGATTCATCTCATAAATTAATCTCTATCTATACAATTAGTTTTGTAATTAATCTATATTTAATTTTCCAAATTAGTGTCCAAACGTGATAGGGACTAAAGTTTAGGAGAGAATATCCAAAACACTTACCTAGCGTATGGCATAGGATACTCTTGAGCCATTATCGACAAAACAGCTTTGTACGTACGCACCAAGGAGGCAAGGACATTTCATTGTTGAATATTGGATCCGGGACTATCCTATTGCTCTCGGTTAGCCTACGCCAAACACATCCTTTTTATTACTGAATTACAGTATTATGATTTGCAAGTACGTCCAAATTGTTTCGATAGGTACATTCCTCGAGTCGTACTGTACTAGATCCGATATTTTTACAACTTCGGATGGCAGTTGACGTGAATTAAATAAACAACATGTAGCAGGAACGTACTACACGTACTATATATTCTCTGCACAAAAAATAATAAAAGAAAAATAGGCATCAATTTGTAATACTGATGGAGCAAAAATATGCACCAATTTTGCTTAAGAGGGAAGAACTACTCAAAAACCTTGGCAGAATAGGTACCACGAACAAGCTAGGCCTTGGGTTTAAAAAGATATATTGCCAAATATGGTAAAACCTAGCTACCTAGATTTGAGTCTAACTTGATTCATGCACTTCAATTTTTTGCTAGTTCTCTTTTAATAGTAAACGACTTATCCATCAATGGTGAGATTGTCAATCTTAAGATCTGATCACCCGATCTCTCGCGTCTATATATATACTTTTCACTCATGTTGGAAAAGAAACATATTTCGGAGTACTATTCTGCTAACTTCTTTTTGCAATACAATGATCTACATATAGGGTAAAAAGCCCTCTGGGGATACAAATGGCTACTTAAGGTAGCTACTTATACCGTACCACCGAAATACAACACATTGCTGCGCAATAGCTCAATATCTTCAGCCGTACGGCAATGGTGAAGCGTGATAGAATACCTTATCTTCTTATCCTGTGGTGATTTAACTCAACCGTTTACCCATTTTTATTGAAAAGTACAAGACAGTCTTCAAGCTGTAGCAGCTGAGTATTAAACGAGGCTGGAAACTCACAGAAGTGTGACATCCCACTCCCACCCATCCACGAGCACAAAGTGGACAAGAACCCAACTGACTGGAGACTGGTCGGCGTACTCCTAGTGCGCCCTAACAGAGGGAGGAAGGAAATAAAGAAGTGTAATTCATACAATTAAGATGGACTGCTGCCTAAATACATACACCTCACATGCGACGTTTATAAATCCGCACCTGTGTTAATCAAACAACTATAAAATTTCCCGAGTAGGCATTTATCAGTGCATAAATGGTAGGCCTAATCTAAACTCACTGTACCACAGTCCAAAATTAAAATTGAATATGGTTCATTAAAAATACCATAATACAGTTAAAAGGTCAGAAGATAAAGATTTTTGATGGATGGTCTATCGTTATTTCTCGTTTTCTCAACAGAACGTCTGTCGATTTTTTTCTTTTTATTTTTCATTAAACAGTCGGTTGGTAAATGTTAATATTAGGGTCGAGCAATCTGTCGGCACATATGGCCTGGGCTTGCTTGGGCTTGACAAGCCCAATTCATGCCTAATTTTCGGAGAAGTCCACTCATTAGACCAAACCCTAGCACATCAAAACATTACCTCCCCAATTTTTCCCTCACCTATTGCCACAACTCCCTTGTTTTTACCTAGTGTACGGCATAGGATACTCTTGAGCCATTATCGACAAAACAGCCTTTGTACGCACCAAGGATATTTCATCGTTGAATAATGGATCGGAGACTATCCTATTGCTCGGTTAGCCTACGCCAAACACATCTTCTTTTTTACTGATTACAGTATTATATGTTCTCCAAATTGTTTCGATAGGTACATTCCTCGAGTCGAACTGTACTACCCAATCCGATATTTTTACAGCTACGGATGACAGTTGACGTGAATTAAATGAACAACATGCATGTACCAGGAACGTACTAGACGTACTATATTATTCTCTGTACAAAAAATAATAAAAGAAAAATAGGCATCAATTTGTAATAATATGAAGCAAAGGCATCAATTTGTAATACTGATGGAGCAAAAATATGCACCAATTTTTGCTTAAGAGGGAAGAACTACTCAAAAACCTTGGTCGAATAGGTATCACGAACTAAGCTAGGCCTTGGCTTATTGCTGAATATGGTAAAACGTAGCTACCTAGATTTGAGTCTCTAACTTGATAAAGGCAATTAAATTTTTGGCTAATTCCCTTTTTAACAGTAAATCACTACTACACAAAATCTTTTACGCAGCGTTTGCAAATAGGTCTCGGAGACGGGTAGGCTTTTAAACCGCCTCGGTTAATGCCTGGATTAACCAAAGCGGTCATTTTTTATTAACCGATGCGGTTAATATATTAACCAATGCGGCCTTATAAGAGGCCCGCCTGGGAAAATCATGCCATTTTCCCAGGCATGCTCCTTATAAGGCCTGCCTAAGTTAATATGGTCAAGCCTACTCCCTTTCAGAAAAGCCTATCTCAGCCCGCTTTATCCCTTGGAGTATATATATGGGACTCTAGGGTTTAAGTCACTCATTCTCACTCTCATCCTCTCCTCCCTCTCCCTCAACCCATCAGCCGAGCCGAGCGACCACGCCGAGCGCCGAGCGCCCGACGCATCTCTCTCTCACACACTAGCCCCTCCTCCCCCTCACTCCAACCACGCTGGCGGCCCTCCTCGCTTCCACCATGGCGGTGCCCCTCCTCCCTCTCCTTCCCACCACGGCGACGCGGCTCGACCACGGCGGCGAGCGCGGCCTATCTCGCCCGGTGGCACGCATGGGGGCGTGGATCCGACCCCCACCTCTTCCCCGGCGGTGGATCCGGCCCTTGTTGGCAGTCACTGTCGATCGAATCCGACCGCCAAATAAAGTCCAAAATAGGAGAAATAAACAATCTTTTGATATATATGCCTTTACTATTGACATAATTCCACTTGTATTGGAGAAAATCATGTTTTGTAGGACAAGTATTTGATACATGTGGAAAATAAGCAAAAGGCGCAAAACTAGAAAGTGTAATGCAAATTCTACAACAAGGAACCAAGCAAAATCCCCACCTTCGTGCAAAATCTGGGCCAAGCACCACCAAGGGAGCAGCCCAGGCCCAGCCAGCAACCCACCAGAGTAAGGCGGTGGCCAACGGGGCTAGCCCTGGTGCCCTAGCATCTCCTCTCGGGCCCACCTCGGTCTGGCAGTTGCATGGCAGCATGCAGAGGCGGCTCAGGGTGGTTTCCTTATTCTCAGTGCCAAACCGACCACCTCACTAGTATAAAGAGAGGAGTAGTGCTCATTCTCAAGACACACATCATTTGGAGCCTCTATCTCACTACCCTACTCTTGCAATCTTTTAGCTTTTAGTAGTAGTTTTGTGAGCTAGCAAAGCTATCAAGGAGGGCTTGACTCATTGGAAGAAGAGTGACATCTTGGTATGAATAATATAAAGAATTCTTCCATAGTCATGCTTTCTTACTTACAATATAGCAATGCATATGAACTAGACTATAGTTTTCATATTATAATCATGATATATGAACTAGCATATAGTTTGTATGTTGTGACCTTGACATGTAGAACTTTATGCTTAATCATTCATATAACTTATATAAGTAGAATTGAAGCTAAGTTGAGGTGGTGGTTCATTGTGCCTTCGGGTGTGCCCAAGTTCTTTACCTGTCTATCCGTAGGGTCAGGACCTGAGGAAATTTGGGTAGTTTCTGTGTACGCAAGCATGGTGCTTGGGTATGGAGAAACAGTTGAATACATTTCTTACACTCCAGTTGAGGGGTAGGCGGCAGGTGGTGACAGCCTTCTCCGTCCCTCATAATCCCCCACGTTCAAGTAGGGTGTATGAGTCTAAATTGTCACATGAGGTTGCTGGCAGACCAGTACTCGGTGGCTTCCCGACCTATCTTACGCTCAGTTCTAGCTCTAACCATGTAATTTGTATGATCATCACTTGTTCTTTGCATGGCTATATTTGAACATGTCGGCTCCATGTAGAAATATTCTTTTATTCTTTGTTTTTCCTTTTATCCTTGAGGTTGGCTCATATATGTGTCCACTATCCTTAAAATTTCATTTTACCCTTGTCATGAATTATGGTCCACTATGCAAGTATGTAATCTTGTTCATGCTCATGCTAGACTCTTATACCTTGTCCTCGTTTGTGAAAATATAAATAATGATACCCTGAATACTTCTGGGTGAAATGCTACAGCGATAGATCTGTGCACATGTGGATATTTTCTGTAATCGTTAAGAACTATCGTAGTTGGTGTTTCTTGGCGGCGGCGCTAAGGTTAACTCAATCTTAGTGATGGTGCTAAGAAATACCAACATGCATTTCTAGGGCCGTTGCTGAGGATGGACTTAAAACCTTCGCACTTAGTGATTGCGCTAAGAAAATCTAACAAGCATTTCTAGCATCGTTGCCGGGGAGGGCATAAGTTAAAGAATCTAGTAGGACATGATCATTAGCACATACATGTAATGGTAGCCATAGTTTATGTAGGCTAATTCTGCTTGTTTTCTTCCTATTGTGGATGAAAACAGGATAGTATATGAGTGCTTTCATCCTGCGGAAAAATTACATCGATAATCCGGAGACGCACCTAAGGAAGAACAGGTCCCGTACCGCTTCTTCCTTCGCTACTCCACTGGCAAGTGAACCAGTCACCCCTGTACCATCCGCTACTACTGCTATGGCCAAGACACTCCACGACTACTCCACCCCCGCTGTTGCCAACGTGCCTATTGGGCCCACTGTCAACATGGGAGCTAGATGAGCTTCGCACTGGCCTAATCACGATGGTGCAGGCAAACCAATTTTGTGGTTTGCCAAGCGAGGATGCAAGTGCAAACTTGTAACACTTCCTAGAGTTGTGTGACACCATAGTCATCAAAGACATCACACCAGCTAGCATAAGGCTCCATTTGTTTCCCTTCTCCCTTGGGGGAAGGCGAAACAATGGTTCTACAAGGAGAAGGAAGCTGTCAGTACGTGGGACAAATGTTCCGTGACATTCCTCGCAAAGTTTTTTCCCATGGGCAAAACCAATGCCCTGAGGGGAAAATTTTCAAACTTCCAATAGACTTCATTGGAATCCATCCTCGAAGCGTGGGAAAGGCTGTAGGATTACATCCAGGCCTGCCCGCACCACAGAATGGAAAACTGGCTCATGCTCCAAAACTTCTACGAGGGGCTAACGCCTATGTCGAAGGGGCACGTAGATGCCGCTGCTGGAGGAGCATTTCTCTCCCTTACCATCAACAATGCCACAGCCCTCATCGAGAAAATGGTGGCCAATCAAAGCTGGGGGAGGAAAGAAAACAACAGAAAGACATGCATACCGTGAAGGAGGCGGATATGCTTGCCGCACAAATAGATTTGTTACTATCAAGACTGAACGAAAGGGCCAACGAGAAGGAAGCTATGAAGGCCACCGTTCAGGCCATGAACTTGTAAATGACTTGTGAAGTTTGTAGTGAGGTCAGACATTCGGGGAACAACTACCCCAAGACCCGTGAAGATGTCGCCTACATCAAGAACGGGTTCCGACAAGGTAATTACAACGGGTGAAACAATCAAACCCGCCTGCAAGGAAGTAATAATAATTTCAATTCAAATCAACCCTCCTTGAAAGACCTAGTTTTAGGTCAAGCAAAAATAAATGAAAACCTTACTAGAAAGTTAACTTATAATGACAAAATACTAGAAAATATTAACTTTAAAATAGAAGGTTTATTTCCTATGTTAAAAATCAACTGAGCTTTAATAAAAATGATAGGAACACAGTTAGCTCAGATTGCTGCTGCTATTCCTGTTAGTAATGAAGGAAAGATCTCAGGGCAACCCGAGAATTCTCTTGAAAAGTTAATGCGGTGACCACGAGGGATGGTAAGTCCACTCGTGATCCACCAAACCCTAACCATAAAGCAGGAAAAGCAAAAGGGCAACACGAGGACAGACCTTCACCATCTACAAAAACACAAAAAGACTATGAAAAAGTGTTAAGCAGGTATGGCAGGTGAAAAAGGTACATCCTACTTCTCCAGGCATGGATGTACCATCATCAAGTAAGAAATAAAGGGAGAAGAGTCTTGCTCATTGGACTTAAAATGGTGAGCCCTTACTGAAGGTAAATCGGTAGTTATCCTTCGTAATAACGTTAATACGGCTAAATACAAATAAATACCTTAGTTAAAATCTTGGTTTCTCTTCAATATTCTGTACAAAGCATGTTTTGGTTTGAAGTGTGATTAGTGTGCAATCATATCTTCATAGGCTTTTTAAATTAAGCATGGTGCTTAGGTTAAATAGCCTACCTTGATTAAATGCTAAATTTGATCATTGTACAAAAATTGCTAAGTACATGCTTTGTATGATGAAACTAAGGCATAAATTCTTTACCATTAAATAATCCTTTGTTATCTTACCATATTCTATATAAGTATGTTTTGGTTTGGGCATAGTTCTTGTGTGATCATGTTTTCATAGGCTATTTAATTTAAGCATGGTGCTTAGATTATTTAGCCTGCCTTGATCGAACCAAACATGATGTTTAGTTTGATCATTGAATCAAAACTACTAAATATAGACTATGAAATAAACCATAAAAATATATATACATAAAACAAATAATGTACCACGGAGTCATCACCAAGCAACTCATCACAGCATTGGCCTCGAGCTAGCTTGGGGGAGGACTCCCGCAAAGGTACCTTGTATCTTTTTCGCATTTTTAAATTTCGCATTTATTTTTCATATTTATTAGCATTAAAAAATCTGAAAAACAAAAAATACTAAAAATATGTATTCCACTCTCATATGTGTTTAAGGAATGTTTAGTTTCTTCTAAATTGAAATGATGAATAGTTGCTATGTCTATAATTTATCTGTGCCTAGGCTATAACTTGATATTCCCCAAGATTTAAGTTTGTTGGCTAAAAAATATCTCGTCATAAAACTTGAAAATTTGTGGGCTGCAAATGCATGCTCCTTTTCTAAGTTGTTGCGAGTTACGATATGGTAAAAATAGAATTTGCTATGATTTTGTTCTAAGAGAAACTTGACATCCGAAGATTTCTTTTCAAAAATACTAAAATTCAAAGTTTCTCAATGATTATAAATACCTACCAAGGCCATATGACATGATTTACATTCAAAACCTTAGTCATATGCAACTTGTTTGAGCATTGAGCTTTGTCAAATTGTTGTGACCCTTGTTGAGATTTTCATCATGCACCCATGATCAAGACACACGTACACCCACAAATAAACTGCTAACTCTTACACTGAGAGTTACACAAAAACATGCTTTTTCTGTCCACCAAATAATTACTCCATTCATTTATCATGCGTCTCTCTCTCTCAAAAATTTTCATATGCCAAAAAAGAATAGTATTGGCTATGCTAAAAAGGGAAGAAAAGAAAAATTTCCATGCCTAAAGGCATGAGAGGAAAAAATGCATGCCAAAGAGCATGAAGAAAAGAAAAAGAAAAGGAAGAAAAGAGAGAGTCATGATTCAAGGAGTAGCAAAAATATTTAGAATTAGGACTTTATGAAAACTTTCACACACTTGCACGTCTTGATCAAAGTGTATGACTTGCATTTTCTTGACGTTCTGTTTTTGACTTAGAAAAATATGTGATCCAAGTATACCCCACTTTCGTACCTACCCGAAACTCCACTCAAAAGCCTTTAGTGGTAGGTTATGAAAAAAGAAAGGCAAAATATCAAATGCCTTTGGTGAGGTTTCATACACATTTAAGCAATCGAGAGAATCATTTGAGGAACTTAAATTTATTTCACAAAACTTATAAAACCTCTTGATATATGGCTGATCAAAGAATGAATGATTGATGATTCTATTATAATTGCTCTATCTTGCAACCACCCAAGAACTTGGAAAAGCTATACGCCCCATAGGGATCAAGGTAAAGGGTGGATAAAAATGCCAACTTATTTAAATTATGGAAGAATAGTTTGTTATAGGTATGGAACTTGTGAATTATATTTGGCATAGTAGCAACTCCTGATCAACAACTAAGTACTTAGCTATTTGCTCGGGACGAGCAAAGGCTAAGCTTGGGGGATTTGTTAGCGGTCACTATCGATCGAATCCGATGGCCAAATAAAGCCCAAAACAGGAGAAATAAATAATATTTTGACATATATGCCTTTACTGTTGACATAGTTCCACTTGTATTGGAGAAATCATGTTTTGTAGGACAAGTATTTGAATACAAGTGGAAAATAAGGAAAAGGTCAAAACCAGAAAGCGTAATGCAGATTCTACAACAAGGAACCAAGCAAAGCCCACCTTTGTGCAAAATCTGGGCCAAGCACCACCAAGGGAGCTGCCCAGGCCTAGCCAGCAACCCACTAGAACAAGGCAGTGGCCAGAGGGGCCAGCCCTGGTGGGTGCACCGGCACCCCCAGCATCGCCTCTTAGGCCCACCTCGCTCTGGCGGTTGCATGGCGGCATGCAGAGGCGGCTCAGGGTGGTTTCCTTATTTTTTGCGCCAAACCGACCACCTCATTGGTATGAAGAGAGGGGTAGTTGAAAGGTCCTAATGGCTAGAGTGGGGTGAATAGGCTATTAAAAATTTCTACAACAACACTTAACCAAGATGTTAGACACTTAAACGGCGAAGCGAGTGTTGCGATAGCCTACTAAAAATGCAAGCCACCTACCATAATTCTAGTATGTATGATCTCTATGCACACAAAGGCTATGTCACTACACTAAGTGAGCTCTGAAAAACTAACTAAAGAGCCTCACTAGCCACTAGACCCGACATAAGCTAGCTCTCAAAACTAATTACACTAAAGAGCGTAGCTGTTGGTAATTGTTAACACACAGAAAATTCTGCAAGCGTACGGATACCATTATAGCTTTTACCTGGAAATGTTCTAGAGTATCATATTTATCCACATGAAAATAATGGTTAAAGAAGCTAATAATTCACCATCATGCATCTACTAACTTAATATACCAACTAGACGAAAGTAGGGGTAAATGATAAATGATAGGAGGTATGCATAATGACACACATAGGAGAATTCCATGATAAAAGAGTAGCATAGCTAAATTGAGAGGACAGCGGGAGAGTTCAAGGTTTATAAATACTTCTCTATTATTTTGGTTCTATGATAACTGAAATATAGGTAGATAGAGCAATCACACAACAACACTTTGGAGTAATAGTACCTTTTCAACTCTCGAAAAGACTAGGAAGGGGTAGTCGGGGGAAGGCTGCCAAAAAGCCCTACGAACACCAATCTAAACATGGTGTGGATTACAAAGGCTTGGTCAGAGCTATCACCTCTGGGGCTACCACAACTATCTGTGGGACTGGGCGCAATCTCAGGTAACCTATAGTCTAGACACTATGTCTACACCAGCGATTACTACTCTAGTCACACGTGATAACTAGCGCACTCAATACGAGCGGAGATCCCATGCAAAAGTATAACAACTATACCAACCACACATATGAAGGCTTAAAAGTAAATAGAGAAGATAAATATATTAAAGCATAAGTCTTGCAAAGGTAAGATACAAAGATATACCAGACCTCCGAAGAATTTCTCCATAACCTGAGCGTAGCCTGACTCTCCCTAACTCTCAACTAGAACTAATCTTCTACATTAGAGAGTCTAGCCCTAATTCTCTGGTGTTGTGCCTTGATCTGAATGAGAGATGTCCTCCTGGAGGGGCTAGGGACGTTCTTATATAGGCCGAGGTGAAGTAGAGGCCAAGTAACTGCCACGTCATCGATCCGTGTGATCTCCCTCAACCACCATTGGACAAACCGACTTCAATTAGATGTAGATGGGACCCTAGGAGATGTAGAAGAACATTCCAGAAGCTCAGGGTGAGGTGGCATAGGGGGGTGCCACCAGGCATGGGCCTTGGGCCGGTCGGCCCACTATAGTGGCCATTTGGGCCCATCTTCAGTCTGGTGTCTTCTCGTGTCCTCTGAAACCTTCTAGTGCATGCGTGTAGGGATGAAAACGGATCGGATACGGACGGATATCACTGATATCGTATTTGTTTTCATATTTATGTCTGAATTCAGATTCGAATACGGATAGTATAAAAAATGCCGGATAGGATACCATTGGATATCGACATCATAAATATGTGATTTAAATATTCGGATATGAATACAATATCAGATGTTAAATATCCGGACTCGGATACGGATGGATTAAAACCCCTCTAAACGGATTCGGTCTCGAATACAGTCGGAAAATATCTGTACCTTTTCATCCCTACACGCGTGGTCGCGGATTGATATCTTTTTATTCCGAACTCCAAATATAGCAAGTAATATATCCATTTCGATCGTCTCGACGAGCCCTTCACAATGGTGCACTCCAATTCATCATTTGAGATACTTTTATTCTGTGAAAAATTGCATATCCTATAAGACAAATGAGAGCACCAAAACTCGTGGAACTTGTTAGAATCAAATCCTAGTTCTATGTGTATTCTTTCATTTGTACCATTTCTTATGTTTATTTAACTATAAAATGTTGACGTTATCCACCATCAACAAGCTCCCCCAAAATTACCCTTTGCTAGTCTCTTAGCAAAGCCAAACTTAGCAAACTTGGAAAAAGGACTTGAAGCTTTTGGAAATTTTAGAATAACTCCTAAAAAGTACACATACATTCAAACAAAAATTTTCCTCCGGATTCTGATCTAACTTTCAAACTTACCCATATTACCTTTAACTATAGAGCTTCTTAGCCTTCACTTGGGTCTTGAGCAATTGAAAGACAGAACAATCAAGTCAAGCGCTATGTCTCTAGCTCTTTGCTCAACCATTATTCCGGAGTTTTGCAAGTTTTCAAAATAAAACTTAGAGCTTCTATTGTATGACACTCTAAGATCTCTCAATATATGTGGTATTTGCGGATCCTTACCAAGGCATTAATAATATTATGCCTTTCTCTTCCTACAACTAAAGCTTATGTGGAGCTCATAGGAGTGGAGATTACATAATAATAGTTGCAACCATGCATTTTCATGCATTGTAAAGTTAAACAATGGATCCAAAGAGAATTAAATCATACAATCATGTCAAGATGTGCATGTGTATGGAGTATGATGGATATATGATAGGTGTATATGGTGGCTAATCCTAATTCTACTATGCTCAAAATATACCGCTCTTTTGAAATTTGAAGAAGACTTTGCAAAGAAAACATGGGTTATCTTATTCATCAGCATTATTTTTTTCTTTTTAGATGGGCATTAGAGTACCCATTGTTTTATTCTCTTGGACACTTGTCTATTTTTTTCAATACTCTTTTTTTTTCTTCTCTTTTCATGAATAACTTTTACATAGCCCTATGTCTCTTTTTACAAAAAAAACTTTAGAGAAATATCAACAAGAACTTGGAGCATTTATTGGGGCTATCTTATAGGGTATATTTTTGGGTGTTTACTCTCAGTGTAAGAGTAAAACATTTTCAGATGGATCTAGATGAAATGAAAAATGATTGCGCCTACTTCCAGTGTAGGAATAGTGCCTATGTGGGTGATGTGTACGTGATCTTGATTTTAAGAGCACAACAAACCTCTCATAAGGCATCAACAAAGCTTGACCAAACTCAATGCAAAGCAAGCGGCATATAAGTGTGGAAGGTTTCCTATTCTAAATATCATATATGGCTTTGGTAGGAATTCAAGCTTTGTCATACAGGAGCTCATCATGAAAGATTTTAAGTTTTCAAAAGATAAATCTCTAGAATTCTAGTATCACTAGGAACAAGATAAATAGCAGCTCAGACTTTCTTATATCATATCCATCAATTACCTAAACTTAGATCAAGCATATGCTACCCACAAGTTTTAGGTTTAGAGCAAATTCTTTTATCAAATCAAAACTCGGGAGAATTTAAATCTGAATGCTAGGTAATAAAAAGGAATTATAGTTGAGCTCTATTCATTATTTCTATTGTCAACATTTTATGACTCTTAAAACAGAAAAAATCTAAACACACTCTTTGATTTGTTTTTAAAGTTTAAGATCACACCTTAATATATATAACTAGTTAGAACAATTTTTATTTGGTTATAAATTGTTATTCATCTTTTTATTTCTTTTGACTGACAGAAGCAAACTCAAATATATAATAAACTAAAAAGAGAAAGAAATACTTAGCTAGATACACGGAGGATGCTCCTCCCCTAAGCTAGATGTTGTCGTGGTTGGAAATTGAGAAATCTTCAGAGCGAGCTTGCCAGCGGCATTCCTTCTTATTCAGGCAGAGTATAATGACTACCACTGAGTGAACTTACTCTTGATCAAAATGACATCCTGCAAAATATACTCCAACAAGAACACCAAAAACTCAAAGCTTTGGTTATAACTATGGGTTAGGGTCAGTGTTGAGAAATTGATTGTTCCTATTGCTTAAGATTGATTTCATAGTTTGAAGACCTTTTGACAGGATGTTGACTTTCATGTCTTTTTGAGATTTTCTCTTTTATAATGCAAATGGAAATACATATGCATGATATTTTTATTTTTATGCCACCATAGTTAATATTCCTTTAGGGTTACCACACGTTACTCACATGGGGCTTAAGATTTTTATGATGCAGTGATGAATGTAATAAAGATTTTTATTTTATTTTCTAATGCAATGCGAATGCAGAAAAGTAAATATGCTAAAGTGAAAATAATTAATGCAATGTGAAAAAATAAATATGGATAACTACCAAGTTTACCTCCTGGCAAGGGTTCATTGTTTTTAGTCCTCCGAACAGGACTCCTCCTTGCAGTGGTTCACTCTTAAGGATAAGGATTTGTGGTGGTGCCTCCATTAGTGGTGCTTCCAATGGTGGTGACACCTTCTTCCCTCCTCAGAAATAGGGATCGTCTTCTCTGCACACTTCACTTGAAGTGTGTTCTGCTCATAAGGACAAGGTAGAGATCAAGTGCATGTGCTCTGTTTGTGGAAAAACACCAATAGAACCAAAAAATTATTCATTCTTCTCTATCCTTAGGCATGATATGATTGATGCTATGCACATGGTTCCTTTATAATATGGGTGAGAAGATCAGAAGTATAAATGTAGCATTTAAGCATTTCAGACAAAAGAGTGAAGTTGATTTAACCTATGGAAGGATTGTTCATCTTATTTAATGTATCAATGTTTACATGATTATGACTATCATCTTCCAAAGATAAGATATGCAATATTTTAGCTCGTTTGGTTAAGACTTAGATCAAGAGAATGGTGCTATGAACAAACTTATAGTACAAATCGTGTTGAGTTAATCAGGTTGAATCAATTAAAGTTGTAACTCTAACATGCTTGTATCTTCATTTATGTGCATACCAAGATCAAGAGGAAAACGATGACCACTTACCTTAAGATGTTACCTTCATTATTGAAGCGTAATGGCATCATGTGATGAAGGATAGATGACTTTTGGTGGCCCTTTCCTTTCTTGTATCTTGGATTCTTCATGAGCATCTTGTCTCATATGTTGCACTCCTTTCTCACTCTTCAAACCTTCTGCTTCTCTCGTTAATTATTTCTTCTTTGCAAGGGATTATTAGCCAACATATACCCGAAGGAGTATACAAATGATTCAAAGTAAGGATAGTGTTATCAAGGACTTATCTATAGCCCATCATATGCTTTTATTGTTCACCACTACTTCAACTTTTCAACAAGGTTAATGGCAAGGATGTGTGTAATTATTTTGAAGAACACCTCTAACCTTGATTTATTTCTACGAATGATCTCCTGACATTCCTAATGAATTTGAATATTTTGCTATAAGGGCTAGTCCACATATGCAACCAAATTCTATATAAGTATGTTCTGATTTAATAGTTATGTTCAAGTAATGTTTCAAAGCATACTTATCACAGAACAAGGAAGATGCAAGACTAAAGGGGATTCATTCAAGTAGAAACAGTGATATGTATGGTGAACTAAAGAAGCATATAATTTAGCAAGTTAAGCATGGCATAAAGGTAAAGATGACCAAGACAAATTAGCAACATGGTATAAGATGTTGAATGTATTTTAATGTTGCATAATGCTTGGATGAACTTACCTTTATCTTTCCTTTTTTTGAAGTAAGTAGTGACAAACTTACCTGAACAAGGAAGTTTACCAGTTGGCGTGAATTTGTGGTCCATTAAGCAAGGCCTTTTGAGACACTATAGGTAGACCATTGATCTAGAATGTATGGTGGCATCGTCATCTTGGTCCTTGTTGCCGACATGTGAGATGGTGTCTTCAAGGGTGATGAAGATAGGACATTGATTTACTGATATGAAATGAATTGCTCCCTGCTTCTCATCAACCTCCTAGTCTTGAGTCCTGGAAAGGCTCAATCCTAGGTTGCCTTCATTGTTACTCATGACCGGTTGATTTGTCTGTCCACTTCTTATGAGTAAGTGCTTCTATTGTAAATCCTTCTTGTGGCACTTATCTCATTTCCTCTTATTCATTCCATTGTTAAAGTGGTGGTTCGGTTGTTTATAGACTCATACCAAACCATAGATAGGCACAACTTATATTCATTCTTTCCTGTAAAATGTTAATGGACACATACCTGAGAGAATATAGCAAATTTGAAATATGAGTTTTGTTGTCTATACTTTTTGTGACTTTTCCTCTATGCTAATGAAATGATGGTTTTTAGAATTACTTTAGCATAGATTTTGTCTAGCATGTGTTATGTGGTTGCTGCATTCTAATATGGTTCAAGGCAAAGATAACTAGCAACAAAAGATAAGTGAATGAACTTTGATACTCACAGTCCTTCCTTTTATGAGGAATGAGCTAGGCCTTCTTTGTGCAAAGTTATTGAAGTTCATTTGCCTTGATTCTTCTCCAACATGAAATCATCTCTTGACTTACCCAGATTGAATTTGAAAATTTCCTACAGGGGTTAGTCCGACAAAATAACCAGTATCTGCTAAAGCATACTATCAGTTCAAAAATCAACCTAGACACCACGTCTAATTCGATTCAGGAAAGCATTTTAACCTAAGCACCACGCTCAATTTGAAAGCCTTTAGAAGTACCCTATAGCAGTACTTCCAAACCAAAGTATACTATAGCAAACAAAAGTAGCATAAAAGCATTACAGAGATTTACTCAAACAGAGATGAAAGAGCATGATCATGTTGAGGCTTTTTTTTCTTTTCTTTTTTATGCAAGCGACATGGATGAGTGCAAGGAACTAGACATGATATGGATTTGATACAAGAAAACATAAACTAAAGAGAGTAGATGCATGGATTTTTCAATTTAAACATGTAGTGGAATGCAAGAATTAAAAAGGTAACTACTCATAAAGTTTAAAGTCCATGAGCAAGACTATCTCACCTTTCTTGATCATACTTACCATGTCTCACATGATGGACTTTGTGAGTGATGCAACATCTTGTTCCTTTTCACTTGAGATGTTATTTAAATTCTTGTGACGATGATCTTTTCTCCAATCTACACATGGTTAGAATTATATATATATATATATATATATATATATATATACACACACACACACACACAAACCTGTGAGATTGCGAGGTTCCAATGTTTCTCTCATTTTTTCTTGTGGAAGTTTATCGGAAGGTCAAAACGGCGACTGTTGTCCTGTCTATTCTACAACTCAACAGAACAGGGGTAATCCTACTAGAGCTAGTGGTACACTAAATTTGCAGACATCAAGATCATTACCAAAATCTTTACGCCAATTGCGTCCCCAGCAACGGCGCCAAAAAAAGCTTGTTGGTAATTATTAACGCACACAGAAAATTCCGCAAGTGCACGGATATCGTTATAGCTTTTACCCAGAAGTATTCTAGAGTATCGTATTTATCCACAGGGAAACAATGGTTAAAGAAGCTAATAATTCACCATCATGCATGTACTAACTTAATATACCAACTAGACTAAAGTAGAAGTAAATGATAAATGATAGGAGTCATGCACAATGACACACATAGGAGAATTCCATGATAAAAGAGTAGCATAGCTAAATTGAGAGGACAGCGGAAGAGTTCAAGGTTCCTAAATACTTCTCTATTACTTTGGTTCTATGATAACCGAAATATAGGTAGATATAGCAATCACACAATAACATTTTGGAGCAATAATACCTTTCTGACTTTCAAAAAGACTAGGAAGGGGTAGTCTGGGGAAGGCTACCAAAAAGCCCTACGAACACCAATTCGAACATGGTGTGGATTACAAAGGCCTAGTCAGAGCTGTCACCTCTGGGGCTACCACAACTATCTATGGGACTGAGTGCAATCTCAGGTAACCTATAGTCTAGACACCATGTCTACATTAGCGATTACTACTCTAGTCACTCGTGATAACTAGCGCACTCAATACGAGCGGAGATCCCATGCAAAAGTATAACACCTATACTAACCACACATATGAAGGCATAAAAGTAAATAGAGAAGATAAATATATTAAAGTATAAGTCTTGCAAAGGTAAGATACAAAGATATACCAGACCTCCGAAGAATTTCTCCAGAACCTGAGCATAGCCCGACTCTCCCTAACTCTCAACTAGAACTAATCTACTACATTGGAGAGTCTAGCCCTAATTCTCTGATGTTGTGCCTTGATCTGAATGAGAGATGACCTCCTAGAGGGGGTAGGGGGCGTTCTTATATAGGCCGAGGTGGAGTAGAGGCCATGTAACTGCCACGTCATCGATCCGTGTGACCTCCCTCGACCAGCGTAGGATAAACTGACTTCAATTAGACGTAGATGGGACCCTAGGAGGCGTAGGAAGAACATTCCAGAAGCTTCGGGCGAGGCGGCGCAGGGGGGTGCCGGCCGACATGGGATGCGTGGTCACGAATTGATATCTTTTTATTCTGAACTCCAAATATAGCAAGTAATATATCCATTTCGATCGTCTCGATGAGCCCTTCGCAATGGTGCACTCCAATTTATTATTTGAGATACTTTTATTCTGTGAAAAATTGCATATCCTACAAGACAAATGAGAGCACCAAAACTTATGAAACTTGTTAGAATCAAATCCTAGTTCTTTGTGTATTCTTTCATTTGTACCATTTCTTATGTTTATTTAACTATAAAATATTGACGTTATCCACCGTCAATAGTAGCAACACTAGAAATATAAATACAATAGATGGGATGTGATATTTATACCGCCATGTCGAGGTGTGTGCCAATCAATAGATGGAGCCAATCAATCATAATGAAATCCAAGAAATCCTCAGGACAAGATGACATAAGATTTTTTATCGAGGTTCACTTGCTTGCTGGCAAGCTAGTCCATGTTGTGGCGATTCACTCACTTGGAGGTTCACGCGCTAATTGGCATCACACACCAAACCCTCAATAGGGTACCGCACAACCAACACAAGATGAGGATCACATAAGCCACGAGCAATTCACTAGAATACCTTTTGGTTCTCCACCGAGGAAAGGTCAATAACCCCTCACAATCACCATGATTTGAGCCAGAGACAATCACCTTCCTCCGCTCGACGATCCTCGCTGCACCAAGCCATCTAGGTGGCGGCAACCACTAAGAGAAATAAGTGAATCCCGCAGCGAAACACAATCATCAAGTGCCTCTAAATGCAATCACTCAAGCAATGCACTTGGATTCACTCTCAATCTCACAAAGATGATGAATCAATGATGAAGATAAGTGGAGGGCTTTGGCTAAGCTCACAAGGTTGCTATGTCAATGCAAATGGCCAAAAGGGTGAGCTTGAGCTGGCCAAGGGGCTTAAATAGAGAGCCCCCACGAATAGAGCCGTTGGGCTCCTCACTACACACTTCTCGGGGCGACCGGACGCGCTGGTCAGAATAGATAGACGTGTGGCACCCCAGCGTCTGGTCAGTGATCCACGTCCACGTGTCTCATGTTACCATGGCCGCCTGATCTTCAATGGTCGAGAGCCTTCCCGCATGTGTTAATGTGTGACTGGACGCAGCGCGCCGAGACCGGACGCACGGTGACCACGTTCGCTCGCCTGCTTGCCCACACGCCCAACATCATGACCTGACACGTCACCGCATGACCTGACTTAGCACCACCATGCATCCAATTAGATCCAGTAAGGGTCCAGAGATGATTTTTATTGATCGGACACGTCTGATCAAACATGACCAGACGCACATCGCGTTAGTTCCTCCTCAGCCTCACTCTATTGCTTGCGTTAGTGTACGTCACAACTGACCTGATGCACCGCCCATGAGTTCGGTTAGCAACTCCTTCAGAGTCCGGTCAACAAGACCGAGACCACGCCACTGAGCCACAACTTGATCGGACGTGTAGGATCGGTGTTTGATCCTGCGTCCGGTTAGCTCCAATGAGCTCCCCGACTTCACCATCTTTGCCACCCTTGATCAAATATGCCAACCACTAAGTGTTCCACCTTGTGCACATGTGTTAGCATATTTTCACAAACATTTTCAAGGGTGCTAGCACTCCACTAGATCTAAATGCATATGCAATGAGTTAGAAACATCTAGTGTCACTTTGATAATCGCATTTCGATACGAGTTTCACCCCTCTTAATAGTACAACTATCAATTCTAAATGTGATCACACTCGCTAAGTGTCTCGATCACCAAGCCTAAAACCTTCTATCAAGTTTCACGTTTGCCTTGAGCTTTTTGTTTTTCTCTTTCTTCTTTTCCAAGTCCAAACACTTGATCATCACCATGGTCACACCATCATCATGATCTTGACCATTTGCTTCATCACTTGGAATGTGCCACCTATCTCATAATAACTAGAGTAAATAGGTTAGCACATAGGGTTTCATCAATTCACCAAAACCAAACTAGAGCCTTCAATCTCTCCTTTTTGGTAATTGATGATAACCCTTTCACAAAGATATGAATTGAAATTCATTTGACTCCATGTTGCTTTTCCAAGCATATTTACCATGTGTAAAAGGATATGGACAAGTTTCATGAACTCCAATTGGTAGCATTAGCTCCCCCTACATATGTGCTAAGAGTTTGGATTGAAGATTGCACATATGCATAGATAGGAAATGTGGGAGGGCAATGTCTACCAAATGATGCTAAGGTATAAGAGATGGACCTTTGAAGCGTGATACCAATCGGAGTGCACCAATATACCATCCTTAGCACCATTAGTAACTAGACATACACAAAAACTAGAATACCCCATGAGATCAACATTAGAAGCAAGGGTTTAGTTTTCACAATATAAACACAAGTCTAGTTACTAAACCTATGCATGCTAGTTTCTCATTTCGTCATTCAAACCTACAACTAGCATACACCACACAAGCATGGAATTTTAATATAAAAACTTGTGCCATGCAAGCAAACATATGAAATGCACATTCAAATGCATCAATCAAGTTTATGAGCTTGCACCCCCCAACTTGTGTGCTTAAATTTTAATTGATCCCTTTGTCACATTTCTCCCCCTATGTCAAAGTTCTCCCCTTTGTTATCTTTTCACTATCTTTGTGCATTACTTCTCCCCCTTTGTCATCCATGACCATAAAGGTTCATTTTTAGAATGGTTAAGGTTATCAATGTCAATCAATGGGGTGAGGATCATTTTTTCAAATTTGGTTCAATTTAGAACACTTGCCAAAGATATTTAACTCGGTTTGATCCAAGGACAAGCTTCTTCACACCTCCAAATAAGGGTTATCTTGTACCATGTTGAGTTAAACATTTGTAGCTCATTTTCTCGATCAAACACTAGGTTCACAAGCCCACAAACATGTCATATACTACCACTAGATCCAGTCAATCATAGAAGCAATAGTGGTACCATACAAGCATCAAATTCATTTGATTTTCATGAATAACATGAGGAACTAAATATGTCCTTAGCAAAGGATGTATGTATGCCAATCAACTTTTACCTTGGATTGCTCGAAGGAGAGGCATGTCATCTAAGTGAGGGTGCATCAACACATATTTGAGAAATCCAATATGTTCAACTCATTCCTTAGCTTGCAAAACCTCTTTCCATCCAATGGCTTGGTGAATATGTCGGCTAATTGATCTTTGGTGCCCACACTTTCAACGCAAATGTCCCCTTTTTGTTGATGATCTCTTATGAAATGGTGGCGGGCATCAATGTGCTTTGTTCTTGCATGTTGAACTAGATTGTTGGTGAGCTTGATAGCGCTCTCATTGCACATAGCCATGGCACTTGAACTAGATTCCAAAATCATTCATGGTGGCCTTCATCCAAAGTATTTGTGTACAATAACTATCGGTGGATATGTATTCGACTTTGACAGTTGATAGTGCGACACTATTTTGCTTCTTTGATGACCACGAAACAAGTGATCTTCCTAACAATTGACATGTGCCTGAGGTGCTCTTCCTTTTAACCTTGCATCCTGCATAGTCGGAGTCCGAATATCCAATAAGTTCAAACTTTGCTCCTTTGGGATACCACAAACCAACATTTTGTGTATGCTTCAAGTACCTTAATATTCTCTTTGTAGCCTTCAAATGACTCTTGGTGAGGCTTGAAATCTTGCACACATGCACACACTAAATATGACATTCATCCTTGATGCAGTCACATAGAGTAGGCTTCCCATCAAAGACCGATACAACTTTTGATCCACCATGTTGCCACTTGCATCACGATCCAAATTTTCATTTTTCCCATTGGTGTACTAATGGCTTTGCTCTCAATCATGCTAAACTTCTTGAGCATGTCTTTAATGTACTTGCCTTGACTCACAAATGTACCATTCTTCAATTGCTTGATTTAAAGACCAAGGAAGTAATTCAACTCTCCAATCATGGACATCTCAAACTCATTAGCCATCATCTTCTCAAACTCTTCACAAAAGTCTTGATTGGTTGATCCAAATATGATGTCATCAACATAGATTTACAACACAAACAAGTCATTGCCAATCTTCTTATTGAAAAGGGTGGTGTCAACCTTGCCCATCATGAACCCTTTAGAGAGTAGGAAGTCTCTCAACCTCTCATACCATGATCTAGGTGCTTGCTTCAAACCATACAATGACTTCTTTATCTTGTAAATATGGTTAGGCTTCTTGTCATCTTCAAAACCGGGAGGTTGTTCAACATATACTTCTTCATTGATGTAGCCATTGAGAAATACACTCTTGACATCCATTTGATAGAGCTTGATATTGTGAGAACAAGCATAGGCTAGCAAGATTCTAATTACTTCCAATATAGCAGTTCCAATCACATTGTGTCCCTTTGGCCTCTCAACTAATTTTCATACTTGATTTCTAGTGAAGTTATTCAATTCTTCATGCATTGCATTGACCCAATCAACATCCAACAATGCTTCATCTATTTTCTTTGGTTCAATGGATGACACAAATAAGAAATGCTCACAAAATGAAGCCAATCTTGATCTTGTTTGTACACCTCTAGAAATATCTCCAATTATAATGTCTAATGGATGATCTCTTGCAATATGAGTTGGTTGAAATATTAGAATTTGATTGCTTGTACTTGCTTGACCATTGTGTTGACATGATGTATTAGCCACTTGATCTTGTACATTGTCATGAGAGCCACTTGTACTTGCTTGATTAGTGTCAACTTGCACATTTGAGTTAGAGAGCACTTGCACTTGATCATCTTCTTCATGTATCACTTGCTTAGGCCTCAATTCACCAACATCCATGTTCTTCATGGCATTTGAAAGTTGAATGCCTCTAACATCTTCCAAGTTCTCATTCCCATCTTGGGAACCCTTGGTTTTATCAAATTCAACATCATGAACTTCCTCAAGAGTATCACTAGCTAAATTCTAAACTCTATACTTTGCTTGCAATGGAGTAGCCAAGTAGGAATCCTTCATCACACTTCTTCTCAAACTTTCCCAATCTTGTGTCTTTCTTCAAGATATAGCATTTGCAACAAAAGACCCGAAAATATGCAATGTTGGGCTTTCTATAATTCAAGAGCTCATATGTGTCTTCTGTTTCAATGGGTGACAATATAAGCGGTTGCTACAATAGCAAGCTGTGTTGATAGCTTCGGCCCAAAAGGATTGACTCACATTGTACTCACTCAACATTGATCTTGCCATGTCAATCAAGGTTCTATTCTTCTACTCAACAAGGTCATTTGATTGTAGAGTGTACTTGGCCGAGAATTGATGTCTAATTCCAAATTCATCACACAACTCATCAATTCTTGTGTTCTTAAACTCACTACCATTGTCACATCTAACTCTCTTGATGATTGTTTTAAACTCATTGTGAATACCCTTGACAAATGTTTTGAATGTTGCAAACACATCACTCTTGTCCACTAGAAAGCATGCTCAAGTGTATCTAGTGTAGTCATCCACTATCACAAAGCCATATTTGTTTCCACCGATGCTAGTGTATTGTGTTGGCCCAAACAAATCCATGTGTAATAACTCAAATGCTTTACTAGTGCTCATCATGCTTTTCTTAGGATGGATGTTTCCAACTTGTTTGCTGGCTTGACAAGAGCTACATAGCTTATCCTTCTCAAACGCAACATCTTTCAAGTCTCTAACCAAGTCATGCTTAACCAATCTTTTCAATTATTTCATTCCAACATGACCAAGCCTTCTATGCCATAACCAACCCATACTAGACTTAGCGAACAAGCATGTTGACAATTGAGCATCACTAGTATTGAAATCAACCAAGTATAGATTCTCATATCTAAAGCCTTTGAAGATCAAATTAGAGCCATCTACACTTATGATCTCTACATCATCTACTCCAAATATGCACTTAAATCTAAGATCACACAATTGAGCCACAGATAGCAAATTGAAGTTCAAGCTCTCAACTAACAACACATTGGATATGTTTGTTGGCATTTCTTAGTACAATCACCAAGTGAGGAGGTTTTAAGTCCATCACCGGTAACGACGCCAGAAATGTCTATTGGTATTTCTTAACACCATTACTAAGATTGAGTTAATCTTAACAACGTCGCCAAGAAACACCAACTGTGATAGTCCTTAAAGATTACAGACAATATCCGCAAGCGTATAGAGCAATCGTTGTAGCATTTCACCCAGAAGTATTCAGGGTATCGTTATTCATATTTTCTCAAAGGAGGGCAAGGTATACATACTCTAGCATAGACATAAACATGATTACATACTTGCATAGTGGACCATAGTTCATAACAGGGGTAAAAATGGTATTTCATGGATAGTGGACACACATCTGGGCTAACCTTAAGGATAAAAGGAAAAACAAAGAATAAAAAAATATTCCTACGTGGAGCCGGCATGTTCTAATATAGCCGTGCAAAGAACAGTTAATGATCATATAAATTATATGACTAGAGTTGTAACACCCTAGCCCATTTGTACCCTGTAATAGTTGTGAAGTTGGCCCATGTAGCCCAAGTGGCTCTTGTGTGGTCGTGGTTGGTGGGTTTAGTACCACCTTGGAAGTTTAGGAGGGTGAGGGCCCTGCAGGGTGTTACAGCCCAACTCCGCACGTGGAATGGGCCTGCATACACGTAGCACCTCGCTTACACTTTCATCCTCGCTTCGTGTAAAAGGGTTAACCCGGAGGTGCTATGGAACGACAAGGCTTATAAGCTGGCCCTCACCCTCCTAAACTTCTAAGGTGGTATTAAACCCACCAACCACAACCAGACAAGAGCCACTTGGGCTACATGGACCAACTTCACACCTACTACAGGGTGCAAATGGGCTAGGATGTTACAAGAGTTAGAACTAAGTGTGAGATGGACGGGGAGATCTCTGGGCACTGGTCTGCCAGCAAGCCAAGGAGACTTTAAGACTCCAACACAATATTTAGACGTGGGGGATTACAAGGGACGGACAGGGCTATCACCACCTGCAGCCTACCCCTCAACCATGGGATACTGTTATATCCAAAGATTCCCATTCACCCGAGCACCACGGCCGTGTTCTAGGAAACTACCTATACCCCCCAGGACTCCAATCCTACGGATTGACAAGCAAGAATATAGGCAAACCAGAAGGAACGATGAACCGCCACCTCAACCCTAGCACTACTTCTACTCATATGTTACATATGAATGATTAAGCTTGAAGTTGAACATGTTAAGATCATAACACACAAACTATATACTAGTTCATATATCATGATTATAACACAAAAATTATACTCTAGTTCATATGCACTACTATATAAATGATATGAGAGCTTGAATATGGAAGAACTCTTCATAGAATTATTCATGCCAAAGTTGCTCTTCTTCCAAGGAGGCAAGCTCTCCAAGTAGCTTTGCTAGCTCCAAATACTACTAAGAACTAATGCTAAAAGAGTACAAGTAGAGAGAGGTGAGGTGTAGCTCCAAATGATGTGTGTGAGGTGAGCACTACCCTCCTATTTATACTAATTCTTGGTCGGTTTAGTGCAGTTATTTTAGGTAACCACCGGGAACTGCCGTAGCATGGTGGCATGCAACTGCTGCAGAAGAGTGGGGCCGAGCGGAGGCGGTAGGGGTGTGGCCACACCGAGGGTGCGCCCGCACCTTGGTGGGCCCGCTTCGCAACTGCCTTCACCTGGTCAGTTCCTGGATGGGCCTAGACCCTGTCCATGGTGGTATTCTGCTCAGGTAAGTTGCATGAAGGTGGGCTTTCTTCATTTCTTTCATTTGCGCATTTCTGCTTTACGTCTTTTGTTTGCGCCTTTTGGTATGTTTTTCACTTGTATTCAAACTTGTGACCTGCAAAACATGTTTTCTCGAATACAAGTGGAACTAGGTCAATAGTAAAAGCATATGTGTCAAAAGCATGTTTATTTCTCCTGTTTTGGACTATAATTGGTGGTCAGAAATGGTCGTTAGTGACCGCCAACAATGCTCAAGTCATTGTATATTGCAATCTTACCAAGCCCTTTGATCTTGCCTTTGCCATTGTCACCAAATGTAAGACTATCATAACCGTCATTACTATTGGTATTGATTGACTTGAATATTCTTGCATCACCGGTCATATGTTGAATGCACCCACTATTAAAAATTCAATGCCTTCCTCCAGCTTTGTAATTGACCTACAAAAGAATATTAATTCTTTTTAGGTACCCAAACTTGCTTGGGTCCTTGAAGGTTAGTCACTAAGCTCTTTGGTACCCAAATGAATTTCTTCTTTGAGCCCATCCATGGTGCACCAATGAACTTAGCCTTCACACCATTAGTACCCTTAGTAAGCACATAGAAAGAATCAAGCTTAATTGAGGATACATTAGTATTCTTGTTCTTGTTCTTGGACTCATGCTCCTTATGACCAACTTGCTTGCAACTAGTGCAAAACCGATCATTGTTCTTTACAAAATTAGTCTTCTGAGGAGCAAAGGTCGCCTTGCCTTTCTTGGGGGTATAGCCCAATCCCTTTTTGTAGAGAGAAGCTCTTTGGCTACCCAAGCACATAAGCAAGAGGTCCTCACCACCATAGGCTTTGCCTAAGGCACGAGTGAGCTCACTGACCACCTTCTTGAGGGTCTCATTCTCAACCATTAGTGAGGCATCACAAGTTAAACTATCACTACTAGATAGAGTAGAAGTGGATGTGTTACAAGAAGGGTTAGTGGGAGCAACAATGATAGGCTCATACAATGATTCATCAATTATATCACAAGTTGAGCCCACATCACATGTTTCAACATGCTCTTTCACATTTTGCTCATCAAGTAGAGAGGAATGAGCTTTCTCAAGCTTCTTGTGAGCATTGCCAAGCTTCTCATGGGCTTCCTCTAGCCTCTCATGAGATGCATTGAGCTCATCAAAGGCTTGCTTAAGGGCTTTTAGTTCCTTTTGCAAGTCTTTACATTCCCTTCTCTTATTGTCAAAATATTCCTTAGCATCTAACATGTCAAGTAGTTCATCTTTAGTTGGTTCATCATCATTGTCACTTTCACTTTCATTATCATGTTCCTCATCACATCCATCATCACAAGTTTGTACCTTAGTGGCCTTACCCATGAGCATGATGGAGTGTCGAAGAGACAAGGCTTCTCATTGATAGCAATGCTTGCAAGAGCCTTCTTCTTAGTGGTCTTGTAATCATCACTATCATCATCATCACTTGAGGAAGCACCACTATCCTAAGTGATCACATATGAACCATCCTTCTTCTTGAAGGTCATCTTGTCCTTCTTCTCCTTCTTTTCCTTCTTGTCCTTCTTCTTGCCCTTCTTATCATCACCATCATTGCCACTTTCATACTTGAAGCACCTTCTTGACTCTTCATTGTTCTTGGATTAAGACTTCTTCCTTCTAGCATGGTAGCTCTTCTTCACCATAAACTTGCCAAATCTCTTGATAAAGAGAGACATCTTCTCATCATCCATCTCATCAAAGCTCAAGTCTTCATCTTCACTTGATGATTCTTACTTTGCCTTGCCCTTGATGATGTGGCTTTGAATGTCACACTCTTCTTCTTCTCATCTTTCTTCTCTTTCTTTTCTTCCTTCTCACCATCATCTCTATAAGTGTCATCGATCATCACATCTCCCAACACTTGGTTTGGTGTTATGGTGTCCAAACCACTCCTCACTAGAATAGTGACCAATGTGCCAAATCTCAAAGGTAAGCATCTCAAACTTTTTTGAGAGAACTCCTTGTCCTTCACTTTTTCTCCAAGTGCTTTGAGATCATTGACAAGCACTTAAAGCTTATGGAACATCTTCAACACACTCTCATCTTTCTTCATTTTGAAGCTTGCAAACTTCTTGAGAATGTTTGCCTTTGCACCCTTCACGGCTTGAGTGCTCTCAAAAAATAACAACTTCTGAGAAAGCTCTGGTTTGTAATCATCAGACTTGGGATCCTACTTCAGATCTGCTACAAAAATGCTCTGATGAGCGTTCAGATCAGACTGCTCAAGCTGATACTAAACAGGGTGTGATGCAGAAGCCTGCTCATGCGGAAAATCATATTACTGGTCATAATGGAGAGGAGCAGGTTCTGGAAAATAAAATTGTGGTACATGGGAGAGAGGGGACATACTTGATGGATAAAGATAAGTGGCCTAAATTAGTTTTGCCAGATGTAGGTGAGGGCCAGATGGTGGATAGTGAGCCTGAGATTGAGTGTGTGACTCAGATTGATTAGTCTCAAGGGGAAATTCAGGTCAATCAATCGAAGGGTGTAACTCAGGGGGAGATTCAGATTTCCTCTGACAATACTAGGTTGTTGGGGGTCAACACTGGGATTTAGGAGGGGTTATCTGATGAGGCCCTAGATTTAAACTTAAATCTTCTTGATAAGGCTTCCATTCAGAGCTTGGATGCCTTGGATGATGAAATTATCCAACAATCGTGGGTCAACTGGGTCAAGAAGACAAAAGGGAAAAAGAAGGTAGGAGTAAAGGTGGGTATTGCCATAAGAGCAAGCAGCAGAATTCCAAAAGATGGTAGATCTATCCTGGAGAAGACTACTCAACATGTTGTCCACAAGGATGATACTTCCAAAGGTAATACTTCTAATAAATTTCTTGTTCTTAATAACCTAGATAATGAATATATCCATGATGTTGCTTTTAAACTTGATCTATGTGTGGAGAATATTGACACTCAAATTGAGGTGTTTAAAGCAGAAGAAAAAGTTAGAGCTGCCTTGGCTAAGGCTAACTATAGGGAGTACTTGGCTTCAGTCAATAAGAGAACTGCTCCTCAAGGAGAGGAGGTACAGGAGTACAACTTGAGTGTGATAGACAACTCAGCAAGGGGAGCAAAGGTTGTGCACACCCAAATGAGCCCAAAAAAGATCCCCTCAAAGGGCAGGGGGAGACCAAGAAAGTTATCTAAATGAGATTCCTTTTTTGGAATGTCAGGGGTTTGGGAAAAGAGAGTAGGAAAAGACAGGTTAAGGATTTAATTGAGGATATAATTTGGAAGTTGTTGGACTTCAAGAGACTATTAAGGCTGATTTTACTGATAGGGAGTTAAGGGAGTTATCAGGCAATAGGGATTTTTCTTGGAAATGGTCCCCTGTCAAGGGGAGATTGAGGGGATCTTGATGGGTATTAATTAAGTAGGCTCGGAGATGGAAGATTTTAATATTGGGACCTATTGTGTTAGTATGACCATTAGGGACAGAAGATCAAACTTCAGATGGGTCATGGTGACTATGTATGGACCAGTTAACCATGATTCATCTGGAAAGTTTTTAGAAGAAATAGGGGGTATTTGCAAATAGTCACCTTTGCCTATTTTAATTGGGGAAGACTTCAACCTAATTAGGGAAGAGTCTGACAAAAATTATGAAAACATTAATCACCATTTGATGGATCTTTTTAATAACTTCATTGGGGATCATCATTTGAGGGAGCTAAAAAGATCAGGGCATAAGTTTACATGGACCAATAAGCAGGAGAAGCCTATTATGGTGAACCTTGATAGGGTTTTCTTTTCCTTGAGGTGGGAAGAGAAATTCCCTCTGTCTCTATCTTGGGGTCTAATCAAGGTGGGTTCTGATCACTCTCCAATTGTGGTGGATAATGGGGAGAGTCTCCCTACAAGACCTAGATATTTCTATTTCGACCAACAATGGTTGCTCAGGGATGATTTAGACAAATAGTCTTGGATTCTTGGAGAACGGTTGAGGCTAGGTGTCCTAACTCATGTTATTCTTTGGACAATTGGCATGGGTGCATAGTTTTTCTCAGGACCAAGTTGAATGGTGGAATATTAGAATAATGGGGGAACAGAAAATGGAGAAAAAATATCTGCTTCTAGAACTTTCTTATATAGACAATCAAGCTGAAACCAGAGAGCTACTCCCTGATGAGTGGGCTTACAGATATCAGTTAGAGAGACAGTTGGAAAATCTATATCTTGAGGAAGAGATTTATTGGATGCAACGTATTGGGAAGCACTGGCAGCAGGCTGTTGATGCAAATACTAGATTCTTCCATCAATTTGCAAATGGGAGGAGATGAAAAGGTACCATAGTTCAAATGGAAATTGAGCAAGGGGTCATTACTGAACAACAGGATATTATGGACCATGTGACACAATACTATAAAGGGTTATTTGGACCTATTGAACCTAGACAATTTTTTTAGGTGCTCAGTTCTGGGAAGGCAGTAGACAAGTTAAACAAGAAGATAAGAAGGATTTAATCAAAATGTTTACACAAGAGGAAGTTAAGCCGACTATATTTTACATGAAAAAAACACAGCTCCTGGTCCAAATGGATTTGGTGTTGGCTTCTTTTAGAGCTTTTGGGATCTGATTAAAGAGAAATACTACTCCATGTTCATTGATTTTCATAAAGGGGCTTTAGATATTAAAAGGCTTAATTTTGGGGTAATTACTCTAGTTCCTAAGGTGCAAGATGCAAACAATATTAAGCAGTATAGGCCCATTTGCCTCCTAAATGTGGACTATAAAGGTTTTACTAAAGTATTGATAGAGAGGCTAACTCCTGTGGCAAAGGAGGTGATAGGGGAGAATCAAACAAGTTTCATTAAGGAGAGGAACATCTTGGAAGGAGTGGTTATTCTCCATGAAGTGATGCATCCTTTGGTTAGAAACAAAAGTCAAGGGATGATTTTCAAGATTGATTTTAAAAAGGCATACGATAGGGTTAGGTGGGATTTCTTAGAGGAGGTTTTGCAGGGAAAAGGATTTCCTCAGCAGTGGTCCAACTGGGTTATGTAGACTGTTAAAGGGGGACAAGTGTGCATCAATGTAAATGGGTCTAGGGGGGCTTTCTTTATAACTTTAAGAGGTTTGAGACAAGGGGATCCCCTCTCACCTTTGTTATTTAATTTGGTGGTTGATTCCCTTAGTGTACTCATGAATAAGGCTATGGATAAGGGCTAATTGTGGGGGTTCTAGACAATGTTATTGAGAAAGGGATCTCACATATCCAATACGCCAATGACACTGTTCTCATGACTGATGGTTCAGATGATTCTATTACAAATCTGAAGATTGTGCTTTATTACTTTGAGTGGCTCTCGGGCCTGAAAATTAATTATCACAAGAGTGAGGTCGCCTTCTTCGGGATATCCTAGGTAGAGAAAGAAAGGAAGGCTAATCTGATGGGGGATTTGTTAGTGAAGTATTTGGGAATACTAGGGCTTTCACTTGAGCTTTTTGTTTTTCTCTTTCTTCTTTTCTAAGTCCAAGCACTTGATCATCACCATGGTCACACCATCATCATGATCTTCACCCTTTGCTTCATCACTTGGAATGTGACACCTATCTCATAATCACTCGAGTAAATAGGTTAACACATAGGGTTCATCAATTCACCAAAACCAAACTAGAGCCTTTAGTAGTGCTCATTCTCAAGACACACGTCATTTGGAGCCTCTACCTCACTACCCTACTCTTGCAATCTTTTAGCTTTTAGTAGTAGTTTTGTGAGTTAGCAAAGCTATCAAGGAGGGCTCGACTCCTTGGAAGAAGAGTGACATCTTGGTATGAATAATATAAAGAATTCTTCCATAGTCATGCTTTCTTACTTACAATATAGCAATGCATATGAACTAGACTATAGTTCTCATGTTATAATCATGATATATGAACTTGCATATAGTTTGTTTGTTGTGATCTTGACATGTAGAACTTTATGCTTAATCATTCATATAACTTATATGAGTAGAATTAGAGCTAAGTTGAGGTGGCGGTTCATCATGCCTTCGGGTGTGCCCAAGTTCTTTACCTGTCAATCCGTAGGGTCGGGGACCCAGGGGAATTTGGGTAGTTTCTGTGTACGTAAGCATGGTACTTGTGTATGAAGAAACAGGTGAATACATTTCCTACTCTCCGGTTGAGGGGTAGGCGGTAGGTGGTGACAGCCCTATCCGTCCCTTGTAATCCTCCATGTTCGGATAGGGTGTAGGAGTCTAAATTGTCATATGAGGTTGCTGACAGACCAGTACTCAGTGGCCTCCCGACCTATCTTATGCTTAGTTCTAGCTCTAACCATGTAATTTGTATGATCATCACTTGTTCTTTGCACGGATATATTAGAACATGCGGGCTCCACGTAGAAACATTCTTTTATTCTTTGTTTTTCCTTTTATCCTTAAGGTTGGCTCAGATATGTGTCCACTATCCTTGAAATACCATTTTTACCCCTATCAAGAATTATGGTCCACTATCCAAGTATGTAATCTTGTTCATGCTCATGCTAGACTCTTATATCTTGCCCTCCTTTGGGAAAATATAAATAATGATACCCTGAATACTTCTGGGTGAAATGCTACAACAATAGATCCATGCGCTTACGGATATTTTCTATAATCGTTAAAAACTATCTAGTTGGTGTTTCTTGGTGGCGTCGATAAGGTGAACTCAATCTTAGTGATGGTGCTAAGAAATACCAACAAGCATTTCTTGCGCTGTTGCCGAGGATGGACTTAAAACCTCCACACTTGGTGATTGCGCTAAGAAATGCCAACAACCCTCACCTCGTCCCCGGTGGTTTGGCCCCCACCTCAACCCCGGCGGTGGATCCGGCCCCCACCTCGTCCTCAGTGGCGGATCTAGCCCCCACCTTGTCCTCGTTGGTGGATCCGGCCCTCACCTCGTCCCTAGCGGTAGATCCGGCCCCCTCCTCGTCCCCGACGACGGATCTGGCATCCTCCTCCCCGGCGCGAGCGGATCTGGCGGTGGCAGCGCATCCCTCTCCCTCTCCCTCTCCCTCTCCCTCGAGCTAGGCCTGATCTGGTGGCAGCGCTCTCTCTCCTCCCTCCGGCGGCACCCTCTCTCCTCCGGCACGTGACGACCGGATCCGGCGAGCAGGAGACCGGATCCGGTGAGCAGCGGCCAGATCCGGTGAGCAGGCGACCGGATCCAACGAGTAGCGGCCAGATCCGGCGGCGGAGCATACGCGACGGCGGCGGCCCATGGATGGGCTTGGCGGGCCTGTGGATGGGCTCGACGAACCTGTCCATGGATTTTCCTTTTTTTGTTTTTTTATTTTATTAACCGAGGCGGGCAGGGCAACCGCCCGATTAATCGTGACCTTTTGACCGAGGCGGTTGTGAAAACCGCCTCGATTAAGCCATTTCGCCCGCCTCGGTTAACTTTCCTATAGTAGTGAATGACATGTCCATCAATGTTGAGATTATATATGCTGTTGTCAATCTTAAGATGTCGCATCTATATGTGTACTATTCTGTACTCGTGTGGAAAAGAAACATATTTCAGAGTGCTATTCTGATATCTTCTTTTTGCAATACAATGATCTTCATTTTTAGATAATGGGAACAAGTTCTGGCCTCTACCATCTTGGGATGTTACACAATACAATGGGTCTCTTGGAAGTTTTTCTTTGTTCTTGAGTCGATCTAAAACTTATTCGAATCAACCAATCTAGGCTTTAAAGAAACTAGTAGAGTGTCTGTGCCAACGTTACGGCAGCATTTCAGGGATGCACCACATGAAAACAACCAAGTGACGGTATTGTTTTCATAATTTAAGTTTCACACAATTGTTTGTAATATACAACAAACAATAGTGTGCCCGTGCTAATGCTACAGTAAAATACAAACCAAGATAAAAATATGTAAAAAAAATAAAACGAAAAATCAGATTCATTAGATTCACGTTTCGTATATCTAGTTATACAAACAGGAGAAACATTTAAATCCAGAAAACACTCATGTATATCACTAGCAAGTTCAAGTCATGAAATTACAAGCCTAGGCCAATCATAATGCATAACAAGACAATAATAAGTCATATCTCCCCTTAACCATCTAATTTTTTATTTGCTTAAGTAGGTCATGGGGTTCTCAAGGGATAATGTCTTTACAGTCATTTTGCACTGCACTTCAAGATGTCCACTCGTTTTAGAGAGGCACAAAGGTGGCACAATATCATTTTCTCAAATGTCCACTCGTTTTAGAGAGGCACAAAGGTGGCACAATATAATTTTCTCAAATGTGTCCACTCGTTTTAGAGAGGCTGTAAATGAAACAGGTAAACTTTTCAGAAGCACGCATCGGGAGACATTTCTTATGCAACAGGACAGGAAGATATGATAAATCGGGACCAACTTTTTTAGGTCATCCACAGACTTTTTCAGGTGTTCCACAGATTTGAGAGCATTCTCATCGTCACTGTCACCAGATTTTCCATTGTTTCTTGTCCAATCTTCATCACCTTCGTCTTCCATTTCAGATTCTGAGCCTTCATCCTCTGACTCAGCATGCTCATCATCCTCCTCACTCTCTGAGTAATCCTACCCATAATCCTACCAATCAGGTGAAATGTGAGGTTTGCAAAGTTGCATCATGCCTTTACACTTTGTGAAAAATGCAGTATCTCACATATGGTGCAAGAACGCTGCTGTCCAGAACCAATAACGGCACGTGCAACTCATGTGCACTAACAAATCCCTCCCAGTAAAGCTCAGTTCCTGCATTAAACAAATTTCACAACCCAAGCATTTATAGCAACACTAAGTATCTTCATCCTAACTGCTTTATACCTGGAGAACTTCTGAGCAATATCCACCGTCCTGAGGATTCCAAACGTGAGCCATACTCTGATGTGGCACCCTTGTGCCGCAGGTGGGACGCCACACACTCACTCAAGCCTTGTTCACTTCCCCATCCCAACCCAAAATATTTCCTCTTCCACTCATCACATCAAATTTTTCGACGTATGCATGGAGCATTAAATGTAGGTAAAAAAGATAACTAATTACATAGTTTGTCTGTAAATGTCGGGACAAATCTTTTGAGCCTAGTTAGTTCATGATTGGACAAATTTTGCTAAATAACAACGAAAAATGCTACAGTAATTTTTACCTACTTTTCGCGAAGTGAACACACCCTCGGGTTCAGCAACTGCCTCTCATTCTCACTTGTGCATTCAAAAGGGAACGAACACACTCTCTAGTCGTCAACCCACTAATGTTAGCTTGGTTCGAACAAAACGTCGAACAGATGAGGTGGGCGTCTCACTTGACATAGTAGGGAAAATTCTGCCACGAGAGCGACCCCTTCTCCCGCGGCACAGGACTCCCGCCGCTTGCAGCCGGTGAGAAACCTCTCGCCGCTCAGCCACTCCTGCTGGTCCTTCTCCCCGAGCCGCGCGTGCTCCTGCTCGAAGCACCTGCCGCTGCTCCCCGTCGCCGCCGAGGACGACGCAGCGGTGCCCCTCACCTCAGCGCTCCCGACGCCGCCCTTGGAGCCGTAAAACCGGCACAGCCGTCGGGCAGGGCCGGGCGGCGGCGGCGCGCCGAGCGCGCTGAACCTCCTGCCGGGCCTCCGCGTGCTTCGCCTACCGCGCGCGTCCGCTTGCCATGCTTGCTGCTGGGGCTCCGCGTGCCGCGCCTCCCGCCGGGCGTCGCGGCCGGTGTTCCGCGACTGCCGCGAGGCGTCATGGTGACCGGACGCCGTAGCTGGAAGTGGGGCTCGGCCGTGACCTTTGGTGGAGCGGCGCCTGACGAAAGAACCATTTTTCGGTGGGAAATCGAAGACATTGAAGCCAAGGTGTGGGAAGAGTATACAAAGAACTCTGCCGTTTGGATTGAGTTGAACCTCTGAGAGAAGATTAAGTCGTTGATCTTTGGGATACGAACTGTCTCAGCGGAGAGCGCAAATTAAGGTGTACCTATGTTTTAACCATTCCCTTATAGTTGAGATGAGAATGGGTCGATGAGATACAAATGGCTACTTATACCGTATTAAATTAAGGTGCAGCTCTCTTGCATATTAAATTAAGGTGTAGCTCTCTTACGCTAAAGCTTTAGAGTATGAATATAGAGTAAAAACTGATGCACTAAGTACTCTAAAACGATACTCTATCCTTTCTCTCACTCTATATTTAGAGTGGTACTGTGCTTACTCTATACTCTATAGCAGTGAGCCCCACTAGCTAAACAAAGGGGGAAAAAAGTTATAACTCACAAACCAAAAATCCAAATTAAATTTCGATTTCACCATTAAATTCGTCTGAATAAATCATTCAAAACTAGATCACGCATGTATATATTTAGATAAAGTGACAAGTGGGTCCCACAGTGGATAGAGTGGATAGAGGATGATATAGAGGATGGATGGGTGCGGAAGAATTGAGTATAGAGGAGAGAATCTTGCTGACTAGGACGTATAGAGGATGAATATAGAGGTCCATGAGTGCGGGTAGTCTTATACGGTACCACTCAAATACAGCCATGCATATATTGCTGCATTTCCTCGCAATCGCAATAGCTCAACAGCTTCAGCCACACGGCAATGGTGAAGCGTGATAGAATACCTTATCTTCTTATCCTGCGGTGATTTAACTTGTGTGCGTTCACTTCGCGAAAAATAGGTGAAAAGTTATTATAGTATCTTTCGTTGTTATTTGGCAAAATTTGTCTAATCATAGACTAACTAGGCTCAAAAGATTCGTCCCGACATTTACAGACAAACTATGCAATTAGTTATCTTTTTTTTCCTACATTTAATGCTTCATGCATACGTTGAAAGATTCGATGTGATGGGTGGAAGAGAAAATATTTTGGATTGGCATGGGAAGTGAACAAGGCCTTGCCTTTATTGCGAAGTACAAGACAGTCTTCCAGCAGGTGAGTATTAAACGAGGCTGGAAACTCTCCGAAGTGGAGTGACATCCCATCCATCCATCCAAGAGCACCAACCGGAGAAAAGACCAACTGACTGGAGACTGGTCGACGTAGTGCGCCTTTACAAAGGGAGGAAGGAAATAACAGCATATGCGAGAGATTCTCTATATTCTTACTAAATGCCAGGAATAAAAGTTTTGATGAAAAACTACCCTTCAATATCTTCTCTGAATGGCTATTCAAATATATCTTCTGTTCTGAGTTTTTCACTAGTTAAAAATAGAATACGAGAATAGCTCTCTAGAGTGTGAAGGAGATGAAAAGGTATAGAAAACGAATTTTATACAAATGACTCTCTAAAATGATGATTTAGAGAGTCATATTTAGAAAGGCTTTGATACAACTAGTGGAGATGCATGTACGACACACACATCTTTATGAAAAATCTTCCATAATAGAAGAATAACAATCAAATTTCTAAATCTAGTTACTATAACTATAAAATCGTAGTTCTCAACCATAAAGCCTGATTTTTTTTATAATGCATAGAAGCAGTCTTGAACTCATATCACCATTGGCCTAGTCACAAACTCATAAAATTTACAGCATCACTTGTAATGTCATATGGAAAGAATATTATTTCTAATGCATAGCGAAGCATCACGGCAAAATATTAATTTTCCTAATGTGTAGAAGCCTTCACAAACTCAAATCAATATTATTCTAGGCCCAAAGTAATAAACAATTACCATCACCTCTATCCTAATTGAAAATAAAGAATATTGATCTAGGCATACATATATATTCAGGTGAAGGCTAAACCCATGCAATAAACAGAGACATAAATATTGTATCCGGCAAAAGAACTCAATGAACTCAGGCTGTGTTTAGTTGAGAAAATTTGGGTGAAAAATTACTGTAGCACTTTTCATTGTTATTTGGTAAAATTTATTCAACCATGGATTAATTAGACTCAAAAGATTCGTTTTGAACTTTACAAACAAACTATACAATTAGTTATTTTTTTACCTACATTTAATGCTTCATGCATGCGTCTAAAGATTCGATGTAACGGGTAGAAGAGAAAATATTTTGGGTATGCATGGCAAGTGAACGCGGCCTCACTTGCGCATGTTCGCCAGGTCTGGGTACCTCTCTAGTGCTTCCTTCACAAACCCCTTGTCATCCTTCTTGTCGAACTCCACTTGCACGGTGCTCTTGTCGACAAGTTGCAGGTTCGGCAGCTGCATGAACCGTATGCTCTTGACCTGCCTAATGTTACCTTGTACTTGAAGACGTACTCCTGCACAAGCGGGATCACCATAAGCTACACGAACATTCAGTTAAATACAGAGCAGGCAGCATATCGGAGTCATGGAGTAAAATCAAATATACATTTACTGAACTGGAGCAAAATATAACAGAGCTACAGACCAGTTATTTATCTGTAGATGGATACAAAATATGCATGCAGTCCATTGATCATAACATTAATGGATAGAGGCTCTTTGGATAGGGAAAACAAATTCAGTGAGCAGGTTTGAGTATCAACTGCATGTGCGGCACTCACGTGTATCATAAAACTTTATTCACAATAGAAGAATTATATACGCACACTCAATAAATTATGTTCCATGGTAAAATGAATTTTAACCAAATAGCCAGTAAACATAATTAAGGACAAACTTTGGTAAGGAAGTTTCAAGAGGCTTAAAAACTTAATTGATATTTGTACATACAATTTAACAATTAAGCAAATGCATCAATTCCTGCCCCTCAAGAGCGGGCAAAATTAACTGTTTAGGCATACCATATCTCTTGGTCAAGTGTGAATATTAGAGTTTTCAGCTAGATAAAAACTCTTTTTATTCAACAAACAGATCATTTGTTCTTAAACCCTTGACATTTTGAATTCATTTCCTCTAAGTCAAGCTTATTTTAAATTAACTGTTTAAGCATCCCATATCTCTTAGTCAAGTGTGAATATTAGAGTTTTCGGCTGGATAAAAACTCTTTTATTCAACAAACAGGTCATTGGTTCTTAAACCTTGACATTTTGAATTCATTTCCTATAGGTCAAGCTTATTTTAAAGAAGGCAATATTGCTACTTGGACTTATTATTACGGTCAAGTGTGAATATTAGAGCTCTCAGCTGGATAAAATCTCATTTTGTTCAACAAACAAACCATTGGTTCTTAAACCATTGATATTTTAAACAGTATTTCCATGAGGACTTCTAAAATTTGTAAATCGATAAATGCCATCTAGACTGTGTAAATTAGATGGCAGTGTATTTATGTGGCTATAATTGAGCATGTTTCGAGGATCCTCCTCCCTCTGGTTAGCTTGATGAGGAACTTGATGATAATTGAGAAGCATGGCGGGTTTGTGCCGAGGGCATCACACGCGGTGGTGGATGTAAGCTAGCAAATAAACCGTAGCAAAGAACTGCACTATGATATTCTGCCATATACATGTAGAGATATCTCACGGGGGCATCACATTCGGATCAGACACACGGTGGTGGATTTTTTTAAAAATTTAATCCTTTTTTTAAACAATATTCCAAAATTAAACCCCAAAAAAGTATTTGCACAACCTGACCCTTTTCATCGCGCCAGTGAAGGTGGCGCGACTGTACCACTTTGTCACGCCACATGCGGTGGCGTGACTAAGGGCGCCATGGTGGCACGCGTGTTTGACCAAGGCTGGCGTGGCAAGGGTGGGGCCCACCTTGTCGCGCCACATGCGTTGGCGCGACAGGAAAAGTTGCCCCAGCCCCTTTTCTCACACTCTCTTGTTGCTACTCTCACTCAGGCGAGGTCGAGAGTGAGTTTCTTGCCTAGAAGCTCTCTTTCCTCTTTCTCCCCTCCTCTAAATCTCTTTGATTTAGTTTGGATTTGGATTTTGGGTTGCACCGGTGTGATGTAATAGGTATGACTCCCTCAATTTTTGTGGTTTTTGGCTTGATAAATTATCTTTGTATAGTGCAATTATTTTTTCCTCCCTCTTGTAGTGTTGCTTAGAAGGATTTAGGATGCAATTTAAAATTAGAGTTCATGTGTATTCAATAGATGTTTTTGATTTAGGGTTCTTGATTTAGGGATGGTGATTTAGGTTTTGTGATTTAGGGTTTCATTTGTACCAAGTTATAGAGTTTGCCATTTAATTAGAATGATTTGGATGGAGATTTCATTTTGCTAGATTCAATGGAGTTGTCCAACAACAAGGAGTTTGTGCACCATCCGACGGACCATGATGCCAAAGGTCCATTTCCACCAACCGAACCGACACCAAAGTGTTTTTGTGGGTTACCAGCCTTTGTGAAGCAGTCAAGGCATCTGTTGTCGGCAGGCCGTGCTTTTTTCTGCTGTCAACTTTGGCGTCGCGCCCCCTCCAATTCCGATGGTTCTCTAGACGGATGCAACTTCTACCAGTGGATTGATGGTGATGAAAAGTTCGATCGCCGCATCATGTTCTTTCCTTACGACCCTTGGAAGAGTGTTTCGTACCCTGAGTTTGTTCGATGGGTGCCTCCGCCATCGAATCCTCCTAAAATGACAAATATGGAGAAGCTTTACACAGCTCTGGACCGTCGTGTCAATCCTCCTAAATGCCACTGTGAAAAAGTTGTGGTACTCCAAGAGCCAAGCAAGGACATACTGTTTACTCCCTTCTACCGGTGTGCTCAGCGTGACAATGTAAGTATTGCTTCGATGATTCTATTTTTTGAGGTCATATGTGTTATTCACATTATAACACTTGAGTTGCAACATTATCATTTTCAGAGAGGTTTCCTAGCTTGTGACTTTGAGGAGTACATCTATGGACCCAAATCGCACTGGCCTTCTGAGAAGGAGGCTATAGAGTTTGCAACTGGGAATAACCATGGCCATGCTTGAAGATGCCGGACCGTAAGTGCAAGTGTGGCATCAAGGCTCGTGAAGGAGTTGTTCCTTCTGAGCTAGGATGGGGCCACTACTGTGGCAATGCTTATGGAGGGCCCAATGAGCTATTTGTGAGTTCACTGAACCCCTCAAATTAGTGACTCAACATAGGCAACCGATTGTGTTTGCTAACTGATTTGTGTTTGTTTAGGCGGGGAAGTCATGCAACTAGGAGGATTTCCCCGGTCGTGGAGGCATAATGGAGGAGCTGAAGGACAATGCCCATTCACCTTACATGAGCGAAAGGAAGAGAGTGAAACTGCACAAGTTGAGGGAAGATGTGCGGAGAAGGTATAGTGTAATAGGGCCATCAGTGCAGACATGGAACATGCTGGGTGATAACTTTTATCGAGTGACCGATGGAAAGTACAAGCAAAAGCAGGACCCAGAGGAGCTCATTAGATTATGGCGATTCAACAAGGAGTGCTACGACTTTATGGACGCCGAGCATAGTAGGGAGATTGACTTCTTCTTGAGGCAACGTGACCGGGCCCTTAAATGGTCCTGTTAGGAGAAGGCTAACCCTTTGTGTCGTCAGCTCTATGAGCACCTCATTCCCTCATTGTTCTGACTCATTCATCTTGTTACAATTGTTGGCATTAACACATGTTTCATTTTTGTAGTTTCTGATTCGCCACCGAATGACGGACATCTTTTGGCCCCTAAGGAGGATGACGATGATGAGGACGACGACTAGCCATTTCATTATCCTGATGATGATGATGATGATGATGATGACCCCCCTAGTGATGATAATGACCTTTTCGGTCCCAAATACTATGATTAGGTTTCACATGACGTTGGGCTAGGATGGATAGCGCTGCTTCTTTTGTGCCAAAGCAGCAAGATCCGTACATATTTTATAATGGCATAGGACTTGTTGTATAGCGCTGCTTCTTTTGTGCCAAGGCAGCTAGTTCTTTTTGAAATGGCGTGGGGTTGTCATTTCATAGTATTTGTACATGCTAGATGGAAGACGTTAGTAGTAGTGTTTGTCTATGCTACATGGAACATGTAAGTGCTTGTATGGTACATGGAATGTTAGTAGTAGTGCTTGGAACATTTATGTGATGGTCATGAAAGTGATGATGGTCATGACGTTTGTACAATGCTTCAAACTCCTTACTCGAAAGTCATGGTACATGGAATGCTAGATGAAAGTGATGTATGGTACATGGAATGCTAGATGAAAGTGATGATGGTCATGAAAGTGATGATGGTCTTGACGTCATGAAAGTGATGACTTCATGGAAGTGTTACATGTGCATGCGCTATGTATGGTTCGAACAAATTTTGTGTTGAAAGTATCTAAAGAATTTTGTGTTGCATTTCCCAGGTCCGTCGCGCCAACGACACAGGCGTGACAAGGCTGAAATCTGGTGCGTGGTGAGGCCATTGTCGCGCCAACCAAGATGGCACGACTAGTCGCACCATCGGGCCATCGAAACCAGAGCGGTATGTTTTGGCCTCGAAAGGTTTGTCGTGCCAGCATAGCCGGCAAGATGTTGTGTCTCGAAAGGTTTGTCGCGCCAGCATGGCTGGCATGACAGTCATTTGTATAGTGATTCTGGACTGTCGCGTCAGTCAGGCTGGTGCGACAGACCTAGGAAATGGTTGTCACGCCAATATGGCTAGCGCGACAAACCTGGGAAATAAAAATTTTTCATCCTTCCCTGTTACAGATCACTTAGAAATGAAACATGATAGAATAAAATAGTGTATATAAGCATGGCTCACAATTTCACATAGTTGCACACATAATTTCACATAGTTGCACATAAAGTTCCACACATGTTCGACAAAGTTCCACACATCATACATAGTTCAACATACTTAGACTTGACACCAACATCATAGTCCAGCAAAGGAGCACAAAGCATCCATAAAGTTCTCCCTCACAAAGTTCATTAGCTAGGCGAGAAGGGGTTTCGCGGACGACGCACGCGGCCTGGATTTGTCGGCTGCAGATTAGGACTGCCGACGTCGGAGCGGTCACGATCACGACCTCGCACATTTCGGCCTTGACCTCGTCGCGGGCGCTAAGACGAACTCTACACAAAAAAAACAAAATACATGTCACAAGTAACATGAGGGCAGCAAAACATTTTGTATACTCCCACTATCTTTTCATCATGTAAGCCTTAAACTTTTCTATTCTCTCACTTGGTTGACACGCACCTGAGTTTGTGTACCCTCAGGAGCATCCTCAAGTTGGGAACCAGTGAGCTCCTCTTGGCCATATGTAGGGTCATGGATATCATCATCATCGGTATCGTTGTCTTCTTCTTCATCCCTTCTTCTTGCTCGGGAGCTCTCCAGTATGTCTACCGCTGCCCTTGTATGGGTTTGGTGGCTTTGTGATGCTTGAGCTGGCACTTGTACATTTTTGGCTCTCATGCAACTCAACTTGCGAGCCATGTGTCGGCAAGACGTAATCACTTTCTGTAGTTTATAGTAAGTTAAATGACAATTGTTGACATATCAATTTGGGTGGCAACGACAATACAAAGGCATACGAGAAATACCTTGGCAAATTCTTCTAGATATGTATTGTCCGCTCCTGCTGCATGCCCAAGGTAAACTCCGGCCTCATCAGAGAGGTGTGCTAGTTGAGTTGCGTAGAGTGGAAGTATAATTGTGAGTACCAAGAACTTTTGAATTGACGGTGCGTGAATCGAAGCCATAGTTGAAGTGAAATGTACCATGTAGTTCTCAAGTGGTGCTCTCTAGGGCTGCACGCTCGTCCTTGTCATCTCATCGTACGGGTCATCGGCGTCGCTGCCTTGCTCATGTATTAGAATGCTAGACACCGGTGGATGCACAGAGATTCTTGTGGACCTGTGAAGCCACGCTAGGTACTCACGGTACTCTCTCGGAACACAGTGAGCCCCGTTGGTTGGTTCAACCCTCTCTATTTTCCCATTGTTGGACGTATTGTTGATGCCTCTGAAGCCAATTCTGGCGACCAAACCTTCTTCTCCTCGAAATCCTGCATGGAAGACACATGTCCCAATTTGCGGTGTTAATCGTTTGCATGGAATGACTCTTAAATATTGATAGAAATGCAAACTTACTCATGCAATTGACGGGTTATCGTGTCGTCCTAAAGGGGGAAATTTTGATTCCTTCCAAATTGCTTCATCACACTTTGGGGCAAGTGATGCTCTACAACATAGTAGATGATCATTGGTGTATTGGATCGCCACAACAGCTTCTCAGCCTGGACATGTGGGGCCATGTTCAACCCACGTACATCAGCCCTGTCGTATGGATGCCACTAAACCTGTAACAAGTTGTTGTTACTACATGCTTTGGACGGGTGAATGTAAAGGAGACAAACGATGAATGCTACAACAAACCTGATTCATAGTTAGCACATCCAAATCATTCGAGTACTGAACATAGCGACGTTGGCGCTGACCCCGAACCGACTTGACGCCCATCCAAAGGTAGCAAACGGGGGGACGGTAGTCATCATGTGTCCAATTCTGAAATGCATAAGAATTGTAAGGATTGACATAATGAAAGCATGAAATTGATTATGTTTACCAAAAAGATGGAATGTACTTACCGGAACTGCGCCTCTATGCACCCGTCCAATGGGAATGTGCTCCCAAATCCATATCTGAAGCAAGTAGGTGCAGCCACCTAGCTTGGCACTAGGTTGGGACCTCCTATAGCCCTCACATAGCTAGCGAACAACCAAGCAAGAGTGGCAGACCCCCAACTATATTGACCGATATTCTCCCATTCCTCATGAAGCTGGGGAAGGACCATCCACGACACCGTGTTCCCAGAAACGTCGAGAAACAAGAACTGCGCCACCATGTGCCATAGGCACACTTTGGCGTACCTCTCAACCACGTCGGCTGGTGCATGGGGAGGGCAGATGTTGAAGCATGCCCATGTGGGGGTATTAACCCCTATACCCTTTACGGCTAGACATGGGCTAGCCTAGACCAGAGGGCCTGGTCCACCAGAAGATGACGTGTGGCCCAGTCGATCTGCTCGGCGTCCCACGCAAGGAAGGAAAGCAAACTTGGAGATCAAGCAAGATCCTGGTCGGTTAGAATAGGAATCCATTGACTAAGTAGGATTAGTTTCCAGATTTGTAACCCTGCCCCCAAACTATATAAGGCGGGTAGGGGACCCCCTCAAAGGACATCTCAACACATCTCATTATACATAACAATACATATCAGACGTAGGACGTAGGTATTATGCCCTCACGGTGGCCGAACCTAGATAAAAAAACCTTGTGTGTCTTGCGTCACCATCTAGTTCGTAGCTTGCGCACCTGTCTACCGACAAATCAATACCTTGGGCATACCCCTTGGTAGACTGCTGACCAGATTTCATCAACAGTGGTGCGCCAAGTAGGGGGTGTGTGTATAGCTTCCTAGGCGAGCAAGATGGTCATCATCCCTGACTTTGTGGTCGTGGCGAACGACCTCATGTTCACCATTGGACAGATCACCTGGACCACCGGTGTCAACAGCTTCACCACCGCTGCCACGAAGGAGGCGCAGATCTGATCTGCATCGACCACATCTTCATCGGCTACGGCTCCGACCACGCTGGCTATGGCTCCGACCACCCCAGCAATGGCTCCGACCACGTCGACAACTCGTCGACCACTCCCTCGCTACAAAGGAAGGATCATCGATGACACCGACCTAATCGAAGCCATTGACTGAGTCGGTTACAAGCTTTCGCAAACCCTGACTTTGGTAGATTCAATACAAAATCAATCTACCGAGCAGGTACTTCTTAGCCACAACAGATCTACCTGACCAGTTTAGGCTTGCCGTCCAATATGACTAGATACAGATCTAGTGGTCTCTGGTACTCATAAAGGACGTATGGTACGCCTTCGCCCAGTTCCTACACCTGGCCTCAGGCCCTTTGAGTACTAAGTCTTGACGGAGGGTTGCCAGGCCTTCCCATATGGCCTGAAAAACGCTGCTTTCGAGTACGCGTATCGTACACCCCATCTGTTCGTGGGTCCCATGGAACGCGACCATGTCTCAGATCTATACTTCCTAGATATACCTCGACCACCACCAGGCAATGCCGCCAACATGGTTGGTATTCGGGAGCACAATGAAGGCTCAGTTCATACACTGCCCGAGGATGGCGACTCTAGCACTAGATCTACACACTCTATCCATACCGAGGCTGAACACCTCGACCACGACGAATATGATCTGGATCCACTACCACACCCTCCGGGTTTCTCTCTGATCCCAAGGTTTCCACCCAGACGTGGCGACATGGTGCTCAACGTCAGCAATGATGAGCCCTCAGTCGTGGGAGAAACTGACGAGCAATGGCAGCTTCACGAACAACGTAATGCCGACCACGCCGAACGCCGTCATTAGGAGGCTGAAGAAGAAGAAGCACGTCGTAGGGGACCCCGACCTCGAGATCTAGCCAACGCCTTTGACAGAGTAGGCGATCGGCAGGTTTCAGGACCCCAAGTGCCAGCGTGGCAGTTGCCATGGCCAATCTGGACCAATTACCAGACACGCCAGAGAACCACATGGTCCGCGAAGACATCAAAGCTATTTGACCACCACCATGGGACAAACTGTCGAGCTCACCCAGCGAGCCCGAGCTGCTGCAAGCACATCTGTCGCATCTAGTCGGAGTCGTCGATCCCGCACTTCAGAACATCCAAGTTGCCAACATCGTGATGATCTGCCTCCACCCAATCCCTCATGTGGTTGTGGCGGTGGCGGCGGTGGCAGCAGTGACGAGGGCGGACAAGATGGTGGTCGAGGTTGTCGTGACAACAACTGCAATCGTCGCAGCAATCAAGATCAGGAGGTCGACCAGAACCCTCCTCACGATCTCCGTCACCATCTTCCTCCTCGTGATGTTCGTAGCCATATCACTAGTGCTAATGACTGTCAGGCCCATGAGAACGTGCGCCGCATCTAGTACGACACCGAACATGGCCCCCTAGGCCTCAAACAGTTCACTCCTCATCTCCAACAAGTCGTATGGCCGCGAAACTTCAAGCTCGAAAAGCTCAGGAAGTACGAGGGTAAGGAGAACCCTGAAAGTTGGATCACACTCTACGAGATCAACGTTCGGTCCACCGTAGGTGATGAACATGTAATGGCTAATTTATCTTCCAATTGTTCTTGATCAAGCAGGTCATCAGTGGCTCTTGAGCCTACCAGAGAACCAGTTTGATAGTTGGGCGCAACCCAAGCAGGCCTTCATCGACAACTTCATCGCCACGTGTGACCAGCCGGGCAACAAGTATGACCTTGAGCGCATACGTGACCGAGCAAGCGAACCACTGTGCGACTACATCCGACGTTTCTCGGATATGCGTCTCAAGATCCCCAAGATCTCTCATGATGAGGTAGTCTCGGCCTTCATCAAGGGCCTACGCCATCATGACGCCCTCAGAAGCAAGCTGCTTCAGAAACGGCCGACCACGGTCTCCGAGTTGCTCGCTATCGCCAAGAACTACGTGGATGCCGATGACGCCGAGAAGATTATTAAGGAAGACGTGGGTGGGTCATCACACCCCAAACACCCACCGCACCGTGACGGCAATCACAACGACCGTGGTCAGAATGATCGTGATCGGCGTAATGACAACCGCAACTTCCCAGACAACCATGATCGGCGGCATGACCGCCGCAACGCCTTCAGAGGCAAGCATCCTCGTGAGGACGATCATGAAGTCAATGCGGTTAAGAAGCCAAGTGGTCACCGGGACTACTAGGAGGACTACAATAAGGCCCTGAAGGGTCCTTGCCAGATCCATCCCAAGGCCAATCACACCATGGAGAATTGTCGCTTCCTCAGGAACATCTACGCCAAGCAACTTGCTAACGATGATGCTCCAAAAGCCATTGACGATGGACCATGGCATGACGGTGATGATGACGCACAGGATAGAAATCCTCATCACCAATATGTCAACCCCACCAAAATCGTCCACTCCATCTTTGGCGGCAAGGTGTCTTTAGAGTCCAAGCGCGAGCGCAAGCTATTGAAGCACGTTTGCTTGAGCGTCGTAAATGCCGACGACCTCATCTCTGATCCCAGACTCTCGGCCTGGTCCCACTGTGAAATCTCCTTCAGCCGAGCAGACCGGTGGGTGGCAATTCTAGAACCTGGTCGTTTCCCCCTCGTCCTCGACCCCTGCATCAACAGTGTCCGGTTCGAGAGGGTGCTCGTCGACGGTGGTAGCTCCATCGACATCCTATTTTGTAGCAGTTTGCCTACTCTTAAACTAACTGAGGCTGACCTCAAACCTTACGATGCACAGTTTTGGGGTGTCCTTCCCGAACAGAGCTCTATACCTCTCGGGCAGATTACGCTCCCTATGCAGTTCGGTAATCCCAACCACTTCCGCACCGACTACGTCAACTTCGTGGTCATGGACCTCGAGGGTACTTACCACGCCATCCTTGGTCGCCCAGCGCTTACCAAGTTCATGGCCGTACCACACTACTCTTACTTGGTGCTCAAAATGCCTACCGAGCAGGGTGTCCTTACTCTCAGAGGCAATGTTTACACTGCCTATACCTGTGAAGAGGAAAGCTTTAAGGTAGCAGAGGCCACCGACCTCTCAATCCACATGGAGCAAACCCTAGTCGACACCTCCAAGATTCCCGATGGCCAGCTGGAGATCCCAGAGCACCAAGTACCGTGGAAGCACATCAAGTCCAACGAGCACAAGGAGATCTAGCTAGTTGATGACGATCCCAGCAAGACGGCCCTTATCAGGGCCAACCTAGATCCTAAATAGAATGATGTGCTCGTCAGGTTCCTAAGGGACAACGTGAGCGTGTTCGCGTGGAAACCCGCTGACATGCCTGGTGTTCCTCGGCACCTAATCGAGCACTCCTTGAATGTCTCGAAGACCGCAAGACCTATCAAGCAAAAGCTACGATGGTTCGCTCGTGACAAAAAGGAGGCTATTAGGGCAGAAGTTACCCGGCTTTTAGCAACTGGATTTATCAAAGAAGTGTATCATCCGGATTGGTTAGCCAACCCGGTACTTGTACGCAAAAATAATAATGAATGGAGAATGTCTGTTTGTTGGTATAAATTAATGCACACTCTACTTTATCCGCAAGCGCACAGATAATGTCTACCGATGTAGCACTTCACCAGGATGACCTAGTTTTAATATTGAACCCAAAGGAACGGAGTATGGTCTTCTTAAGTTTTAAGCTTTAATCCTTTAGTAGCTATCAAGGACTGAGAATTTTGAAGGTAGAAGGGATCACTAAGGTTGTCTAATTCTACTTCAAGTATGAAATGCTAATATTGTTCTTGATGGGGAAATTGTCATAGGAGGTCATAAGCAGAGTATGAATTCTCCTACCAATAAATTATCCTGCTAGTCCTACAAATGGGATAGTGGGCTATAGAAGAATCAACAAGGCTATAAGAGTCACCCTTGCGAACTACCACTAAAATTCGGAATATAGGGTACATTCATGAGCTATCAAGTCTAAGCACCGCACTTACACCCTCTAACTCCTCTAATCCTAGCGCTACTAGAATTAAAGTACTCAAATTAGTCACAAACCTCAAGAACAATATGAACAATAAGAACAACTTGAAAATAGATGTTGATTACCAGAGAGATCTAGATGCAAGATCTTGAAGAACTTGAATCCACAGGTACAAGATGTTGAAGAAGATTCGATAGGCCGGAGCTCCTTCTAAATCTCCTCCTCTTCTCTCTCTCTCTTCTAGTTCTAATTCAAGACTATATTCTATTCCTAAACTAGAGGGAGAATTAGTCTTCTTCTTTATCGGTGGCTCTTCAATCCTTCTCCTATGATTTCTAATTCTGTTGGAGGTTCTGATCTGGAGAGATTGAATGAGGCCTGGGGGTCTAGAGGCCGCTTTATATAGCCCTGGGGGATCAACTGTGGCCCTTGGATGAAACCGACCTTCACGTAGGGTTGAGATCCATCATAGGAGGTAGTAGAGGCAGCTTGCAAAGGAAGGAGTCGTGACGGCGTGGGGGGAGGACGGCCAGCCTAGGGTTAGGGCCGGTCGACCCCACCTGGCAGCAGGTCGAGGTGGGCCACCTTGTGGAGTCCTCTGGTGTCTTCTAGAATGTCCTTGCGTGGACGTGACATGGAGATAAGTCTGATAGGCATGGGTTCCTTCTCATGGAAGATATCCTTTTCCTACATTTTCCTGTTTAATCCCTGAAAAAACATAATTCACCAAAACTCGTGAAAATTGTCAGTAGAACCCCTATTCTAAGGTGGGAATCATATTTTTATCCTTTTATATGTTTAGTTGATGGTTTATAATGATAGTTAATTACCATCAACAACTCCCCCACACTTAGTCTTTGCTCGTCCTCGAGTAAAGGTTGAATTACCTCAAGACATAACTTTAAGATCAGACATCGACACTAGACCTCTCCCAATCATACCTATACTGCGGGATTCAATGTGTCTACCACAACACTTTGGTTAGTTGAAGAACAGAATAGCTTGAATTTGATCACCTTCTTCCTGTCAGTCAAGTCAATTGGAGATTTTTGCACAAGTTTAAAATAAAAGCATAGTTCACCTTCTCCCTATGTAGCTCACTCAAGTCACTCATATGTAGTATTTATGGAATCCTCTCCAAGGCATAAATGACTGGTTCCTTAAAACATCCTATCTCTAAAAGTTGTATCTGAAGTGAAAGATATGATCAAGGATGTAGCACTTTTACCTTGCATTTATTGCTAGGTCAAAACTCGGACCCACAGAGGGAATTTTCATACTCTTAGATCAAGATGTGCATGTGTGCGGTATATAGTGGCTAACTTATTTCTACTTTGCTCCTTTGAGTGTATATCTCTCTATTTTGAAGAATTGAAAAATTATACATAGGCTTTTAAGATCATGGGCTATTGTTGTTTTTCTTCTTCTTTCTCTTTTTTTCTAAGTACTTGCCTATCTTTTTATTTTTCTTTTATTTTTGCATAGCCCAAGTCTTTTTTTTGCCTGTAACAGAAAACTTATAGAGAGATATTGATCAAAGAACTTGGAGCATTTATTCAACCTATAAAATATTTTTGAATGGTAAGGCATGTTTTTGCGTACTCCTAGTGTAGGAATAGCAGATGTATGTGGAGTGTAAGTGATCTTGATCTTGGGAGCATGAAAAAACTCTCGACACAGGTCAACAAGGTTTGACAAAACTCAATACAAAAATAAAAGGCTTATAAGCTGGTCTTAAAAATTTATCATGTAAGGCTTTGGTAGGATATTACTCAACTACAAAGGAGAAGTGAAACTATTAATTTTGCAAGTTTAAAAATAAAAGTTCTCCAAGAACAAGACTTAAAGATTTAGGTTCTCTTATTCTACTATCTCATATCCCACAACAATTTAAGCAATGCGGGGTCCCTAAAAAGGTTCCCAACAGTAACAAGACTTCTAGGAAAAGTGTTGTGTGAGTCTATCTTTAAATTATATCAAAGTAATTTATTCCTTTAATCAGGATTAATAGATCATGTGTTTATTTAGGGAATTCTTAATTTAATTCGAAACAGAAGATTAAATAGTGAAAAATAGAATGTATGGAATGTGTACCAAACCGTGGACGAAGGAGGAGGCAAGACATGGCGACAGGGGGCCGGTCTGTAACAGAACCGTCCAAATTATAAGAGCACAAGTACAAAAACAATCACCGGAGTGATCAAATTCTCGCACTTGAGCCCATATAACTCCGGTAGTCTAATGAAATCACGAGGGGTTTCAAACCAACCAACATACAAGCCAAGATCGTAGTGATTCAACATAACAAGTCACATGTTACATTCATTTCACAAGTAAATCAATTAACATCGGAGTTCAACATAGTTATTACAACTTAAGATCAAAAGTAGCGGAAGCAAAGTAATTTAAAACTAACATAAATCTTATTTCAAATACATGCCAGTACCCCAGTCGACTTCCAACAAAAGCATTAGAGATAAGGTAAATAAGAAGGATCGTGCCCATGATCACACTCTGCCACAAGGCAGGAGCCAACCAACTCTTGCAGTCGCCGTGATACATCACAACCTGCAACAAGTGGGGATAAAACCCTGAGTACGACAAAGTACTCAGCTAGACTTACCCGTCAGAAACCAGAAATAAAGTGACACCAAGGATCATGCAAGGCTGATATGAAGTGGGGCTAGCTTGACAACATTTTGCATAAAAGCTTAATATAGATGATCAATCATTAATGCTTAAGCATCAAGTTAATTATCATTAACCTATCATCTATATTAGAACCTGTACTAGAGCACTCACTTTATTAGGAGCAAACAATATTAACCATAGCAGGTATAAATTGAGGCAACCTTTCCATCGTTATCCAATTAATCATCCGTTCAATTTAATGGAATCTACGTTGCCGCTGCTCAAGTCAAGTGCTCACTAACCGAGAGCGACGGCGATTCGAATCGAATTCCTATCCAGCTGGAGGGGTATTTCTAACACTCACTGTGCAGACCCCTGCCAGGGTCGCACAGGCCACCTTTTCATATGATTCAGGAATCGCGGGTCCGAATGATGTCGCGACCCCAAGGGCGACACTCTGTCAGGTGATAGGGACTCTAACCCCCCCTTGGTCTCACGCCAATGTCCCTAAGCACATCCTTTCTCTCCTCCAAGAAGTAACCTACCATTCGAGTCCCGGTCTGAATCATATTACTCGGCTTCGCGGTCGGAACGACTTATCTGGCCAACTAAGTGTTAGAATACGTTCAACATGACTCAAGGACGTATAGCGAATCAGTCCTTAAATGACTCAGACGGGGATAGATTCACACCCAAGACCTCCATGCCTTGTTGCTTCACTATCGTCATCCCGCCCGGTCTCAATTCATTTTATTAACACATGGTTCTATTCCACGATAGCACATATAGCCAACCGTGCCATATATGAATATCCCTATATCTCGCATGTGACAGGAAATCACCTGACTTCTACCGCTTAAAGCAGGGCTAAGCATCTACTCGATCCTAGTCTATGTAGGATTCAAGGATTCATATATCTGGACAAGGAATGATATAATGCAGCAAGGTTTTCAACCAACTCCTACCACTTAATGCAACAATACTTATAACATATATAGAATTAATTGCTTTGAAGGTAGGAGGCTTATAATGTTCCAGGGCTTGCCTGAGATCCGACTCAAGTCAGTCAAGTTAGCTTGCAACGTCTGGCGAAACATCTCTACTTCATGTATGAACTTGAGGATTCCTCCGTCTTCGGGATGGATCCACCAAACATCATCTTCTAGCTTGGGTCCTCATCACGTCCTTCACGTGGTGCATCTAGCATACCTAAATGAGATGCAAGATGCAAGTGTATGAATACAAGGAAATGCAAAAGGTGATGCATCGCACGTTAATCAAGGCAAGAATAAGGTTATAGTAAAGACACGTAAGCACATCACATTACTTAAGTAACCTTACACAAACAAACATGCTAAAATAGCAAAGAAGCAATACCAAGCATGACATAAGATTTACAAAGTCTCAGGTGTACTAGCTTAATCACCAAAGACATGAATCACACTTAGCAATACGCAAGCAAGTAACCAAGCAATCATGTATTTTCAACAATTCTGAACATACATGCAGTAGCTGAGTAAATCAATCATATCTGAAGTTCTACAAATCCAAATGACTTGCAAGAAGACATCCTAGAAAGCTTATGAAATTTTCCACATTTCATTTATAAACATCTAAATCTGATTCTAAAATTTACCAGGTCGAAATACAGAAGGTACAGAATCTGTCCTGGAAGGATAGAGAGCAACATAAATCTGAACTCAACTTAGAACAGCTGTAGTTTCTAAACCATATGGCTAAATGCCACCAAAATTTAACAGCAGCTAGATACATAAATTATCTACAAGTTTTGTATAAGCAAGTTTTACAACAAAGCCCATTATCATGAAGAATTTTGCTAAGTTACCAGATCTGTCTAGAAACTTCATTTGCAAGAAATAATTATTAACTTATGTTGCAAACATATAATTGGACAAAACCAACTTTACCAATATTTCACACATGACTAATGAACACTAGAAAACATAGTGTCCATTACTAAATAAATTATTTTAATACATTTTCTTAATTCATTTAGATACTTAGGTGGAATTATGAACACCTATCAAAATTGCACAATAAATTCTACCAAAATTACAGTGGCCTAAATATGCTCCCAATAGTCTAGTGTCCAAATTTCAAGACATTTGGACATGTATACCAACCTCTATGAAAAAGACAAATGGATATTGCAATAAATCATGTGAGAGCAAGATACACTAATAACTCACTCATATAGCAACTAAAATTCATACAATTATTACCACACATCAAACATGACAAGATTAGCATGCCACAAAAATTTCACTTCATTTAGAGCCCTACATTTTCAGTTACGAAAATAACAAATACAACTAGTATTAAAAACCTAATCTGAAAAATCCATTTTTACAGAGAAAACATTAAACTAAAACATGATATATTATAGATCTAATGCATAGAGAATTTTCACAAGGATTCCAAAAAGTCCTCATTTGATATTTTTAGAGCTTCCTAGCATGAGATATTAATTTCCAAAGTTTCAGCCAGAAATCTGCATAAAAGAAAAAGGAAAAAGGAAAATTGTACTATGTGGCACTATTCACATGAGTCTAGGAGTTCACAGTTAGGCCCCTGGAAGAACTTTAATTAAACTAAGCAAACAGGTCCTAACCGCACTATTCAAATGGCTCTTGGCTTCGCAAAGAGACCCTCCCGTTTTCTCTAATTCAAGCACGGGGTCCTTTCTCTTCTTCACAGCAGAACATGCACGGGAGCTTGCCGACTCCGGTAGCTTGGTGGCCAACGAAGGTGGGGCGAGGCCGCTGAGGCTGCGCCGTGGCAGGCCGCACGCGCAAGAGGCCTTAGCTCAGCTCGAGGTAGCCCGAGGCCGGCTGGCCACGAGAGCACAACGGGTTGCAGGCTGCGGGAAATAGGCGCGGGAGCATGCTGCAGGCTGGCCTGGGTGCTTGGATGGCTGGGGAAACGCCGAGCAACGAGAGTGGATGGGGCAGCGGCTCTGCCGCGGCTGTGCTGGCGACGAGCAGACTAGAGGAGGTGCTCGACCATGGCTAAGAGTGAGAGAGACACAACGCAAGAGAATGAGACCGAGAGAGGAGAAATGGAGGGGCACTCGGCTTCTTCAATTCGACGCGTGGGCGGGCGAGGTGTCAAGCAGCGGGCGCCCAAAGGGCCACGCGGCACTCGTCCCTATCCGTGGTCGGCCACGAGCCTCCACTCTGTACGTACTGGATTCAAAAACCTAATGAGGAGCTGCAATTCTACCTTAAAAGCACAGCTGAAACTCCATTTTCATCCCCCTCGATCTCCTAATCCAGTCAGTTTTTACGAAAACTTCACTAATATAAGTTGTAGACCTACATGTCTGGTCCAACTTTGCTTATATGAGTTCGGTCCAGATCGCCATGGTTTTCATGTTACGAACTCACCAACATGCCTACATGGAAACTAAAACAGCCATTTAGTCCATTGAGGACTTAGCAAAATTTCGAGCTCCCCAAACAGCACTGGATTCCAACTTGAGGGCTCGGTTACACTAAGTTAGAGGCCTAACTAGGTCTTGATCTTTAAACAAAGTTTGTTCTACATAAACTTCTCTACAACTTTGTAAAAGGGTGCACAGTCATGCAAAGCTTCTAGGTCACACTTTTAAAATGGTCAAACAAGAGTGTTCTAGGGTCCATACATGGTCAACCATCACTTAGAAGCACATTTAAGCAAAATGATCAACATGAACATTGTTCCATTAAGTGTCCTAAGTGTAGTTAATGTGTTGTAGAGGCCAAACATACCCACCATGCATAGGTTGCACAAAAGTGTAGGTTTCACATGCATTGAAACATAGAAATCCCTATAATTGAAATGCTCGTTTCAAAGCTCTATTTCAATTGTTTCATGTGTTTGCTTCAAGGTACATGCTACACATGTTTCACTAGGTTGTTCCACATGTGTCCAAGATGCGTTGCACCTATTGCATTTGTATGTTGCATAATTACTAGTTTACATGGAATGTAAAGCATGTTTTCCTGGTTTCAGAAGTATGTCTCAGTTCTAATCTAACAAGCATATAACTTATCATTTCATGTGACTTTTTGATTCAAAACTTCATAAAACTTTTTCAGGGATCAATATAGATAGGTACTAAGGTGAGACACATGAATATATTGTAATAACACTACCCAAGCATATATTTTGAAAAGGGGCCTATATGTAAAGCAATGGTGCAACATCCAACTTTAGGTTAGGCTCATCTCCATAGGTTGACCTTGACTTTGTCATCTCCACTTAATCTGTCATGTTTGAGCTCAAACCCACTGCTTAGTGAGTGACAAACACCTGGGGTGTTACACGGTCGGCCTGGCCCTAGGGCCGATCGGCCTGGGCTAAGGCCCAGTCGAGGCCCGCTTCATCGTGCGAGGTCTTGGCGACGTTTGCTTCTGTGTTCTTTTATTTTCGCGACCGAATCTTCTCTGGTAATCCCGTCATCTTCCCCCACACTTATTTCCTGTTTTCTTTTAAGCGCAACATATGGAGACAAGACAAAATATTCCTAATAATAATAAAGAGAGAAAACACTTGACTCTAATAAAACTTTATTGATATCATTTAAGGCACTTATTACATATCTAGCTAATAATAGAACTCTCACACTATAACAACTTGATAACTCTAAATAATAAATCTCACTTTTAATAAAACTCTCACACTCAAACGACTATGTGCCTTATCAATCTACTAACTCATACTCTCTCTATTCTTCATCTTTCTCTAACTCATCAAGTCTACGACATAGAGTGTTTGCAAGAGTTTTAGTGCTCTTCTACCTAATGACTAGCTTATCGATCCTAGCATTAGACTTTCCTATCGTGTCAGCTAGCGTAGCCATTAGGCCTCGAGTCTGCTCGACAGTCTGATCAGTCATAGAGCTAGATTCTCTCAATCGAGTGTGCAGTTGCCACTGCTCACCTAGCCTTCTATCTAAGGAGTTTATCATCTTCTCTTGATCATATATCCTCTTCTCCTGTTCTTGTTGCTTCTCTTTTTGATCTTCTATCTCCATCCCTTGCTCTTCTATCATCTTCTCCAACTGCACTGTGGTAACTCTAGGCTGCTTAGGCTTGCGAGAAGAGGAAGAAGACGATGAAGATCTCTTCGTAGGAGGAGTGACACGAATCTGATCTGGGTTGGCTCTAACTCCTTCGAAAGCAGGATGAGGAGTGGTAGATTTGTATTTGGCGTAGGTTACATTTCCAAACTTGTTGGTCTTCAACCCCATCAGCATCTCATTGGGCTTGGGAGGAAGAAGAGCAATTTCTTTAGACACGTTGAACTAGCGAGATCTATTTGCGATAGTGTGGCGCGGAGGAGGTGGCTCTAGCCTAAGCGTAGAAACTTTGCGGGTGTAGAAAGATTGTTGTGGAGGGTGCTCCCACCGAGTTCCTGAGGATGCAAGGATGATCTCCTTTGATGGCATGGTGCAAGAGGCTTTGGCGGAATAACGGCGAGCGATTTTGGTGGAACAATGGCGAGAGCCATTGATCTGTTGTTGGAGTTGCGCTCATTGGAGTTGTTGCTGCGTTGGTTGGCCATTGGAGGAGGAAGAGAGCTTCGCTGCTGGTTGGAGGCTTCGTAGATGGAAAGTTACGAGTCTAGGGGCAGGCAGGGGCCTGGTTTTATAGTCTAGATCAGCTTGCAGAAGGGTTCAATCTAGATTGGATGGCTTCGGTACGAGGGACGAAAAATTCGTAGATCACGGCTGCATAACTATCAAGAGGATAAGATAAGAAGGGACTCGAGAGGCGACGCAGGGCGAACCATGCCCAGAGGGGGCTGGTCGGCCTATCCTCAGGAGATCCCACAACCAACTTTCTCGTGGCACCTAATAACTCTTAACTAACCTCTAAAAACTATCCCTCGGTGTACGAAATGTATCAAAGGTGGCAGATATGTAATATTTAAGGAAAAACGAGGAATTGGATGACATCCAACTCCTCAGGACTTTTGTCAGATTCTAGAAAAATTTTAAGGCGTTGTCCATTTACCTTTAATAATGTACCTTCATCATTTTGAAGTGTTACTGCTCCATGTGATGAAGTTGCCACCACCATGAAAGGCCCTTCCCACTTGCTTCATAGCTTTCCATGTCCGAATAGCTTTACCCTAGAATTAAAAAGTAGTACCTTGTCTCCTAGAGTGAAACTCTTCTTCTTAATTCTTTTGTCATGCCACCTTTTGGTTCTTTCTTTGTAAATCTTCGCATTGTGGTACGCTCATTCACGCCATTCATCGAGTTCTGAGAGTTGCATTTTTCTTCTAACTCCTGCAGATTCTAAATCCATGTTCCATCTCTTGATCGCCTAGTGGGCCTTGAATTCAAGCTCTACTGGTAAGTGACAAGTCTTTCCGAAGATGATTTGATAGGGGGGCATTCCTAATGGTGTCTTGTAGGCTATGCGGTAGGCCCACAGTGCATCAGGAAGCTTATCTTTCCACATCGTTCCCATCTCGTTGACTGTCTTCTGTAGAATATTCTTAATTTGCTTATTTGATGTTTCTGTCTGGCCACTTGTCTAGGGGTGATAAGGAGTAGCAACATTGTGATGGATCCCATGTTTTGACAGATACTTGCGAAAGTTCTTATCAGTGAGTTTGGTTCCTCCATAACTAATTACCATTTTGGGTACTCCAAATCTTGGAAATATGGTTTCTTCAAACATCTTCTTAGAGCTCTTGGCGTTCGCAGCATGACATGGCAAGGCTTCTACCCATTTGGAGACGTAGTTGACCGCAACCAAGATATACTTGCAATTTCTTGACTTGGGAAATGGCCCCATGTAATCGATTCCCTAGACATCAAAGAGCTCAATCTAAAGGTTGTTGGTGAGTGGCATGGCATCTCTGGTGTTGAAATTACCGTGCCTCTGACATGATCCACACCTCTGGACAAAGTCCTTTGTATTTTGGTACGTGGTTGGCTAGAAGAATCCACTTTCCCAGATATTTTTCATGTGTTCAGAATGCTCCATAATGTCCTCCATATGGTGATGAGTGACATCGTTCAATGATCTTGAGTCCTTCTTCCACTGGTACACACCTTCTGAGCAACCCATCTGAGCATACTCTGAAGAGGTACGGTTCATCCCATAGGTGAATGCAACTTTCATAAATGAGCTTCTTTTCGTTCCCTCCTGGTGGTACATAACCTGCAACTATAAAATTGACAATGTCTGTATACCAGGGGTCAGATCTGTTAACTTGAAAGAGCATGTCATCCCTTAGTGAATCATTTATGGGCAATTCCTATGGATCTTTAAATTGCATTCTAGACAAGTGATCAGCAACAGAATTTTCTACTCCCTTTTTATCTTTTATTTCTAAGTCAAATTCTTGGAGTAGTAAAATCCATCTAATAAAATGTGGTTTAGCATCTTTCTTAGTGAGCAAATATTTAAGTGCAGCATGATCAGTGTAAACAATCACCTTAGCTCCAACCAAGTAAGATCTAAACTTATCAATAGCAAAAAAAACAGCCAGGAGTTCTTTTTCAGTAGTAGCATAATTAAGTTGAGGTCCTATCAAAGTTTTGCTAGCATAAGCAATTGCATGATGCTTTTTATCTTTATATTGTCCTAGCACTGCTCCTACAGCATAATCACTTGCATCACACATAATTTCAAAAGGAAATGACCAATCCGGTGGTTGAATGATTGGTGCAGAAGTGAGTGCGAGTTTCAAAGTTTCAAAAGCTTTCAAGCATGCATCATCAAATTCAAAGGGTACATCCTTAGCCAGTAGATTTGTAAGCGGTCTTGCAATATAAGAAAAGTTTTTAATAAACCGATGATAAAATCCAGCATGGCCTAGAAAACTTCTAATCCCCTTGACATTGATAGGAGGATGTAGTTGTTTAATTACTTCAATTTTAGCTTTATCTACCTCAATTCCACATTTAGAAATTAAGTGTCCCAGCACTATTCCCTCTCTAACCATGAAATGACATTTTTCCCAATTAAGGACTAAGTGCTTTTCTTCACATCTTTGCAAAACCTTGTCTAAATTTTCAAGACAATCATCAAAAGTTTTTCCATAGACAGAAAAATCATCTATGAAAACTTCCATAATTTCTTCGATTATATCAGAAAATATAGACATCATACATCTTTGAAAAAAGGCAGGTGCATTACATAATCCAAAAGACATTCTACGGTAAGCATAAGTTCCGTATTGACATGTAAAATTGATTTTGCTTTGATCATCTGGGTGGATTGGAATCTGATGATATCCAGAGTACCCATCAAGAAAACAAAAGAAAGAGTGATTTGCTAAACGTTCTAACATTTCATCAATGAAAGGCAGCGAAAAGTGATCTTTCTTTGTTGCCTTATTAAGTTTCCTGTAATCTATACACATTCACCAACCAGTGATGGTTCTTTGTGGAATTAACTCATTCTTCTCATTTTTAACTACAGTCATGCCTCCCTTCTTAGGCACAACTTGAACAGGGCTCACCCACTCACTATGTGGCATAGGATAAATAATCCTGGCGTGCAAGAGTTTCAAAACCTCTTTCTTTACTACCTCTCTCATCGCATTGTTAAGTCTTCATTGAGGTTCTCTAGAAGGTGTAGCATTAGGATCAGTAGGAATGTGATGGGTGCAAAGAGCAGGGCTGATTCCCTTAAGATCTTGGAGTGAATAGCCAAAAGTTGATCTATGCTTTTCTAAGACAGTGATCAGATGAAATGTCTCTTCTTGAGAAAGTTTATCATTTATGATCACGGGAGATTCCAGATCATTGTTTAAGAAAGCATATCTAAGGCCAGCAGGTAGGGGTTTTAACTCTATGGGAGGTTTAGGTGGTTCTTCGAGGAAGTCTAAAGGATCAGGAACAGAAGGATGATCTTCTTCCTCTATGAAGAATTCAGCATCTTCTTCAAGCTTAGGTTGTTCTAAAGTTTCAAGGGATGCTTCCTTAATTTCTTCCATAGGATCTATCTTGGGACATGGATCCCTCTCAGTATTTAGGGAGTGAATGATTGGTATGGATCTTTGAAGATTTTTCCTAAGACAAATATTTAATTTCCCTGTTTGACCTTCGAGAAGAAGTCTTTGGATTGGTTGACCTATCAGGAGGTCGAATTCAATGATGTCATAGATATAAAAGCTCATACGCACTAGAATTCCTTCTACCATGATAGGTAGGACATATAAAATTCCTAAACTAGGAAGAATATATCCTGAGGGGCTTTTTAACAATTTTGTTATTGGGGTCAATGGCATGTAACTCAATAAATCTTGAGCAAAAGATGCAGACATGATGTTGACACCCACAACAGGATTATAAAGAGCTTCGAAAGGTTCCAGATTAATTTGGCATTGAATGGAAGTGGAAGGTGAATCTAGGCGAATCACTTCAGAAGAAAGCTCTGATTCTTCCAACCATTCATGGCTTAGTACAGAAGCTAGATTTTTCGTAGTCTTTGTAAGGAAAGCGTGTTCAGTAAACTACAAAAGTTCTTTGGGATAAGGTTTTGATTTCTGAGGCTTCCTTATAAGGTGATAATTTGAGGTATTTCCAAATTCAGAAAAATATTCATCCTCGAATTCAAACACATTCGCTGAAACTAGGGTCTCCCCTGTATCAGGAATTATAGCTGAAGGTTGATATGGATTAGGAAAGGATTCAGGCTTAGCTATTTGTTTTTCTATAAGTTCTTGTGGTGGCTTAGCTTCATAGGTAGGAGTAATTTGTGAAAGGTTAAGCAGTAATTCCCTTGCTTTAGTAGCTGGGGTATGCAGAAAGGATCCATTTGAAGCTAAGTTAAGAAATGTAGTTGTTTCTCTATTCAGGCCCATATAAAAATGTTGAAGAAGAATAGGGTCTGGGATAGATAAAGATGGACCAGAGCAGACAAGAGTATCAAATCTCTCCTAGGCAGCAATTAGAGACTCATCACTTTCTTGTGTGAAGGACAATATCTCTAAGCGTAGGCAAACGATTTTAGAAATTGGAAAGAATTATAAGCAAAAGCTAGAACATAAATCCTTCCAATCCCCATCCTTACTTGGTGCGGTTCGATCATACCAGGTTTTAGCTTTCTCTTCTAAAGAGAAAGGAAAAAGCTTCCATCTTAGGGTTTCATCGGACATGCCTACAATGTGTAGGCATGCACAGGTCTGTTCGAACTCGTTTAGGTGAATGTGAGGATTTTCATCTTCCTTGCCTAAAAAGGATTGGCTCTTAACCATTTCTACCAAACATGGTCGTAGTTCATAGCTCTCAGAAAGAATAGGCTTAGCTAATTTTGGGAGGTCTAAGTGTACTATGGTGGGGTAGATATACTGGTTGAGTGGAATGGAATCTGTGGAGCTAGTGGATGGCTCTAAGAAATCCATGGGTAAAAAGATAAAAGTATAGTACAAGATTAAGCTTGACTCAAGATGAACTTAGCACCGCTCCCCGGCACGGCGCCAGAAATGCTTGTTGGTATAAATTAATGCACACTCTACTTTATCCGTAAGCGCACAGATAACGTCTACCGATGTAGCACTTCACCAGGATGACCTAGTTTTAATATCGAACCCAAAGGAATGGAGTATGGTCTTCTTAAGTCTTAAGCTTTAATCCTTGAGTAGCTATCAAGGACTGAGAATTTTGAAGGTAGAGGGGATCACTAAGGCTGTCTAATTCTACTTCAAGTATGAAATGCTAATAGTGTTCTTGATGGGGAAATTGTCATAGGAGGTCATAAGCAGAGTATGAATTATCCTACCAATAAATTATCCTGCTAGTCCTACAAACGGGATAGTGGGCTATAGAAGAATCAATAAGGCTATAAGAGTCACCCTTGCGAACTACCACTGAAATCCGGAATATAGGGTACATTCATGAGCTATCAAGTCTAAGCACCACACACCCTCTAACTCCTCTAATCCTAGCGCTACTAGAATTAAAGTACTCAAATGAGTCACAAACCTCAAGAACAATATGAACAATAAGAACAACTTGAAAATAGACGTTGATTACCAGGGAGATCTAGATGCAAGATCTTGAAGAACTTGAATCAACAGGTACAACATGTTGAAGAAGATCCGACAGGCTAGAGCTCCTTCTAAATCTCCTCCTCTTCTCTCTCTCTCTTCTAGTTCTAATTCAAGACTAGATTCTATTCCTAAACTAGAGGGAGAATTAGTCTTCTTCTTGATCGCTGGCTCTTCAATCCTTCTCCTATGATTTCTAATTCTGTTGGAGGTTCTAATCTAGAGAGATTGAATGAGGCCTAGGGGTCTAGAGGCCTCTTTATATAGCCCTAGGGGATCAACCGTGGCCCTTGGATGAAACCGACCTTCACGTAGGGTTGAGATGCATCATAGGAGGCGGTAGAGGCAGCTTGCAAAGGAAGGAGTCATGGCAGCGTGGGGGGAGGCTGGCCGGCCTAGGGTTAGGGCTAGTCGGCCCCACCTGGCAGCAGGTCGAGGTGGGCTGCCTTGTGGAGTCCTCTGTGTCTTATAGAATGTCCTTGTGTGGCCGTGACATGGAGATAAGTCTGATAGGCATGGGTTCCTTCTCATGGAAGATATCCTTTTCCTGCATTTTCCTGTTTAATCCCTAAAAAATCACAATTCACCAAAACTCATGGAAATTGTCAGTAGAACCCCTATTCTAAGGTGGGAATCATATTTTTATCCTTTTTATATGTTTAGTTGATGGTTTACAATGATAGTTAATTACCGTCAACAGTGTTGATTATACTGATCTCAACAAAAATGGCCCTAAAGACCCCTTCGGCTTACCTCGCATAGACGAGGTCGTTGATTGCACAGCCGGCTGCGAGCTCTTGTCCTTTCTTGATTGCTACTCTGGTTACCACCAGATCGCTCTCCACAAGAACGATCAGATCAAGACGTCCTTCATTACACCGTTCGGCGCCTACTGCTACATGACTATGTCGTTTGGGCTTAAGAACGCGGGGGCCACATACCAGCGCACTATCCAGCAATGCCTTGTTGATGAAATCAAGGATGATCTGGTCGAAGCCTATGTCGATGATGTGGTCATGAAGACCAAGGAGGCTCACGCCCTGGTCAACAATCTCCAGCGTACCTTCACGGCTCTCAACAACTACCAATGGAAGCTTACACCAAAGAAGTGTATCTTTGGAGTCCCATCTGGTATATTATTGGGCAACGACGTCAGCTACGATGGCATATGCCCCAATCCGATAAAGGTAAAGGCCGTTTTGGATGTGCAGCCTCCCAAAAACGTCAAGGATATCCAGAGGCTCACTGGATGTATGGCCACCCTTAGTCGCTTCATCTCGTGACTAGGCAAAAAGGGTCTGCCTTTCTTTAAGCTACTCAAGGCTTTAGAGAAGTTTGTTTGGTCGAAGGAGGCTGATGCTGCCTTCACGCGGCTCAAGGAATTCTTAACCTCACCTTCGGTCCTTACAGCCCCTCAGAAAGACGATGTTCTTCTTCTCTACATTGCGGCCACCGACCACGTGGTCTCTATAGTCATCGTGGTCGAGCGTGAGGAACCCGGCCACGTGTACAAAGTCCAGCGCCCTGTTTACTTCATCAGCGAGGTGCTCAATGAGTCCAAAGCCAGGTACCCTCAAATTCAGAAACTGATCTATGCCATCCTGATTACATCCTGAAAGTTGAAACATTACTTCGACGGATATCGGGTGGTGGTCAAGACCAGTTTTTTGCTTGGGGACATCATCCGGAATAAGGACGCTAACAGATGTATTGTCAAATGGGCGATGTATTTCGATGGCTCCTTGAACATTGATGGCGCAAGAGCAGGCGTGCTCTTCATTTCACCAACCAAAGAACAGTTCCGCTACATCCTCAGGATCTATTTCTCTGCATCTAACAATGCTGCAAAATACGAGGCCTGCCTCCACGGCATGCGGATTGCGGTCGAACTCGGTGTAAAATGTCTATATGTTTATGGCAATTCGGCCCTAGTCATTAACCAGCTTAACAAAGACTAAGACACGACTAGCGAGAAGATGGATGCCTATTGCAAAGAAATCAGAAAGTTGGAAGGCAAATTCTATGGCATCGAGTACACCCATGTGGTCTGGGACAAAAACCAAGCAGCTGACGAGTTGTCTAAGTTAGGCTCATCCTGAGCTCAAGTCCCACATGGCGTGTTTGTCCAAGACCTTGTTAAACCGTCTATCAAGGAAGAAGCAGATCAGGTGGTCGAGAAGCCTCCAGACCAGCCTCTAGTGGCTACGGTTCCCCCTTCGAGCATTACGAAATCCTTTCTGACCACACCAGCAGTACCTCCAACCACTAACACTGAAGATTGGAGAGTACCTTTTATCAAGTTTTTGCAGGATGGGACCGAATATGCTGATCAAACAGAGAACGAGCAGCTCATGTGCCGCAGTAAGCAGTACCTACTGGTCGATGGTGTCCTGATGCGCAAAAATGCAAAGGAGGAAGTTCTAATGAAGTGTATCACTCGAGAAGCAGGTATTCAACTGCTCCATGAAATTCACAGTGGTACTTGCGGCAATCACGTCGCCTCTCGGACCCTAGTAGGCAAAGCCTTCCGAGCAGGTTTCTACTGGCCATCTGTAGTGGCCGATGCAGAGAAGCTGGTACACCGCTGCGACGGATGCCAGTTTTTCACCAAACGAATTCATGTGCCAGCACATGAGATCCAAACCATACCAGCCTCCTAGCCCTTTGCATGCTGGGGACTAGATATGATTGGTCCTTTCAAGTCGGCCCCTGGTAATTTCAAATGTGTCTTCGTGTTGATTGACAAGTTTTCTAAATGGATAGAGTACATGCCTTTAACCAAGGCATCCTCAGAGAAGGTGGTCAAATTTCTCGATCGGATTATACACCATTTTGTCCTCCCCAACAACATAATTACAAACCTGGGGACTCAGTTCATGAAATACGTGTTCTGCGATGAAAGAAGCATAGTCATGAAATACGTGTCAGTGGCACATCCCAGAGCTAACGGACAGGTTGAAAGGGCCAACGGCATGATTCTCGACACGCTGAAAAAGAGATTGTACAGGAAAAACGACAAAGCCCCTGGAAGATGGCTTAAAGAATTGCCAGCTGTGGTCTAGGGACTGCGAACCCAGCCCAGTCGCAACACTGGCGCTTCCCCATATTTCATGGTCTACGGCATAGAAGCAGTACACCCTACAGATATCGCTTTCAGATCATCGTGTATTGAGAATTTTGATGAAGATAGATCTGACAAAGCACGGGAACTCGAGGTCAACTGCTCTGAGGAACGACGGCTTGACTCTTGTGTCCGTACAGCCAAGTACCTTGCTATTCTATGTAGATACTACAACAGGAATGTCAAAGAATGACTCTTTGTGGTCGGGGACCTGGTCTTGAAGTGGAAAACAAACCAAGAAGGCATGCACAAGCTTTCATCTCCTTGGGAAGGACCGTTTGAGGTCATCGAAGTCACCCGGCCTACTTCATACAGGTTGGCTCACCTCAATGGTACTGAGGTACCCAACTCCTGGCATATTGACAAGCTCAGGCGTTTCTACCTGTAGAACGCATAAATAAAGATATGTACCCTTCTTGTACTCTGATTATTTCAATAAAGCATATATTTTGTCCTTCGATCACTCTAACGTGTTTATCTAGAGTCTCCTTTCTTTCAATACTTTTATAAAAGACCAGTTGACAGACCCACCATTCTTTCTCAAGTCCTCGGAGCTAGCCTTGTCTTCGATTTCTCCCCATGCGTGCACATGATCAGCTCTCTACGCTCCGAGTGGTCGGCAGGCGCTCCCTGGTTCGACCTGTGCGCTCTTACGTGCGAACAGGCTCCGCGCCTCGCACTCGGACCTCAGGATGGTTAGGGCCATATGGATTCCATAGGATGACGCATCTACCAACTGATACAACTAAACTAGAACACTTATACATTCTAACTTAGTTATCAAACAGCAATATAGAAGCTTAATACGTTTTTCAACATAAACAACACAAGCTTACATTGCTGCAATAGTACTTTATTACAAGCTTGCCTGACGAGGCACAAGTTTACAATAAACTAAACTATTGCCTGCTCTACAGCTATAGGTAACCAACTACTCGACGATCGGTGATCGGGCTAGATTTCGCTACCAACTATCTATAGTTGTGGTGTTGCCTCCGCTAGTCGAGCTTGAGCCATAGGAGTCTGGCTAGTCGTGACCGCAGGCTCCAACTACTCCTTACTTATAGACTGCTCAGCCTAGGACTGGCTGGTCAAGACCGCAGTCCTAGGTGGTCGACTTGAAGACCCCGGAGCAGACATCGTCGGCGTCCCTTGCGACGGTGGTGTTGGTGTTCCGCACAGGTTTATATCGCCAATGATTGTTGTCGCCAGCTCAGTCAGTTGGCCCCACAGCTCTCCCGCTTCCTCTACACCAACTTCCTTGGGGTAGCCCTTGGCAAAGCGCGTGAAGTCGACCAGGGGATAATGCGCGCGCACCATGCTTAGCACATGGGCGCTCGCAAATTCTCCAGCCTCCTTCACGAACTGTTGCAGCCAATCCCAGGCGAGTTGACACTTGTCTATTACTCCTCGCTGCTGTACCCGAGGCTCATCTGGCGGTAGTCCTAGATTGAGCAAGTCGAGCACTAGCCTGATCCCCCGCACCATCTGCGTGCAGCGATCCTTCTAGAGGTCGTGATCCTTTTGCAGCTCCACAATGTGCTTCTTGGCATTAATCTTCAATTATGCACAAGGGCATTCTGGTCAAAACAATGCCAAAGGACATACATTGACTCATGAAACCAAGATCAGGAAAGCGGCCACTTACTGGTTATCTCTTGGTTTTTGGTATTCACCTCCTCGGTCATCTTCATTGACTGGTCTCGGAGTTGTGCGTGGTCCTCTACCAGCCGAGCATTCTCCGCTGATAATTAGGCACTCTCCTTGGCCAGGCGCGTGTTTGCCTCTTGAAGCCTGGTGACTTCCTCCGCCAGGTCTACAACAAGCTCTAGAAAACACATAAGTACATACCAACAATATTTTTCAGTGTTTGTGGGCGCGCGGCTAGGATAAGTTACCTGTTCTTTCCCGCTCTTTCTGACCAAACTAGAGAACAGCATTGAGCCTTTGTGACTCGATTTCTGCCTGGTCCTTTTTAGCGGTCTCGAGCAGCTTGCGCAGCCAATCCACTTCGGCTGTCAGCTCCTTATTGTCTTCGGAGATGCCTTGAATCTGGCCAAAGCACCGTTTATGGTACTTTGCAGTCTTCATGAGGCCCTATGACCCAAATACAATACCAGATAAGCAAGACTATAGATTTCAATTGGTCTACAACAGTGATTACGGAGTACACTTACCTGTACTTCTCCGATGAGCCGTCTTGCTGCCCGCTCCACTCTCTCCGTCTCCTCATCGATGGAGATCTCTTTCTGGCAGACATAGTGGTCTCCACGCTCATGGCAAACGTATACGTGTTGTCGCCCGTCTAGCGGATGCCCCTAGATTTTCTCGATGACGTCGTCATCAGACTCTGTCGCCTGCTTGGCACTGGTTTGCTTTCGCTCTTGGTGTAGCCCGACGAGTGACGACGTCGCCGCTGATTTTCCCCTAGCTGCGGCGTCAGGCAGACCACCTTGCGTCAAACACGTGGTGGCCGTGGTCTGCTCAGGCATGCTCTGATTGGTCCTGGGGACTTTCCTTTCACTCGGTGTCCCCGAAAAACTTTGATCGGGTGCCACCTGCTCCGGCGCCTCCTGTACGGGCACCTGCTCAAAAACTTGCTCGGGCACTTCCGTGTTCGTCACGTTCACCGCATCTTTGCTCACTATCGCAGTGGTGGTCGACGCGGTTGCCCCAGTGGTGCCCAGCTGCTCGGGCCTCTCTGTTGATGCCAAGCTAGCACGTGACATTAGAATAGTTACCTTTACTACTTATACGCTCGCTACTACTATTGATGCAGTATTGAATGAGTTTTCAAGAACTCATAGATCCGAGCTCCGGTGGATGGTTGTGAAGGCACGACGCCGCGGCTTCCCCTAGCTTGTGTGTTGGGTGGAGGAACCCTAGCCTCCATCCTATGGTGGTAGCCTGGCTTGCTCTTCAGCTGTCCTCACGCCGGGTGTCGGCCCCGCTGGTGGCATCTGGCCCTCCTGCGGCCCCTTTGCCGGTGGGGTCGATCCCCCTGCGTTGTCTGCTCGCTCCTCCTCTTCCTAGGGTTGATCATGTAGGCACTTGCGTCCTCATCCTCTTTGTCTGCCGACCAGTCTCGCACCATGTGACAGTGCTTCCTAGTCGAGTCTTCTAGGGCCTTGTCTGTCTGAGAGCTTCTGGCCCTCTTCTTCGACTGGTCGGCGGTGACTGGACTTTTCCCCATTTCTGCTCAGGCCCCGGCTTCATGGTCGTCCTCGACATCCACATAGCACTGTTGCACATTCAGTGGGGGAGGCTCCATGCTCTACGGGTGCTCCACTCTAGGCGCCAACGACACATACAGGTTGTGCCTCTCCACGTCGTGCACCTGCATACATGACAAACAACAAAAAATAGGACTTATTACTCTACGGTGGTCGGTGACACTTTTTGGAGCTAAGGAGTTGGTTTGTTTACCTTTGGGGCTGGTCGGATGAGCTTATATGCGTGCTGGTCTTGCTCGGGCGGGAGTAGCTCTGGTCTACCAGATTGAACAACTCTCCAATCCGGTGTATGACTTCATCATGGTCCAGATCCTCCGACCGCATCCTCATCTAGTCAGCCGAGCCTTGGTACTCGTACCCAGCGTGCACCCTCCTCTGGCATGGCTGCACCCAACGGCTGATGAAGTTCCCAGCCACAGCCGATCCATCAAGCTGATTCCACAGGAGCAGCGCCATCAGCTCCTCCACTTGCCTAGTCAGCTCTGGTCGCTTGTTCCAGGCTACTCTCTTGTCTGGAATGTACCCGACATCGCACAGCATGGAACTTTCGGGCTCTTCGCAGGTGTAAAACCATTTCTTGTACCAATCGGTGAGAGATGTGTTCTAGGGACAGTTGAGATACTCTTGTTTCATCCCATCTCGGAGGGTCAGATATACTCCATCGATGATTTTTGATCCGCCTTGGGACCCTTCCTTCCTCAAGCAGAACAGATATCTAAAGAGGTTGAAATGGGGTTGCATTCCCCCATACGCCTCACAAAGGTGGATGAAGATAGAAACAAGGAGGATAGAGTTGGGATGCAGATTGCAAATCCCAATCTCATAATGCAGTAAGAGACCCTAGAGGAACGGATGGACAGGAACCCCAAAACCCCGCTTGAAGAAATCTTTAAAAATAACTATCTCACCAGGCTAGGGATTGGGGTAGCTGTCGCTGCTCGCTGGCCGCCATCCACCAAACTCCCGGTTGTGAAGCACGCCCAGGCCGACGAGGTCATTGATGGTTGCTTCGGTGGGCTTCGATTTCCACCACTCCTTCCTCATCATCTTGGCCCTTTTCGCCACCTCCAACTTGGCCATATTCTACCTCTCTCACCTCTTTGCCTTGGCTTTGATGGTGTATAGAGAGTGCGTTGCTCCTACCGGCGACAAGATGCGCTAATGGCGGCGGCGAAACTAGATTAGGGCACGTGGGTTGGAGGAAGACGGCGGTTGCTTTTCAAATGTGACTGTTGGGTGTAAATGGGGAATGGCCGCACTGTGGCTATTTATCTCTTTGATTGAGCCATTACACCTTACCAAGATTGTTGGGATACGTGCACAAGAAACGTGGCATGATCCTTTGGGTTTCTAATGTTGTTTCGGTTACTGTGCCAGTAAATGCGCCCCTCATTTTCTCTGCGGAGAGGGCCCACTCTAGCATGCTACGTCTAACGGACGGTTCATTGTGACACTGACAAGACAGGCGAGTGTGACGGTAACGTCACATCAGTCAACTTTTTGTGCCATCATGTCAAAGCAAGGAAGCAAGACAAATGCTAATTAAATATTTTGAGTCGACCGGGACGACAGTAAGAGGTGCTCGGGGACTGGTCTAGCTACACACAGACCATCGAGCACGTTATACTCCTCAAATAGGCTTGGGGACTCATCGACCACGTCTCCTGCTTGGGGACTCATCATCCAAACCTCACGCTGTGCTCAGGGACTGCTTTGACCACTCTCTGACCAAAGCTTGACGGCTGATTTCCTTGGCTACATGTGAAAATTGACTCACATACAGTTGAGAGATCAGAGCTTTTTATACCTTGCTACAAGGTTCCTACTTCGCCTTCCAGCAAGCTCGGGGACTACATCGGTACGATGCACCTATCGGTACATCTCAGTATCCAGTTTCCAAGAAGGTTCATTTTAGACCCTGGCACCACGTGCCTACATCACCTACTACTAGGCTCGGGGACTAAGTGAGCACACTTCACCTGCTGGTGAATGTGTTTATTTTTTGACCCCTACGCTTTGTTTACCCTGCTTACATTTCTTTTCAGAAATACAAGTGGGCACACTTCATCTGGAAGGAAATCTTTTTCTTTTTTTCTCTGAGCACCATACATTCTTCGAACAACCCACTTTCTCCGATAACAACGGTGATCGGCTGTATTATAAGTTGGTCGGATGCCTGCAATAGCTGCTTGGATGGTGTTTTGACTGGTCGGAGACGTCAAGAACTCAAGCCTCACTATTTGGAGAAGGTCAAGACGGCGAGTTGCATCATAATGTATAGTGCTCAAAGACTAGCTGTGGGGGTATTAACCCCTATACCCTTACAGCTAGACTTGGGCTGGCCCAGACCAGAGGGCCCGGCCCACTAGAACATGACATGTGGCCCAGTCGATCTGCTCTGCGTCCCACGCAAGGAAGGAAAGCAAACTTAGAGATCAAGCAAGATCCTGGTTGGTTAGAATAGGAATCCTTATCCGGACAGCTATGGCAATTGTAACCGAGCAGGATTAGTTTCTAGATTTGTAACCCTGCCCCCCAGACTATATAAGGCGGGCAGGGGACCCCCTCAAAGGACATCTCAACACATCTCATTATATGTAACAATACAGATCAGACGCAGGACATAGGTATTACGCCCTCACGGCGGCCGAACCTGGATAAAAACCTTGTGTGTCTTGCGTCACCATCTAGTTCATAGCTTGCGCACCTGTCTACCGACAAATCACTACCTTAGGCATACCCCTTGGTAGACTGCCGACCAGATTTCATCGACAGCCCGCAACCACGATGAGCTGACACTAGAAGTCTTCTTCTCCTTCATTCCTTCTTCAACGTCTGGAGGCCAGTACCCCATAAACTGCTCAACCATGTCCTTCTAGTTTGTTGGGTCTACCGTGCCTGTGACTGCCGAACCGTCCAACCGAAGGCCCAAAACGAAGCCAACGTCCTTGAGCAGCACCGACTCTCTCCACAGGGTAGGTGGAAGCTATGGTTCTCTAGGCACCACCGGTCGATGAAGGCGGTGAGGAGGGGACCATCCATGTCCAGTAGGCCAACATTGATAGCTCTAGCCAACCCAAGGAAACCAGCTCCTGCTCTTGCGATGTAAGGGGCGTACCGCTCGTCCCACTAAAGCGGTCTGTGAGTTCATGGACGCAACAGACCCAATGCCTACAAAAATACATGAGAAAGTGCATTTATTTTTAGTCAAATGATTAGGAAAAGTAGAATGTAATGTTAAATAAGTAGAATTGTACTTGTATTCCCATTACATACATGAAAATGATATTTTGTGGGTAAATCACTTACCGAACGCTTGTCCACCAACAAGTGCGCTCGGTGGTCGTTGTCGTAGTACGTCGAAGAAGGGGGAAGTCCATGTGCGCCATGCTTCAATTGTCCAAAACATTTGACAAAGTTAGAATATGTCAAAATTAATGCAAAAAACTACATCATTCAACAACATATAATAAATTGCATGCAATATATAAGCAACAAGTAATTTACTGTATATCTTTCTAACCTTCCTCCCACTAGTACTACCGATCCGTGTTTGTGCATGACTTGACTTCTTATGCTTGTTATGTGTGGCAGAGGTATGACTAGTTTTGTGGCATTTTGAGCAACGGACGTGTCCTAGAGCCTCATCAAAATCGCCATAGCCATACATATCTTCACCATACCCATTTGATTCATCCATAACTCCTCAGAGGCACTTTTTCTTCCTTCTACCCTTCTTTGTCTTGAGAAGGTCCGGGTCAGGAACATAATCCAACCTGTAGTACTCGGGCCATTGTGTGGGATCTAGGTACGGCTTGAAGCTCGACTGCCACACTTTTAGAGTGTTTGACATGAGGTAAAAATGAGACATGAACTTCTCACTTTTATGGTCTATACCCCTGCATCTGCAAGCAGTAATGACATGGGAGCAAGGAAAATGGAGGAGTTGTGGAATGTTACAAGAGTATTCGGCTTTATCAAGGTCCACCCTATAATTCCTACCACCATACTTCTCGCCCCTCGGGTTTGTTCCTCCGGCTGATCTGATATTGTACACTAACCTTGATGGCCCATAAGCCTCGCCCACTTGGTTACAAGCTATCATCTCCGAGAGTTCCAAGTGCTTTGTACCCGCTCTTCCCCATTTCTCTTTGGATGCCTTTGCTATGTTCCATCGCTTCACAAAGTATTCATTACACTTGTTGAACAAGTACTCCACAATACCTGACACGGGGACTGCACGGATACCCTTGAACACCTTGTTGAATGATTCAGAAGAATTTGTAGTCAGCACACCGTACCGAAGACCACCAGCAACAAATGCAAGAGCCCACTTCTCCCTTTGAGGCATTTGATCCTCAAGCCAACTCTTTGCCCTGCCATTGAGAACCTTCTGTAACTCACCAAGCGTCTCTTCGAACTTATCCTTTGTTCGACAACCACATAGTGACTTCAACTTCTTTAATACCTCTTTTTTCTTCTGTCACCTCCAAATGTTGGCAGCAAAGTGCCTCATGCACCACCGATGCTCAAGAGGAGGGCATCCATCTATGTGCTCTTTTGCAGCTGTCAGGAGACTATGATGTCGATCTGAGATCATGCATATGTTTGTAGAAGAATGAAGCACATTTTGTCTCACAAGTTTCAAAAACCAACACCAACTGTCATCATTCTCACCCTCAGCCAAAGTGAATGCTAAAGGGACAAGTTGATTGTCTGGGTCCACTCCAATGGCAATCATCAATACACCCTTGTACTTGTCTGTTAGGAATGTACCATCAACTAGTACCAATGGCCGACAATGCTTAAAGGCCTGCGCCAATTGCTCAAAACACCAAAAAACTCTCTGTAGAACATGCTTCGGAATGCCATCCATGTCCATCACAATGCGACCCACATAAGGATACCACCTAAGGCTTAGGTTGTAGTGCTTCATCCCACTTAGAATCTGAGGAACTTGATTGTACACCTCTTTCCAATCCCCCTATAGTAACTCTATAGCATGTTGCTTTGCCCGCCATGCCTTTGAGTACTTAAATCTATAACCAGTGAACCCAAATATGGTCTCGATCATGCTATAAACAGATGTGCCACTATCAGCCCTAACCATGCCAACAAGATGACGACCAAGGTAACATCCTGTGTTTTGGTCATGCACACCCTTCGGCTTTCAAGATCGACACGTGTGAGGTTGCTTCACATTGCTAATCTTCCACTTCTCATTCCTCTGCCTCCGAGCCCATAGACGCCATCCACATCCATTCTTGCAATGGACAGTGTACCTCTTATTCTTGTTGGAGTGCCTCACATAATACGGCCTGTGAAACCAAATGACATAATCCATAAGGAAAAACTTCAGATGCTCCAAAGTATCAAATAGCATTCCCTTCTTGATGTGCACCTCCTCACTATCTGCTACCTCATCACCCAACAATGACAAACCGGTGTCACATATTGCCTGGTCAACCTTACTAATGTCCAACAAATTTGGTACCGATGGTACCTCCACATGGACATCCTTCAATTACCTCAATTTGACGTCATTATACTCCATTCTCAACGAACCATCAGTTGGGACTCCGATTGTGTCAGCAAACCCTTCCTCACATCTATCACTTTCATTGTCGCTACTTGGCTCTATCCTATACTCGTCCTCCACCACATCATCCGAAGTCGTTGCCCCCGAAGTCAAGTCATCTTCATCCGCTGAGGCAAAATCAAATTTGTCATCCTCCGATCCTGCAGATATGTCGTCCATTCCATCTCCAATGCCATCGTCCTCATCAAACCTTGCTTCATCGAAATCATCATTCAAGGCACCCGCCTCAACTTCTTCAACAACAGCCGCCTGCAACTGTTCTTCTTGTGTAAGGTTGTCTACGGGCTCATCTACATTATCAACCATAGCCACCATCTTTGGGGTACAACCCTTCTCCACAACAACTTTGAAGCACCTAACACTAGAACTCTTCACAACCTCTACATAGTTCTTCCATTCATCGTGACATGACAAAGACATCAACACATAATGTGCTCGTTCTTTCCCACAGTCAAACCGACCTCTCAATCTTAGTGGCCACCCAAATTTATCATGACAGTGCCTAACCAAAGCATCAAAGGTAGGAGTTCTACTGAAGAACTCAACATGTTCTTGCATGCTTTCAAACTCCCCATTTTCTTTAACTTTGCCACCATGAAAGAATCGCACTAACCGATCCATCTACAAAATATGAACCAAACATATCAACACCGATAACAACTACACATTTACTAACCCCTACTATCTCACAGCGAAAACTTGACAACTGCATTACTATAAAACATAATGGAACAAACATACATACACAAATCCTTCAAATATCAACTTCCTACATCCATGCAACAAGAAATTTACGTCCAATCCGAGACTACACTATATGGTAACATTATTGCACACATCAAACAATAACAACGAACGCTTCAAAATCACATTCATAACATGCCAAAATTCTAAACCCTAGCAGTGCAACTACATAGGCAGCTAATCAACAAATGCAAGCACGAGATGTAGTACCTTGAGGTGTTCGTGCTCAGGAAGGAGGCCACAGGAGGAGAGGGGACGCCCCCGTGGTGGAGAGGGCGCTAGCCGGCGGCGGCGACGTCGCACCCGCCCATCCACAACGCCCAAAGGGCGGCACCGGGGGAGAGCTCCCTCCCTCTCTCTAGCACCTAGAGGAGAGGGGGAGAGAGGTGGAGGAGCAGGGGCGGCGGGGGAGGAGCACCGGCGGCATTCAAGGCGGCGGCACACTAGGAGGCGGCGGCGCCCTGGTGGACTCCCTCCGGTCGCCCTGGCACACAGAGAAAGAGAGAGACGAAGAGAATGGGCCGGGCCACCACACCTAAATCGGCATGTCGCGCCAGCACTACTGGCATGACACATGAGTCGCGCCCGACTCGCTGGCGCGACAAGGCAGGCCCCGCCACGCCAGCTTTGGTGCCGCCCTCAGTCACGCCAGCGCATGTGGCACGACAAAGTGGTATAGTCGTGCCACCTGCACTGGCGCGACGAAAAGGATTAGATTGTGCAAATATTTTTTTTTGTTTAATTTTAGAATATTGTTTAAAAAAGGATTAAATTTTAAAAAAAAATCCCACGGTGGTAGACACGAGCAAGCAAACCGCAGCAAAGAACTGCACTATGATATCCTGCCATATACATGTAGATATATCTCACTTATGTCCAATGAATATAATAATAATAATCATATATAGAAACATCTCTACTAATTGCAGCACACTTTATCCTACTACAACTTCATTCATCAAAGGAGCAAAAATTAAAGTAAAGTCCATTAATTAAGCACCTGAAATTCCATCTGATGCGTCATGCATGACAAGGCTCTCCAACGATCATTTTTCACCAATCTTGGACAATGACCTTTTCTTTGACCTCAACTGAAAAATCGAAGGACACAGATTAGATGAAAGAATGACCAAATGGCAAATGTGCTGACAGTAATTGAAGTATGACTGCAGATATAGTATGCAGAGCAATAAACTCATCATCAATTAAAAGTCTATTTTGTTATAGATACTATGACTGGAAAAGCAAAAAAAAATTATGATCACTTAAAACCAAGAATATACAAACGAAGGGGCAATAGTACACTTGATGACCCGTAATCCAATTATTCTGACAAGAAAATCTGAAAGAAATGACTACTCAAAGCAGCGATGCCAATGCAATGACCTTGACAATAACTCTGAAACAAAGTATTGTATAAGACGACAAAACAAACCTAGAAACATGGACAGCGCATCAACATCAACTAAAACCAATGAGCATGAAAAGTGACATATATAGTCTATACGATCTAACAAATTAAATTATTGAATGAACAAGTAAAACTGATGGTTCTCACCTCGTTGCTGTGCCCAGACTTCTTGCGGCAGTTGGTTGCCCTGTGGGGAAGCCGTGCATAGCACCTGCAGGAGAAAGACTGAATTTTTTTTATACGTGGAGAGGGATCAGAGTATGCGGCTGTGGCCTCTGCCGCCGTGCAGGACGCGGAGGCCCTGATGGCGTACGTACCACGCAGACGCCGCGCAGGGGGCATCGTGGAGCGGTAATGATATACAGAGGACGTCCGACTCGCGCCGGACGCTCCGTATCCACTCGCTCGCCCACATCCACTCGCTCGTCTCCTCCTCCATCTTATCCTCTCGCTCGCGCCCGCATGCCTCTTCCTACGAGCTGCTCCGCCGCTCCACCGCTCCAACGCGCGCCGCACCCGCACGCCTCCTCCCCCGTGCCGGTGAGCTGCCCCTCCCTTCCTTCCTCCCTCCCCCCTCTCCCTTCCTCCCCCGCTGCGACCTCCAGCTCCTCTATGCCGCCGGAGCCGTAGGCGATGGCGGCAGCTTCCGGCGAGCCGCGCGCGTCCCCTCCCTCCCTGCTCTCTCTCTCGCTCTCTTACCTCCATGTTTCCAGAGACGAGGACGACGGTGCGGTTCCGACGAGGTAGGTGGAGAGGAATCTCGATCTGAGGCCTCCCTCCCCCTCCTTCCTCCCTTTGGATCTCGATCTGGTCCCTCCTCTTCCTACCCCTCCTCCTCCTCCTTCTCCTCCTCCTCTGGATCTAATGGTTTGGTGGTGGCTAGGGTTCCGGCGAGCGGGTTCAGATCTCGCCGTTGTTGCAACGGTTCTCTGTGGATGTTGCATTAGTTTTGAGTCAATGTTGCAGTAGGTGTTCAGGTGTTGTAGTAATATGTTTCATTGTGTTTCAGCAGCTTCAGCAAAATGTTTCAGCTATTTTTCTTGTTTGTTTCAACAACATGTTCAAGGTGTTTTAACTCCATCGTCCCAGTGTTAGATCTTTTTGCCTTTTTTTTGTTGCAATTTATATGTTTCAACTGCTTGAATCTATTGGTGAAGCAGTTCGTTGGGCATTGTTGCAATACTACGTTTATGGTGTTTCAGCGTCTTTTCACCCTTATGTTGCAGCGGGCATGCGGGGGGACGAGCTGGGGGTAGGGAGCAGGCTGTGGTGGTGAGTTGACAGTGGGCGGATCCCGTGCGCTTGCGGGCGCCCCCGTCTTCCTTCCGCGGCGAGTGGAGGAAGGGCAGGCAGGTTCCTTTTTCTCTTTTCCTTTTTCACTTCTTCTGTGCAGGCAGCGCGGGGCGGGAGCTGGCGAGTGGGGGGGAGGGGGGGTGCGTCCGGACGCCGCCTGGAGCCGGGCATCCGGGCGCTAGCGGCCCCCTTCCTCGAGCCTTTGGTCTCCTAGTGGTGCGGATGCGGCTGCGGCCTCTGCTGCCATGTAGGACGCGGAGGCCCTGATGGCCTACCACACAGGCGCCGCGCAGGAGGGCACCATAGAGGGCGCGTCTTCTTTCCTCGGGCCTTTGGTCTCTTGGTGCCATGGGCCAATGCAGCCACCATCATCGAGGCTATGCAGAAGGATTTGGAGGGGAGATGCAGACGGAGAGGGAAACGGAAAGAGGCCATCGGGAACGTCATCGGCCGGGGGTCGCGAGGCCACGGCGGCGCGCGGGGGCAAGAGGAGGAGGGCGGACGCAGGCGAGGGCCGGTGGGATATGGGGCGCGCAGCGACGGGCGCGATGCCACGGAGGGGGAGCGCAGCGGAGGCCGGGAGCAAGATTGGCACAGAGAAGGAAACAACGGTGGGGAAAGAAGCATCGTGATTCATCGATATGGTAACCACCGTGGGTATACGGGTGGGTAAACAATCGCTCGGTGAAAAAAAATGCGAGCAAAGCGTGGCCGCAAGAGGGAAGACGTAAGATCTTACGCAAGATTACTAGTTGCTACGGGGTTTCATATGTCCCTGTTGTCCTTCTTCTGTGGGTCCACCTATCAAACTAAGGTGGGTAGAAAATTTTACGATAACAATGAATTTCAATTCCTTCGCTCCTTTATAGTATAGATAGATAGATAGATAGATAGATAGATAGATAGATAGATAGATAGATAGATAGATAGATAGATAGATAGATAGATAGGTTAAGATGGACTTCTGCCTAAATACATACACCTCACATGTGTCGTTTATATATCTATGCCTGTATTATCAAACAACTATAAAATTTCCCAAGTAAACATTTATTGGTGTGTAGGCCTATTCTAAACTCACTGTACCACAGTCCAAAATTAAAGTCAAATGTGGGTCATTAAAAATACCAAAAATACCGTTGGAAGATCTGAAGGTAAACATTTCTAATGGACGGTCACTGTGATTTCTAGTTTTCTCAACTGAACGTCAGCTTGTATTTTTATTTTGCTTTTCGTTGAACGGTTGGTAAATGTTACTATTTGGATTGAGCGATCTGTCGGTACATATGGATTGGGCTTGCTCGGGCTTCACAAGCCCAATTCATGCCTAATTTTTAGAGAAGCACACTCATTAGACCAAACCCTAGCACATCAAAACTTTACCTCCCCAATTTCTCCCTCGTCCGTTATCACAACTACCCTTCTTTTCTTCCTCTCTTGCACGACCACTGCAATAGTGCTATCATGCAATTCACAACACGTGGTGCGCTCGCCCCGACCCTGTCACCGCGAGCTCATCCACTGTGGTCTTTTGACACTCTCCCACAGCTGCCACCGCCTGCCCGCCATCTCCACATTGTGCTTGCCTACCCCTACCCCCAATCTAGCCATCCCATAGTGTACTTTGGTGTGCAACTATACTCATTCAACTACACCATCACCAATAGGTGGTTCCACACTTAGGACAAAGCTATTAATGATATGAAAGTAACAAATAATATAAATGTCTGTCTTTTAGTTAAATCCTTTGTTTAACATATGCCTAAGACGAATACTACTGCAAAAACACTTTTAAGAGGCACCACACTTCATTTACAGGCGGCAAAAAATGTCATCTCTATTAATGCATAGGCATAGGCACCTCATGAGTAAAGCAGCCTTTGTGAATGGATTTACAGAGGTTGTGGGCTAAATAGGCCCACCTCTCAAAATTCATCCATTTTTAGATGGGAACCTCATAAGCACTGACTCACAAAAAAAGCTTAAGCACATATAAGCATGCCAACCCTAAGAGTCTCACGTAGTCCAACAATCCTTGATCCTTATGTTCTCTATTGCCTCCTACTGCCTCTATGGCGCCCTCTCTTTTCCTCCCAAGACCTCCACTCAACAACCACCCTCCACTCCACACCTACCCTCTAAGGTGCCACTCCATTTCCCACCCCAAATCTGCAATAGGGGCCTCAAAAACATCATGGAGGAGGTCCCAATAGCCAAATGGAGCCATGGAGGTCGATCGAGGGTAGTGTTGCCACCATGGCTCTGAGATTCATTAGGTTCAGCCATGCCTCTACTGTGATCTATTAGACGCACCTTCTTCGAAATTTGTCTACATTTGTTCCTCTCCACCAGCCGCACCTCCTACTAGATCTATTGGCCTAGGGGTGATGTGCACAAGTTGGTGGAAATGAGTGTCCTCTTTCTTGATCCAGTGAAGAGGTGTGAGTGAGATCATGATGAGAGCACGCGCGTCCCATCTCCATGCCACCGTGCATGGTGCGCTCATCATCAAGCCGAGGAGACTTATACAACTACTTCGACAATAGTAGACATAAGATCATCAGTACACTTGTTTATACAGCTACGACCACAATAGCATATGACAAGGCATTGGCCGTGTTTAATTCGTAGTGAATTATTCTGCTCAAAGACAATGCGTATGGTAGTGATTTAATCACCAATTACTAAGAGGTCCACATCTTATTCCTTTGAAACTTGATGATTATCTACAATGTGTTTTTCCAAAAATAGAGGTTTTGGATATTTGGAAATGGTCTACATCTTTATGGAGATTACCATTCTTCATCATTTATTTTTGGTATTACACAAGGTGCTAGATACCTAAGCATTGGTTGTGTTTAATTCATCTTTGATTTATCCTATGTGCAGACCATATTCAGGCAATAAATTATTTACCTACTACTTAGAGATCTACTCTTGTCTTTGACACAAATATTATCTACACTCTGTACACCAAAACTTTATGATGATAGTATTGTGTGGTCTACACAATAATTATGATTACCTCCAATAATCCAAAACTATGATAAGATATGGTGAATAATATCACATTATGTATTACAACATTACCATGCTAATTTTAATTTACCAAAAGGTAAATTAATTAGTCCATGATTGTCCCTATTGGACTATGTCAGAGGAATTCTCATCGACAATCTACGACATGTGTCATCCAGGCTGCCAAGGAGTTCAAGGAACTCGCTTGGATCAAAGCAACTATCCTACATGGGCTTAGATCACTTTTGCATCTCATGGACTTTTGTCCACCATGCAGGCTCTGCAACCTAGGTTATCCTTCAAGATAAGCATACTTAAGGGCTTTGGAATTGTTATTGTTTTATATTCGTAAGGATCTTAAAGAAGTGTACCTTATGATTAAAAATCCTTGTGAATTATGGATCGCTGTTAAAGAGCGCTGCGAAAAGCAAAAGGAACTTGCTTGCCCTGAGGTTGAATGGAATCATTTATATCTCCAAGATTTCAAATATGTGGTAGACTACAATCATGTTCTTCATACAATTTGCTCTAAGATGAAATTTTGTGAGAAAGATCCCATTAATGCATATAAGATAGAGAAAACACTCTCTACTATGCTTCTAGCTGATAGAGTATTGTAGCTATAATATTGGGCTAATAGTTACTAGATTTACTCTCAACTTAATCATATATTGATTAGCTGAAAACATGATGAACTTCTTATGAAGAATCATCATAAGTGCCTTGTTGGTTTGATGCATCTTCCTGAGGTTTGCAATGTACATAATAATCTTCAGAAAATATAAATGTTCAATGGATCTTTTCTAAAGAACAAATCTGGTAATGCAAACACAACAAAATGCAAAGACCTAATTCACAAATGAGAAATAAGGACAATGCAAAATCCAGAAATGACACCAAATGTCATAGATGTGGTGATTGCTCACATTTTGCCAAATATTGTCATGCTCCTAAGAACCTTGTTGCTTTGTACCAAAAGTCCCTAAAAGATGCAAAATCAGTAGGAGAATTAAACAAGATATGTGGCACACTTCAATCTTGCTTCTGAGGCTATTCTAGAAGTGGGTTGTTCCAACCAGACTCAAAAAGGAATTAGAGAACAACAATGCTCTTCATGTGCAAGAGAACCTACCATCGACGATTTACATATTTGGAGATGGTGTAATATCAATCCTTAGTTGATATCACAATTGATACATGTTGTAATAATTGAAATTATACAAACTCATTGTTGTTTTGAGTTGTACCAACCTAGTGTCCTTGAGAGTTGTACACACTTTTATCAATGTTGTTGTAAGTTGTGCAAACTCATAGGTATATATTGTGTAATGCCATACTCATGTACTTGATGTTCAATATATTTTGTATGTATAATTATATATGTTACATAAGGGTTTGATTAGATTCTTGTTTTACATATATAGACGCCTTTTGATGTCAATCCAATTGAGGAGAAGTTATGTCTTGTGGATAGTTGTACCACAAATTCTATACTTAGGAAGATGAAATATTTCCAGACTCTTAAGAAAAGAGAAGGAAATATTATGACCATCACTAAACGCGATGCATTGAATAGTTGGTTCAGGTCGACCCACTATCACACCCCCTATGGGTACACAAATAACGATAGAATATGCCTTGTTGTATCCTAATTCGACTTGTATTGTTTCCATGCAAACACATGAGGACAATGAAGATGAATTTCTTCTCTTTACTCAGCTTACTGGATATGGCAAACAAGTTTGTGAAAAAAATCCTTTACTTGGTCTGTACTATACAAACATTAAGCCTGTAGAGCATGTTGCTTATAAGATAATTTTCTAACTTCTCGGTGCATTCCAAACTTGGCATGATCAATTTGGGCACCCTAGAATAGGGACTACGAGCAAAATTATCAGCAATTCCATTGATCATGCTATGGAAAATGTAAAACTCCAACTATCTAAGAATTTTTGTTGCAATGCTCGTGTAGTTGGAAATTTGATTTTAAGATCATCATATCTTAAATTATAGCTAAACCACTCAAATTCTTTAAAAAGATTCAAGGTGATATTTGTGGTCTGATTCAACCATTGTCTGGGCCATTCATGTACTTCATAGTTTTGATAGATGCATCCCCACTAGATGGTCTCATGTGTGCCTTTTGTCCACACACAACAATGCCTTTACTAAAATAATGTCCTAATTTATTAAGTTGAAGGCATATTATCCTAAACATCGGATTCAATCTATCCAAATGGACAATGCTGCTAAATTCATAGCCTGTGCTCTCGATAGACAAATGGAAGGATGCAACTGAGGTAGAGATTGCCTCGCTTTATAAAAGGGATGTGTTTTTGGCTTTATTGCTAACACCCCCTCGTATATTTTTTGTGGGATATAAATGGGTTTTCGTCCGAAAACAGAATGAAAACAATGAAGTGGTGAGATATAGAGCGAGCCTGGTGGCACATGGTTACACAAAGACTCGACCTTCCTTTAACAAAGAATTTACTCTCTAGTAACATTAGAAATTGTATATTATGGTATTTCTCTTTATTTTTCTCGTTGGGTTTCAAGGAGTTTTTATGGTATACTGGTATACAGTTACTTTGGGTTTTATCCATAGGGTTTTCAAAAGATTCGTAATTGCCTTTTTGCTTGCATATCATAGGCTATGCACATGCGGCTTCAGGACTTTCTCAACCTTATAGTGGCTCAGATATGTTTGGTCTATTAGTGCGGCTTTTACTAGTTGGTAGTTCCGGTTGTACAATAGTAATACTCCTTTGCATGTTATATATTGAGTAACCCACTAGCTCCATATGTGGGACATGCTACAAAAGCTGGATTCATAGGATTTGCTTGTGTCAACAACTGGTGCTAGCAGCGAAGGAGTCTTTTTACCTAGGCACATGAGTGACAGTTTAGTCTTTCAGTTAATTGCCATCTCATTATCTCATTTTCATTAAAGTCTGCCTATCAAAACAATATTTTAATAGTATGCCTATTTCGTGTCATAAACTTTATATTATCTCTAATTAATTCAATTGATTTTAAAATAGTTTGACTTAGCATAAAACTGGAAATAACATTCTAAGGAACTAGAGCTAGCTAGCAAAACTAGCTGTAACATTAGAGATGTCTCATTACATTTCAAATATATCAATCATTTGGAGTTTTAAAAGCTCCACTCTTCTTTTTTTAAACCATGATTTTGTATGTCTTTTGACTATAAAAATAATAGTTTCTTGATTCTCATTTTTTAATATATCATCCAAACAAGTATTAACATTTATGATATCATATAAGTATAATTTAATTAATCATATAATATATTTTCATAATATTAGCTATTGGGAGTCATAATGGCAGTTACTATTATTATTTTATAAATTTAGTCAAACCGAAAATAGACTTATACTAGATCTAGAGACCCTTTTGAACACATGAATTCTTTTAGGATCATTCCCATAAATCAATTGAATTTTATATTAGAAATATAAAGATAAAAAATCCCACATTATAAAACATCTAGAATTGCATTTTTTTAATGGAGGGAGTATTTGCTTGCCGAAGAGAGCTGATGCTTGGGTCGTAATGTCGTATGAGGTTTTAGAATTTAGGCCTCGTTTAGTTTTAGGGCGTAAAGTTTTAGAGTGTCACATCGGGTGTCACATGGGGGTGTCGCATGGGGTGTTCGGATACTAATAAAAAAAATAAATTACAGAATTCATCAGTAAACTGCGAGACGAATTTATTAAGCCTAATTAATCTGTCATTAGCACATATGTATACTGTAGCACTTTATTATCAAATCATGGACTAATTATGCTTAAAAGATTCGTCTCGCAAAGTAGTCACAATCTGTGCAATTAGCTATTTTTAATTTATATTTAATACTCCATGCACATGTCTAAACATTTGATGGGATAATGAATAAACTTTTGGGAGGAACAGGCTTGTTTAGTTATAGGATGTAAAATTTTGGGATGTCACATCGGATGTTTTATGGGACGTCGAAAGGGATGTTCGGATATTAATAAAAAAAACTAATTACAGAACTCGTCTGTAAACTGTGAGACGAATTTATTAAGACTAATTAGTTCATAATTAGCATATGTTTGTTGGAGCATGACATTGTCTAATCACGAACTAATTAGGCTCAAAAAATTGTCTCATAAAATACACGTAATCTGTGTAATTAATTATTTTTTTAGTTTATATTTAATACTTTATGCATGTGTCAAATATCTGATGTGAGAGGGTGTAAAGTTTTAGGGAGCCAGGCTATAAGGCTACTCCTATATTTATGTGGTCACTGACGGGCGACGGGCATCAATCAGCATCGGCGCCGATCAGTCAGTCAGGTGCAGCCGGTGGCGCCCAAATTTGGCGCAAATCCTCGGAAGTCTCGCCCAGAGCGGGCAGAAAATTTCGAACCTTCCCCAGCGGGCGGCCGCGCCCGCGAGTAAGGCTGGACGAAAAACTCGAAGCTTGTTAGCTCGCTCGACTCGTGGCGGGCTCGGCTCAGCTCGGCTCGGCTCGTTAGGATAACGAGCCGAGCCGAGCCAGGATTTTAGCTCGTTAGCTATAACAAGCCAACTCGAGCTGGCTCGTGAGCCGCTCGCGAGCCAAACGAGCCGTAGTTTTAGAGAAAAAATCATCATAACTTATATTAGTTTTGTATTACTTCATGTTTTGCACTTCACAAATAGATAATATGTTAGCTCATATGAATATTTTGTTCGATTTAAAGCTATTGAATATATTATTTTTATATTATTAATATTTTTATGCTTTAGATAAATACAAATATTATATTTTGTATTTTTTTTCCTGGCTCGCGAGCCTAACGAGCCAGTTCGAGCTCGTAGGCTCGTTAAGATAACGAGCCGAGCCGAGCTGACTCGTTATCCTAACGAGCCAGAACGAGCCGAGCCGAGCCAAGCCAGCTCGTTTACCAGCCTTACCCGCGAGGCAGCTGGCGCCGCACCAAAAACAGAAAACTTTGCAGCCTCTCTCTCTCGCTCTAGCCCGGGAACCCATACCTTGGTCGAATCCAAATCTGGAAAGCACACACCCTCCGCATCCAATCCATGGCTTCCATTTCCCTCCCTCCCTCGCAAAACTCTTCTCTCCAAGCTCAAAATTTCAGAGCCATGGCGGGTGGCATGTCCTCCTCCACCACTAAGACTACCCGCAGTGGGTAATATAAAACAATACTCTAAAACTTTATAATATAGATATAGAGTAAAAACTGTTGTACTGGATACTCTAAAATAATACTCTATCCTTTCTCTCACTCTATATTACAGTGGTATTGTGCTTACTTTATACTCTACAGTGGCGGGCTCCACTAGCTAAACAAAGGAAAAATGTTATAACTCATAAACCAAAAATCCAAATTAAATTTCAATTTCACCATTAAATTCGTCTCAATAAATCCTTCAAAACTAGATCATACATGAATATATTTAGATAAAGTGACAAGTGGGTCTCGTAGTGGATAGAGTGGATAGAGGATGATATAGAGGGTGGATGGGTGCGAAAGAATTAAGTATAGAGGAGAGAATCTTGCTAACTAGGACATATAGAGGATGAATATAGAGGTCCATGAGTACGGGTTATCTAACCCTTTTGACCCGTTACAAATAACACCAGCGAGCACCACCTCCTGCTCAGCCATCCTGTCCCTCTCCTTCTCGACGACAGATCTCCTCCCTCGCTTCCACCTTGCACCTACACCCAACCTCCGTCCGCATCTCAGAGGCATCCATCCCAGATGGCCGTTCTCAGCCTGGGCTGCAGTAGCGACGACAAGGAGAACGCGCCGCCGCCGTCCGCCGCGCGCGGCATCGCCGTCAAGCGCCAGACGATGAAGAGACCGGGCGGGGGCAGCAAGGCGCTGCATCGGCGGCCGCCCCTCCGCGACATCACCGGGCTCTTCGTCACCGCCCCGTGCCAGCCTCCGGCGACGGCCGTCCTGCTGGCGCGCTCTGACGCGGCGCTGCCGGAGGCCGTGCCCCTGGGCGCTGGTGGCGCTTCGGACGGGGTCACCGTGAAGCGGGGAAGCCACTCGCTCAGGATGGGGTTCAGATAAATAGCGCGCCGCCGGGGCCGAGAGATGGCAAAATGGGGAACCAGATCGTCTGCAGTCAGGCTCGTCGACTGTCCTCTGCAGTCACCGATCTGGACCGTCCATTTTCCATCCAACCGTGAGGCTACAAAACTCAACACCCCTTAAGCACGACACTCGGCCCATCTCAGCTAGGGCTGGACAAAAAGCTCGTTAAGCTGGCTCGGTGGATCGGTACAAAAGTGCTTCGATTGGACTCATTTATCTTTTAAAATGAAAATGACTTGATTTGGAACGACTTTCAACTTTGGCTCGGCTCGTTAGGCTCGGCTCGTTAGGCTCGTCGTGAAGTTGAGTCTTAAATAATGCTGGAAATAATAATGAATAAGATTATACCAATTTCTAAAAAAGCTCGAAAAAACTACGGTTGGCTCGATATGCAGCCTTAATCTCAGCCCAACACGACTTCACCTTCGTCTTCCTCGTTTACAGCCGGCTCTATGCGGTGCGGCGCCTAGCTAGAGCTACGACAACGCACGGGCAGCGTCCGTCGCGCGCCGCGATTAGGTGGCCGTCACGGGTTCATGACTGTGCACGCGGCGTCACGACGAGCAGAGTGGCCGACGCGGGGCCGTGGTTGTGCAGGCGGGCGGCGACGGCGACTGGTGCTGGGGCAGCTGCGACCAGCGCAGCTGCACGTGCGGGCGTCGTAGACGAGAGTTCCGTTGTGTGCTGGCATGAGCCCAGTGAGCCGACGAACGGTGGTGCTGCTATGCCTCGAGGTGTGGGCTGTCTATTGTGCTCCTCAGGCTCGACGGCGACGATAAGCGTGTCGGGTTCACAGCGGAAAGTGTTGTCGACGCGCACTTCATTGCGGTGTCCAGCGACGGCGCACGCGACCACTATGTTCGCGGCTGCGGTGCTTAGCCTCGCACCCTCGCTACCGTGGACGTCAACAAGTACGTCATTACCGTGGGCGAGGTGGAAACGCTGCAAGCCGGCAACGTCCAGGACCGCGATGGCGAGACGCTCGGCATGGGAGCGGCGACGATGCGGCCCTCAGCGAAGGGACGGCGACGGGGCGGCTCTAGGCGAGGGGATGGCGACGGCGCGGCGTTCGAGCAGAAGACGGCGGCGGCGATTTTCCCGCTCTTGGCAGGGGCTGCCTGCTGCTTTTTCCGCTTAGCAGGCCGTGTTGTTGGGCCACACAACGATGCGAAGGAGAGGTAGAGTGCCTGGGCTCAGCTGCTCCGTTGGATGGCATTGAACGGCAGGGATTGAGTGACTGCCGGGAGCAGTCGTAGAGACCGACTTCAAATGATCTCGTTCCAGAGGGAACCCGCCTGAACAACCACAGCCCCGCGTCGGCCACTCTGCTCGTCGTGACGCCGCGTGCACAGTCATGAACCCGTGACGGCCACCTAATCGCGGCGCGCGACGGACGCTGCCCGTGCGTTGTTGTAGCTCTGGCTAGGCGCCGCACCGCGTAGAGCCGGCTGTAAACGAGGAAGACGAAGGTGAAGTCGTGTTGGGCTGAGATGGGCCGAGTGTCGTGCTTACGGGGTGTTGAGTTTTGTAGTCTCACGGTTGGATGGAAAATGGACGGTCCAGATCGGTGACTGCAGAGGACAGTCGACGAGCCTGACTGCAGACGATCTGGTTCCGCAAAATGGCGCACCATTCTTTGATTATTTTTTTCTCATAATTTCGTTCAAAAAATTGTTTTTTCTCATAAAGAACCTGCTGGATGCCCAGCGGATCCAATTCCTTGGTTATTGTTGTCATACATACTCTGGCCTCGTTTAGTTCGGTGAATTGGGAAAAAAAACACTGTATCAGAATTTCTGTAGCATTTCGTTTGTATTTGGTAAAAATTATCCAAATTTTGACTAACTAGGCTTAAAATGTTCATCTCGCAAAGTACAACAAAACTGTGCAATTAGTTTTTGATTTCATCAACATTTAGTACTTCATGCATTTGCCGACATTTTGATGTGACGGGGAATTTTATTTTTGCATAGTGAAATTTGGGGAGAATTGGGGGAATCTTCTTCATTGGTTCTTGACTGCTCTGTGCTTCATTTCTGTCACATCTTGCATGGTGATGTCCCTGCGACGGCGAGCAGTTTGATTGATGCGTGGAGCGCGCTGCTGCGCTGCTTTCGATCCATGCCCTGTTTAGTTCCAAAAAATTTTGCAAAATTTTTTAGATTCCCCGTCACATCGAATCTTTGGACACATACATGAAGCATTAAATATAGATAAAAAATAAAACTAATTACATAGTTTAGACGAAATGGACGAGACAAATCTTTTAAGCCTAATTAGACCATGATTAGACAATATTTACCAAATAACAACGAAAACGCTACAGTGCCCATTTTGTCAAAAATTTTGCATCTAAACCAGCCCCCAGTCACCAGTGTGAAACTGTTCCTTGAACGCGCTTCTAAGACCCGGTTTAGTTTGCAAAAAAATTTGCAAAATTTTTCAGATTCCCCGTCACATCGAATCTTTGGACACATGCATGAAGTATTAAATATAGATAAAAAATAAAACTAATTACACAGTTTAGACGAAATGAACGAGACGAATCTTTTAAGCCTAGTTAGTCCATATTTAGATAATATTTGTCAAATAACAACGAAATTGCTACAGTGGCGTTTCCCAAAAATTTTCAGGAACTAAACAGGCCCTAAAATTAGGTCTCGTTTAGTTCCAATAAGGGTGCGTTAAGTTCATTCAAAATTTTAAAAATTTTACAAGATTCCCCGTCACATCGAATCTTTAGACGCATGCATGAAGCATTAAATATAGGTAAAAAAATAACTAATTATACAGTTTGGTTGTAAATCACGAGACGAATCTTTAGAATCTAATTAGTTCATGATTGGACACTAATTACCAAATACAAACGAAAGAGTTACTGTGCTTCTAAAAATTTTACACCCTCATCTAAACACACTCTAAGTAAAGTTTTGGGGCGTCGCATTATGTGTTATATGGGGTGTCGTATTACAGAATCTGTCATTAAACCGCAGTCTGTGTGTAGTTAGTTTATTGTCAAATCCAGAAATGGACGAGACAAATCTTTTAAGCCTAATTAGTATAATTAAAAGATTTGTCTCGTCCATTTCGTCTAAATTGTATAATTAGTTTTATTTTTTATCTATATTTAATGCTTCATACATGTGTCCAAAGATTCGATGTGACGGGGAATCTACTGTTCTTTTGCAAAATTCTTTGTATCTAAACTGAGCCCTAGTTATAAGAAGCTAAGGGGTGTTTAGTTCTCACCCAAAATTTTTTTACCTCACATCGAATGTTTGGACTTTGGACATATGCATGTAGTACTAAATGCAAACGAAAAAAACTAATTGCACAGTTTGGTTGGAAACCACAAGACGAATCTTTTAAGCCTAATTAAGTGCTACAGTAACACACATGTGCTAATGATGGCTTAATAAATTCGTCTCGCGGTTTTCAAGCGAGTTATGTAATTAGTTTTTTAATTAGTATCCGAAAACCCCTTCTAACATCCCATAAAACATCCGATGTGACACTAAAAAAATTTCAACTCCTAACTAAACTCCCCCTAATTTAACAGGGATGCCTCCTGATCTTCAACTGCAAATGCAACACCGAGAAAAAAACATGAGATTGAGCGACCAAAAAGAAACCATTTTTTCAAGGAAAAAAAAGAGAGCAGAACTTCTAATGGCAAGCTATTTTCTATATTATTTGATTCAGCTAGCAAGCTGGTCACATCTAAATTACTAGCAAGCCTACCCAGCAATTCGTCTTGCCTTTATTTGATTTATGCCCTTTTCACTTTTTTTTTGAAAATCCCTTTTCACATCTAAATCACAGCAGCGGTCTTATACTCCATCTCATACAGTGTCTTGTAGAATTTATGATACAAAGTGAGAGAGAGGAAGAGATTGTTGTTTCATGAAACAACCGTCTCGTGAGTTAAAATTATATGCATGAATTAAGGAATTATGGGTTAATATGATATAGCTTAAAAAACAATCATTATACATGTTATCTATTATTAAGTCGTCTTAAAATTACATGGCATTATATGAGACCACCTACGAGACAGTGCACTTAGGGAGTTCAGCTCCCACATCTCTAGTTTATTGACAAAATCTTGCCAAATGTTAACTCCAAAAACGGCTTCGAAAGAAATGTTGTAATGGGAAGGAGCCGTTTTTTTACCATAAAGGTGAAGTCACTTAAAAATATGGCTTCTCTAACTCTATCTTATTAGGGCAGTGTTTAGATCCCTTCAAACTTCCAAAAATTTTACAAGATTCCCCATCACATCGAATCTTTAGACACATGCATGGAGCATTAAATGTAGGTAAAAAAATAACTAATTGCACAGTTTGTCTGTAAATGTCGAGACGAATCTTTTGAGCCTAGTTAGTCCATGATTGGATAAATTTTACCAAATAACAACGAAAAGTGTTACAGGAACTTTACACCAACTTTTACACCAACTAAACACTACCTAGGTAAGAGTGTGTTCACTTCGCGAAAAGTAGGTGAAAAGTTACTGTAGCATCTTTCGTTGTTATTTGGTAAAATTTGTCCAATCATGGACTAACTAGGCTCAAAAGATTCGTCCCGACATTTACAGACAAACTATGCAATTAGTTATCTTTTTTACCTACATTTAATACTCCATGCATGCGTCGAAAGATTCGATGTGATGGATGAAAGAGGAAATATTTTGGGTTGGCATGGGAAGTGAACAAGGCCTAAAGCTGGTGCAAAGAATCTCTGCCAAATATGGACCTATTGGATGTGACGTGGCTGACAAACTAGGCTCGTTGGCTAGCAATTAATTTTAGAGGGTGTTTGGTTTGAGAGTTGAAGTTTAACGAACACTACAACACTTTCGTCTTATTTGATAAAAAGTTTTCAATCTTGGACTAATTAGACTTAATAGATTCGTCTCGTAAATTACTCCTAATTTGTGCTGACATGCATGTAACTAGTCTATATTTAGTACTTCATGTATTTGAGGGAATATTGATGTGATGAGAGTTAAACTTTAACACACTCAAACCAAACCGGGCCTTAACCATCAGTTAGCGGAGCTATAGCAGGAAATGCGAAATTATCTGTGCAAACTGCAGATGAAATGCTGAAAACGGTCTACAATCTGAGTTTCCTTGATTGATTTCTTTCTCATTTTGTCAAACAAATTTTCAATCCATTTTATTTATGGTGCATGATGTACTTTTTTTAGTCAGATTTGGCTAGAGGCCCCTGCTAGAGTGTCAAAACTTCGTTGGTCAAACAAAAATATTGGAGTTTGGAAACAACTATACAAATATAGCAAAAAAATACAGTTTAGGCCATGTTTGTATACAAAGTATTTTTGGAGTTTAAGAAAAATACCATAGTTTTGTGAAATACTTTGGTTTTAGAGTGCCATGAAGTGTTTGGGTGCAACAAACTTTATGGTTTTGAATACCATGATATTGCTGAAATTGTAGTCTTTTTGGAGTTTTAAAAACTCCACTCTAATTCTGTTTTTTTTCGAAACCACTGCTTTGCACATCAATAGTTCTAAAACTACAGTTTCTTAATACTAAAACATCCAAACAAGGCCTTACGGTCGAGGCTAAAACAACAATTCCACTTTTTTTCCCTGGAATAGAGTTAAATGTAACAGTTCCATAAAAAAATCTAAAGCAGCTCTACAAAAAAACCTTATGTGCTCTAGGAAAACCAGAGAGGGCCAAAATCCACTTTGGTTGATGATTCAGATTTTTTTTCTCTAATACACAAAAGGTTTGCACATCTTTGTATTAAGATCAAGAAATAGTAAAAATTACAATGACGCACCACGAATGACACACTAGGAGGGAAAGTGTTATGCAATCGGCTCTGCCCTCCCTAGCAGAATGAGATCATGGGCTATTACTTGCTAATCATGGTACCTAGACATCGCTGGCGATCAGGCGCGCTGCCTTGTGCGGCGCCTCGGCCGCTCTCCCTGTCGGTCCGGGAAAAGCTGTCGCACCGCCTCAGCATGCGAGGGAATGAGCTGGTCCACGAAGATGCTGTCGTAGGCGTTCATGGTTTCCGTGGAATGCCTCGTTTGCTCGTCGATGAATCCCATTCGCTTCATCATCAGCACCCCATCATAGGCGCCACAGAATGGTAAGCATGATAGAGGGCCATAGCCTGGTGTTAAGGGTGTGGGTAATGGGGAGGCTCTAGATTCCATCGTCATTAATCATTCCAAATGTGGGAAGTCCTAACGAGCAGGGGCGGAGGGAGGGGGGCTGGGGGGCCTGGCCTCCCCCAACAACCTGCTAATTCCCTATTATGTACTTAAATACATGGATCTATTAGCACAATTATAGGCTCTGCCCCCCCCCCCCCCCCCCTCCCCCCTTAGTTCTAAGTCCAAGTTCCAAGTAACATTTGGAGCCCATGATAGAAGCAAGGCCAGCAGCCCAATTAGGAGGAATCTGAGAAGACGAGCAGCCGTATTCTGTAATTTTGTTCCGTCCGCAATGTGCCTCTTCATCTCCTTGACTATTTGGCTTCTCATCTAGAACACATCGCACGCTCTCGGCTCTCACGTCATCGCACATAGCACGACAGCAGCACAATACGAGCAGGAAGTGGAGATAGGACATAGACACGTCAGACGCCGCATTACCGCCGGTCGCCGCCGGAAGCTGCCTCCTGCCGACGCCTAGCTGCCAGGCATGTTGTCTTCGTCTTCCCCTTTTGTTCTTCCTTCTTTCCAGGTGCACAAGAAAACTAGATTTTTTTTGTGCTTCCCTCCTATGTTTGATTCCTGGCTCCGCCCCTGCTAGCGAGGGCGAGAGCGTGGAGATGGAATTGCACTCAAAGAACACATGATGCCTGCCTTCAATGTTGCTGTTGCACCTACGAAACTTGTCGTCATCAAGAACGTTCTTGTAGAAGAGGTTGGCAGGTGCTCAGTCTATCCTTGAAGTACAACGGGAGAATTTTTTTTTTGACTGTCAACGGGAGAAAATTTTAACTGTGTTTGGGAATATTGACTCCCAAATCATTTTGTTCTAGGGATCTATATCTCCTGAGCTTGGAGCAAGAGCAGTGTTCGCGTCTCTTGTCTTGAAACGCTTACCCGTGAGCAGCAAAACAGCCTGAGGTCACTAGAGCCGTCGAGGTGAACGCCCTGCAAGGAAAAGTAGGAGATCTGCATGCTCCGAGCGAGCAACACCAGTTACCCCGAGTACATAACTACAAATCAAACCCGCTCTAGAAAACTTCACTATTGAGACGTCAGGCAGGTCAGACAGTTTGGGAGAAAAACATCGGGTGTGAGATGGCAATGGGGCCATCGGGAAGAAAATGACCTTTCCAAAAGGAAGCAATGACCCATGACCCTATTGTGGACTTCTACTTTGGTGATGGAGCGGAAGGTTCGTTATCAATCGCAATCCAAAGGAAGGAGGGGCCATGCGAGTGATCATCAAAAGGTAAGTGAAATCTCAACAGCCATCAAAAGGTAAGTGAAATCTCAGCATCCATTCTTTTCAAAGAGCAGGTTCGTTCCGAAAAATTTTGTCCATAAATTTTGTGAGGGGATAGATACATAGATAGAGATAGAAAAGAAATAAAGAGAGTCCATGCTAAGTCGTTGATAGAGGCATCTTGGCTAATTCCTTTGTGAAGTTTGATTATATAAATATAACAGCTGTCTATAATTAGGGTACCCTTGTTAAGATATTTATTTACTGATGATGATAAACCCGATTTCTCCCTTACCTACGCGCCAGAAGCAGAGCGCGCGCGTGTGTGGCACAGCCTCGAACATTGCACATCAACCAATCACCGGCCCCCTTCCCTCGGCACCCGGCACCCGGGGGCAAAGATATAGCGAGTGAACACCAGCCGTCTTGCCCCGACCCCGACCGACCCTCACCTGCTGCAGCCATGGCGACCTCCGCGGTGCTCTCCACCGCCGCCAACTCCACCCAAGTGAGCCAGCAACTTCCTTCTTCTGTCGCGGGGCGCTTCCCTCTCCTGGCCTTGACCCTCAACTCTGGGGCCGCGCGAAGTCCGCAGCAGCATCAACAAACACTCCGCTCGATGCCGGCTCCAAGGCACGCGGAAGCACCAGCAGCGCCGCCTGATGCTAGCTCCCTGCCTCAACCGAGGCCACGCGTCCGCCGGCCGCCGCCCTGCCTCCACTCGTAGGGACTCCCATCTGCGTTAGAAAAATACTCCCTCCGTCCCATTGAAAGTGTCGTTGGAAAACCGTGTCCCCCTCACAAACACGTTTCCCGGGCGACACTTTCAATGGGACGGAGGGAGTAGTCACCACGATGCACTGCTGTGGGAGGCGACCAAGGAATGGCATCTGATTGTGGGCGCAATTTGGAGAAGTCGGGGGCTAGGGTTTTTTTATCGGCCGAAAGTCGCCGATATTTCCGAAATTTTCTTTTTATCTCCGGGTTTAATAAAATTTGATATCCGTCAAATTTTTCCTATCTTTCCTGTTTCTACACAGACAATCTAAAATTAGCCACGTGACGATCCAACACTTATAATGATTTATTCTTGTTTTGATTTGTGAACCAGCGATGTTTAATATCTTAGGAATAGTTTCAAGTTAAATTCTACAAATTTTTTGAAAAAAAAATTAATTTTTTTTGAATTTGGTCCGATATTTCCGATATATCTTGTTTATCCTCTTTATCCATGACGTCCGATAAATTTTAATTTCCGATAATGAAAACCTTGGTCGGGGGAGGGCAGAGCCGCGCTCAGAGGTCTCCGGGTGCGGGTGGCATGGCGCCGTGAGATGTGAAAGAGCGGCCATGGAGTTGCGAGGGGAGGTCAGGGAGCAGCTGACATTGGCTTATTTCACGGGAGGGAATAAGGTCGTATTATTTATACAGATTACCTTGCCCACCAGAGTCCAAAGTTGCATCTGAATCGCATAATATGGTTTCTTTGCATGTATATGATGTCCGTGCTTGCAATGGCAGCTCTGCCGGTCCCGCGCTAAGCTGGGCAAGCCTGTGAAGGGGCTCGTTGGCCTGGGCATGGGCCGCGAGCGCGCCTAGCGGAGCATCACGTGCCAGGCGGCGAGCAGCATCCCCGCCGACCGCGTCCCCGACATGGAGAAGCGGAAGCTGATGAACCTCCTCCTCCTGGGCGCCATCTCGCTGCCCACCGTCGGCATGGTCGTCCCCTACGGCGCCTTCTTCGTCCCCGCGGGGTGAGTCGTGTCGTCTCACGTACCCATGCATCAACAGCTAGCTAGTAGCGGCTCACTGTATATCGTACATGTTACCGGCCGGCCAGCAGGCCAGCAACTATCGATTAGTACCCCGGCCCCGTTGATTTTGCACGCAGCTCCGGGAACGCCGGCGGCGGGACCTACGCCAAGGACAAGATGGGCAACGACATCACGGTGGAGGAGTGGCTCAAGACGCACGGTCCCAACGACCGCACTCTCGCGCAGGGGCTCAAGGTCAGTCATCCACCGCCGTCGTCGTCGTCGCCGCCTGCAGGCACTCAAGCAGACATGCCTGTTGTGTTGTGTTGATGCTCACGGCCGGCGTGTTTGTGTGCGCCGCCGCCGCGCGCGCGTGCAGGGTGACCCCACGTACCTGGTGGTGGAGCAGGACAAGACGCTGGCACTCACCTCGGCTGCGTCGTGCCGTGGAACGGCGCCGAGAACAAGTTCATCTGCCCCTGCCATGGATCCCAGTACAACAACCAGGGCAAGGTGGTTCGTGGACCGGCGCCTCTGGTAAAAACAAACCCCACCCATTTAATTTCCTCTAATTGGATGATCTTTCCTTAATTGAAATGATTGTTGGGCTTCAACGAACTGATCTGCTTGGCATTGCTCTTCAGTAACAGTCGCTGGCCTTGGTTCACGCCGACGTCGACGACGGCAAGGTCCTCTTCGTCCCGTGGGTGGAGACCGACTTCAGGACCGGCGAGGACCCGTGGTGGAGTGCATGAGGAGGATCCCACACCAGCGGGGCTCAGTGCTCATATATATATATATATATATATATATATATATATATATATATATATATATATATATATATATATATATATATATATATATATATATATATATATATGAGCTATGTATGTGTTGACAACCAAAAATGTCCATTTTATAAAGTTGTCAAAATATGTAACGGATTTCACCATTGCGTTCTTCTCGTCGAGGTGGTCAAAAAAACATATATGGAACGTCCAATTTGGGGTCCAGATCGAGTTATGCCTCCGAAAAGATGCTCCGTCGTTGGGACTTCCGGCTCAAGCTTGAACTTCCGGCCCGCACCCGAGCCGGAACTTCCGGCTCAAGCTTGAACTTCTGGCCCGCACCCGAGCCGGAACTCCCGGCTCAAGCTTGAACTTCTGGCCCGCGCCCGAGCCGGAACTTCCGGCAAACCTAATAAAAAGAGTTGTTCGGGTCTGACCTTTTGGATTCCGATCTGAACTGTTTTAAACTCGTGGAAAACTTGGAGAATAAGGCTTGGAGAGGTTTCCTACTGGGATAAAACCACCCCCTCTATATATATAAGAGGATCATGGCCGATTGAGTTCCCATCTATCCAATCGACAAATACAACACAAAACCATCTATCTTTTTACCCTATCTTCCTCTCTCTTCCCCTCTACTTCTCCTCGTTCTTCGTCGGTGCTGCATGGCTGGAGGATCGACGACGACGACGCTCTAGAGCGGTTAGGCTGGCTAGGGCTGCCCATAACCGCCGCACGCCCCGACGGGGTCCCTCCCGGGCGTGTGAGGTTTCGGATCTCAAGAAACCTTGCCGGTGTGTCCTGAGTATCGCGCTCCCGGCGAGGCTCCTCCGGCGACGTGTCCTGCGTATCGTGCTCATCGCTGGAGGCACAAGGTCCAGGTGTGGACATCCCCTAGGTGTCGGCCGATCTCTAAATCGGCTAGGCCCTACATCGAGCGATCTAGCTCCTTATCGAGTGTGTGACCTAATTAGGCGTCAACACACTTTTTGGCGACTCCGCTAGGGACGATTGGTTCGGCTATCTTCTATAGCCGATCTTTCTGACCTAGCCTATTCGTTGGTTCCAATATATCATCTTTGTGTTTATCATTACCGTTGCATCTGGCCCAAAAGGCCGATAGCATCTGGTCTTGATCCCCTTTCATCAAGATGTGGAACAACGATTGCAACAGCAAGTTCACCGATCCGATGGGTCAGGCGAGCATCGTCAAGTCTACAACCATAGCTGAGGTAAAGGCACATGGGTCAACCGAAGATTCTCCTCTTTTTCATGTTATGAATAAGATTATGTCTAAATTTGATGAGTTAGAGGAAAGGATGTTTGGTGCTCCTATTGTTACTTTACCTCATGTTGCACATACTAGTGAATTGGCCCCCGCTTTTAGTCAACCTCAATATGAGAGGCTGTTTCACTACGATCTTGATCAACATGGCAGATTTGTTTTTGATAATCAATCCGAATTGGCCTCTTCGGCGCCTGAAACCGATAAGACCAATTTAGGAGAGGCTAGCACTATAACTCCTGGCATGAGGTTGTCTTACTGTTATTTTGATCAAAATTGCAAGCTTGTTTTTAGGAAGAAACCCATATTGGTCTGTTCGGCACCTGAAACCGATAAGACCAATTCAAGAGGGGTTAGCACTATTCTTCCTACTGCTACATACATACCTAATTCGGTTTGTACCTCCCAAACCGATGACGGGACAACAGCACCACATGCTTCATTGCCTCATATTACGGTGTTGTCTAGCTCTCTAAAGCCATCAAATATGGTTCCAATGCCTGAGGCTTCATGTGATGCCTCCCTAACCGATTCACAAAATTTTTTTAATCAGTTTTGGAAATCAAAAAAGGCAAAAATGGACATGCAAGCTACGCATGACAGAGATGCATATCTTTTACCTTGCAGAAAGACACTTTTCATGGCTAAAACTTTGGAGATAAACAATCCAGCCATCTTGATACGACCGAAGCAAGCCGATTCCACTATTGGAAAGAATGTGATAATCGGCAAGCCCAGAGAACATAAGGGAAAGAAAGTCTTAGATCACGAGGTGGTGTTAGAAAAGTCCAATGGCAATCGGGAGAGCCTTAAGATCACAATCAAATCTTCTAGGCTCGGGGGGCAAGTTCAAACTCCTGTGGACAAGCAGAAATCAGCCACTAACACTATTGTTCAAAGAGGATCGATTAGGCCAACTTTAAAAGTCGGCCAAACTGATTTTAGTGTTGGTGGACAGAAAAAATCAGCAAGACCGATTTCCCAAATCGGTCAAGCTAGTTGTAAACAAAAATTGCAGCACACATATAAGGATGGAGTATTGATTCCATACCCATTATTACGTCGAAATCCTCACCAATGGAGGATGTGTGCTGGTGTAACTCACAACGAGCAGCGGTGTTTCCTTCATAGCCGATTGAGCAATGGCCAATCGAGCTCCAACAAGGAAGGACCGATTAAGCAGATTTTGCATAAACTTGCTAATCAGGTTCAAAAAAAGAGTAAAGCATTAGCAAAGCAAGTGCATGTGTTGAGGGATAATAAAGTTCTCATTAATCTCACAAGAAAGGCCGATGAGCAAATAGCCATCAAAATCGGCCCTGCAGGTGCTCCAATCAAAGAAAGTGAAGGACCGATTATCGTTGATAATCTAGACCAAGCTGATGTGGAGAAGATATCAAAGGGTGCTAATGTTAATAATTATGAAGCTTGGATTAGCACATCGGCTCTTGAGAACTTCCAACCGCCATGGTGCCCTTCAGGTTTGTCGAAGACACAAAAGCGTAAACTTCAGCATGCTTGTTGCATGAAGCTTAAGCAAGAAGGGCTAACAAAGATGGGGAAAGAAATCTTCAACAAGGATCCAATTTTCCCTCAATCAAGCAAGAAAGAGCTAGCTGCCTGCTCAAAGTCGGCTGAGCTGACTCCTGAGTCGGCTGAGCCGACTTCCCCTGTCTTTGCTGTCCTGCCCGACCCCAAGTCGGCTAAGCCGACTCCAGAGTCGGCTAAGCCGACTTTCTCAGGCCTAGGTGCCTATGGGGTCTCTCTAGTTGATCTAGCTCCCGCTGTCATTGACCTGGGCCCTGCTGGTGTTGAGAAGCTTTCTGGAGGTCAAGCTATTTTCAAAAAGCCAGCACATCACGTGAATCACCTCAAGCCACTACATGTGAAGGGCTTCATTAATGGCAGACTAGTCAACAACATATTGGTGGATAATGGAGCCAGTGTGAATCTAATGCCATATTCGCTTTATAAGAAGCTTGGCGGATCTAATGAGGAGTTAATTAAAACCAAGAGGACAGTCAAAGGTATTGGAAGTAGAAAACCTATTCTGGCCAAGGGACTTGCTTTGATGAAGCTTACTATTGGGAGCAAAACATTGGCCACCGTCTTCTTCGTTGCTGCAGAGGTGCAAGGGAGCTACAGTTTGATTCTTGGGCGTGAATGGATTCATGACAATCTATGTGTGCCTTCTAGCTTGCACTGGTTCCTCATTCAATGGGTGGATGATGAAGTTGAGATCGTCCATGCAGACTCATCGGCCTATGCCATGGCCGATGCCTCTTTACTTGGGGGGCATGATGATATGATTTGCTTGTCAGGGAGAAACCTTGCTGGTTTTGAGTCAATAGAGGAGGCTTTGTTCCCGTTTCTCTAGAGTCGATTGATGATCGGCTCCATAACATCATGTAGTGTAAATTCTGTTTGGACAAGGGATTGCGTCGGCCAGCCCATGCATTAGACCATGGCCGATGTATGCAGGATGAAATTTAGAAGCCGATTATAAATAAGTTAATCGTGCTTTTCAAGAATTCTCTATCAATTAACAGTTCTTCGTGCATCTAGGAGTGAAGCTACATTCACATTATATATTATTGCTGAAGAGGATGAATCAGTGTTGTATTGACTCAAGAAGATAAAAGGAAAGTATATGCTATCATCCATGTTGGTTGGTGTCTTCTTGATCTTAAGAAAGGTATGCCCATGCTTTAAATAATGCTTAGTGTTGTACTATGTATGTGCTGAATTGAAACATTAATTGATTTAGTACACGCGTAATGGCTTGCCAGGCCGATGTAATAAAAGCACATGTTATATCGGCCAATTCTTCGTGGAAGGATAGGTGAATGGGCATACACACTAATTGATTATGATTTAGCTCTTGAGCCATTGAGTATTTTGAAAGGTCAAATCCTCGTCAATTAGATTGTTGAGCATGGAATTAATTTAGGAGATGAAATCAATTACTTGTTTTCTACCCCATGGAGGCTTTATTTCGATTAATCGGCTTGTAAAAAGGGCCAAGGTGTTGGCATAGTCATTATTTATCACAATGGTGTTGTTTGAGACATCAAGCCGATTAGAAACATATTTGCACCAACTTTCAAGTCGAATGTGAAAATCTTTTATTTGGCTTGGAAATATTGCACTCCATGGAGGTGAAACATGTTAAGGCCTTTGGTGATTCCTTGCTGGTGGTATAGCAAGTGACTAGCAAGTTTCAATGATTAAAAGGGGCCACCATTTGATATGCATCTTGATATGCGCCTTGAAATTATTAATATACTTGCTGAATTTTGAATTCGGCATGTTCCAAGGTATGAGAATTGTAAGGCCAACATGTTAGCTCAACAAGCATCTGGCTATGACGTCGGTGGGCGTAACTTTCACATTCAAGAAAAGCCGATGCATGAAAATTTAAATTTTTCCGTGCCGGTACAGACGAGTTGGCTAAGCCGACTGGTCTAGTCGGCTTAGCCGACACCATGATGGATGCTAGCCAGTCAGCTAAGCTGACTAGATAGCCCAGTCGGCCTAGCCGACTCACCTATGGCCGACCCGGCCAATCTGCCCGAGAAGCTTTTAAATCGGCCCAGCGAAACTTCCAGTGATGTTGGGGCTGATTTATGTGATTGGAGGACTCCCTTGTTGGTATATCTACGAGATCTAAGTGCCAAAGTTGATAAAGTGTTCGGTGAAGTGCTTTCAAATATGTGTTGCACAATGAGCTTTACCGAAGAACCGCCGAAGACTTGCTGCTAAAGTGCTGAGGAACTGATCAAGTAAGAATAGCTATGGGAGAAGTTCATGAAGGTATTTTGTGGTACGCATCAATCAGCCTCGAAGATGAAGTGGTTATTGCGTAGAGCCAGTTTCTATTAGCCTACTATGATGACTGATTGCTTTCGCTACTACAAAGGATGTGAAGAGTGCCAAAGGTTTGGAAATATTCAGTTAGTGTCTGCTGCTATGCTTCATCCTATAATCAAACCGTGACATTTTTGCGGTTGGGGGCTAGACTTCATTGGCCAAATTCACCCCCATCTTCCAAGGGACATCGCTTTGTGTTGGTTGCTATAGATTATTTTACTAAGTGGACCGAGGCAGTTCCTTTGAAGAATATGACACACAAGAAGGTGATTGAGTTCATCACTAAGCATATCATTCATAGATTCGGCATACCCCAAACATTAACTACAGATCAAGGGATATAATTTTTATCCAAGGAAGTGAGGGACTTTTCCGAATTATATAAGATCAAGTTGCTCAAATCATCTCTATATTATGCTCAAGCTAATGGCCAAGCTGAGTCTAGTAATAAGACTTTGATCAAGCTTATCAAGAAAAAGATTGAGGAGAATCCAAGGAGGTGGCATGAAGTTTTGTCTGAAGCTCTATGGGCACATCACATTTCAAGGCATGGGGCTACAAAAAGTTACTCCTTTTGAGTTGGTATATGGTCAAGAGGCTGTGTTGCCTGTCGAGGTAAATTTGGATGCATACAGACTTGCTAAACAAAATGATCTATCAGCCATTGTGTATCATGATTTGATGATGGATAACATCGATGAGGTAACTGATGTAAGATTAAAAGCTCTCAAGGAGATAGAGAACGAAAAAACTCGAGTTGCTAGGGCATACAATAAAAAGGTCAAGAGCAAACCTTTCCAAGTAGGAGAATTAGTGTGGAAAACCATACTACCTATTGGATCAAAGAGCAATCAGTTTGGCAAATGGTCACCTAACTGGGAGGGTCCTTACAAAGTGATCAAAGTCATGAGTGGTAATTCTTATTTGCTAGAGACATTGTAAGGTAAACGTCTCAAAGTAGCATTCAACGGGAGATACTTGAAAAAGTATTTTCCAAGTGTTTGGCAAGAAGCCTAAGTGCTCTCCAAACAATGATCGATACATGTATCATCCTTAGAACAAAAATGGCCGATGTATACATCGCCCATAGTCACCATGCAGCCGATAAGATGGGTATTGTTGCTGTTTGGTTTAATTATGTTTGTTTGATCAAGTGTTTTTAGGTTCATGCATCGTAAACCTGAAAACAGGGGGGCATATGTTGACAACCAAAAATGTCCATTTTGTGAAGTTGTAAAAATGTGTAACAGACTTCACCATTGCATTCCTCTCATTGAGGTGGTCAAAAAACATATATGGAACGTCCAATTTGGGGTCCAGATGAAAGAGTTATGCCTCCGAAAAGATGCTCCGTCGTCAGAACTTCCGGCTCAAGCTTGAACTTCCTGCCCGCACCCGAGCCAGAACTTTCGGCTCAAGCTTGAACTTTTGGCCTACACCCAAGCTGGAACTCCCGGCTCAAGCTTGAACTTCTAGCCCGCGCCCGAGCCAGAACTTCTGGCCCGAGCCGGAACTTCCGGCAAACCTAATAAAAAGGGTTGTTCGGGTCTGACCTTTTGGATTCCAATCTGAACTGTTTTAAACTCGTGGGAAACTTGGAAAATAAGGCTTGGAGAGGTTTCCTACTAGGATAAGACCACCCTCCTCTATATATATGAGAGGATCATGACCGATTGAGTTCCCATCTATCCAATCGACAAATACAACACAAAACCATCTATCTTTTTACCCTATCTTCCTCTCTCTTCCCCTCTACTTCTCATTCTTCATCGATGCTGCATGGCTGGAGGATCGACGATGACGACGCTCTAGAGCGGTTAGGCTGGCTAGGGCAGCCCATAGCCGCCGCACGCCCCGACGGGGTCCCTCCCGGGCGTGTGAGGTTTCGGATCTCAAGAGACCTTGCCGGTGTGTCCTGCGTATCGCGCTCCCGGCGAGGCTCCTCCGGCGACGTGTCCTACGTATTGCGCTCATTGCTGGAGGCACAAGGTCTAGGTGTGCACATCCCCTAGGCGTCGGCCGATCCCTAAATCGGCTAGGCCCTACATCGAGCGATCTAGCTCCTTATCGAGTGTGTGACCTAATTAGGCGTCAACAGTATGCTTCCTATTCCTATGTTGAGCTCATTGGCTTGTGTTCTCTGAGGGCGTCGTTGCTACAAATTCACTTGCTTATTGCCTCCAAATTATATATATGTACACACTATATGAAACAAGAACAGTTGTTTCTCATCTCTTCATGTATAACCTTTTGAACACTCTGAAGTCTAAAATCTGCTGGAGTGGAATATGGACTCTCTCTGCCATCAACTGATCGATCAAGTGAGTAGGGCATCACCTCCTAAGCCTGCCTGGCATTCCTACACTCATTTCAATATGCTCGACGGCACAACCAGTATTTTTGAGATTTTTTTTATTTCTAACATTTTTTGAAAACTATTTTCAAATTTGACACTTTTTTTATTTCCAAATGTAACACTTTTGGCCACGCCTACTGCCATGGCACGGCGAAACAACGTTGTCGCGGCAGCGATGATGTGGCACTCCCCCCGGGCCTTAGACGCTGACGTGGTGGCTCGGCCGCGCCGCAGATCAAGGCGTGACAATGCCGCGCCAGCCCTCACGGCGCGGCAAGGCCCATCACAAGCCTGCGGATGCAACCTCCTCTTCTCTTCTCTCTATTCGCTCTATCTCTCCCGCCCGTGCAGACCGCACCGCGAGCGAGCTGCCCAACCGCGCCGCCACCAGCCGCCTGCCCAGCCACCGCCGGTCGCGCCCCCTCCCTCTCTCTTGCTGTTGGGGGTCACCCCCTGGGTCGTTGGCGCCCCCTCCCTTGCTATTGGACCGTCCGAGCGTCGTTGCCGGCCGGCGAAGCCACCGGTGGCCCTCTCCGTTGCCTGGGGTGACCCCCAGTAGGCCCCCCATGTCGTAGCCAAGGTATTTCCCCCTCGAAGACCCTCAATTTTGTGATTTCGGTGATTATTTTTGTAATGAATTGATTAGGGTTAGTGATTTAGTTTAGTTAGGTAGTTAGTTTGTAGGGTTTAGGTTGTATGTTGTAGTATAGTTAGGGTTTAGTGTTTGGTTTAGGGATTGGTTCGGTAGTTAGGGTTTAGTTAGTTTGTAGTAGTAATGGTAGTTAGTACAGATACTAGTTTTCATATGTTGGTACTTAGTAGTGCGTGATACGACGATTTCAACGAGTTGATGAAGTTTGCTCAAATGCTTTTGTAGATAGATTGTTGTGTCCGAGTTTTTTATGGAGGAAGTGTTAGGAAAGAAGATGGTATGTTTGAGGATATGGAAGAAGAATTAGAATGGTTTGATGAACCTCCTAGCTTCAACGACCTTTGTGTCCATTTGAATGCAAAGTTTAGCAGTGATTTCACACTGACGGGGAGGTTTGTAGTGGGAAGACTAGGGCACACTATGTCCTGATACCTTTGCGTGACCCTGCTAACTGGTCCCGCTACAATAGGGTGATCCAAGGTTCCAATGTGCCCATGGCTGAGGTGGCGGTGGAGAATGGGTATAGGATGCAGGGTGTCTAGGATGGACCATCCATTGACAGTGTTGGAGGCAATGAACAAGAATTGGGGTCGAAGGGGAAACGACTCAGGGTAACATGGATTTGGATGGTCAGTTGACGCAGGAGTAGTTTCATTCAACTCCAGTAGGTTGTATAAGTAATGACTTTGATGTGAACGAGTTTGAACAGGAAGAGGAGAAGGAGGAGGAGGACAAGATCGGTGATGTAGTTAGCAGTGATTCAAACGATTCAGATGATGACCAAGGAGGTACAGATGCCATGCCAACACCGGTTGCTCCCATGCCAGTACCGGTTCATGGTATGCCCTTACCAGTACCAACTGAGGTACTTCATGCTATGCCGGGTTAGGGCAGGCTAGTCACAGATTTGCCAGAGGATGATACCCACTATGATTCATGGGGTAGGATTAGCGAAGCACAACAGTACGTTCCACCACCACCTTACATAGTGACAGAGCTTATGCAACTAAGGCAGGGTAACGTACCTTTCAGTGGCGTTCCAAACTATAAGGATGTCAGCATGACAGATATGACAGTTTGTGACACAGGTCTGCAAATGTGTAGGCAATCATTGTATAACCATGGGAATGAAATCCTTAGCAAGGGTATGGTATTCAATACAATGTCAAAGATGAAGCTCTTCCTTTAGGACTATGCTATGTATCACATAAGCCCTACACCGTCACTCATTCTGACAGGGAGCTAAGGTACCATGTGATATGCAAAAATGGTTTCCCTTGCATGTGGAGGTTGAATGCATGGAAGAGACAGAGTGATGGCAAGTGGATGATAAACAAAATGGTCCAACCCCACACATGCATGGATAATAAGGGGAAGGAAAATCATCAGCAGCTCACTGCACGTTACCTTGCTCGTCGTATATTAGGGCTCGTTGATAACAATAACGACATTTCGGTGTCTTCCTTACAATAGTCCATAGCCCTATTTGTTAAGTATGATGTGAAGTATGGAAAGGCTTGGCGTGCTAAGCAAATTGTCCTAGCAATATGTTGGAGTAGCTAGGAGAAAGCGTATAATAGGGTTCCCCGAATATTGTGTGTAATGCATTACTACAACACTAGCTTGAAATGGTTTGTGGACACCGGAGGGATGTATTTCTAGGACTCATTGCGGCATGTCCTGCACCATGTGTTCTGGTCGTTTGTGCAGATGGAACATGTATTTCCATACTATCATCTAGTAGTACTTGTTGATGGCACTTTCCTGACTGGAAAAGTACAAGGACACCTTGATGATGGCTACTGCTGTTGATCTGGAGGACTAGATAGTACCCATGGCTTTTGCTTTGGCAGAGGGAGAGAACAATGAATCGTGGTCATGGTTCATGCGGCTTCTATGTGTACAAGTGCTTGGCCCATCTCTCACTATATGTTTGATCTCAGACTGGCACACAGGGATCCTGAATGCTGTAGGTGAACATATCGATGGGTTCCCACCTCTAGTGCACAGATGGTGCATGCGCCATTTTGCCGCTAATTTCTGGCGACATCAAAGGAAGGAGGTTTGTGACAAGGTAAAGGCTCTATGTTGTGTACGTACATAGCACCAGTTCAAGGAGACAATGAGAGAACTAGACAAGATGTTGAACCAAGCGGGCAAGGCATGGTTAGAGGAGCAGATGGAACAGAAGGCTAAGTGGGCATTAGCATATGACGAGGGCGGTTTCAGGTACGGCATCATGACCACCAACTCTTTAGAGTCTTTCAACCATGTGTTCACCAGAGTTCGATCGTTGCCAATGTCTGGAATTGTTGAGTTCTCCTTTTTTAGAAGTGCAACGAATATTTTGTCAAGAGGTGGGATCTTACGCAGAGGAATTTAGCTAAGCTTAGGCGATTTGGAAAGGCCGAACATGAACATTTGAAGGAGGTTGAAGAATTGGCCAAGCAGCATATCGAGCCATATGGACCTCACTGGCACATCTTCAATGTACGAGGAAAGGGTGACACAAGCATGGGTGGGGAACGATACGGTGGACGAAACTACCGAGTTGATCTAGACAAAGTTGAGTGCAGTTGCAACGTCCCTCAGATCATGCATGCCCCTTGCTCTCACATGATCACGCCCTACAGGATTCACGGATATGACCACACCATTGTGCCATATATGTCACCCTTATATCTTCGTTCGAACACGCTTAGTATTTAGGAGAGGAGCTTCGAGCCGTGCCTTGACCCAACACAGTGGCCACCTTATCATGGTTATGACTACGTGCCGAATTCGGACCTAATGAAGGTAGGGAAGGGTAGGAGGAAGAAGAAGCGACTCAAGGGGGACATGGACGCTATGAGAGGATACAGTGCAGACATGTACGGAGGGGCCCCTTCTTAATGGTTTGCCTATAAGTTTTTCGGTTCACTAGTTACTTCGAAGCTGTTCCATATCATGAAATTATGATTGGCTAATTCATTGTCGTGTTCAATGCAACATTGGAACAGGGAGGATACACTGTCTACTGCTCTGTATATCTAGAAGGAAGTAGAGTTAGTTAGAGGGAATGCGAGGCGCAAGTATAGGGAGTACACGGACTGTCTCGATGTCCTGACACAACACCAGGTTACGCTCTCTTTCTTATCATACATGTGTTGGATGTACACTATATCACAAGCTAACTCAATTACGAAATGTTCAGGTCACTTGGTGTCCTTGGGATGCTTCGGAGCTCTAGCAGTATCTGAGTCCTATCACTAGGGAAGAGTCCGACGAGTATTGCTGCAATGTCCCCCCTTATTTTCTTCCACGTGGTCGAGATCCACTTGCCCATCAGGGTTTGTAGGTAGTTCAAAAGAATTACATACTACCCACCACTGCTTTACTCCACCAACCAACAATTGCACGGGTGCATTATCAATTCATAACAAAGGTACAGTTGTGGGGTGTGTGTGTGGCAAAACTAACTATTGTTTTCTTACAAGTTTGACCGTAGGAAGAGGTACAAAGTCAAGGATTGGCGCATGATGCACAACGCGTACATCCAGTTATGGCAGACTAGGGAGTGGATACCGGTCGATGCAGGTCCGCCACATGATCAGCACACCTTCGACAAGTACCTAATGTGGCTTCATAGGTCTATGAGGACACATATCAAGCCCCCCTACACTAAGGACACAATTGACGAGGACGACGAGGAAGATGTCATTGAAGATGTGTATGACATTGCCACTAGGGAGGAGACACAACCACAACACAACCACAGAGAGCCCCGCTTCAGAGATACGTGGTAAGATACTCGAATGCTACAATTTGTTATCCATTTGGCATTTACTAAGTGTACTAAAACGGTCCAACCGCGTTTCTGTACCCAGGCCACACAATTGTCAAGGTTGTCCAACGAAGCAGCATTTTGACTTCACGAGTCTAAAGGGCAGGGGCTAGGCGTTCTACAGGCTTTTGTGGAGGTACACATGAACTTGTCCATTATGAAAATGTTCATTTACTCTCGACACGCTTGGTGAATAATTTTTCTTTAACATCTATTGATGCAGAAAGTGAAGAGGAGCTGCAGGAAGCTAGCTCAGAAGTTGAGCTACATGGATACTCCGTGGGAGGAACACGACTTCTTGCGCGCGGTCAGGTGGCACGACTTCGGCTTCTTTGAGGACACCAGCCGGTTCTTCTGAGCCGATGACATGTGCGACTTCCGCTGTGCGTACACCACCCCACCATAGCGCTAGGAAGGGCCCTGCAAAAGAGGACGATGAGGACAACGAGGACGATGACTACGCCCCGGGCTTCCACGTACACCACCACCACCGGGACGAGATTGGCATGTCTCAGCTAGGTGGTGCCCCGCTTCGTACTCAAGGAGACAAGCAGGTACTAACAAAGCTACATTTTTTAATACCTAGCATGTATGAACTAACAATGCTAAAGATTGTACTAATCTTGCCTGTCTTATACTTGCAGGGTCCCAATGACACGCAACAGTTCCTCCGATAGCCCCGCCAACGTGACCGCACGGACGTAGGGTACACTCCTAATGTGTTGCCTATAAATCCGAAGAGACCGAGGCGTCCGAGGCAGCCGTTCACTCCTGGGACATAAGGTCTAGGTAAGCATAGTCCATGTTTTTTTCAAGTTTCCTCAATTGCAAAACTTGATGTCTTGCCTCCTTACTAACCGTTGTGATGACAATGTAGGTACATCTTCAACATGGCCCTCAGCAAGACGTCCATCCTAGGACCCGTTCACTCCTAGGACGTAGGGTCTAGACTTAGACATATTTTGGAGTACGACAAGTTGTTGCACTTGTGTTTCAAAACTTATGTTGATGAACTTGTGGTCGAAGATGTACTATCGATGAACTTAGGAATCGATGAACTTATGTCAAAGATTCGAGAGCTAAATGTATCGATGAACTTACTTCAAATGCTTCGAGTCTATGCTCCGTTGGATTTATGTTGTCATGTCGATGATATGGTGATGGTCTCCCATGTCGAAGGAAATGTTGTCGCCAAGCATTTGAAAGCAGTCAGCAGATTGAGAAAGAAACGTGTGGCAGTTGCTGGGCCAGACGGAGGCGCTGCTCGCCAAGCCTCTGCTGGAAATAGCCCCTAGATGTTGCCGCGCCATGGGACAAGGCGCGGCAGAAGCTGGGCCAAACAAACCCTACAAAGGTAGGCAGAGTTGTTGAAGCCGCAGTCCTCGGCAGCGGCATCTGCGCCCGTCAGCTCGCTTGCCCCAACCACCCACCCGCACACGCACACGACACGCCACCGCCACCGCCATCACCGCCCATCAGCTCCCACCCTCACACGCTCCTCGACGTAGGCACTCGCTGCTCCACTCACTCCGCGAGCTGCTCTGCTTCAACGACCCGAAGGCGTGGTTGGTCAGGCGCAAAAAGAAGGAAAGAACTATGAAGATGTGATACATGCTAAATGGTTTGTATTTAAGCTCGTATCACTTCATTGTCATAACTGCAAAATGTGTCATCATGGAAGTGCATTGCACGAAGAGGCAAATTAAAGTGCCAGGTAACCGAAAAGTTTAGTACATGCATACTGTGCATCACAACTTGGAATCAAATACATGAAAAATGGGACACAACAAAAAGTTGAATACATGACAGGATAATGAAATACAACACATCTGATACATGCATGCCTCAGTCAGAAACATACTGAGTAAGCAACTCATCGTCCAAGTACCAATGCTCTACCACAACCTCGTTGTTGTGGCTAGTCTCACCTGCATTGCCATGATCTGCTTGTCGCCTATAGTAAGTGGCCTCCGCTTCATCTACATCCTGAGACAAGAACACCTTCTCCTCTGCCTCGTTCATGTGGCTACGCTCACCTGTAGTGCCTTGATCTGCCTGTCGCCTGTAGTAAGTGGCCTCTGCTTCATTTGTAGCCTCCGCGGCTTGAGAGAAGAATGCGTCCTCATTCTCCTCCGCCTGCAAGCCCGCCTCTGCTAGAGCGATGAGTTCGCTCAATCTGCCAGTGTCGTTCTCATCCTTCTCCACCTGCAAGCCCATCTCTGCTAGAGTAATGAGATCGCTCAACCTGCTAGTGTCGTCGTCATCCTCCTCCCCCTCATCGTCCACCACAATCAGAGATTGAGCGGTGCGACCAACTCGTGTTTGATGCTCATGTAACTCCTTTTCCACGTACCTTGCATGGGCAACCTCTACGGCATGCTCCCCGGTGCATCCAATCCCTTTCATGTATAAAATGCAACAAGTTAGCAACGCGATTATATTACATTTAAAAGAAGGCAACGAAAATAACAAGGCTTCTAATGACTCACTGACACACAATGCAGCAATATGGTCGTTCAGGACCTGCATCTGTGCTCTTTCCTCCTCCATGCAACCTTCCTTGCCCTCTCCTCCTCTAACTCCTTCCTTCTCTCCATTTGTCGTTTGTCATGCCAAACACTGAACGAGGTATGAATTCTGTGCTGTCTAGCATACTAACACATGTCCTTCTTCTGCATCTCAATGAACCCGGCGATGTAATCAGGCCCATATCCCCTCTCACGTGCAACTAGTTACCTCTGCTTCAACTGATGGAAGAATTTAGCTTTACCCTCATACGATTCCCACTTGCATTTCCCAGTGCTCTATCGAAAATAAAAAATTAGATCAAAACTTATTGCAAAAGAAAAACAAATATGATTTCATATTTTCCACAACAGTAACCAACCTCATCTTAGTCAACCATATGGCCGCAATAATGGCCAATGCCAAACTCCGAAGGGACTAGACTGTAGTTGGATTTAACACCACATTCGCACATGATAGGAGGTTCTCTATAAATTAACCTTTGTTTCTTCTTTTCCTTTTCCTTTGCCTTTGGTGGCTCAGGCCATTGATTCTTAGGACCATAGAACCACCCCTTGAAATGACACTTCATCATTGAGTACACCTAAAAAATGTGACATTAGTACATGAACATATATAGCTCAACATTTCAACAGATACACTTTGCACTTACTTCATGCTTGTTTGGACACACAAACTCCAACGTATTCTAAGGGTTTATCACAACTTGATCTCCGCAATCGCACAGAGGAGGTACCTCGAGCCGTCTAACTGCGGCTAAGTGCTTCTCCTCCTTCGTCATTGTCGGGGGGTTAGGGGGAGGTGGAACCCACCGCTCGAAGTGCTCACATGGATGTCTCCCTCTCCACCAATCATCGAAAAGGAGGTACCTTGGGTCAAACTTGTCTGAACCGTCGAAATATTAGTAACCTAGAAAAAGCACCTCTTATGGGCCTACACAACAAGATTCCAACAAAATATTAGTAACCTAGTAACACAAATGAAGACAAAAAGATACGGAAAGAATTACTTACATTAAAACAACTGCATGTGTAGAAGCAACGAGCCACTATGCCCAGATGTCTCGATGGAAACATGTCAGCCAGACGACCACAGTCACAGTTAGGGACAGGGAGGTCAGGAGGGACGGGGGCATCTTTGCTAGACGTGTTGGGGGTATAATTATCTAGGATGACCCCGTTTTCGCCAAAACTCCTCCCGATACATGTCTTGCATCTAACAAAATGGTTGTAATTTAACATCAATCAAAACATCGCAAGTTAATATAAAGGAGAACCATTTGTATTACAATGAATAAAATATAACATACACTTACGAACAAATATTGACCTTAGACTACATGGTAATTACAACTAAAGTAATATAACCAACACTTATAGGAACAAAAAAAAACCTTACACTAAACATGGTAAACATACTTCTAATCCTTCAATCCACCATTCAAACTAATATTTTCCTCCAAACCTTAGCTACCAATCCTAATACTTAATCCACCATTCAAACTACTAATAAGAGCACCATTACCTTGACCGAGGCGGAGGAGGAGCTTGGGGGAAGGTGGGGAGGGAGGTGGCAAGGGAGGGAAGGACGGCGGCCGGGCGCGGGGGAGTCGGGAGGCGGCGGCATCGTCGCCTCGAGCGCCCTCACCTCCAGTCGGGCAGACAGACAGAGTGAGGGAGCCAGTGAGGGAGCCCGTGGCGCAACGGTTAAGCCTAGGCCTGCTGCGCCGTGTGGTGTAGCACGACACTGTCGCGCCGAGATCTATGGCGCGGCAGGCCCGCCACGTCAGCCGTCCGTGGGGCCAGGTCAGGCCACGTCACCACGCTCGCCACGCCCCTATGCATGGCGCGACAGCGTTGGTACGCCACGCCGTGAGCCTAGGCGCGGCCAAAAGTGTTAGTTTAAAAAAAATTCGGTGTCAAATTTGAAAATAGTTTAAAAAAAGTGTTAGAAAATAAAAAAATTCTCGATACATGTTACAAGTTCCTCATCTCCTGTCCCCCTTTTGGCAAATCAGTTTTTGCCTTTTTTTTGTCCAATATAAACAATGCAACACTGACGGGCACATAAACTTTTTATATAGACACCTCTGATTTCTAATAGAGGAGGACGATGTAAGAAACCGTCTCTAACTAGGGCGGGGAGCACTGTAGCTCATGAACCGCACCTGGAAACTATTTTTTTTAGTGGTGGTTTCGTTAAGAAATTTGCCCCTAAAGACGTCTCCATTTTTAGGGACGGTCGCTATAAGAGAACTGCCCCTAAAAATAGGATTTTCAAGATGGTTGTCTAAACCGAACCACTTCTAAAAAAAACATATTTTTAGGGGCAATGTTGTAAAGAGAATCGTGTCTGAAAATGATTAACGAGGGTGGCTCTCTTAGCCAACCAGTCCTAAAAAGAACTCCCTATAAATACCTTTCTTCCTCCTTGTGTGACTATAGCAGTTCATGCGCGACTATAGTTGTTCATGTCAGTGTTGAGTTCACCTGGAGGCGAGAAATTGCAAAATAGAGGGGGAGGTTTTGCCCTTAGAATGTTTGGAGTTGGCTTTAAAAGGTAAGTTTATGTCATCCCTAAAATCTTTTTAAAGTTTACTTTTACATTTCTTTCACTATTTTTTCTCATCTAGAGAGGTGTGGTTGTTAATTTTTCTATCTTGTTAGCAATTTAGACCTATTTTTTTGCCCAACTAACTTGTATGTAGTAGGCTCATATCAATCTCTAGTTAGTTCATCAATATTTCTCTTTCTCCATGAATATAGAAGTTTTTAGATCTAGATCTAGACCAATTTATGCCAAAATTTGTAGTTTATTCTTTCACTAGCTATATATGAATACTATCTTGATGCAATTTCGTTAAAAGAACATAGATGGACAGGTCATGAATGATGACGAAATGAAGCCATGAAGTCTCTTATATACATTACCTGAATAAATTTATTGAAGCCGCTAAAAGCCACACACACACACACACACACACACACACATATATATATATATATATATGTGTGTGTGTGTGTGCTGGTCCATTCCGGCATATCATTGTAGTTTTTTATTTATTTATTTATTAATTTACTGATTTGTTACATATATAAATATTTTTCAATGTGAGAAATAACACCATAGACAAATAAGATTACTCCCTCAACTAGGAATAAATTGTAGGCCTCCCGTGCGTTCGGTACTATTTACCACTGCAGCTGATGTGACCTTCGGATACTGTTCAGGCTCTCGTGTTTTTCTTTGCTTTGAGAAAAATTTGTTCATGTGTAGAAGAAACCGGCGCAGCGTGTCACACCAAATCGTGCTAGTATTACTCTGTATCAAGAAAAGAAAAACACATGACATTGATGCTAGGGTGGCCTGCTAGTTTTTGTTGGGCCTTTGTCCTAGTCAATACATGTACTTATCACTATATTCAACTAGAAGAATGTCCCGCATGTTGCTGATCATAATACTATAGGTTAGTGAATGATTTTTAGCATCCTGATGTGGACAACTAAATATATATGTTAGTAAATGTGGTTTGCTAATGTGAATAGCTTGAATAAAGACATAATGACATGTGTTAGTTGGATGTGTAGTGGATAGTGATGTGGACACTTTGCATGACGAGATAGTTGCATGTGCTAGTGGGTTGTTCTAGTGGATACTGATGTGGACACATTGCATGATAAGATAAATTGCTAGTGGGGTTTGAAAATATACGAACACATGTCGCCGTCAACACCCGGCTTCACCTACTGTTGGGCAAGATTACTTACTCGAGCATCAGAGAATATAGGGTAAACTCAATTGAGTATTTATTTCATATCTGTGAACAGTACATGTCAAGAGGTATTTATAGAGATTCTGACCTTTGTTATTCCTGTACAAACACTAAAATACCCACGACTCAATTGAATCCAACCCCTTTTTCATTCGGGGGCAAACTAGCCATTATATCTTCGATTCAATGTCTTACACATCTCAAATGATTCCCAGAAGAGAAACTCTTCCCTTGCTTGTTTTTTATTTCGCTTGGCAGTGATGTGTGTTAAATGGCTTCATCCTTCGATTGACAACGAAATGAACCGGGTGACTTCGTCTCTTACTTTTTGTCTTCGTGTTCTGAGCGAAGCCATTTTTTGTCTTCACTTCTCTCTTCTTTGCTTCTCCAAGCGAAGATACTTCTAAAAGCATTAACAATAAAATCGCTAATTTTAGGACGAAGTGTGGGGACTTGCGTTGTCTGAGGTCAAATCCCCAACAGCAAGCCCCACGGTGGGTGCCAGATGTTGGACAAGATTACTTACTCGAGCATTAGAGAATATGGTAAACTCAATTGAGTATTCTTTTCATGTCGGTGAACTGTACATGTCAGAAGGTATTTATAAAGGTCCTAACCTTCATTATTCCTATACAAATACTAAAATACCCCCGACTCAATTGTATACAACCCTTCATTCAGGAGCAAACTGATCATTATATCTCCAATTCACTGTTTTACACATCTCAAATAATTTCCAGAAGAGAAGCTGTTGGCAGCAAGGCTTCGTGTCTTGAAGACAAGTTGCTCTTCCCTTGCTTGCTTTTGACTTCGCTTGGCAGCAAAGTGTGTTAAACGGCTTCGTTCTTCGACCAGCAACGAAATGAATTGGTGACTTCGTCTCTTGCTTTTTGTCTTCGTGTTCGAGCGAAGTCATACTTCTATCTTCACTTTCTCTTCTTTGCTTCTCTAAGCAAAGATACTTCTAAAAGCATTAACAATGAAATCATTAGTTTTAGGACGAAGTGCTGGGGACTTGCGTTTGTCTGAGGTCAAATCCCCAACACCCGCTTTTCGTTCCACTTCCAACAAGCAAGGCAAACACCCAAAGCTCCATGGTGTGCTCTCTGAGTTGCTGAGCAAATCTAGAGAGGCAAATGATTTGGGAGAGAAAAGGCAAGAGAAGAACGAGCTGCTCCTCTCGGTGCTACGACACCGTTCGGTGGCCATCGTGCTTCCTGAAGGACCATGGTGGAGCGCGACGAACACGACCTCGACCTTTGCAGCGCCTTCAAGGCTTTAACAACACTCGACACATCAACAGTTTCGGTATTAATGGATTAGCCGAGATGAATCACCAAGATGGTCGGAATCACGCGAGATTATTGCCGGTGCGGGATGCACCTCATTGTGTGCCGGTTTGCTTGCTGGTACGAGGTATTCCGGTCATTCCATTCGTTACCGGAATGGAATTGATAATTATGGTCACTCCTTGTAATGGCATTATAGTAATCTATTTTCTTACTCTTCTATGAGAATCTTTTGATGAAGGGTTCTCCTCTGTATTCATTAGTATTCCCCTAAGAAATGAATTGTTTTGTAGTGTTATTAGCGCGTGTGCAAACATAAAATAGTACTATAAATCTGATGGTATTTTTTCGTCAGGCCAACGCAACCACGTGCAAGATAAATTACCTAGTTAACTAGAGGATCCTTGCAAGAGATGAGTGGCTCGGTTGAGCTCGGCCATAGATCAAAGCCTCATTTCGGTCAATTAGTCAGGTGCATAAAATTTAAAAAATATATAAAAAACATATATAAATCTCAAAAAAGCCATTTTAATGTATCACTCCTCATTATTGTATTATGGCATTATAGTAAAACCCAATTACGGGAGGGTGTTCGCAGCTTTGTTTCCGGAACGGGTCTCCAAATTTCTATTCTGGCCGGTGGCCGCGGCCATGGGACACGTGCGGATACCCATTGGATTCCAAGTTCCAACGGCCAGGATTACACGTCCGCCTTCCCTACTGCGGCACTTCCCTCTCCGAGCCCCAACCGACGCGCCTGGCGCCCGCCGCCACCCACCGACCGCACGGCCGCGCCACCGCAAAAATATGAAACTTTCCTAGGGTTCTTCGCGAAACCCTCGCCGCCCGCTCCCGAATCCCACCCAATCCGGCCCCTTTGGGGTCCGGAATCAGGGTTTATGCATGGCATCGACCCCGCCCGGCAATGCCGACGGCGGGCAGGAGGCGGCAGCGGGCCCCGCGCCTGCCGCCGCCTCCGCCACCCCCTCCGCCCCACCCAGGTCGAGGTGGGCGTCGGAGATCAAGGTGTACTCCCGCAAGCACCCTCGCAAAAATCCTAAACCCCCTCCTCCGGAACCCGCCCCCAATCCGAATCCCCTCTCGGAAACCCTATCCTCGGTTCGTCGGTCCATTTGCTGCCCGGAGGCCGGGGCCGCTCAGCGGTCCGATCCGGCGGCTCAGAGTTCCACTCAGCCTCCGTTCCTCGATCCGGCGACGCCGAGTTCCGCTCCCACTCCGCTCCCCGCCCTGGCGGCGCCGATCTCCTCTTCTCCTGTTCCTGCTCCGCCTCCCGCACCGGCGTTGCCTGTGGAACACACTCTCGCCTCGGGTGACATTTCCTCTTCTCCTGTTCCTGCTCCGCCTCCCGCACCGGCGTTGCCTCAGGAACACACTCCCGCCTTGGGTGACATTTCCCCGGGGCTTAACCGGGACGGGAGTGCTGTTCCCAATGGCCATGGCAATGGCTGGGCGGTTGTCACTGCTGAGAAGGCGCAGAAGCGCAGGGCCAGGAGTGAGCTGCGGCGGCAGCTTGCGTCAGAGCTTGACCAGGTGCGTGTGCTCTCGAAGCAGTTGAAGGCGGCTGCTGATGCCTTGGCGGAAGAGGATTCAATGGCCTTGCCCCAGGCCATGGTGCTGCTGCCATCACAGGTGGTGGATGCTGGGTCCATGCGATCACAGTTTTCGCCAAGAGTTCCGGTGACGCCCATACCTGCCCGGGATATGTTTGCCCCTGCCCGCTCGCTGCTGCAGCGGGCACCACTAACTGTGTCGGTGGTTCACACAGAAGCCTATGAGAAGGACAAGCGGACACCTAAGGCAAATGAGTTGTTCCAAAACTCAGAATTTTTGCTTGCCAAGGATAAGTTCCCACCTGCAGATCCTCATGGATGCAAGAAATCAAAGCACCACAAGAAGAAGCGCCGGACCTTAGAATCTCGTGGTGCAGACTTTGATGCTGAGCGGAGGCTATACTCTCACGCATTCAAGAAATCTTCGTCTCTCTTGAGTCGGCTAATGAAGCACAAATTTGCATGGGTGTTCAACAAGCCTGTTGATCCAGCTGCACTTGGTTTGCATGACTATTTTGCAATCATCCAGCACCCGATGGATCTTGGAACGATAAGAGGACGACTCAGCCATGGGCAGTACAGAAACCCAAAGGAGTTTGCTGAGGATGTGCGGCTCACTTTTCAGAATGCCATGACATATAACCCCAAGGGGCAGGATGTTCATTTCATGGCTGAGCAGTTGTTAGGAATCTTTGAGGCACAGTGGCCAGAGATCGAAGCCGAGGTTGATTATCTTGCATCATGTCCTCCACTGCCAAAGAAGTTTCCTCCACCCCCTATTGACTTGCGTTTCCTTGAGAGGCCAAATTCTGTAAAACACCATGTGCCGCTGGACTCCAATTCACGGCCCATAAGCCATACTCCCACTTACAGTGCCCGCACACCATCAATGAAGAAACCAAGGGCAAAGGATCCAAATAAGAGAAACATGACAATGGATGAGAAGCGTAAACTTAGTGATAACCTCCAAAACTTGCCACCAGAGAAGCTTGATGCAGTTGTGCAGCTCATTAAGAACAAGAATTTGTCAGTTGTGCAGCATGATGATGAGATTGAGGTTGAAATTGATAGCATGGATGCTGAGACACTTTGGGAACTTGATAGGTTTGTGGCTAACTACAAGAAGAACCTGAGCAAGAAAAAGCGAAGGGCAGAGCGTGCATTGCTTGCGAGACAAGATGCAGAGTTGCGTGCGCGGGATTCTGTGCAACAAATACCAGTATGAGCATTCAATCATTATTAAGTATATGCAGTAGTATAATTGTATGCAAAGCCATCATTGGTGCTGAATGTTACAATCTCATTTCATTGCAGACTCAAGAGCCTAATGTTTGTAAAAAATCTCCGAAGCAAAGAAAGATAGGTTTGCTATATTTTGTATAATCATTTTAAAACCACATTGTAAGCAAGATGGTAATTTTTTTTTGTCTACCAAAGATTTGACAGTGGGCGAGCAATTGACATCTACTGTGCCAGATCAAGCTAATAATAATGGACGAAATGCAATTAGTTCAAGCAGCTCTAGCAGTGATTCAGGGTCATCTTCTAGTGGTAATATTTTGTCCTTTCATAATTGCTCTTGCCCTTTGTTTAATATTAACTTCTTTGGTACTTTAAATTAGTATGGACCATTGAGAAAATTTCCTATTGTATCATATCCAAATCATTTAACATTCTTTTTTTTTTCTGGCAGACTCAGACAGTGATAGTTCTTCTACAGTTGGATCGGGTGCGGCCAATTCATCTTGAAATATAGGTAACTTCATCAGAATACTGCGTGCCATTTTTTTTGCTACTGTACCCAGCCAACTGTGTTGTTGATTGCTTTGTGAATAACTGTGGTTTATTGCATGGACATTAATTTTCATTTCCCTATTTCCTTTCAGTAGAGTTCTTTTGTTCAATTTTATTGATTTTTAATCAAAAAATAAAGTACATGTTATTTTCAAGAACTTCGAGAGCAGTCAGTATGTGTTGTTTAGATGAATGGCTACTTTTGGCCCTCAACTTTGGCACTGGTTTAGTTTAAACCCTGAACTCTAGAACTGTTTAATCATTATTCTGAATGTCAAAACTCAAAGCTCACCAACTAAGCATCCTTAACCTGAAGTCCTAAACCACATATATTTGTTTTCTCTCTCTCTTTTGTTTTAGTTGGTGGCTTATGTTGGGTTTCAGCTCTAGCCTACCCCAATTTGGTTGGGATTTGACTTTGTTTTTGTTGTTGTTGTTATGGAAAGTGCAATCATTCACATCTTTGCTCTCTTACATTGGGATTGGGAAAATCCGTTTTTTTATACCAAAAATTAAACTTTAACATTATTTTATGCCAGCATGCATGCTGGAAATACTTACAGTATAACACAATGTTTTGTAAAGGAAAAAGTCCATATTACTCTCTCCAAGTTTGGCATATGTCCAAATAACCCCCAAACTAACATTTGGTTCAATTTACTTCCTCCAACTATTTAAGTTGGTCCAACTAACACCTTAAAGAGATTTTTTTTTGTTTCTCTATGTACAGATTATATTTTAGTTTCAAATTTTGTGAGGTGATATAGAACATTGTATTTTGTATTAGAAAAATGCACCATGAATTTTTCATCATTATGTTTTATACAATATTGTACCTCCAATGTTAATTTATTATTAAATTTCCTAAGCTATCAAAATAGTGGGAAAAAGTTAAGATATATTTTTCTAACATAACTCATGATATTCTCTATCGTTTCACAAAAGTTGATATTAAGACTCCACTAATACTTGGAAAAACAAAAATAACAAACCATGTTAAGGGGTAAACTAGACCAACTGAAATAGTTGGAGGGAGTAAATTGAACCAAATGTAAGTTTAGGGGGTAATTTGGACATATGCCAAACTTGAGGGGAGCAATTTGGACTTTTTCCGTTAGTAAAAGAAGTAATAGCTGGCATCTGTTCACTTACCCTTGCATAGTTAAACTGACCAATCATAAGGCTATAGCATCTGATATGAATACTCTGTAGAGCATATTGCCAGCTATGAGGTCAACCTGATGGTTATTTTCAAAATCAGTACAAGGAAAAGAAACCCTGATATGAACCTTGATTTCGTGACCTATATTTATGCTTCATATTTTCTGAGTTACTTTTGCTCCCAGCACAGGACTTGGAAATTTCTAAATAGAAATTGTAGACAATATGGTACTAAAGTAGTTCTCACTTCTTTGCTCTAAACATTTCATAAAATGCAGTTTATATTTTAATAAAGCCATGGTTGACTACCTTCATGGTTGCTGGATGAAATAGGACAAGGTTTTAGATTTCCTGTTGTTCTTAAGTCTTCCTGTTGTGCAGCCACATGGCCTCTTTGTTAGTCTTGTCTTGATGGCATGAGGAAGAAGCAAACCAACTGATCAAGGTTGAGTGGCATATACTTGGCCAGGCCTCACTTGTAACTTGGTGGCAATGATCCACAAGACCATGTCCTATCTGGACACATTTGGTGAACTTGGTATGAAACAAGGTGGAAAAGTAGATATTTGCTGTCCTAAACTGTTGGAGTATATGTATATGAGGCCCATGAGGCCCATTTATGCTACACTATATAGCTACCCTTCTAGGGTTAGCCCAATGATCAATAGCATATTCACTTCCAACATGGTATCAGCAGCCTAGGGTTTCTCCCAACCCCTCTCCCTCCCGATCCAGCCGCCAGGGGCCGCCGCCGCCGCCGACGCGCCGCCGCCGGGCGCCATGGCCGGCCATGGCGGACCTCCCCCTCCCTCTTACTTCCTCTCCTTCCCTCCCCTCTCCGGCACCACCACCTGGGCGCAGATCGCGGGCGGAGGCCCCTCTGCAGCCGGCCCGCGCGCTGGGACGATGCGCCCATCCACCGCCGCGACTTGGGCGCAGGCGGGCGTTCCCGTCGCCGCGGCCGGCCCGCTGGCACCTGGTGTCGCGACCGGTGGCCAGTGCCCCGCCCTGGCCCTCACCGCCGATGGAGATGCAGCCGCCTACGGAGCCCCCGATGCCGATCCCGCCGTGGCTGAAGAAGCAGAGGCCGCCGGGACCGAGGCCCCTGTTCTCCCAGGCAAGGGTGCCTATGCGGACCCGGCCGCCGCAGCCACCTATGCCGCAGCCGCCGCCGCCGTAGCTGCGGCCGGCCTGGGGATGCCGCTGTCCTTCTCCTCTCCAAGCGCCCTCTTTTCCGCAGGTGGAGGAGCCGCGGGTGCACAGCTGCAGGGGCCGGGCACAGGCGGAGGCGCCCAGGGAGCCTTCACCTTCCCTACCCCGCCCCCGGCCAACCTCTACGCTCCTCGGCCCACCTCTGCCCTCGCTGCCGCGCTGGTCTCCGCTCGGGCAGCGGCCGCAGCGGGACAGGAGCGCGTCCGTGCGGCTGCCCTCGCTTGGCAGCGCGAGCGGGACGCCGCCGACACTCTGGCCCGCCAGATCGCCGAGGCGGAGTAGCTCCTCGCCCAGGATGCTGGGGTCACCTCTGGCTCGACGGGCAACCTCACCTCCACCATTACGGCTCTCCGTCACGACCCGGCCGATCCCCTCGTCGCGCAGCTCCACTACCAGGCCGGGGGTGTCCAGAACATCCGGCTGCTCGTCCCGGTCGTCCTCGACCCCGAGTCACCCTCCTACGCCCGCTGGCGGGACCTGGTGGTCCTCACCCACCGCCGCTACGCCCTCGACGACCACGTCCTCGACGATCCCACGCCCGCGGTCCAGACTCCGTCGTGGCAGCGTCTGGACAACATCGTGCTCTCTTAGATCCTCGGCACGATCTCCGTCGACCTCCACGACTTTGTCCGCAACACCACCTCCGCTCGCCAGGCCTGGCTGGCGCTCGAGGGCCAGTTTCTGGGAAATGCTGAGGCCTGAGCTCTGCGGCTCGACGCGAGCTTCCGCACCTTTGTGCAGGGGGACCTTGCCGTTGGCGAGTTCTGCCGGAAGATGAAGGCCATGGCCGACTCCCTCGGCAACCTGGGCTGGCCCGTGGAGGATCGCATCCTCGTCCTCAACGTCCTTCGCGGGCTCAGCGACCGCTACGCCCACCTCAGGACGTGGATCACCCGGCAGAGGCCTTTCCCCACCTTCCTGCAGGTCTGTGACGACCTTGTCATGGAGATCTCTCAGGGCCTCTAGTCGAGGTCCACCACCGCTCCAGGGTCCTCCTCGACTGCACTTGCTGCTACTCCACCGCCGCGTCAGTCTGCTCCACCCACGCCACCGTCGTCTGTTTTGGGTCCTCTCCCCTCTGGGCCAAGCGGGGGTGGGTGGGGGGGGGGGGGCGTGGCAAGAAGGGCCGTGGCGGAGGACATGGTGGGGGTCCTGGTGGTGGGGGGGCTGGCCGTGGTGGCAACCCGGCTCCTTAGCCGCCGCGGGGTGCTCCCTGGCCCTCCTTCCACAACCCCTGGTCCGGGTGCATCTCCATGTGGCGCTTCCAGGCTCCTAGTGGGGAGCCTCGCCCGCCGGCCGCCATGTTCGCTGGGGCTCCTCTAGGCGTGGCGGAGGACATGGTGGGGGTCCTGGTGGTGGGGGGGCTGGCCGTGGTGGCAACCCGGCTCCTTAGCCGCCGCGGGGTGCTCCCTGGCCCTCCTTCCACAACCCCTGGTCCGGACGCATCTCCATGTGGCGCTTCCAGGCTCCTAGTGGGGAGCCTCGCCCGTCGGCCGCCATGTTCGCTGGGGCTCCTCCAGGATACTACCTAGCGTCCCCGTGGGGCACACCTTCCGGCGCTTCTCCTGGGCCGGCCGGCTGGAGCCCGGAGGCTCTGGCACGCTCCTTCAGCACTATGGGCCTGACACCTCCTGTTGGCCCAGAGTGGATCGCCGATTCGGGAGCTACCTACCACACCACTCCGGACCCTGGTATACTCTCGTCTGCTCACCCTCCTTCCTCTCACCCTTCGTCCATCATGGTCGCCAATGGCTCGTGTCTTCCTGTCACCTCCGTGGGTGCCGCCGGCACTCATGGCTCCTTTCATCTTCTCGATGTTCTTGTTGCACCCTCTATGGTTCATAATCTTCTTTCTATTCGTCATTTTACAGCTGACAATTCTTGTTCGGTGGAGTTTGACTCTTCTGGTCTTACTGTAACGGAACCGTCCAAATTATAAGAGCACAAGTACAAAAACAATCACCGAAATGATCAAATTCTCGCACTTGAGCCCATATAACTCCGGTAGTCCAATGAAATCACGAGGGATTTCACACCAACCAACATACAAGCCAAGATCGTAGTGATTCAACATAACAAGTCACATGTTACAACCATTTCACAAGTAATTCAATATACATCGGAGTTTAACAAAGTTATTACAACTTAAGTTCAAAAGTAGCGGAAGCAAAGTAATTTGAAACTAACATTAATCTTATTTAAAATACATGCCAGTACCACGGTCGACTTCCAACAAAAGCATTAGGGATAAGGTAAATAAGAAGGATCATGCCCGTGATCACACTCCGCCACTACGGCAGGAGTCAACCAACTCTTGCAGCCGCCATGATACATCATAACCTGCAACAAGTGGGGATAAAACCCTGAGTACGAGAAGGTACTCAGCTAGACTTACCCGTCAGAAACCAGAAATAAGGTGACACCAAGGATCATGCAAGGCTGATATAAAGTGGGGCTAGCTTGACAACATTTTGCATAAAAGCTTAATATAGATGATCAATCATTAATGCTTAAGCCTCAAGTAAATTATCATAACCTGTCATCTATATTAGCACCTGTACTAGAGCACTCACTTTATTAGGAGCAAACAATATTAACCATAGCAGGTATAAATTGAGGCAACCTTTCCATCGTGATCCAATTAACCATCCGTTCAATTTAATGGAATCTACGTTGCCGCTGCTCAAGTCAAGTGCTCACTAACCGGGAGCGACGGCGATTCGAATCGAATTCCTATCCAGCTGGAGGGGTATTTCTAACACTCACCGCGCAGGCCCCTGCCAGGGTCGCACAAGCCACCTTTTCATATGATTCAGGAATCGCGGGTCCGAATAATGTCGCGACCCCAAGGGCGACACTCTGCCAGGTGATAGGGACTCTAACCCCCCCTTGGTCTCACGCCAATGTCCCCAAGCACATCCTTTCTCTCCTCCAAGAAGCAACCTACCATTCGATTTCCGGCCTGAATCACATTACTCGGCTTCGCGGTCGGAACGACTTATCCGGCCAACTAAGTGTTAGACTGCGTTCAACATGACTCAAGGACGTACAGCGAATCGGTCCTTAAACGACTCAGACGGGGATAGATTCACACCCAAGACCTCCATGCCTTGTTGCTTCACTATCGTCATCCCGCCCGGTCTCATTTCATTTTATTAACACATGGTTCCATTCCACGATAGCAAATATAGCCAACCGTGCCATATATGAATATCCCTATATCTCGCAGGTGACAGGAAATCACCTGACTTCTACCGCTTAAAGCAGGGCTAAGCATCTACTCGATCTTAGTCTATGTAGGATTCAAGGATTCATATATCTGGACAAGGAATGATATAATGCAGCAAGAGTTTCCAACCAACTCCTATCACTTAATACAACAATACTTATAACATATATATATAATTAATTGCTTTGAAGATAGGAAGCTTATAATGCTCCGGGGCTTGCCTGGGATCCGACTCAAGTTAGAGTATGTCAGAAGAACTCGCTTGGCGAGCATCCTCCAATCTAGCACTTGTCCGACCCTTTTATCTTCGGGATGGATCCACCAACTCCATCTTCGGGTGTGGCTCCACATTAGGTCCTTCACGTGCTTCAGCTAGCGTACCTAAATGAGGTGCAATAATGTATATGTATGAATGCATAGAAGTGCAATAAACAAAGTAATCATGCAAGCATACCAAAGTTCACATAAACTCTAGAGCTAATTAACTTAATCCTCAATAAGACATAACATAGAAGAGGGCAAGCACATCAATCAAGAAACAAGTATCCCAAGATTACAGGGTACCACTCAAGTATCATCAAAGATATGAGTCACATTTCAATACCCAAGCATGACAAAGTTAATCAAAGTACTAGAACTAGAAATTGCTACCTTCTGGACATCAGACCAACAGCTGAGTAATTTAATCATAACTAGAGATCTACAACTCCAAATGACTTACAAGAAGACATTATGGAAAGCTTATGACATTGTCTACAATCCATTTACTATCACCTAAGCCTGCTTCCCAAGTTTAATAGGTCTAAAAGATGAAACTACAGAATCTGGTCTGCTCCAAACAGAGAGCAACCAAATCTGGGACCTGACTTTAAACATTTATAACTCAAAAACTACTTGACCAAATGATACCAAATTTTAACAGAAGCTAGATACATGAATTATCTACAACTTTTGTATAAACAAGTTTCCCAACAAAGCACATTATCATGAAGAACTTTGCTAAGTTTCCAGATCTGTCCAGAAACCTTGTTTGCAAGGAATAATTATTAACTTATGTTGCAAATATATACTTGGACAAAACTAACTTTACCAATATGTCACACAAGACTAATGAACACCAGAAAACATAGTTTCAATTACTAAATAATTTCTTTTAATACATTTTCTTAATTTATTTGGATAATTAGGTGGAATTATGAACACCTATCAAAAGTGCATAATAAATTCTACCAAAATTACAGAGGCCTACCCATGCTCCCAAAAGTCTACTGTCCAAATTTGAAACCATTTGGACATGTATATCAACCTCTAAGAAAAAGACAAATGACCATAGCAATAAATTATGTGAGAGCAAGTTAAACCTAAAACTCAATATTTTGTATGAACACATGGCCATAGTATGGATCAAAATGATAGTGCATCCTCATACTAAGATAATGGAACAACATTTTCCATTTTATCATTTATATATTATTTATAAGCTATTTATCAAGCCTTAAACAAGTTAAATCAATAATTAGATCATACAATAAGCAATGACCATGAACTTTATACCACAGTACATCCATATCATGACAAACCTACCATAAAAATTTCACATCAATTGGAGCATCACAACTCAAGATATAAAAATAACAAGCAATATAATGTAGATTTCCTTATTTAACAAGGTCACAACAAAACCTTAAGAAAACAGTGAACAATTAGTGTGTTTGATATTTTTCCTAGCAAGCACATGTCATCACAAAATTAACAAAACAAGAATCACTATTTTTGGATGTCTAAAACTCAAGATATGGCTCTGGTCAAGTTTATAAGCATTTTTAGAACATTTTTAAAGCTTAAATAAGGACATCAGAAAACTTTTACAAACATGTAACATACTATGACTCCACTGCATAGATCTTTTCTCAAGGTTTCCAAAAAGTCCACATTTGCTATTTTTGGACTTATCTATCATGAGATATGGATTTTAGAAGATTTCCCAAATTCTGAAATTCAAAAACGAAATTACCCAAACCCTAACTTAACTCGCTAAGCGCACCCGGTTGTACACCCGAATCAGCTACACTTGAACCCGACATGTGGGACCTGTTAAACAGCCGGGCCCGCCTGTCATCAACACAAGGAGAGACAGAGAGTGAGGGGCGTCGGTCTTCATCGCCGGCCGCCGGAAACAGGGGAGGGAGGCCGGACTCGCGACTCCGGTGAGGGGGTCGCCGGCGGCGGCGGCTGAGGGCGGCACGAACACCAGCGCAGCGAGGCTCACCCGAAGACGGTCGCGGCTCGGGGTGAGGTGGCCCGTGGCCTCCTGGCCACGGAGGCGGGCGGCTCCGGTGGTCGGTGCCCCGGCGGAAGCATGCCGCAGGCGGCTCTCGACCGAGGAAAGCGGCGCATCGGAGTCGGCGTGTGGCGGTGGAGGTGCGGCAATATTCAATTTTTGCGGTGGGGCACTTGGGGTGGCCGGCCACGGAGCTCCGTTCGGCTCGGCAATGGCGGCCAGTTGACGGCATGCCCCGGTGACCGGGAGTTTGGGCAAGCGCGCGCGGGGGACGGAGCACGGCAAGGCGGAGGTGGTGACGCACTTGGTTGAGACGGAGATAGCGAGCAGCAGCTGTTGGGCGGAGGTCCACCACTTGGCCATGGCGCGGCCGTGGCCATGGCGCTCGCGTTCGACAGTGAGGGGGAGCGGTGACTTAGGGAAAAGCTTGAGGGCGAGTGTGAGCGCGGAGTGGAGCTCGGTGAGCGTCCTGGTGCCTCCCCATCGACCCTAGTCCCCGGGACGCACGGCAGGTAAGCGGACGCGCGGCGTCCATGGCGAAGACGCGCGGTGCATGGTCGCCACGTTCGGACGCGCGTCGCCCTTGGAGACCTTCTCCCGAACACGTGGTGGACGACGGTCTAGCCGACGTGGGATGCATTTTTGGGCTGGCTCGGGTCCGAATTGGACAATGGACTCAAAAGCAAAGTTGCAGCCTGCATAATGCTCTACATTTCTTATTTAGGGTGCCATGCCATTAGAGCAACAGATTAGAGTCTAATCAAACCCCAAGATGGCAATGTCAACATATTGACAAAGGTCACGGAAATTCGCTTTCGGAGGTCAAAACTTGGTCAAACTCAGTGCAACTTTTTGTATGCTACTCTCCATAATATAACCTTCACTTTTTATTTTTGGACTAACTCAAGTTACTTAACAAAATTTGGAGAACGCGAGATGCCAACGTCGGAGACACTGAATTCGGGGCTCTAAATTTCTAAGTGCTAAATTCAGCCCCATTTCTAACTTGTGGGCCATTTTTGAGCATGTTACACACATTTTCATGACTTGACTCTTAAACAAAGTTTGTTCCTTATAAAATTCTCTACAACTTTGTCAAAGGGTGCACAGTCATGCAAAGCTTCCAGGTCACACTTTTGAAATGGTCAAACCACAGGGCTCCAGGGTCCATACATGGTCAACCACCAATTAGAAGCATATTTAGGCAAAATGATCAACATGAACATTGTTCCATTAAGTGTCCTAAGTGTAGTTAAGGTGTTGTAGAGTTCATCTGGAGTCATTTGGATAGTTTTCAAGGTTTGGTTGATGTTCTATAGTTCCATTAACTTAATGGGGCAAATTACAATAGGAATGGAACTTATCATTTCATGTGACTTTTTGATTCCAAACTTCATGAAACTTTTCCAGGGATCAATATGGATAGGTACTAAGGTGAGACATATGAAGATATTGCAATAACACCACCCAAGCATATATCTTGAAAATGGCCTATATGCAAAGCAAGGGTACAGCATCCAAGTTTAGATTAGGATTTATTTCCATAGGTTTAACTTTGGCATCGTCATCTCCACTAATCTATCATGTTTGAGCTTAACCCCACTACTTAATTGGTGATAAACACCTGGGGTGTTACAGCCCTCCCCCCTTAAAAGAATCGCGTCCCGAGATTCGGAATGGAAGATCTCTTAAGGAAGAGAGACACGTTATCAAGTTCCCAACATTTGCTATAGCGTTCAGCTATAAAGCTTCAACATCGGTGAACAGTTCGGTCAAAGGCACTTTCTGTTACTTACTCTTTATGGTAAAATCTGTCTGAAGAATTTCCTTCATTGACTTCCATGAAACATTGTTACTTTGGGAGGAATCCAAGATAGCACGTACTGCACTCTCAGTGTACGGAGATCATTTGGTCCATGAGTGAACCACTCACAAGGATCTGACTCTTTAGTGAACACAGCATAGTCCGTATGAACTTTACATCAAACCAAAGTCTTCAGAAGTATACTCGTTGAAATGACTCTATATCCACATGGTTTTGAAAAGCAGTTCTCTTACCAAAATGGCTTGAGTACAACCTTCCAAAAGGGTGAGATCATAGATGACAAACATTCTCTGAGGCTATAGGATACTGACTAACCAATAGACAGGGTCTAGGTTGGTCGTAAATGTTCAAACATTCCGATATCAACTAATGGAAAACTACTTGAGGTTCCATGTGTGCAGTTCTCTTTCTCTGATGACAACACTATATTATCTGAGTCTATTGATGGGTTATTGAATGTGATAGCTGACTCTGTCGGCTTCGTATTTCTGCCAACAGTTATCTTAAAGATTCTTTTATCCAAGGATAGTTATCTGGGTTGAATCAGATGCAACCTCATGGGTAAGAACACTTTTAAGATAACAAAGATTAGTGAGTATTATCAATTATTGCCAAAGAAAGATGTAGCGAGGCCTTAAGGACAACAAAAGTTATAAATATTCACTAAACCGTGGGGCGTAGTCTACCACCAAGCGATTGAGTAAAATTTTCCTTGGTGACTTAGTTGCACTGTAAGTTGAGTTGACTTGCAATGTAGCAACTTTGTCAGGCCAACTTTCACCTTGAGGCTTCCCTTTTAGGATCAAACAGCAGCTCTAAGATAGGAATCTGTTGTTTGACACTTCTTAGATTGCTTTCAAATATTCCTCAATACTTTGTCCAATAGTTATGGACAAACCGTTTGTGGCACCTAAGGGCACAAGGATGTTGATCAAAACTAGGGCATGCATTTCTCTAATTCTTCACCGCGGCTGATTGAACACCTTGCACTATTTATGTGATTGTCCAAGACGGAATTGACTTGATCACAATGGCTCTAGAAGATAGAGTATCTCTCAAGTTGTTGGCTAGTTGATTAACTTCTTATTGGTTATTGCTCTGTAAGACATAGCCTTCATAGCTACCAAAGAGTCGTTACCTAGCTGGAGATTAACCTTCCTATTGGTAACTAATTAGTTGTCTCTCAACACTAAAAAGTTCCAAATCTTCATTCTTGATCACAATAATTGCGGTTGATACAAAATAGATGGTTGCCATTGAAGTCAGCAGATACGGAGTCTCACCAGAGATGGTTGATCTCAATGGAATGGTCATTACGCATACAAAGGTTAAGATTTACATAATGTGACGATTGATTCTTATCCAACGAATGACTTGTCCAGTAGTAAGTGTTGCGTGTCCTTTTTATCCAACAGAGCTGAGATACGTGGCTCCCTAGATTGAGTTGTCAATACTAGAACAACTAAGTAGAGTCACTTGTCTACCACCTCTTGTAGTATGTTAATGTTTATGTTGGTGGCCTGTTCTTCAAAGGTTATCCTCTTAGCAACTTCAGAAGGAAGCTCTACTACTTTTGGTCCGATATAAGGGTCTTTTGATAAGATATGGGTAAGATAACCAAGGAAGAAGGTCACGTGAAAATCACATCAGTGTTGTTCTGCAATGGATTACGATTAGAAACCATGATACCAGCGCGTGCCGAGCAGCACAACCTTGTGTGTGCACCCACAGGAGGCTCTCGGTTTCGTCGCGGCACCATTAGTTGCTACTCATAACACCATTAATGAACATACACCCGATGAGGAATTTCAAATGGCATAGATTGGGTTGATAAGGTAGATGCATGAATTTGTAAGCATACGCTTTAGATGCCATAATAGAGAGACGTTGCGTCACACTGGCTAACCTTTGAGAGAGGTAACCAGAAGGTCCAACATGGATTTGGGTACGGTCTTCACAACTGGCAATGTACGAACCATGGTCAAAGGCTAGCGTTGATGAAAGTTAACTTGGTGGGTCAGTCAAAAAAAAAGGTCTTCACAAAAAGGGTTGGAAAACACCCACGGCTCATGCAAACATATAGGAGAACTAAACTTTGGTCTTTCGGTCAAGCAAAGGCATGGATACAAGCACTCAAGGCAAGCAACCATGTCTACCGGCTCAGGCTCCTAAGATAGAGAACCTAATGGAAGACAACAACCATACAATTACATACGTGAACGTTGTTCTAGGATAAAGCTATGTGACCCTCGTATGCTCACCGAGGACAAACGAGGTGACAACTAGGGCACTACCAAGATAACAAGCATACATACAACATCATAATCAAGCAATTATTTGAGAAAATTCAAACAATGGGCTTAAGCAACCAATATAAAGCACCAGGCTCACCCAAAATAAGCATTTATCTCAAGCATGAACTAACTACAAGTTTAGTCCAAACAAACGTTAGTTAAAGAGGCCAACTTAGCATGTGCCCAGAATCTGGACAGCAGCACAGTGGTTACTTATTTCAACTATAACTGAGGTTGTAGACCTTCTATAAAGGTGATCCTAAACTTTCTAGATAGCTTAGGACGATGACTACACTTCAGTTATTCATACCAAAAACTAATTCATAGCTCAATATGACCAAAATTGCTAATGTTTCAAATCTGTACCAAAATGGACAGAAAACTGACAAGAACTTCAAAAATGCAAAACTGGAGTTCTAGGGACACAACAAGGCTAAGTCTTAACTTTGTGTAAAGCTTATTAAGTTGTCTATAACTTTCTTATTATCATATTAAGATGATTCTATATCTAACAAGGCCAAACAAGACAAATAAAACATCTCTGCCCAGATTTGGACAGATTCTGTCATTCCACTTTATAAGCTTATAACTAGAGATTTAGACCACCAAAATTAGTGCTATAGGACATTCTGGAAAGCTTAGAAAAAGTACTACACTTCTTCTATTATCTCCAAGACATGATTCCATATGCACATAGGTCAAATAAACCAAACATTCAGATCTGTTCTGAACATGAGCAGGTTTTGACAACAAGCTTCTAAAATTTATAACTCTCAGACCATAAGACCTAGGGTCATAAAATTTTTGGACAAGCTAGATATGTAAGTTAGCTACAACTTTGGTATTCTCTATAACCACAGAAAACACATTTATGATCACGAAAGCATCAATACATCAGAAACTGTTCTAGCAGCCAACGTTAATAATCAAAACAAAGTTTGCCTTTGTTCTACTTAACAAGAGAGCACACAAACATATTATTCTAGCAGCTCTAAACATTATTACCTTAGACCAACACCAATTTAATTCATTTATGAGAATCCATAATTATTTAAGTGAGGTCTAAAGCATTGGCAAACGCTTGGGTGAGCAACATAGAGTAAGACATTTTTGTTTAGCTTCCCACAAGAAGGATAGTGTACTACATTGATCACAAGTTACTTATCATTTGAACAAGGGTGAGAGGAGCATAGCTATGCATAAAGCAATACTCATGAAGATGCATGCTTCGTCCTATTCGTCCTCACAAGATTGCCAACCTAAGGTGGCAATCACGTTCTATGTCGGTGGCATAACACGCACTCTCTCGATATATAGCTAGTCGACAACTACATTCGACTTACGCATTCGTGGTTAGCGTACCTGCAGAAAAGTTTCATTGCAGCCCAACATTTTCCCAATATAGCACACAATGAAAACAGGAAAGTAAAATTCTAAATACTCCCTTGTACATATACCCCCATATATATACATGTAGCACCACAACTACCCGAATCATTCGATCACCCACAATTAAGTACCTTCATATATACATGTGTGTAACATGTAAATAATCCAGTAACCAAAACTAGCTCTCCCCTAGACCGAGGGTTGGACGGTCATGCTCTCACAACTCACACTTACCTGAGCGTAGGTGCGACGTTGCATAAAAGTAAACTTAGCAACATATATGGCTATTTCATATATGAAGGCTACCTCTACTCTGACACACCGGGTAGCATAGTGTGGGAGAGTCATCACACATACATACCTTGGCAAGGGCGTAGATGCATAAATGAAAAACCCCCAAGTTAGTACTTATATAAGCCACCTAATAATCCTTATATGGGCGTAAGGAAATTGACCACTGGCATACTTAGATTTAGAATTCAGTTTTCACAAACCTATATATAGCTATAAGTTGATAAAACTGATTTTATAAAACAAAACCTTTGTTTTAAATACACATACGACAAGTTTAATGTTGAATCTTGCTCCGATACCAGCTGTAACGGAACCGTCCAAATTATAAGAGCACAAGTACAAAAACAATCACCGAAATGATCAAATTCTCGCACTTGAGCCCATATAACTCCGGTAGTCCAATGAAATCACGAGGGATTTCACACCAACCAACATACAAGCCAAGATCGTAGTGATTCAACATAACAAGTCACATGTTACAACCATTTCACAAGTAATTCAATATACATCGGAGTTTAACAAAGTTATTACAACTTAAGTTCAAAAGTAGCGGAAGCAAAGTAATTTGAAACTAACATTAATCTTATTTAAAATACATGCCAGTACCACGGTCGACTTCCAACAAAAGCATTAGGGATAAGGTAAATAAGAAGGATCATGCCCGTGATCACACTCCGCCACTACGGCAGGAGTCAACCAACTCTTGCAGCCGCCATGATACATCATAACCTGCAACAAGTGGGGATAAAACCCTGAGTACGAGAAGGTACTCAGCTAGACTTACCCGTCAGAAACCAGAAATAAGGTGACACCAAGGATCATGCAAGGCTGATATAAAGTGGGGCTAGCTTGACAACATTTTGCATAAAAGCTTAATATAGATGATCAATCATTAATGCTTAAGCCTCAAGTAAATTATCATAACCTGTCATCTATATTAGCACCTGTACTAGAGCACTCACTTTATTAGGAGCAAACAATATTAACCATAGCAGGTATAAATTGAGGCAACCTTTCCATCGTGATCCAATTAACCATCCGTTCAATTTAATGGAATCTACGTTGCCGCTGCTCAAGTCAAGTGCTCACTAACCGGGAGCGACGGCGATTCGAATCGAATTCCTATCCAGCTGGAGGGGTATTTCTAACACTCACCGCGCAGGCCCCTGCCAGGGTCGCACAAGCCACCTTTTCATATGATTCAGGAATCGCGGGTCCGAATAATGTCGCGACCCCAAGGGCGACACTCTGCCAGGTGATAGTGACTCTAACCCCCCCTTGGTCTCACGCCAATGTCCCCAAGCACATCCTTTCTCTCCTCCAAGAAGCAACCTACCATTCGATTCCCGGCCTGAATCACATTACTCGGCTTCGCGGTCGGAACGACTTATCCGGCCAACTAAGTGTTAGACTGCGTTCAACATGACTCAAGGACGTACAGCGAATCGGTCCTTAAACGACTCAGACGGGGATAGATTCACACCCAAGACCTCCATGCCTTGTTGCTTCACTATCGTCATCCCGCCCGGTCTCATTTCATTTTATTAACACATGGTTCCATTCCACGATAGCAAATATAGCCAACCGTGCCATATATGAATATCCCTATATCTCGCAGGTGACAGGAAATCACCTGACTTCTACCGCTTAAAGCAGGGCTAAGCATCTATTCGATCTTAGTCTATGTAGGATTCAAGGATTCATATATCTGGACAAGGAATGATATAATGCAGCAAGAGTTTTCAACCAACTCCTATCACTTAATGCAACAATACTTATAACATATATATATAATTAATTGCTTTGAAGATAGGAGGCTTATAATGCTCCGGGGCTTGCCTGGGATCCGACTCAAGTTAGAGTATGTCAGAAGAACTCGCTTGGCGAGCATCCTCCAATCTAGCACTTGTCCGACCCTTTTATCTTCGGGATGGATCCACCAACTCCATCTTCGGGTGTGGCTCCACATTAGGTCCTTCACGTGCTTCAGCTAGCGTACCTAAATGAGGTGCAATAATGTATATGTATGAATGCATAGAAGTGCAATAAACAAAGTAATCATGCAAGCATACCAAAGTTCACATAAACTCTAGAGCTAATTAACTTAATCCTCAATAAGACATAACATAGAAGAGGGCAAGCACATCAATCAAGAAACAAGTATCCCAAGATTACAGGGTACCACTCAAGTATCATCAAAGATATGAGTCACATTTCAATACCCAAGCATGACAAAGTTAATCAAAGTACTAGAACTAGAAATTGCTACCTTCTGGACATCAGACCAACAGCTGAGTAATTTAATCATAACTAGAGATCTACAACTCCAAATGACTTACAAGAAGACATTATGGAAAGCTTATGACATTGTCTACAATCCATTTACTATCACCTAAGCCTGCTTCCCAAGTTTAATAGGTCTAAAAGATGAAACTACAGAATCTGGTCTGCTCCAAACAGAGAGCAACCAAATCTGGGACCTGACTTTAAACATTTATACCTCAAAAACTACTTGACCAAATGATACCAAATTTTAACAGAAGCTAGATACATGAATTATCTACAACTTTTGTATAAACAAGTTTCCCAACAAAGCACATTATCATGAAGAACTTTGCTAAGTTTCCAGATCTGTCCAGAAACCTTGTTTGCAAGGAATAATTATTAACTTATGTTGCAAACATATACTTGGACAAAACTAACTTTACCAATATGTCACACAAGACTAATGAACACCAGAAAACATAGTTTCAATTACTAAATAATTTCTTTTAATACATTTTCTTAATTTATTTGGATAATTAGGTGGAATTATGAACACCTATCAAAAGTGCATAATAAATTCTACCAAAATTACAGAGGCCTACCCATGCTCCCAAAAGTCTACTGTCCAAATTTGAAACCATTTGGACATGTATATCAACCTCTAAGAAAAAGACAAATGACCATAGCAATAAATTATGTGAGAGCAAGTTAAACCTAAAACTCAATATTTTGTATGAACACATGGCCATAGTATGGATCAAAATGATAGTGCATCCTCATACTAAGATAATGGAACAACATTTTCCATTTTATCATTTATATATTATTTATAAGCTATTTATCAAGCCTTAAACAAGTTAAATCAATAATTAGATCATACAATAAGCAATGACCATGAACTTTATACCACAGTACATCCATATCATGACAAACCTACCATAAAAATTTCACATCAATTGGAGCATCACAACTCAAGATATAAAAATAACAAGCAATATAATGTAGATTTCCTTATTTAACAAGGTCACAACAAAACCTTAAGAAAACAGTGAACAATTAGTGTGTTTGATATTTTTCCTAGCAAGCACATGTCATCACAAAATTAACAAAACAAGAATCACTATTTTTGGATGTCTAAAACTCAAGATATGGCTCTGGTCAAGTTTATAAGCATTTTTAGAACATTTTTAAAGCTTAAATAAGGACATCAGAAAACTTTTACAAACATGTAACATACTATGACTCCACTGCATAGATCTTTTCTCAAGGTTTCCAAAAAGTCCACATTTGCTATTTTTGGACTTATCTATCATGAGATATGGATTTTAGAAGATTTCCCAAATTCTGAAATTCAAAAACGAAATTACCCAAACCCTAACTTAACTCGCTAAGCGCACCCGGTTGTACACCCGAATCAGCTACACTTGAACCCGACATGTGGGACCTGTTAAACAGCCGGGCCCGCCTGTCATCAACACAAGGAGAGACAGAGAGTGAGGGGCGTCGGTCTTCATCGCCGGCCGCCGGAAACAGGGGAGGGAGGCCGGACTCGCGACTCCGGTGAGGGGGTCGCCGGCGGCGGCGGCTGAGGGCGGCACGAACACCAGCGCAGCGAGGCTCACCCGAAGACGGTCGCGGCTCGGGGTGAGGTGGCCCGTGGCCTCCTGGCCACGGAGGCGGGCGGCTCCGGTGGTCGGTGCCCCGGCGGAAGCATGCCGCAGGCGGCTCTCGACCGAGGAAAGCGGCGCATCGGAGTCGGCGTGTGGCGGTGGAGGTGCGGCAATATTCAATTTTTGCGGTGGGGCACTTGGGGTGGCCGGCCACGGAGCTCCGTTCGGCTCGGCAATGGCGGCCAGTTGACGGCATGCCCCGGTGACCGGGAGTTTGGGCAAGCGCGCGCGGGGGACGGAGCACGGCAAGGCGGAGGTGGTGACGCACTTGGTTGAGACGGAGATAGCGAGCAGCAGCTGTTGGGCGGAGGTCCACCACTTGGCCATGGCGCGGCCGTGGCCATGGCGCTCGCGTTCGACAGTGAGGGGGAGCGGTGACTTAGGGAAAAGCTTGAGGGCGAGTGTGAGCGCGGAGTGGAGCTCGGTGAGCGTCCTGGTGCCTCCCCATCGACCCTAGTCCCCGGGACGCACGGCAGGTAAGCGGACGCGCGGCGTCCATGGCGAAGACGCGCGGTGCATGGTCGCCACGTTCGGACGCGCGTCGCCCTTGGAGACCTTCTCCCGAACACGTGGTGGACGACGGTCTAGCCGACGTGGGATGCATTTTTGGGCTGGCTCGGGTCCGAATTGGACAATGGACTCAAAAGCAAAGTTGCAGCCTGCATAATGCTCTACATTTCTTATTTAGGGTGCCATGCCATTAGAGCAACAGATTAGAGTCTAATCAAACCCCAAGATGGCAATGTCAACATATTGACAAAGGTCACGGAAATTCGCTTTCGGAGGTCAAAACTTGGTCAAACTCTGTGCAACTTTTTGTATGCTACTCTCCATAATATAACCTTCACTTTTTATTTTTGGACTAACTCAAGTTACTTAACAAAATTTGGAGAACGCGAGATGCCAACGTCGGAGACACTGAATTCGGGGCTCTAAATTTCTAAGTGCTAAATTCAGCCCCATTTCTAACTTGTGGGCCATTTTTGAGCATGTTACACACATTTTCATGACTTGACTCTTAAACAAAGTTTGTTCCTTATAAAATTCTCTACAACTTTGTCAAAGGGTGCACAGTCATGCAAAGCTTCCAGGTCACACTTTTGAAATGGTCAAACCACAGGGCTCCAGGGTCCATACATGGTCAACCACCAATTAGAAGCATATTTAGGCAAAATGATCAACATGAACATTGTTCCATTAAGTGTCCTAAGTGTAGTTAAGGTGTTGTAGAGTTCATCTGGAGTCATTTGGATAGTTTTCAAGGTTTGGTTGATGTTCTATAGTTCCATTAACTTAATGGGGCAAATTACAATAGGAATGGAACTTATCATTTCATGTGACTTTTTGATTCCAAACTTCATGAAACTTTTCCAGGGATCAATATGGATAGGTACTAAGGTGAGACATATGAAGATATTGCAATAACACCACCCAAGCATATATCTTGAAAATGGCCTATATGCAAAGCAAGGGTGCAGCATCCAAGTTTAGATTAGGATTTATTTCCATAGGTTTAACTTTGGCATCGTCATCTCCACTAATCTATCATGTTTGAGCTTAACCCCACTACTTAATTGGTGATAAACACCTGGGGTGTTACACTTACTGTGAAGGATTTGGCTACCCGGCGTTCTCTGCTCCGATGTGACAGCACGGGGCCCCTTTACACCCTTCGATTTCCGGCGTCTACCTTGCAGTCTTCGCTTTTGTCAGCTGTCTTCGCCACCACCTCTTCCTCGGCACTGGCGCCTCGGCCATCCTGGACGTGATGCCATGATGCAGCTTAGTCATAGCTCAGACATTCGTTGTACTCGAGCTCATGATGATCATTTGTCACGCATGTCAAATGGGTCGTCATGTTCGTCTTCCTTTTTCTAGTTCTTCACATGCGGCTCACATTTTTGATCTTGTTCATTGCGACCTATGGACGTCTCCTGTAATCAATATTTCTGGCTATAAGTACTATCTTGTGGTGGTTGATGATTTTTCTCACTATTCATGGACTTTTCCCTTACGTGCCAAGTCTGAGGCATTCCCCGCGATTCATCACTTTTTCGCTTGGGTTTCCACTCAGTTCGGCCTCACCATCAAGGTTGTCCAGTGCGACAATGGCCGTGAGTAGGGCTGGACAAAAAGCTCGTTAAGCTGGCTCGGTGGCTCGGTACAAAAGTGCTCCGATTGGACTCATTTGTCTTTTAAAATGAAAATGACTTGATTTGGAACGACTTTCAACTTCGGCTCGGCTCGTTAGGCTCGGCTCGTTAGGCTCGTCGTGAAGTTGGGTCTTAAACAATGCAGGAAATAATGAAGAATAAGATTATACCAATTTCTAAAAAAGCTCGAAAAAAACTACGGTCGGCTCGAAATTCAGCCCTAGCCGTGAGTTCGATAACTCCACCTCACGTGCTTTCTTCTTCTCTCGCGGTGTCCAGTTGCTCATATCTTGCCCGTACACCTCTCAGAACGGCAAGGCTAAGCGCATGATTCGCACCACCAACGACACCGTGCGTACGCTTACTCCAGGCCTCACTCCCCGCTTGCTTCTGGGCTGAGAGGCTGCACACCTCCACCTATCTCTTTAACCGCCTTCCTTCCGCTGCTTGCCCGGCTCCTACGCCGCACCATGCTCTTTTCGGTACCCCTCCTAGGTATGACCACCTTCGTGTCTTCGGGTGTGCGTGTTACCCTAACACCACGACCACTGCTCCACACAAGCTGGCTCCCCGGTCGACTCTCTGTGTCTTCCTCAGGTACTCCCCAGACCACAAGGGGTACCGTTGCTACGACCTCACCTCTCGTCGGGTCCTCATCTCTCGCCATGTGGTGTTCGATGAGTCTGTCTTCCCCTTTTCCACCACCACCACCCCTTCCGCCTTCGAGCTTGACCTCTTCTCTTTGTTTCCCACTGACACGGTGGTCGAGCCACCTTTGCAGTTGTTTCCTGCAGGTACTACTGCACCGTGCCCTCCGTCGGCACCGTGCCCCAGCTCGCCGTCGGCCGGTGACTCCCCCGACCCTGCTCCCTGTTCGGGCATGGAGAGGTCACCTTTCGGGCCGGCCCCTGTCATTCCGCTTGATGGGGGTCTCGGGCCGTCGCCTCCGGCTCAGCCTGCGCGCTTCGCCCAGCCGGTACTTGTGTACCAGCGCCGGGCCCGGACTGCGCCGGCACCTTCGCCACTGCAGGTGGTCCCTTGTTCGCCGGGGTCACCACCGGTGGCGTCTTCCTCTCCGTCGGGGACACCGGCGCCCCCGCCGCGGCCTCCGGCCGCCCATGTCGAGACACCGGTGTACCACCCGTCGATACTTCACCGACACCCGCGCCATGTTTACCCTATGGTGACACGACACGCGGCTGGGACCCTGTAGCCTCGGGCTCTTGCGACGATGCCCGGTGACTCGCAGGTCTCTCTAGTACCCTCTTCCGTCCGCGAGGCCTTGTCGGACCCTCACTGGCGCCTCGCGATGGAAGAGGAGTACGCGGCTCTCCTCGCCAACGAGACTTGGGATCTGGTGCCACGTCCGCCAGGCTCCAACGTCGTCACCGGCAAGTGGATCTGGACACACAAGCGCCGGGCTGATGGCACTCTCGAGAGATACAAGGCTCACTGGGTTCTTAGGGGCTTCACTCAGCGGCCTGGTGTTGACTATGATGAGACCTTCAGTCCAGTGGTGAAGCCGACTACAGTCCGCACGGTGCTCTCACTAGCTCTCACCCGCTCCTGGCCCGTGCATCAGCTGGATGTCAAGAATGCTTTCCTGTATGGTCTTCTCACTAAGACAGTTTACTGCAGTCAGCCGACCAGGTTTGTTGACTCCTCGTGTCCTGACATGGTCTGCCGGCTCAACAAGTCTCTCTACGGCCTCAAGTAGGCCCCACGGGCGTGGAACCATCGCTTTGCTGCCTTTCTGTTGACACTGGGGGTTTGTGGAGGCCAAGTCAGATACGTCCCTGTTTATCTACCACCATGGAGCTGAGACTGCGTACCTACTGCTCTATGTTGATGACAGTGTCCTCACGGCCTCCAGTGAGTCACTCCTTCGCCGCATCATCACCTCTCTTCAGCAGGAATTTGCTATGAAGGATCTGGGTGTGCTCCACCACTTCCTTGGGGTCACAGTTGAGCCTCATCCTGCTAGGCTACTTTACCAGTGGCGGTACACTCTTGATATCCTTGAGCGAGCTGGGATGACAGACTGCAACCCCTGCTCTACTCCAGTTGACACACAGGGCAAGCTGTCAGAGGCCGAGGGTACCCCAGTGACAGATCCCACCACGTACCAGAGTCTTGTTGGTGCTCTGCAGTACCTCACCTTCACCCGACCGGACATCACTTATGCAGTTCATCAGCTTTGCCTTCATATGCATGATCCGAGGGAGCCCCACCTCACTGCTCTCAAGCGTCTACTCCGCTACCTCCACGGCACTGTGGGCTACGACCTGCTCCCTCATCGGCGGTCCTCCTCCACCGAGATGGTTGTCTACACTGACGCTGCTGGGCCGGATGTCCGGACACTCGGCGCTCCACCTCCGGCTATGCTGTCTTCTTGGGCGGTAACCTGGTGTCCTGGTCGTCCAAGCACCAGCAGGTGGCCTTCCGCTCCAGTGCCGAGGCGGAGTACTGCGCCGTGGCCAACGGCGTGGCTGAGGCCTCCTGGCTACGACAGCTCCTGGCTGAGCTCCATAACCCTCTTCCCCGGAGCACACTTGTCTACTGCGACAACGTCAGTGCGGTCTACCTCTCCACCAACTCCGTGCAGCACCAGCGGACCAAGCATGTGGAGATCGACCTTCACTTCGTCCGTGATCGGGTTGCCATCGGCGAGGTGCGGGTCCTCCACGTACCGACTACCTCCCAGTTCGCCGACATCTTCACCAAGGGCCTCCCGTCGTCGACCTTCATCGACTTCCGCTCCAGCCTCAACATCACCAGTGGCTAGTTGCGTCTGTGGGGGGCTCGTATGTGTTATCTTTTCATGGTGTCCAGTCTGACTCCGCTGCGACGGTAGTTCAGACTGCCGGGGGGGGTGTTGGAGTATATGTATATGAGGCCCATGAGGCCCATGTATGCTACACTATATAGCTACCCTTCTAGGGTTAGCCCAATGATCAATAGCATATTCACTTCCAACATAAACAAGGCCACTCCGATTTCTGTGGTGTCACATTCAGATCTTTACTTTGCACTGTTTGTCCTGCACTGAGTCACGATAATAAGTTTAAAATTACTTTATTGTTTTCCTTCTCACCTTATGCCACCAGTTGTCTAGCCTTGTCAGCTTCCTCTAGCACGTTGTGGCACTGGAATCGTACCCAGCTGCCTTTATCTGTCACCCAGGCATTCAATTATGGCTTCCATCCTGGATTGCTACCTTGCAGCTTGAATCTGACCCACATCTAACCATGGCACAAATGAAATGTTATGGCGCTGGATTTCAGATGTTTTAGATCTTTTTAGGAAAAGATTAGTTTCCATTGATTATGCTTCTATATATATTAGAAATTGGCAGATATGTTTTTGGAAAGGAACATGAGTGTCATCTTATGGTAAAGGAAGATGATAAGAAATGTCATGGTCTATTATAGTAAAGGAACAGGAGTGTCACTGTTTATTATTTCCTCAATCTACAGAGACATTTAGTGGATATTTATGTGTTTTCATTATCAAGCCATTACTTTCAACAAATGTTTGTGACAAAAAAAAATTCCAATTTTGCTTTGAATCGAGACACTTGGTTTATTTGTTTTAACCAGATGCCCCTGTTAACAAGGCATAATTAGCGTCATTACATACTGATTTTGTTGTGTGCCCTTTATATGGGATTTGATCCTTTTGTTCTTTCTGTTAGTGAGTTAGAGAGGTCCTTCCTATTTGCGTGAGAGTAGTATCATATTGCTAGTTGTTAGTGTTATATAACTTAACAAGTATAAGTGTTGTAGAGGAACTGATTAGGTGATCGGTGTCTGCAAAGTTGTTTCTCCTTTTTTTGCACCACCTGTTCTTTTGAAAGGAAGAAACAATGTATTTGATATTTTATATAAAAATCAACTATTCAATCTGGTACCTGAACTGTCATATAAGCTTATAATATTAGGTTTCATCTTCAATTATATCTTGGCACTTGCTATAATACTTTGTGCAGTTTTCCTGAGAACGAATAATTAATTTTGTCATATTGAATAGCCTCTTTCTTCCTTTCTCTACGGACAATTTATTTATTGAGGGTTTTATCCCCTTGTGGTCTGTGGACCACCCGTGTTGTCCATTTTAGGTTAGTCGAGTTTTTAGTTGGGAAAGAAGTGGGTCTATACTAAATAGAAGTTAATTGTCACATCTCAAGCTCCAAGTACATCTAAAAAAATGCTGATTACTCACCACAGTTTATCCATGCACAAAAGTTTATACAAGTAGTTTGTCAGATTCTTTGGCATTGCTTGTTTTATATGATATATGATAATCTCCATGCCCCATGACCTATGCTTCATTCGTTGAGTATCTGTGCATTAAAATGATTCATGGAGCCTATCTGCACAGGGATTTTGAGCTAGTAGCTCTGCTTTGTTTTATACAAATCTTCAAATGCTATTGTTATGTGAAGGTTCCCGTTTTGGAATTTCAATCGATTGAGCATGGATTTGTGGCATATCATCGCCTTTTCAGGATCTGTTTTTTCTTGGACTCAATAGTGTTACTTAGACTTCCCTGCAAAATAATCTATTGCACAAATAGTTTACATGGAGCTTCCACATACCTTCTTTTCTTCTTACAGTCTTCTTCCAGTTTTCCTCCCTCACTCCTTCCTTCCGGTTCTGGCAGCACAGCACCTGGACTTGCCGCTCGTGGTCGATGCCTGCATGTGGAGCGCAAGTGCGCAGCACCCAGACGGAGTGTTGAGGGCCTGCGTGGATCTGTGGCAGTGACTGGTGGGCGGCAACTGCGCCTGCGCTTTGCCTGCTGCTCAGTGAGTCGGTGTGGCGGCGGCTTAGGGTTAGGCGGACTAAGGAGTCGGAGTCTTCCAGAGTTCCAGTAAAGGAGCGTGCGCTTATATATGAGGCAGGGATGATGGTCTGGCCATCTGGGGCACTGGGCTGATTCATATCGGTTGCCTGAACAAAGAGACTGAGTACCTGATATAATGTCCGGTTTCTAGCACAGGACAACCAAAAGAACCGAGGACAAATTTACTGTCTGTTCGGATTTGGTCTGTTTGGGTTCGGTTTTCGATCTTGATTTTTTTGCCCAGGCCTATCTAGGAGTATAATACTCCATCCGTTTGATTTTACTGGGTGTGCTTCTTCCTTGGTTGTGCAATTAAAGTGCGTACGTGTAAATGCTTTGTACCAAAACACACCTATTTACTTCCTGCTCACAACATTGATTGAATACTACTAGAAAGCAATTTGTTGCTACCGGGCAGTACGCATGCATGTGCACATGCAACTAGTGCATACCCCCTGTTTGGCTGATGGTAATTAGGAATAACTAAGGGCACTTTAGTCAATTTAGCTACCTTGTTAATTTTTTTTTGCCCAGGGAAGATACACCATCTAATTCTGAACAAAGGGAGTAGAAGCCTGCATTAGGTTCAAGCAGTGGCAAATACACAACTATTTCCTGTTTGTATTGTCACATCTTTTTGCTAGTATTCCATTGTTGAAGTAAAATTTTCTCAGGGCCTGTTTGGAACAAACGAATGCAAAACAGAGGAAAGAAAAAAAACTCAGGAATAGAATGGGTGTGTAGTAGTAAAACAGAGGAAAGGAAAAACACAGGAAATGTCTAGAAAGGGGTGTTAGGAACACAGGAATCCATAACATGGGAAATACAAGACATGGTTATATGAAGATTAATAAAGAGTCATTATTAATGCTTAATGATAAATCTGTAAGTTGCACATTTTGTCCATGACTCTCTTACAAGTGGGACCATTGGCCCGTAGAATGGGCCTGTCCACTGTTGCACTCATACATATATTTCTGAGTGGAGCCCAGCCACCCTTTTGTCCACTCGTTCTCTCTCTCCATTGCTTCTCTCTCCTACCTAATCCTCTCTAGAAGCATGCTTAGGCAGTTAGGCACGCCCAGACGGAGCCAGTGCACAGAGAGCACCTCGGGCTTCCACGTAAACTTTGGATATGAGTGGATGTAAAAATTCCTGTGTTTTGGTGAGCAGAGGAAACCTTTCCATAGGAATGGTGAGCTCCAATCCTTTGTTCCAAACGGTACATGATGTCAGCAAAATACAGGATTCCCAATCCTTTGAAATTCCTTTGAAAAACCTCCAATCCAAACAGGCCCTCAGAGTTATTTGTGTTATAGGACTGTGATAATCTAGTCCTGCTTGCTCTATTGAACTGTTTCTGTTATTTTCATGAGTTGATTCCAATTGTAACCACAAATACTTTATGCTGGTTTTGCAGGTTCAGAAGTTCGTCAAGTTGACTGTAACTCAAGAATTGTATTCAGCATGACAATTCCTAGTTAGATTGTACATGTTTATCTTCTTGCTTAGGAAAGCTCCTAGGTAGCTGCTAATGCTATGTTGTCAATGGAAGACAAAAAAAAAAGGTAATGCTTTTGATCTGGGTGTTTACTGACTGCTTGTGTGCTGGTGTAAGGCGGGCCTTCCTGCATCCATCCTTCCAAGCATATTTTGACTTTTATTGGCTAGAATTTGACAAGAGACTGGTTTAGCATAAGTTCTTGCCTCTATCCCATATACTGATGAGCATGTTTCTTTTGGGTTTTTATGTGGCCGCCTCAAAATGTATCTGGCACTAAAGTAGGAAAATTGATGTAAGGAACCAAACAAACATGCTTATTTCTTGCCCATAGTTGAATAGTTAGAGCTCTTTATCTGCTGTGATTGAAAAATCCAAGAGACTCATCAGTCCTTGAGATCTCTGCCCATGGTGTACTATGTGATTAGGCTTTTATGTATCTGTTGCATTTGAAATTTTGTGCATAAGGCTGAGAAGATATATGGTGAGATCTTTACTTCTATCTTATTTGATTCTTGAAATCTGAAGTTTCAACAGTAGTATACCGACAGTTGGACTGCCCTATGTTTTTGAGTTGTATGCATGAATTGCTTGGAATGTGGACATATGCTTAGCAAAATTAAGAGTTTGACTACAGAGGCATCAAAGAACCCAAGTTGTGGACAGTTAATTTGCATAATAATGAGCCAGTTGGTGGAACAGGGAATGTGTTGTTCAAGTGTGATATCTGATGATAAATCTTTTTGGAACTTGCTAGGTTCTGCAATTCAATTTCTAGTTGATTGTAGTATGTGTAAGGTGCTGTAGCGGGTCATGTTTTCTCCGCCGCAAGTATTTGTCTTGTGATGGTTGTTTCCCCGTTCTCTATTTAACTTCGGTAAATTATTAATGGAGCTAGAAATACCAACTTCAAGAAATTCACTTTTTTTTTGAACTTGCCCTATCAAGGGAGGCCTAAATATAGTTGATGGCATTTTGGTGTTCAAGTTTGCACAGCTTTAGGGTAAGTATATTGATTGATGTTGTTTATGTTATTGGTGTCATAGTTTTGAGTCAACTTTAGATTTAGATAACTAGAAAGAATGGTATGGCTTTGCCGCGCCAGCCCTTGATCAATCCGTTGTGGCGTAGATGGCTAGGAATTCGATGCCACTGAAAATTTCTTGTGTTATTGGTGTCATAGTTTTGAGTCAACATTAGATTTAGATAACTAGAAAGAATGGTACGGCTTTGCCGTGCCAGCCCTTGATCAATCCGTTGTGGCGTAGATGGCTAGGAATTCGATGCCACTGAAAATTTCTTGTCTTTAATACCTTGGATTGAATTTTCAGATGAATACTGATTTCCAACCTGCAACTACCATGACGTTAAATCAATGAAGAACATGAGATTAAATTGCAGTGGTAAACCCAAAACATCCTTAAGAGCTAACCATCCTCAGAAACAAACATTCCAGTGGTAAACCCAATACTAAACTATACAAGCAGGGGGTAAATTGTACAAAGGAGTTGCAGAGAACAAAAATAGAAAAAACATATAACAGCGATAGCAACACAGTAGCATGATTGTACTAGATTGACTACATTTTTATTTCTGTTTTCACATTACAGTTGGTTGTAATAGAATATCAAATGAACTATATGTTTTCGGTCAAAAACTATATGTCCATTTAAGGGGGTTTGGGCAATAAACCAAAATCAAATTGATAAAAAGCTCCTGACCAACTGAATACAATCATTTGGTGTTGTTTGAATGATCAAATAACCCTAGTAAATTATCATATCAACGCTGCATCTGGTTAGTGGGCAACAACCCCATCACATCCTCTTGGTATATCTATAGTGGACAAAAGAAATACAAGAATTAAAGAAGCCATAAGATAAATATACTGAGTCAACTAGTACAGACTGAAAAATGGGAACAATTAACTTGCCTGTTCGCCATATGCATTCACATTCTTTTGCTCAGCAAACAAGTAGGTGTCTGATATGGCGTGGACGTCTAGGGGATCGGAGAGGCGAGCGAAGCAGTAGCTGAGATTGGGAATTAGGGCAAAGCGGATAGCGAGGAAGAACGGCGGTGGGCTCTTCGTCGGTGGTCGCAGCTGAAGCGCTTGATGCCACCGTCGAAGGGAAACTCCCACCCCGATACAGGGCGAGTTTATTCCTTCTTCGATAAAGATTACAATCTCCTATGGTGTCCTTTATAGTACAGGTGCACTTTCCTAACAAGCTAAACCAAATCTCCTAAAAATCCTCCATAATTTCCTATTCTTAACCTAGCTGACCTAGCCACGGCTTGGGTCCGGCGGCTTGCGTGGACGTGCCTTGGGTGGAAGCCTGAGCCTGTACGCCATAGCACCAATGCGTTCAGTGATCTGATATGGACCAAAGAAACGAGGTGCCAGCTTGGAAGGAGAAGCTGAAGTAATGCCAACGGCTGAACGCTGATGAAGCCTAAGCAGAACCTAGTCCCCAATTGAGTACTCCACATGTCGCCGCTTATGATCATGATGCTCCTTCATCACATCTTGCGCGAGCAGGAGACAATCACGAATATCTGCCAAGAAAGCATCTCTATCACGAAGTTGTTGATCAACTGCAACAACCTTAGCAGCCCCCGATGTATAAGACAGCAAGGTTGGAGGAGGCTGGCCATAGACAACCTCAAAGGGGGTGGCACGGAGGACGGACTGATAAGAAGTGTTGAAGCAATACTTCGCCCACGGCAGCCACTGCAGCCAGGAACGTGGACGATCACCAGCTAGGCACCGTAGATACATGACGATGATTCGATTAGTCACCTCATATTGGCCATCCGTCTATGGGTGAAAAGCTGAATTGCGAAGGAGCTGCACCACAGCAAGTCTGAACAATTCCTCCCAAAAGCTGCTGGTGAAAACCGTGTCTCGATCACTCACATTGGAGCATGGAAATCCATGAAGATGCACAATGTTCTCAAAGAAGGCCCCGAGCAATAGACTGTGCTGAATAAGGATGCCTGAGGGCGATGAAATGGAGCCATCTTGGAGAACCGATCAACAATAGTAAGCACCACAGACTTGCCACCAACATGTGGAAACCCCTCCACAAAATCCATAGCGATATCAGTCCACACGTTGTCGGGCACCGGCAGCAGCTGTAAAAGGTGCCCCCGTAGGGTGTAGGTGTGCAATTTTATTCTTCTGGCAAATTGAGCAACAGCGAATGAAGTCACGAACAAAACAGTGGATATTGGTGTTGAAGAAAGACGCCCAAAGTTGATGCAAAGTCTTTTGGGCACCTTCATGGCCAATATTGTGAGCCTCACTGAGTAACTGCGGCCACAATTTTGAAGTATCCGGCACGAAGAGACGGCCCCTGAAGAGAAGCATACCATCAACCAAGGACCATCCTTCTAGCACCGATTGTAGGAGAGGGGCAGGATGTCAACGCCCTCTTGAGCGCTAAGAAGGCCTCTTCCGCTGCCGGTGTCCAGGAAAACGCCTCACGCTTGAGAAGCGCTGTGAGGGGCTCGGCCACACCGCCATAGCTGGTGATGAACTTCTGATAATATCCAGTGAGGCCGAGGAACCCGTGGAGGGCGCGAGCTGTAGTCAGCCGCGGCTAAGCTTCCACCCCCTCCACTTTCGCTAGATCCATTGCGACCCCCTTAGCCGAAATGATGTGGCCGAGGTAGCCGATCGAGGGTTCGCTAAAGAAACATTTGGAGCGCTTGGCGAAGAGGTGGTGCATGCGCATCTGCTGCAGCACGGTCCACACATGTTGCAAGTGCTTTGCCCAAGTCGCACTGAAGATCAAAATGTCATCAAAAAATACAAGCACGAAGCGATGTTTATATGATTTCAAAATATCATTCATAAGTGCTTGGAAGGTAGTAGGTGTGTTGGTGAGACCGAAGGGCATGACGAGGAACTCGAAATGACCGTGATGCGTTTGGAACACGGTCTTGGCAATGTCGTTTGGATGCATGCGCCCCTAATGGTACCCTACGGAGGTCGATCTTGGTGAAGAAGCAGGCACCCTTTAACTCATCGAGGAGCTCATCACTGAAATAGGAAACTTGTCTGTGATGGTGCTGTCATTGAGAGCCCGATAGTTGACGTAGAAGCGCCAACTGCCATCATGCTTGTGAACAAGGAGCACCGGGGAGGAGAATGGCAAAGTCGACTCCCGGATGATCCCTTGTTGTAGCATGTTGTCGCACTGACACTCAATCTCGTCCTTGAGGAGCTGTGGGTAGTGGTAGGGTCACACAGTGACCGGTGGGGAGCCAGGGACGAGGTGGATGCGGTGGTCATCGCTCGATCGGGGGCAGCCTGTGTGGCTCCTCCAAGATGTCCACATAGGACAGCAGCAGCTCCTCCAATATGGCGCAGGGATCGACGATAGCATGGGCAGCCAGAGCCTTGTTGCCTAGGCTGGTCTAGCTGTGAGCACGTCCTCGATACCAGAAGGCCATCGAAAGGGCGTCGAAGTCCCAAACAATGGGCCCAAGAGTATGCAGCCACTGGATACTGAGAACCAAGTCGAAACCGCCCAAGTCGAGGGCGACACAGTCGATGGAGAAGGGTTCCCCATGGATGAGGACGTCTGTAGCCAGGCATACACCGGGGCTGCGAACGCGATCACCGTTAGCGACCAGCAGTGACAGCCCGTCACGTGACAATACTAGCAAGCCCAAGTGGTTAACCACCTCAGTATGGATGAAGGTGTGCGTGGAGCCAGTATCCACTAGCGCTTTGAGTGGAACACCCATGATCATCACCTGTAACATCATGGAATTAGCATGGCCGAGGCCTGGTTACAGGAGATCTCCAAGTTGATTATGTCGGCACCGAGCGGGTCCTCCTCGCCTTCCTCAAGTTCCATGAGGAAGATGCCATTCACGGCACACTTGTGATCCTTGGAGTATGGTTCCAGGCAGAAGTAGCACTGCCTGTTCTGCCTCTTCTCCTACATCTCGGCCTGGGTAAGGCGATGAAAGTGAGAGCACAGCCCTTCTTTTTGCCATCCTGCAGACCCGCAGCAGAGCCCGCGGTGCTGATCGAAGCAGAACCACGGCGAGTGGAAGATTTGGGCAGCGCTGAGCTATTGACAGTGAAGGCTCCACCTGACGCTGCTCATATGCCTGCACCAAACTCATGGCGTGCTACAAATCGACGGTGTGCTGTAGCTCCACGTCAGAAGCCAGTGGTTGTCCCAAGCCACTAGTGTAGAGATCAATCTTGGTCTGCGCATCGAGGTTGTCGCAACGCGAGAGCAACGCAAGGTAACGCTGCGAGTACTCCTCCATAGTTCCTATATGAAACAGGGCCTTGATCTCGCTGATAGAATTGGAGTGGATGGACGGCCCAAAGCGGAGGTTGACGAAGTCGACGAAGCGCGGCCAAGGAACCATACCAAAGTCGCACTCCATCTGGTAGTACCACTCCGCAGCAGTGCCGTCTAGATGCAAGGATGCCATCCACACCTTCTCATCTTACTTGTTGAGCCAGGTGAGCGGATCCGACTCCCCATTGAAGCTGGGGAACAGAATCTTGCGCGGCCGATGGGGCTCTCTGCAGCCATCGGTGTCGGGGGCTCTCTGCAGCCATCGGTGTCACTGCGGTAGCGGCCACCACGGTTGAAGGTGTGCTCGCCCCAGTCATAGTCACGGTTCCCACGGTTGTTGTAGACGCAGTCACCATGGTCGAAGACGTGCTCACTCTGGCTATAGGCGCGGTCCCCGTGATCGTCGTAGGCGTGGCCACCGCAGCCTTCGAAGCCGCGGCCTCTGTGGCCATCGTAGTCGCGACCCTCGCGACTGTAATAGCCGCGGTCATGGTGGCCCGAGTCTCGATGGCCCATGCGGTCCCGCGAGTCAACATAGCGGTCGCGATCACGAGGGTGTGGATGCGGACTCCTCCTAGGCTTGATCCCGCGCGAAGCCCTGGTCGCAGTCCTGGTCGTCGTGACGGTCTTCCCCGCCGCCGTGGTGGGCATCCTCCCCGTCGCCCTTGCTGGCATCAGGCTTGCCTGTCTCCACGCACGCCAGGCAGGTGTCATGGGAGTTCAGCCGGTTGTTGATGGTGGTGAGTTCACCTATGCGCCTGGGAAGGAATCCGATACCAAATTGATACGGCGTGGACGTCTAGGGGATCGGAGAGACGAGCGAAGCAGTAGCTGAGATTGGGAATTAGAGCGAAGCGGATGGCGAGGAAGAACGGTGGTGAGCTCTTCGTCGGTGGTCGCGGCTGAAGCGCTCGGCACCACCGTCGAAGGAAAATTCCCACCCCGATACAGGGAGAGTTTATTCCTTCTTCGGTAAAGATTACAATCTCCTATGGTGCCCTTTATAGTACAGGTTGCACTTTCCTAACAAACTAAACCAAATTTCCTAAAAATCCTCCCTAACTTCATATTCTTAACCTAGCTGGCCTAGCCACGGCTTGGGTCCCACGGCTTGCATGGATGGCGCCTATAGTGGCGGCGTCCCACAAAAGAGTCTGTAAGAGTATCACTGAATTGATTATCACATAAAGCAGATGATGGATAAACTGAGGGTAGTGATTTATCATCTACACACTGAATGTTGAGAGATCATCCAGAATACCATAATATGAATAAGACGAGTCAAACCCTTGCTGCAAAGCAACCTCAGAAGAGTAAACATCATCTGAAGAAGGAATCCAAGATAACCATCTGCGTTCTCCAGCTGCTGCTGACCTTATGTGAAATCAAACCTCGTTTTTGACAAAAAAAAAGAAAAAAAAAGTAAAAAGGAAATAGAGTTATCACCTGTTTAAACAAATTAAGAACTTAGCCTATAAGCCAGAAGTTCTGAATGCTTGAACAATGTGTCGACATCCTCAAAATTGTCATTGCCAGGTCAATGGATGTAGTTTAGATCATTATTGTAACACCCTAAAATTTTGAAGAAATGAAAAATAGGAAAAATATAATTTTTATATATTTTTGTGAGCATGCAAATTTAGAATAAGAATAATTTTTATAAATTTAAAATCAAATATAAGAGTAGAAACATGTTTGTGCACTCATGCTGTTGCATTTAAATTTTTGAGATGAGTGGTTTGATCAAATTCAAATTTGGATTTGAAAATCATTTGAAAATTTACTTTGAAAAATTAGAAAAGGAAAAAGAAAAGAGAAATTCATTTCATCTGGTTTTTGGCCCGTCTCGGCCTGCCTTGGCGCGCGGCCCGCTCACTCCTGCGTCCCGCTCCCGCGTGGGCCGAGCCCAGGCGCGGCCTGCCGGCCCAACTCGCGCGCGCTGTTTCACTGAGTCACTGACGAACTGGGCCCGCCTGTCAGCGTCTCCTTCCACCTTCCTTTCTTCTTCCTCCGGCCGAACGCCGCCTTCCCTCTCTTCCCCGATCCGTATCGATCTCCAATCTTTCCTTTCCTTTGCTTCCTTGCGCCACCGGGCTATAAAAACGGAACCCCGTGCCTCCCCGCTCCTCATTGAGCCCCTAAAACCCTAGCCTCGACGTCCCGGGAGAGCCACCGTCGAAGCTCCGCCTCCACCGCCGCCTTGCCGAGCTAGCCGCCGCCCTCCGGTTGCTCTCCAGCTTCGTTCTCGCGCGGGGTAAGGTCGCGATGATGCGCTCTTTCTTTTGGTACTTTCGGTTTGGCGATTGGTGCTCGGGATGATCCTCTTCTCAAGCTCCGGCGAGCTCGGGCTCCATCCGGCCATGGCGCCGCCGTCGGAGTTACTGTGGCCGCCGGCCGTTTTCTTTCTCTCACCCCCGATTCAATCTGAACCGTCCAAATCCGAATCTACGGTCTAGATTAGAAGATACCGGTTCGTTCGTAATTTTGTAAAAGAAACCCTGAGTTTTTAGTATATCAACCCGCAGTCCTAAAACGTAAAGCTCAGAGTACGTTTTGATTAATTGAAAACGTAATTCGTTTCGGAAAAAGAAAAATACGTTTTCTGATATTTACAGTTTTGCCACTAAGTTTGTTTTAGTCATAAATTATCCGTTTTAACTCCGATTTGATCCGTTCAAATTGCATTAGATTCGTATTTGCGAGCTCTACATGATTATAGAACTGTACAGTAGGTTTGAGATAATTTATTTTCGAGTTTATATTAAAGTAATTATTTATCTATAGGAAATCTTAGAAAATTCATAATTTGTAGGTTTTAAATCCAAATTTCGTGATCTTTATGTCTATGTGATCGTAGTAATGTGTAGAAGAGTTTTACAAACTTGTTATACTGTTAGTGTTACTGTTGGTTAGGTTTTCTATCTTTAAGTTCAGATGTGAGATTTAATCTATTACTTTAATAAAGTAGATCTTGTTTAAATCATATCTTGATTAATAATTATGCAACTGGGTTTTGTAAATAAAATATGATTTGTTTTACTTTAGTTTTATAATTTGAATCTAAATTTGACTTAATTTCGTATATAGTATTTATAAAATATTTTATATATGTTATTATATAATGAAAACACATGAAACTAATAGTTTTATATTTTCTTCTATGAGCAAATCTTTCGGTAGATGTATCTTTTCAACCGTAGCTCTGATTAGTGTGCTTTTCGCGTCTGTGTGTTCGTAGCAATGCGTAGAACATCTTTAAAACCTTTTCACATATTGTTTCATATGTTTGGTGTACTGTTCTAATTTAGATCTATTGTTTGCTTCATGTATGATTGTATCGATGTGTGTGTGGTGATTTATTGATCAAGTCCAGTCGGTGAGATATACGTGGTTATCAAGAAGAAGAAGAAGAACGTTGAAGATTAAAGCTTACCGAAGGATCGGTGTATAAGGCAAGTATAGCATGGGATTATCCTTGTTTCCTATTCACCTTTAATATACTTAATTCATGTGCATGTGTCTACCTTGTTACCATTAAGGATATCCTAGCTTTTGTATCTTGTACCTTGACAACCATGGGACATTGCATTGGGTAGTATTTATGCTAGTGCTCAAGATAAATAACCATGATCTGTAACTTGATTAATGATATATGCAATAAATGTTTAAAAGATGCTTTAAAGCAATATGGCTCAAGAGGGCTAGAGCATGGGGTATTTTTGGTGCTCTAGTTTCTCTCCTTAAGGACTTATCTGTAAGCGAAAATCCGGGACTTACAGTACAACTGTGAGGGCTATATGGCTCTGGCTTTAGTCAAGTATGAGGACCTTTTCTAGCTTGTTAGAGGTATTCCTTCATGGCGTAAGAACGGCTTGACGAATCGGGTATAGTGCGGCCTCTGTCCTTATGTGTATAGGCTGCGCGTTATTGTGCCATTTGGAAGGGGGGCTCTACATCTGTTTGCCGAGTGAATCTAATGGCCCTAACTTGTTAGACGAACCTTTGAAAGGCTTCATAGTGAACCCTGCCGACCTTCCTTGGAAGTGGGTCAAGAGATTAGCTACCTCGGGCGAAAGGGTAAATCACGACTCACAGTGAAAGTGTACAACCTCTGCAGAGTGTAAAACTGTTATAACAGCCGTGCTCACGGTCAAGAGTGGCCTTGGACCCTTACAGAATAAATGATGAACACTGATGATAATGATAATACTGATGATATTAATGCTCATTAATGATTATTGTTTCTTGCTATACATTATTCTCGTATACATGATCATGAGGTTATTTAGGATTTTGGTAAACTTGTTGCTACTCAATTGTTAAAGAGATGACTCACTAAAAGCTATTGCAGTAAACCCGTGTCAAACTTTTTGAGCCTCATGAACCCCATGTTATATTTGTTGAGTTCGACATGGACTCACTCTTGCTATTTCCCACATCTCAGGAAGGGTACCAGACTGTTAGATTCTGGAATTGTTAGGCTTGTGATCAACCAGTTAGTTTGATCCTGGAGTGAAGGTTGCACCCGGTGTTCGGAGTTGTCTTTCCGCTGTGTTGCTCTTTAAGGTATACTTTATACTATTGAGTTATGTATATTAAGCATTTGTCTTTTGATATTACACTTATCTGTGGCTATATGTGAGATTTGTCGTCTTTATTTCACATATAGTGTATGTCTGGTTTTGTCCTTAAAACCGGGTGTGACAGATTGGTATCAGAGCAATGCTGACTGTAGGACGCAAGCCTAGTTAGAACTGGACGTTTAGCATGTTCTCATTGTTGCCTATTTCTTGCTTCTCTTTAACTTTGTTATTTTCTCAAAGTTATGCTTAATTCTATCCCCGTTCTGTTATAAAAACCTTGTCTCTATTTTGAACCTTTTCTCCTTGTCTATTAGACGGCTCGTGACGAGAAGACTGTGGATTTCAGAGGTTAAGAGGACTGAATTGTGTCGCTCTTGCTCACTTTTGACAAGAAACCATTAGCGATGCAAAACCAATTACTAGAAGAAATGGCTCAACATGGGAATTCTCAACGATGCTTATCTCAAGTTCAAGCCAACATATCCAAGGGGTCAGAGAAGGTACAAGTAGCAGAAGTTTGGAAGAATATGAAATCCAATAAAGATGTTGATAGTAAGGCATTTGGAGAGCAGGAACAATGTCACTGCTGTAAGCATTATGGTTTTCCCTGTCTTCGAAACGAGTCTAATAAGGGAAAAGTCAAGGTGGATCCAAATTTTGAGATTAACATGGACAAGAAGAGAAAGGCAATCTCATTAGAACCACTAGTGGAAAGCAATGAGCAAGCGAGTTCTACTACATTGTCACATGCAGCCCTGATCCCCTGTCAAACAAATCCAAACCCTGAAGAGTTAGAAGCCCCTCCCGCTAAACTACTCCCCATGAAGTAGTCATAGATGGGTGGACAATTACCTATAAGGAGTATCAACCCCGAAAGGCCAAACAAGCTAGGAAACAAGCCAAAGGGACGAAGGTGAACTTTTATGGCCAGCAAGATAGCAACATACCAAACAACAGTTCCTTGGAGTATGACATCACAAAAGATCCAGCTAAGAGAAAGTGTTATCATTGCCAGCAGGAAGGACATTATATCAAATCTTGCCCACAGAAGAATCAACAACAGCGAGACCCAGGACAGGATGTCCAAAAGAAGCATGTGCAGGGAAATAAATTAAAGAGAAATTACATCCATGGAAGGTTGAAACATGTGGATATTTCCACCATTCCTGGAGCTAAGGAGGTCGTGTTTGGATCAATTCCAGTAAGTTCAGGAAATGCCAAGGTTTTGTTTGACCCCAGTGCCTCACATTCGTTCATATCTAGACAATATGTAAAAGATCATAACATACTTATGCTTCCAAGGGGGAAAACAGTGATGATTAAAACTCCAAGAGGTGAAATAAAGGCAGACCGCGTATGCCCAAAAGTTAGTCTGGACATAAAGGGGGTAAATTTTAAGGTAAACCTCATTGTTTTGGAATTAATGGGCATTGATGTTATCCTTGGAATAGACTGGTTATCTACTTGTAAAGGAGTGAATGAGTATGCCCAATGTTCAGTGTTTCTAACTACACTTTCAGGAGAAAGGATTAAGTATGAGGGTATTAAATCTATACCTGAGGGATGCCAGGTTGACCCATCTTAAGGTATGAGTTATAAGAATGGTAAAGAGAGATGCAGAGATTCAGATGTCCATATAAAGCAATAAGGAATGTAAGAGACGTTATCTACTCTGGAAGCTGCTACAATCACACCATGTTTAAGGAATAGGAGTTATGTCCCGTGTAATAAAACCATTAGTAGCCAAGTTGAGTCATCTTAATGTGTGGCTAATGAACATTTAAGTGTTTAGTTGCTTTGTGCTTATGTTTATGCTTGAGTTGGAATTTTGTAATGAGTGGAATGATCTCGTGGGTTTTGACCACAATTTCATTTAGTTTATATGTATAAGGTATAAGGATTAATGAAATAAGTAGCTGGGTTTTGGTTATCTCCTGCTTTCTATATCTTGTCTTTCGGAGCAGCCTGTCTTTATCAACTTATATCTCTGTTCTTGAAAGACCAAAAAAAATCATGAGAAAATTCTGGACAAAAGTAGACTTCTAGATCTTTCTCTGAACACAAGAACCACCTTCAAAGCTATTTTGGTTTGGGAGATACAAAAAGCATAAGGCAATGTATATGTGCTGTCATAAACCTGGAACAGTTTCTGATAAGTACTGTTTTCGACCAAGTTAACTACAGAATCTGGAAGTGTGTTCTATAAGAAAGATGCAGAGAATTTTATAAGCTTTCCATCGGTGTAAACTACAGCTTCATTGGATTAACAGAATGAGAGTTACAACTGTTTTACTGCACTGCTGATTTCTGCTCGTGAGAAATTTCAGATTTCTTGTTCTTACCCATACACAGGAATATCATTGGGATGTCAGAACACTTTTTAGCTCATCTAGAAGGAGGGTTCAAGTTACCCTATTTAGTGTCTCTTATTTTAAGGGGGGTAGCCAATGTAAAGAAGGATTATTAAGATTGAACTCTTTATTTGGAAGTATTGTTTAGTCTCCATGATTGAGTTGCCACTCTCAAGCAAGAAATGTCTGTATACAAGGTTGATAATTCTGGATCCATGGAGGCGAGAGTTGTTCCTTTAGATCGCTCATGATTATGATCATCTATACTTGCTCGTGTTGCTGATGTTGGTCACTTGATGACAGGAAGTGTAGTGTCTCATGACTCAGGAGCCCTATATGACGTCTCGCACTGATATGTGGGAAAAGGTTGATGTTTCTGCCATTGAAGGATGTTATAGGTATGATGAAGCCGAGCACTATTAAAACAACAATGTTGAAGAGCAAGTTAGGAGTGAACTAAGTCAGAATCCACAACAACGAAAGCGAAAAAGGAAATCCCATAAGAAGCCTGCTTAAGGAAGCAAAGCGCAGCAAAACTATGTCAATGGAAGACTGAGCAATGTGGATATGGATAAAATTCATGGAGTTACCAATGTGGTGGGAGGTTATATTCAAGTAAGCTCAGTACAAGTTTTTGCTTTATTTGACCCTAGTGCTTCGCATTCTTTCATTTCCGCCGACATGGAAGAGACGTGCAAGATGGTGAAGTGTCCAATGAGGAGGCCTTTGCTAGCTCAAACCCCAGTGGGAGAAATGCAGGCAGATCAGATATGCCCGAATGTCAGTCTTGTCATAAACAAGGAAAAATTCACCGCGACACTCATTGTGTTGGAGTCACTTAAAATTCGCGTGGTTCTTGGTAATGGATGGCTCTGTGCACACAAAGGAGTGATTTATAGTACTCGGTGCACCATGCTCTTAACAACACCGTCAAGGAAAAGAATTGAGTATCAAGGTGGTCGACTTTTACCTGAGGGAGATGAGAATGACCAATTAGAAGATAGGTACACCAAGGATAGTAAAGTGGACCATGAGTTTACTGGAGTTATAGCAGAGGAACAAATAACTTTGGAGAAGCTTTTAAGTTCGTTTAGATCAAGAGACCTCAGGCAAATGTTTGAAGGAGTCTAAGAAAAGGTTGAAGTAAAACCCAAGTATTAGCTTTGTCAGATCCAGACAAGAGTTTCATATCTACAATGATGCACCTTGTCAAGGTGTGGGATGTGTCCTTATGCAAGAAGAAAAATATAGTACCTTGTTCATTAAGTCAACTAAGGAAGTGTGGGTTGAATTACCTAACGTGTTATCTGGAGTTTTCCACTATGGAGTACTGTCTTTTGGAAGGAAAGTGACATATAGGAGGGTCACAAGAATCCACAGGACATCTTCGCTAAGTTGGTCTTGAATTTGTGATATCCTCGTTGGAATGAAATGGATTAGGACTTGGAAAAGTGCTATTACTTGGAGAAGTAAAAGTCGCAGCCGATGCCCTTAGCAATGGAGAATAATGCTAAGAAGGTTCGGGTGACACCAAGGATTAAGAATCGTATTCCAAATTTGAGCAACTTGACCAGAATCATTAATGTTTTGAAGGTTGGTAGTAGAAATTCCTTCTGACTAAGAGATTCGTCAGGCTCTGTTGGAAGATAAGTATTTTAAGGAAGAAAATTCATATTATAGGAAAGGTGCCTAGTGATTGGAGATACCAGAGTATTGTTTGGAGCATTTGTCAAAAATCTTGGGATTAGTTACATGTATGCAAAGTAAGACGGAATTCTTATCAAGACGATGGAACTACACGATGAAGTAAAGAATAATCTAGAGACGAACTATCCCTATCTCTTTTGTCATCATCTTCTGAATCTCGGGACGAGATTCATCTTAAGGGGGTAGAATTATAACACCCTAAAATTTTGAAGAAATGAAAAATAGGAAAAATATGATTTTTATATATTTTTGTGAGCATGCAAATTTAGAATAAGAATAATTTTTATAAATTTAAAATCAAATATAAGAGTAGAAACATGTTTGTGCACTCATGCTGTTGCATTTAAATTTTTGAGATGAGTGGTTTGATCAAATTCAAATTTGGATTTGAAAATCATTTGAAAATTTACTTTGAAAAATTAGAAAAGGAAAAAGAAAAGAGAAATTCATTTCATCTGGTTTTTGGCCCGTCTCGGCCTGCCTTGGCGCGCGGCCCGCTCACTCCTGCGTCCCGCTCCCGCGTGGGCCGAGCCCAGGCGCGGCCTGCCGGCCCAACTCGCGCGCGCTGTTTCACTGAGTCACTGACGAACCGGGCTCGCCTGTCAGCGTCTCCTTCCACCTTCCTTTCTTCTTCCTCCGGCCGAACGCCGCCTTCCCTCTCTTCCCCGATCCGTATCGATCTCCAATCTTTCCTTTCCTTTGCTTCCTTGCGCCACCGGGCTATAAAAACGGAACCCCGTGCCTCCCCGCTCCTCATTGAGCCCCTAAAACCCTAGCCTCGACGTCCCGGGAGAGCCACCGTCGAAGCTCCGCCTCCACCGCCGCCTTGCCGAGCTAGCCGCCGCCCTCCGGTTGCTCTCCAGCTTCGTTCTCGCGCGGGGTAAGGTCGCGATGATGCGCTCTTTCTTTTGGTACTTTCGGTTTGGCGATTGGTGCTCGGGATGATCCTCTTCTCAAGCTCCGGCGAGCTCGGGCTCCATCCGGCCATGGCGCCGCCGTCGGAGTTACTGTGGCCGCCGGCCGTTTTCTTTCTCTCACCCCCGATTCAATCTGAACCGTCCAAATCTGAATCTACGGTCTAGATTAGAAGATACCGGTTCGTTCGTAATTTTGTAAAAGAAACCCTGAGTTTTTAGTATATCAACCCGCAGTCCTAAAACGTAAAGCTCAGAGTACGTTTTGATTAATTGAAAACGTAATTTGTTTTGGAAAAAGAAAAATACGTTTTCTGATATTTACAGTTTTGCCACTAAGTTTGTTTTAGTCATAAATTATCCGTTTTAACTCCGATTTGATCCGTTCAAATTGCATTAGATTCGTATTTGTGAGCTCTACATGATTATAGAACTGTACAGTAGGTTTGAGATAATTTATTTTCGAGTTTATATTAAAGTAATTATTTATCTATAGGAAATCTTAGAAAATTCATAATTTGTAGGTTTTAAATCCAAATTTCGTGATCTTTATGTCTATGTGATCGTAGTAATGTGTAGAAGAGTTTTACAAACTTGTTATACTGTTAGTGTTACTGTTGGTAAGGTTTTCTATCTTTAAGTTCAGATGTGAGATTTAATCTATTACTTTAATAAAGTAGATCTTGTTTAAATCATATCTTGATTAATAATTATGCAACTGGGTTTTGTAAATAAAATATGATTTGTTTTACTTTAGTTTTATAATTTGAATCTAAATTTGACTTAATTTCGTATATAGTATTTATAAAATATTTTATATATGTTATTATATAATGAAAACACATGAAACTAATAGTTTTATATTTTCTTCTATGAGCAAATCTTTCGGTAGATGTATCTTTTCAACCGTAGCTCTGATTAGTGTGCTTTTCGTGTCTGTGTGTTCGTAGCAATGCGTAGAACATCTTTAAAACCTTTTCACATATTGTTTCATATGTTTGGTGTACTGTTCTAATTTAGATCTATTGTTTGCTTCATGTATGATTGTATCGATGTGTGTGTGGTGATTTATTGATCAAGTCCAGTCGGTGAGATATACGTGGTTATCAAGAAGAAGAAGAAGAACGTTGAAGATTAAAGCTTACCGAAGGATCGGTGTATAAGGCAAGTATAGCATGGGATTATCCTTGTTTCCTATTCACCTTTAATATACTTAATTCATGTGCATGTGTCTACCTTGTTACCATTAAGGATATCCTAGCTTTTGTATCTTGTACCTTGACAACCATGGGACATTGCATTGGGTAGTATTTATGCTAGTGCTCAAGATAAATAACCATGATCTGTAACTTGATTAATGATATATGCAATAAATGTTTAAAATATGCTTTAAAGCAATATGGCTCAAGAGGGCTAGAGCATGGGGTATTTTTGGTGCTCTAGTTTCTCTCCTTAAGGACTTATCTATAAGCAAAAATCCGGGACTTACAGTACAACTGTGAGGGCTATATGGCTCTGGCTTTAGTCAAGTATGAGGACCTTTTCTAGCTTGTTAGAGGTATTCCTTCATGGCGTAAGAACGGCTTGACGAATCGGGTATAGTGCGGCCTCTGTCCTTATGTGTATAGGCTGCGCGTTATTGTGCCATTTGGAAGGGGGGCTCTACATCTGTTTGCCGAGTGAATCTAATGGCCCTAACTTGTTAGACGAACCTTTGAAAGGCTTCATAGTGAACCCTGCCGACCTTCCTTGGAAGTGGGTCAAGAGATTAGCTACCTCGGGCGAAAGGGTAAATCACGACTCACAGTGAAAGTGTACAACCTCTGCAGAGTGTAAAACTGTTATAACAGCCGTGCTCACGGTCAAGAGTGGCCTTGGACCCTTACAGAATAAATGATGAACACTGATGATAATGATAATACTGATGATATTAATGCTCATTAATGATTATTGTTTCTTGCTATATATTATTCTCGTATACATGATCATGAGGTTATTTAGGATTTTGGTAAACTTGTTGCTACTCAATTGTTAAAGAGATGACTCACTAAAAGCTATTGCAGTAAACCCGTGTCAAACTTTTTGAGCCTCATGAACCCCATGTTATATTTGTTGAGTTCGACATGGACTCACTCTTGCTATTTCCCACATCTCAGGAAGGGTACCAGACTGTTAGATTCTGGAATTGTTAGGCTTGTGATCAACCAGTTAGTTTGATCCTGGAGTGAAGGTTGCACCCGGTGTTCGGAGTTGTCTTTCCGCTGTGTTGCCCTTTAAGGTATACTTTATACTATTGAGTTATGTATATTAAGCATTTGTCTTTTGATATTACACTTATCTGTGGCTATATGTGAGATTTGTCGTCTTTATTTCACATATAGTGTATGTCTGGTTTTGTCCTTAAAACCGGGTGTGACAATTATCTCCATAATTGAGGCTATCCTTTGGAGCACTATGTTTATTGAGAATGGATGAACCATTGCTCAATTCAAACTGACAGGAGTCTCATTTCAGTGATTGTATTTCCTTCTCTCGACGGCAAGGAATTGGAGCCATTTTGCAGTCTCCTATCCTGTTCTCACATTGGATGTTCTCTAAATCACATTTTTGTGAATCTGGGTTATTTGTTCCAGAAATGGCACCCTTGATTTTCTCACTGGCAATTGCATACTTCAACTTCTTACTACTAGTGACACCAGGATCCTCAGCTTTCAATTTCATGTTCGGTTGGCAAACTCATCAGTGAATTTACCTTCAAACTTTAAATACACCAAAACAAACTTATGAGTTTTAGAGAAAAGTATGGTTGGCTCTTTATGCAATTATGCATCCAATGAGTTAAGTCAATTAAATTGTATAGAGCCATGGAAAGACTCGCTCCTATATAAAGGGACAGATGAATGGGCCATCAGCTTGGAAAGACTTGGATCCCTGCAGGCTACTGATCACAGTAAAGCGTGGCATACATTGGCTCATTGTAAAGAACTGTTTATACCGAGATCATACTTTCAGATTGTACTTGCAGCAAGTTGCCTTTGTCAATACTCAATAGAGACAAATTTATCACTGCTGATCCGAAGTATCTTATAGAGCTAATGCTTTAAAATATTCAACATTTTTTGGTAGTTTAATTTATCATTGTGTAAACCATCATGGCTGGATCTTCATGTTCTTCCTCTCCAGTTTACATTTAATCTTACTTTCGATAGTGCTTTTTTGATAATTCACGGCTCCTATTTGAACTGAAGATATATTGCTGCTGTTTTCACTGGAACGTGAATCAGCACAACTCACAGTGATGGGGACAGTACAAAATCAGCAACCAAATATTGAAAGGAAAAAATTGCATACATTATGCCCATTTCATAAAACACATTGAGAGCATTGAGGAGAGTGAATTGGACAACTTAAATTTACTTATGAAAGTATGGCCTCTAATTTCTACCTAGTCACATCAAGGAAGACATGCGTGTAACACCTCAAGTGTTTGGCTCCCACTAATTGCATTTTTATTTCATAAGCATGAGCCCACAAGTCAGCTAGAGGGCTGACCAACACTTAGAAAATTTTCTAAGTCTGAAATTTACAGTTTCATGTGTCCACCTTTGGAGCATTGTAACTCTCAAACCGTGCCAAACCAGCTCGAGCTCCTATTGACAAACTTGTAGATCTCATATCCCCCTACAATTTTGCTAACTACGACTCACACCAAATCGGCCTAGATTGGGAGCTCTATGCCATCGAAGTTTGTCTGTCAGTCATCGCTATCGGACTCCGATTCAGACATTCAGACCACGCCATGGCTGACCGGCGTCAGAGAGGGAACGCCGCGTGGCTGCCCAAGCGCGCGTAGGATGCCACGGCGTCGCTCTTGCATGTCTGAGAGAGTGAAAAACTGAGTTCCCGTTGGTGTTTTCCTATTCCCTCACTTCTCCTCCCTCGTTGCCTTCTCCGGCACGGCCGTGCGCGCTCACCATCGCACCACTGCCTACCAAATCCCGCCAACAGCTCTGCCCTGGACCCCTCTACCTCCACCTCTTAGTTGGGGCAATCGCGCGGAGGTAAGGGCACATTTGCCGTTTCCGTCACCGTCCACCTCAGACATTGCTCACCGGAGCGCCACCGTTGTCGTGGCCGTGCTCCTCTAGCTTCTTACTGTCTTCCTTCTCTGGTGCTTTGTGTCCGCCTTGAGCTACTGATGCTCATGGGGTTGGCCAGTAGGGCCGCGCCGCCGCTAGCTCACCGGAGCCGGCAAGCCCACGGCCGTGGGCTGCCATTGCCGTCACCACCCTCCATAGCCATTGTCCTAGTGCCAATTAGCTACACCCCTAGATGCGCACTGTCGAGCTAAACACGTCGGTGCCCTTGGCCTCGCCGGAGTCACCACCGGTGACGAGCCCTCGCCGTCGCCCCTCCCCTGTTCCCCCTCTCTCTGCCGCGTGGGCCCTCGCGGTCAACGCGCGCGGGCAGGAGGCCGAGCGGGCCGCACAGGCCGAGCAAGTCACGCCGAGTTAGTGGGCCGCGCTGGGTTAGCAGGCCGACCCAGTAGCCGGATGAGAGTTTGTTTAGGGTTTCAAATTGTTTTGTTTTTATTCTTTTTCACAGATTTGATGCTAGATTCAAAATTGCATATCTCTCAAATGGTAGATCCAAATGATATGGTTCCAATTTTATGATGTTCCTAGTAAAGTCTAGTTTTTATTAAAAATATAAAATATGCTATGTTTTGTTATGGAATTTGAAGCTTTAAACTATCTCTTTTATTCCTAAGGAAATATGAGGAAATTGTATCTGCTATTGTATAGCTCCAAATGACTTGAAATTTTTATGTGATGCTGTTTATGCCTTGAATATCTTGTAGTTTAAATTTTATTAATTTTAGATAATGTATGATGGAGTTTTATATTTATCTTGGTTGCTTGGATGGATCTTGTATGAATTTTTATTAATTATTTGTAGATCCAGTAAGGGTGAAATTTGGTGAGTGTTATTCTCTTGTTAGGAAGAACCCAAGAAAAATATGAAATATGTTGTTTGATACATTTCAATAGGGTTTCTTAATTATTGCAAAATCAGTCTTTCTGTCTGTTATTTTTGGTATAGGAAAATATAGTTACTCAATTTCTATGAAAATTTTATGGTAGCCTTCCGCATGTATGTTGTAGCCACTATAATTTTTATAGAATTAATTATGGAGTTTTGATGTGGATTCCTTTATCCACCTAATTATCTAAATAAATTAATAAAAGAAACCCTATTGAAATGATTTAGATGTTGGCACCACACTTTATGGTATTCTTTTGATATGAGAAATAAGTTGGTAAACTTGGTTTAGCTCATATGTGCTTTTGTTACATCATTAAATAATTAATTTAGTGAATCTGCCTATTCTGGACAGATTTTGGGATGTCGTTAGTTACTCCATGGAAATGGTGTTTTCATGCCTTATGGTCTATAGTAAAGTTGTTGGGAATTTCATAATCTAGTTGCTATTATATTTTGGTGGCAATTGGTCATACAATTTAGTAGTTATAGCTGTTTAAAGTTGGTTCTTAACTTTAGTTGCTCTCTGTTTGCACAGAACAGATTCGCTGTTTGCTTTAATTTAACCTAGTAAACTTTAGAATCATGCTTTGATGTTTATAAATGAATTGTAGAGAATTTCATAAGATTTCCAGAATATCCTATTGCAAGTCAATTGAATTTGTAGAACTCCTATTGTGATTGATTTTAATGAATTGCTCATTTCTATATTTAACCTGAAGTTTTCGGATTTATGTGTCTCTACTATACTTAAACATGGATGTATTAGGAGTTGAAATTGATTAAGGTGAGTTTAGGTGCAGGTTTTAGGCCTTTAACTAAGGATGAACACATTTATCTTAGGTTGTGCAAGTTGGCTGAGTAATCTTACTCTTTAGACAATGTTTTACTAAACGCTAAATGGTAAACACCTTCGTTTAGCGTTTAGACCGTTTAAACGGTGTTCAAACGGAGTTAAACGGCCTAAATGGCTTTGCACAATAACAATAAAATATACATATTTATGTAGGTAAAAATAAAATTTGCTAGAACCCATACATATTTACACATGTAAAAATCAAATATTCTACCAAATAATCTTGTTAGAAGAAATCTAAATCCCACAACACTTCATGTAATTACAATGTTAATTAGTTTCATGTTGATTGTGATAGACGTAGTCCTTTAATTCTCTTAATTATGGATTAAATGGTTGTTTAGCTCATTTAATCACATTTAATCTGATTTTGTTTAGACCGTTTAGATGGGATTGAACGGTTTAAACGGGTTTAAACGACCAAACCGTTTAATTTACCATTTAGGGCCTAAACAACACGGCTAACTTTTGTTTACCATTTAAATACGGTGTTTAAATGGACTAAATGGCCGTTTAGACGAACAGTGTCTTTAGAAGAAAGATTTGAGATTTGTCTAAAGTGATTTGAATAGAGCATTGCACCTACTTAGTAAACGAATGTCTTGTAATGTTTTGTAATGACTATCATCTATCTATCATCAGCATCATGTCACTCTTATGCATTCTTTGTATTCATCTTCTGCATATGCATGCAATAGGTATACCGGAGGGCGTGATGTTGCTAGAGTTTGATGTGACGAGCCAGGAAGCTCCCGAAGTGCAGCAGCCCGAACCCAAAGCTCAGGACGTGCAGCTCACAGCCGGAGAACCAGAAGTGGTGGTTGAGTGCCCGGATCACAAGCCGTGCAACTTTGTGAAAGGCAAGCCCCGGAGCATTATAAGCCTCCTAATTTCTAAAATACAATTAAATATTATGTTATATCTATTGTTGCATTAGGTGGTAGGTGTTGGATGAAAACACTTGTTGCATTGATATCCAATTCTTGCCTAGATATCGTCACCCTGAATCCTATGTAGCTCAGGCCCGTGTAGTTGTTTAGCCCTGCTTTAATGCGGTAGAAGTCAGGTGATTTCCTGTCACCTGTGAGCTATAGGAATATACGTGGCATGGTTGGATATATTTGCTATCGTGGAAAGGAACCTGGTTAAATTTGAATAAAGATCGGGCGGAGGCTTGCCAGTTTGCAGTGACTCCGTCTGTGTCGATTAAGGACCGATTCTTGGAGCCTTTCCTGTTCATGTTGAACGCATGCCTCTCTCTTAGCTAGCCGGGCCCGAGTGCTTGACCGTGAATCCGAGTAGCTCAACTCAGGCCGGGCTTCGGTAAGTATAAAGTTTGCCTCGGAAGGGAGCCATAGACGTGAGTCCAAGGGCAGGTGATTTAAAAGTCCTGATCGTCCTGGCAGAAGGGCAATCCCTGAGAGTGTTGGCGCTGACCAAACCCACGAATTTGGTTCCCGAGTTGTACCAAAGGTGGCCCACGGCTACTCTTGCAAAGTATGCCAAGGTGAGAGTTAGGAATACCCCCTCAGCTGAGTTGTAATTCGATTCGAGTCACCGTCTCTCACCGGTTAGTGAGAACTTGACGGGCTTATCTCCAAAGTAGATGCACTAAATAATTATGGTTCAAGAGATGATATGATGATGGCCTGATTATACTTGTTATGGTTAATATTGTTTGCTCTTAATAAGTGAGTGCTCTAGTACAGGTGCTAATATAGTGGATAAGTAAATGATGATGAACTTGATGCTAAGTTTAAATTGATCATTTATATTCATAAGCTCTTTTATGCAAATGTGTCAAGCTAGCCCACCTTATAAAGCCCTGCATGATCCTTGGTGTCCTTTATTTTTGGTTTTTGACGGGTAAGTCTAGCTGAGTACCTTTTCGTACTCAGGGTTTATTTCCCACCTGTTGTAGATGACCTATTCTACTCTAGGTGCTGCAAATACTGCCTCCTCCTTGCCGAAGATGAGGACTAGATTGTGGGGCATGATCTCTGCTAGCTATCTTACCTAAGTGCTTTTATGGACATGACTACTACCTGACAATGTATTTAAACCTATGAAGTTATGTACTGAACTATGTTGCTTCCGCGAAACAAACTTGGTTTTTAATCTTTTATTTTGAACTCCGATGGATGTAATCCGCATGCCACTTGTGAAATGTTGTAACGAATGATGTGTTGTGTTGAATCATGCGATCTTGGTTTGTATGTCAAAAGTGTTTGAAATCCTTCGAGATTTCCGGACTCCCGGGATTACATGATCTTAAGTATAGGAATTTGATCACTTCGGTGATTGTTTTTGTACTTACGTTCTTGTAATTTGGTTGGTTCTATTACAATGCGTAAGTGTTTGAATTCCCTTATCATCTTGGTGGCCTGGGAGATTTGGAAGCATCTAAATTCTTATGTGTTTGAAGGTTCCTTGCCTATTGTACAAGGGTTACTGCAGGCCATTAAGGATGAGTGCACTCTTTGGTGCATGCCAAGAGCATCTAAACTTAGTTTTTTTTTCTATCATGGTCACTATCTCGAGGATCTTAGGTGCCGGTCTTGGGTTTTTTGAGTGTTTGTGTGTTTTTTGGCTAGGTTTCTTTCCCTAGCCCTTTGTACTCTTGTTCTTTCCATCTTAATAAAATGACAACGCAGCTCTCCTGCATCGTTCGAGAAAAAAATTCCACCTAGTCAAAACCTATGCAATAAAGTAATCTACCTAGATATGCAACAAGGTTTTGCTAGGTGTGTTTCTATCTCTACCGTAAAAAAGTTATGCAATCTAAGTTCCAAACGTATCACTATCCCATGAAATGAAGCTAGAAAAGTAAAGCACACAACCTAATTATATAATATAAATGCAAAAGCTAAAGGATAGATGTGCAAATTCCTATCGACGACTCCGGCATTTTACACACGGTATCAAGAAGCTCCTCGCTTTGTCGCAAGGGCCAGGCTCCTGGTTGGGTAACTCCATGGATAGCCCTAGGCCTTTCTCAGGCACAAGTGGGTTTTCGAGATGGCCCCTCCCGGATCGCTCCCTACCATCTTCACTATCGAGCAACCAGCCAAAATGTTGTAGGCCTCGTTCCCCTCTGGTACATGGTCATGACCACACCACAAACACATTTGGTGTGGTCTCACAAGACTACATGCCCCTTCGAGTACAACAATGGTGGGTAAGAGGTATGCAAACCTCACTAAACACTAGGCCTAAACCTACAACAAGAGCCTAAGCACTTCGCAAAAGCACCTACGCTAATCACCAAATTTAAAACTTAAGCACTTTAGTGGCTAGAGCAATTAGAGATGAGCTACAACTCACACTACACTTCCTTGAGCTGCACACACCTTCATTTGGCCATCCAAGAGATTATGTATAGCCCCAAATCAAGAATATAGCCGTTGGACCCTGCTGCATCTTTCTGTGTAGTCACCAAATTGGTTCGGTGGGGTCACCAGACTAATCCAGTGCCTATCCCATAGCTAAACGTTGGAACTAGCCATTGCCAAACTGTTGGGTATTGTTCATGGCACATGGTTTGGTACTGATCAATGGATCAATCTGGTGCCCTCTTTTCATCTTTGGAATCTCTCTAGTGGCCACCGTTATAGTCCGATGCTCCTTCTCTGTTCACACTGGACCAATTAAGTGAGCGCAACACTCCTCTAGTGAACACTTCTAGCGCATAGTCCAGTGCTTTTGTCACCGCCACCATCGGACTAGTATGGTGCCTTCTGGACGCCTACAGCTAGGGTCTGTACCCTATAGTCCGTTGTCCCTAGGGCGACACCACTGGACCAATCTGGTGCATGCAAACATCATGCACTGGACTCTGTTTCTTCATGTTGAATGAGAAAACTAGTGCTAAAGTCAAGCTATTCTATCTTTCAACCACCAATGACAAAGGAAAAAGCCATAGCGCCATAAAGGGCTAAGGTAATATGGGTGAGTTTTCAACATTTATAATTTTTCACTCAAGGAAGAATATGTTTGTTATACACATGGTACTCTTGAAATGTAAACATGGGAGCAACTCCTGATCCACGGAGGCTAAGTTTTTGTCTTTGCTCGAGACAAGCAAAGGTTAAGCTTTGGAGAGCTTGTTGATGGTGAAAATGTTCTGATTTTACATCTTGAAAACATTTTCAACATGCATCAGAATAAAAAGAAATCAACATGTCATGAGCATATTTTAACAAATAACAAGTTCCACTTGTATTGGAGTACTTTCTCTACATGAAGCAAGAAATTAAGAAAGTGGGGCAAACCCTAGGATTGAATGACCCTAGGGGCTTTAGCTGACCCCACCAAGTGGGCCGCACTACCCCCAATCTTGGTGAACCCATGAAACCACACTACCCCCAATCTTGGTGAAGCCATGAAACACACAAGTGATTTCCACCCTTGGATTCACTTTATGTTTCCTCTGGACGGCTTACACACACTTCACATGGATTGAATGTCCCACCACTCATGTACTGAAGATGTCCAAGTGGCCCCACCAACACATACCCATGCGAGGAAGGACCAAGCCCCCCACCTTGGGAGGGGGCCCACCTATCATAAGGGGGAGGGGTCGGTGGACCCCCATCTCCGTTGGTGCTCAAGTTTATCCATCGCCATCCTCTAGTCAACATGCAAAGATGCACAAGTGTGAGGGGTCTCCACCCTTCATCTTATGGTGGGTTGATCCAAAGCACGAGGTGAAGATCACTTGGATTCATTGGCCCACATCCATCACTATATATAAATAAGGGATGCCCCCTCACTTCCAACGCATGAGCACCACTCCAAGAAGTATACGGCTCCACTACTACCTTTGTATTGAGTAGGATAATTTAGTGTGAGAGTTAGAGTGAGTAGCGAGCTAGTCTCGGATTTCCTGAGTTAGACTTTTGGGGAGTCTAGTGTACCTCTTGTATTCTTTCCCTTTCTAGTATGACTTTATCTTGTTCAATATATTTATCTTCTGTACTTTGCTTAGTGTTTAACATACCTTTGGTTGTGTTGTAGTGTTTATTAGTATAGGCATAGTTGTATGCTTGCTAAGTTGAGTAGTATCACACTCTTGCTCCCAAGCACTGCCCTTTAACCAGTGCTCTAGTTGATTTGTGTGTACACAACTAGAGTAGTGAGATATAATGTTGACGTGGTGTCTAGACTATACTTTGCCACCATGTGGCAACAACCCTATCTGATCTTTGTATTCCACCATGTGGTTTGAGCAAGTTATTAAAATAGTAAGACCACCCTTGCTGGGAGTAGTGGCACTGTTATATCTATTGCCATTGGTCATCTAGTTGTCCTCATGTTTAGGAACTCTATCTTGCTTGCTATAACTTGTCTGGCTAAGTTGGAACCATAGAAGTAGAGATAGATCTTAGGAAATCTTTGCTCACTTGTTGTCCTCCTGCCTAGCTATACCTTGTATCTTTGTGTGAGTTATCTCTGTCTTCGATGTCATCACTACCGTATCTATTTATCGATTACCCCCACTATACTTTGATAGCTAAGTTGTGGTATAACTAAGGTCACTCATTTATTATTATTCCTAGCCATCATTTTCCTTATAGATTAAATAAATAATGATACCTTGGAATACTCCTTGGTGAAGTACTATAATGGTATTCTGTGCACTTGCAGAATATTATACTCAAGCATAAGAAATGCCAACATTAGACAACTTTACTTCTTGTATAAATGCTTTCAAAACCAACTACATTCCTCCCTAAGAGCTCAAATGTATAATCCTTGTTACTACATGGGTAAGTTCTACTAAGTACAATCGTGTACTTACTTGTATGTTGTTTAAGTTTTGTAGGTATGGTTGCCCAGTGTATGTGTTCTTCTATGCACGCAAATACTCTAAGGACCCCGACTAGTAGATGGTTGCCCTGCATGGCGTAGGTCTATGGACATGGCAAATACATAGACATGCATCAAAACTATGTTATTTAAGTTGAATAATTTCGCTAGACTCTGTGTGTCGTGTGATGGTTAAGTATGGAACAACCGGTTGTAAACCTAAATACTATTTTAATTTGTGATGTGAACTTGATGTGAGTTGTAATAATGTGAAACTACCTACACTGATCATGCATGAAGGTCAGATAGTAGTCTATATATATGGGTAGTACACCAGGATGATCAGTCGAGTTGGAGGATCTAACTAAGTGAAGCCAATGGAAGGCTACTTACTTAGATTACCGGCTTGAACGAGAGGCAATCCTGACAACTTGTATTATTCATGTTCCACATTTGATATCATATTTGTATATGGTATATAATGATTCCATTTCAATGTTAAGTATTGAATCCATCAAATCTAGTGTTCTATGCTTGAGATTCCATTTCAATCTATCATGTCAGTTATATGATATTTGCGATGTTCAATCTATCATGTCAGTTATATGATATTTGTGATGTTCTATATGAATTGAACTATAATATGAATGAATGAATTAATTGAGAAACTAGTTTGTGGATTTTAATTTTCCCTGTGGTAAATAATTTTTCTGACTATAATCGACAAAGAAATTCATTCGTTGACAGTAAATCTTATTTTTCTGTTGTCTCAACTCAATAGGGATAGAATTCCAGACCTCGTGGTTGGTAATTTGCTTGTTGATATCGACCAGACAAGGAAATTGTTTCACTGATATATAATTTTTCTATCCCTATCACTTTTGCCCAATCGGTATTGTTTGTCGGTGAAATGACCTAGAAATTAATTTTCTAATTTCCTTGTCAATTTCGCACTGACACTTAGGGAGTAGTGTAAGGGAATTTTGTCACACTTTGTTACTCTGTTACATGTGGAACCTAAAAGAAAGTTGCCACTTTAGTTGCCAACCAAACATTTGCTAACTTGATCAAAATTTTCTATACGTATTGTGTCAAAGTGTGGCTAGGCACTAAATGTACCCCCAAATGATACAATATGTTAAAGGTAAAGTATAAATTTGAATGGGTTGTCACTGTTTAGTTCTTTTCTGATTCAAATGGCACTATCTTTATGCTGGATATTTCATCATTGAACTTGCACACATACTTTATTTGATAATTACATACATCAATATTTTAGCAATAGATTTTGGTAACATGGAAACTCGATAGTGATTGGCATGTGGAAGGTGGGTTACGTGGCATGTTGCTGTGAATCACTGTGAAATGATGCAATCGATGGCAATAGAAGCCAATGGATGACAATGCCGTACGTATATCAGGAGTGATGATGCAAGCCCGTGTTTTAGATATATGAGCTCCACATTTTCATATAGGATACGGTTAATCGCAATATGGGCAACTTACTAAAATTCAGACCATCGCATGTGTGCATGATACATTCGTTTCGACTGAAATACGCTAAAAAAAGCAATAAAAAACACAACTACATACATTATATGTCTAACCATGTTAATTACTAATTCTTGGCCCTTCAAACTCGGTACCAGTCGTTAGAATATATGGGCTTGGCCCAAATAAGAAGTTCTGAAATTCCTAGAGAAATATCAAAGGCATATTCATGTGTGCAAAAAGTAGAAGTGAGAATCCTTTAATCCCACCTTGCTCGTAAAAGTGGAGGTAGCTATACATAAATGTATATGGAAGTCCTCTCCGCTCCTTCGAGTTTAGCGTGAGGAGAAAGGAAGCCCACATACACGCGCTTGCTTCGCCGGGTGGGGAAGGGTGAAGGGCGTGGGCACGAGGCACCTGCATGAATGGTCCACGAAATCTGGCTCTGCACCGAAATCCGGCTCCCCCTTGTGGGGGCATAGCCTCTTTTGTAGTTTTAGTTTTTGATTACTCGGCCTTTAAGTTTGCGGATAAGAATCCTAAACAGTTTAGATCGTGATCATGACACAAGATTGGGTCGGACAGTCCTATTATACCGCCTATCGGCCAACACCAAAACATATCTAATCAAGCTAGGGTTCTTGTCTCTTCTCGTTGTTATGCCGCCGCTGTAGCTTCTCCATCCCGAGCGTCTATGTACACCGGTGTTCGACAGAGCAGGTCTCCGGAACCCTTGTCTTTGCGATCCAACACTCAGAGAGGATGAATAAGGTTTTTGGGAAGCGCTTTCGCACGACTGCTCCCAACCTGCACGACGGTCGTTTTCCAAAGGCTGCGTTGGAACGTCGTCTGCGCTGCCAGCAGATTCGCCCCATCATCAACGGCAACGTTACTCCACCTCTCATCGATGACTTCGTGCCACCACCACCACCAACGTCTCCACCACCAGTGGTAACACCGTCTCGCTCCACAGACTAAAGGTACACCACCACCACCACCAACGTCTCCACCACCGGTGGTAACACCGTCTCGCTCCACAGACTAAAGGTACACACTCCGTGATCCAATCTGTTATTACAGTTTGCCTACTGTCTTGATCATGATGCCGTTCGTTATGCTTGCTGTCTTGATCTCTCGTTATGTCGCTGTTCATGCTGTTCGTGATCTTACTAGTATGTTAGGACTGTTCACGATAGTATATATATGAGATCGTCATGATTTGTATTCTAGTTTTAATATGAAAAATGCCTACTTTTTCAACACCAGTTAGCAGTTATCAGTCATGTATGTCATTCTCGTGTAGGGCGCACACCAAACTATACTCTCGGTACAGACCGGAGCTATAGCTTTCGTACCGTAAGAGTCGTCTAACGCTACACACATCAACAAATTATATATATAAAATATAACTCAGCATAACGACACATAAATTGGCGAGCTCTCGCTGGCTTTGGAGGCAGCAGGAGCACCCCATTATTGATTAATCAGCGGTTAGCTACGCGCTAACCCAGGGGACGGCCGGCCGGATTAACAAACTTACTTGGTCGGCATAATTTTAAGTGGCCTTACCTTTCAAAGTCGGACCAATGGGACAGCGATACGAGGACCAATGGGAAGCGAGTCTGCTTTTGGGCGAGGGCGTGGGCGTGGGTGGCCACACCGAAGGCTAGCTGCCTGCAAGGTCTTTGAAGGGATAGGATATGATATACTGTAGCAGTTAGCAGCAGCCTGCAGCTCCGTGCCCTTCTGAGCATGCATGATTAATTAGTTAGCGGTCGCGCGACTCCCCAAAACCAGCCTGTCTGAGAGGTAGCTAATCAAGGTGCGCGCTCCGCTGCTGCCGCCTGTTGTTGGCGTGCATCTACCGGGAAAAAGGTGGAGAGAAATGCCGACCTAAAGAAAAAGGAAGTAGCTATAGCCTAGATAGTTTAGTTAGATAGATGCCCTAGAATGAGGAATCAGCTGAGAATTTGGTGGTTGACATGAGAAGTGCCTAGCTTGCCTCCTCCCCCCCTCCTTGCTTTGTCTGGTACAGGGTAGTAGCGGTGGTGGTGGTGGCGTCCCTCTCCTCCTCCCCCCTCCCACCTACTATCATTCTTCTAATCGAGCAGCGGCAAAGCGTGGTGAGGTGAGAGCGAGCCAGAAAAGAAGGGGCAGGACGCTGTCTTCCTTTCCATCTGATCCATGGTCTCTTTTCCTCCCAGTCCTCCTCTCAGTCTCATCACACACCACAGCACAGGCACAGCCGCACAGCCCAGCCATGCACTCATCAGCTCCCTCCTCCTCTCCTAGTCCTAGCTTTCCTATTCATGCCTTGATAATTCGCTAATTGTTGGATCTGCTTCTGCTCCTCCTTGTTTACTGCTCCCTTTGCTTTCGTTGCTACTGTTCCATCTCGTAGGTTTCGTTGTCGTCCCTGGCCGCCACTTGAGTGATTTGTTAGCAGATAAGATTGAGGCCTCAGAAATAAAAAAGATCCCGCCGCAAGAGAAAAAGAAAGAGGGTGAGAGGAGAGCTAGCACTAGCAGTAGCAGGGAGGGAAAGAATAACCTAGCAAGCTTGTGAGGTGAGGATGGATCCAGTCGCAGCATCCATACATGGTCACCATCTTCCTCCACCATTCAACACCCGTGACTTCCATCACCATCTCCAGCAGCAGCAGCAGCATCACCAGCTGCAGCTCAAGACCGAGGACGACCACGGCAGCGGCGCGCCGGGGCTGTTCGGCTCCCGCGGCACCATCAAGGGCGACCACCACGAGAATAATGACGAGAACAGTGGAAACAGCAACGGGAGCGCCGGCGGCGTTGGAGGCGACGAGCTGGCGCTGGTTCCCCCATCTGGTGGTGGCGGGCCAGAGGGCGGAGAGGGCACCCCGCGCCGCCCGAGGGGCCGGCCGGCGGGGTCCAAGAACAAGCCGAAGCCGCCCATCATCATCACCAGGGACAGCGCCAACACGCTGCGGACGCACGTCATGGAGGTGGCCGGGGGGTGCGACATCTCCGAGAGCATCACGGCGTTCGCGCGCCGCAGGCAGCGCGGGGTCTGCGTCCTCAGCGGCGCCGGCACCGTCACCAACGTCACCCTGCGGCAGCCGGCCTCCCAGGGCGCCGTCGTCGCCCTCCACGGCCGGTTCGAGATCCTCTCCCTCTCCGGCTCCTTCCTCCCGCCGCCCGCGCCGCCCGAAGCCACGGGGCTCACCGTCTACCTTGCCGGCGGCCAGGGGCAGGTGGTGGGCGGCAGCGTCGTCGGCGCGCTCACAGCAGCTGGGCCCGTGGTGATAATGGCAGCATCTTTCGCCAACGCGGTGTACGAGCGGTTGCCGCTGGAGGAGGATGACATGCTCGCTGCACAGGCACAGGCCGACAGCGCAGGAATTCTCGCGGGTGCGCAGCAAGCGGCGCAGCTCGCCGCCAGCGGCGTGGATCCAAGCCTCTTCCAGGGACTGCCACCGAACCTGCTCGGCAACGTGCAGCTGCCGCCAGAAGCAGCCTACGGATGGAACCCGGGCGCCGCCGGTGGCCGTCCGGCGCCGTTCTAATAATTGATCAGCCCGCACGCAGCTTAGATGGTTAAGTGATTTAGCTTTCTTCTTCGAGCTTTACTTGAATTTGTATCGTGGAGAATTTCCGTGGAAATTGCAGCATATGATTTCGCATGTTAATTAGTAAGTTATCTTAATATTGTTTCAGAATATGTAGCTCGATTTCTGCCATTTCCTTTCGCTATTTCTTGTGTCGTCATGCATAACTCTGGTTGCTGTTGTTGACTTGAAGCCGGGCTTTGTTCCTTATCAAAATCATCTCTTTTTTCCCCTGTATTCAGTACATCAATTAGTCCTTTTTTCCGTATAGGACATACTAACTAGGAAGAAGGGCAAGAGAGGAAACTGGCCCGGGAACGAATTGAGGAATGATAAAATGGTATGGGATAGGCTTGGGGAACATGTGGAAAGATGTGTGTACTTTTACCCTGGCCTGTGCAAACCTCTCTGACTCCCAAGCCTTGGAAGTGAAGGTTTGATCGGTACGAGAAGTGCCTGTCCTGACACCACCACCACAGGCACCACCATCATCATTGCATGCTACAAATTCTGCCATCTCTTCCCACACTCCCATGAACACTGACTCTCGGAATAACTGAAAGTCTCTACCCACTGACCAGTTACTACTGTCGCTGCAGGACAACTAGCAGTGGTAGTAACTTCGATTGCACGTACTACTACCTTACAATTTCTTTTTTTTTATTATGTTCCGCCACCACATAGGTACATCACCCGGCTCTAGGGCCTCATACTGGCCGCCTCCATCGCCGTCCTTGACCATGATCGTTCATACGAGTTTTTTGATCTACTTCAGATCTGGCACGAGCGCGCCCTCGTCTCCACCACCTCCCAAACTCCCGCTGCTCACTGTTGCTGCCCTCCACCGTCACCATGCTAATCCCGACCTTCTCGGCCTCCTTCTCTGGCTGATGCCCCTGTCGCTTGCACCGCCCACCCGGCGGGAGGAGCCCCCGCTGCCCTACCCTCTATTATTGTCTTGACCACCAACACCGTTGATCTGGCGGTCTCCCCGGAAAAACCCCTTCTAATTAAGTCGGTTGCTATGGAAACTCCCTAACTCGTGAAGCCCCGAACCCAACGGCATGTCCATTTCATTTTGTCCTTTTTTGTCTGCATGCATGCCGCACGGGTAATCCTGGTGCACAGGATGATATTAAGCATTTACCTTCTATATATACCAAAGTTAGCTTGATCTGTTTGGTTTTGTTGCTTGATTGTTTCAGTGATCATACTGCACTTCTACTAAAATATTATTCACCACCGAGTAAAATGGTTATGGAAATCAGGGGCATGCCTAATAGGTAGCCCCATGCATGCGCGAGAGATCAGACTCGGGAAAATATTGTCTCGTCCCAAAAAGAATCGAAATATATGTTGCTTCTTGAGGATTAAAAAAAATCAAGTTTGATTAGATTTATAGAAAATAATATCAGCATTTATATATTTGAATAGGTTTATTATGAAAATATATTTCATGATTAATCTAGTGACATTTATTATAAATTATAAATATTAGTACTTTTTGTATATATTTTTGTCAACCTTGAAATTGTTTGAGAAGCAAGATTTTATTTTTTATTCTATACGGAGGGAGTATTTTATGCGGTGCTCTTGCTCCTGTGGTCTCCCGGTTGGGGATCTATAAACGTGACAACTGCACCACGTTGCAGGTAGAGGGTCAGTGGAAGTCGTACATTTTCGAGGCATACTGCCAGTTTTCAATGCCTGCAGCACCAAACAAGGGAGCACACGAGGTGTTAGATCTGGCCTCTATTTGATGCCATGCTATATCTCATGTTTAAAATTTTGTCCACTGCTCTGGTCAATTTGGACGGTATCTGTGTGATCTAGCACGAAGATATGGCTGGTCTTCAGTTTTAAATATTTAGGTTTCTCTCCTTATAATTCGCTAGTAGATTTAAACTACCTGACCAATCATTCAAACTTGCATGACTACGTGTCTAGATGACATTAAGGGCAGTTTCAACCTAGAAGTTATGTGGTAGTTTCTATATTTGTGAAATCATATAGACACAAAGACATAGAAACTATATTTTCATTGGATAGTTTCTACAGAATAGTTTTTTTTGTCCAAGCACATCTCTTCTCTCTCCATCATCTACCTATCACATCTTGTTCATATCTTAGTTCACGTGTTGATATTGTTTCTTAGGGCACTCACAATGCTAGAAACTCTCCCTCCGTTCCAAATTATAACTCACTTTGACTTTTTTGGTACATCTATTTTGCTATCACTAGTAGAAAAGCAGGTTTCACTCCCGGTTAGGAAGGGCCTTTAATCCCGGTTCTCCAACCGGAATTAGGAATGCGGGACTAAAGGTATAATTTGGAATGGAGTATATGTTTATTAATTTAGGTCTCTCCCTCATCTATGTATCACATCTCTTTATGTCTTGGTTTCTTGTAGACATGGTTTCTTATTAAGATACGATTTCCTCGTCTCTCCTTATTAAATCGCATGCTACATCAGCAAAATGCTTACGTGGCAGGGAAATTAATGCACATAGAAACTATGATAGTTTCTGCCCTTTGAGTACCCTTATCTAAGAAATTATTTCTTCCTCTTTCTCTCTTCTTATTGCAGTGTCACATCATCTTTTTGTTTAGTTGTCATCCTAATTAATAAACATAGAAACCATCTTTTTTTTGTTGGGAGTGCCCTAAGAATAGGTGGTTTCCACGGCATTAATTAAAGGTGCCTAGTAAAATGCTTGATGTAGCATTGAAATTAAGGAGAGATAAGAAAATGGTTTCTTATTCAAGAAACCATATCTAAATGGGAACCCAGATCAGAAGAGCTATGATAGGTAGATAATAAGAGAGAGAAGACAGATGACTGAATGACAATTTTATTTGTAGGAATTATCCATTGGGAGTATAGCTTCCATGTGTAGTGTCTACATTAGTTGATGATTGGGACTACCCTAACAATGCTAATCAGTTCTTCCTTCCTATTAGCTTGTGTGCTACTATTATTCATAATATGGGCAACTACGATATTCGACCATGACTGCCTTGTTAAAAATTATCCCTCACATCGACATGTTGGCCATTAATCTCCACAAATAGAAATGGTGATTAGATTTATCAATACGAATAGACAACATCAAAGATGACACAAAAGGCACAATATTTGTTTGTAAGGTTGAACTGAAGGTTATGAGCCTAGTATTTCAACTATGGGCCACTACTACAAATTGGATTTCAAGAGACTATTGCCTAGATTAACATAGGTATGCATAAATGAACACTGCATCTAGAAATTGAGAAGGGTGCCTAGAGAATAGTTTTTACTTCAAATTATTAGATACTAAATTATCCAAGCACCTCAGTCCACCCCTTGGTAGTGGAAACTTCTGATCACACACCAGGTGTAATTTCCATTGGAACTAGCTAGCTTGTATCCCAAAAAGAAAATGTCTTTTGTTTTGAGGGAGCTTGAGAACTTCTTGCTAGTAGTTCAACATGGATGGTTAGTCCCTACCTTTCAGAATGACAAAGCCAAGCACCTACTGCTAGGTTCAAAAATCTACGAATACTCAAATCTTGGTAAGCCCATCTTTCAAGTCTAGCTTCAAATTTCAAATGTCAAATTGACTGTGTCTTTTCTAGAAATACTTGAACAATTTAGAGATCTGTCTTTACCAAAATGGAATATCAAGGAAATACTAAATGACAAGCTTCTTGTTCTACTAAAACAACACAAAACTTATTGGAAACAGAGAGGGACAACTAATAAATGGGTCAAATTGGTATACGAGGGAACCAAATTTTTTCATGCAAATAGGAAAAACTTAATCTCTTCTCTAAAGAAAGAAGATGGCAACCCTATTTTTGCTCACCATGAGAAAGAAGAATTCCTTTAGACACATTTAAAGAAATATTGGGCACCTCAGAGGTGCATCTAATGCACTTTAACCTTACAGACTTGCTTCTTCCTTTAGATGACTTGTCCTGCCTCGAAGAACCCTTCAGCATAGAGAAAATAAATGGTGTCATACAAAATTTACCCTCAGAAAAATCCCCAGGGCCTGATGGGTTTAATAACGAGTTCATAAAAAAATGCTCAACAGTAATTTCTAATGATTTTAATAATTTAATCTTAGTTTTTCATCAAGGTGTCGTCTACCTTCAGAGTCTAAATGGGTCTCTCATAACACTAGTACCAAAAAGGATGTAGCTGGAAATGTTAAGACCAATTTGTCTTCTAAACTCCTCAATGAAAATAATTACCTAGTTATTGGCAAACAAACTACAAAAAGGTTATCTTGGCTATGGTGCACAAAAATCAATATGGTTTCTCAAGACAAGGACAATCCATGATTTTCTTGCTTGGTTCTTTAAATATTTACACATGTGTCATCAACCAAAAAAGAATTGTTAACCTTAAAATAAACCATGATGTTATGTTACAAAACATGAGAGCAAAAGGGTTTGGGGAAACATGGCTTTCATGGATGAGAAAAATCTTTGAGTCAGGAACATCAACAATTCTACTAGATGGAGTGTGAGGGAAAACTTTTCACTATAGAAAAGGGGTGAGATACGGGGTCCCACTCACCTTTACTTTTTGTTCTAGCAGCTGATCTCCTTGAGTCAATTCTCGATAGGGCAAAAAATTCGAACCTTTTGAAGCTACCAATCCCTATATTGCATACTCAAGACTTTTCAATCGTCCAATGTGCTGATGGCACACTAATTATTTTGGAACATTAAGGTAGACAATTATTTATCATGAAGGCACTCTTAAATACTTTCTCTAAATCTATGGGTCTTAAGTGAAAATTTCTAAATCTATGATGATGCCCATAAACATGCAGTCAGATAAAATTGATCATTTGGCCCAAACTTTTGGTTGTTCAAAGGGAACTCTTCCATTCACTTATTTGGGGCTGCCCTTGATCTCACCTAGCTTAAAGTTGAAGATTTTTTTGCATCTATTGCATAGATGTGAATAGTGTTTGGTCAGTACCTCAACTTTTTGTCTCAAACTGGAAGGTTACAATTGACAAATTTAGTTTTCTCGACATGGCCAGCATTTTATCTTTTGTACCTTCAAAGTCCATGCCATAGTCATTAAGCGGATTGATAAGTATCACAAGCAATGCTTGTGGAGAGCTGCGGATATGCATGCTAGAACTCCACCCAAATTAAGCAGCATGGACAATGGTCTGCAAGCCTAAATATGAAGGAGGGCTTGGAGTTATAAATCTATGAACCCATATGATGCCCTTATTGTGAAAAGTTTGTGCAAGTTCTTCAACAAGGAAGACATTCCATGGGTACATCTAATATGGAAAAACATTTTTTTAGAAATGGGAAATTGCCATGTTGTTGGTATTTCTTATGCTCTTGTAGAGAATTCCACAAGCACAAAAAATATACCGTTGTAGCACTTCATCCAAGAGTATTCCAGGGTATTGCTATTTATTTTATCACAAGGGAAAGCTATGGCTAGGAATAATAATAAACTAGAGATCTTAAGATTTACCACAAACTATAGCACCAAATATTGCAAAGGGGTAATCAAATGTTGGATAGGAAGGGTGATGAAACAAGTGCAAAGTAGCCTAAGGATAATTTAGTAAGGTATAGCTAGGTAGAAGAACAATGGGAGAGTACAAGGTTCCTATGATTCAAACTCTACTCCTATGGTTTATCTTAGTCAGACAGTTGCAACATAAAGATTGAGTCCTTACAATAGGTACACATCGAGACAATAAGAGGCAAAACTCCTACCCAAAGTGGTTATTTTTTCATGGGGGCCTTACCTCTTAAGAACTTGCCTAAGAACATGTGGTGGAATACAAAGACTAGACAAAGCTGTCGCTACTTGCTAACTACCACAGACAATATGTGCGACAAGTGACAACCAAAGGCAAGATCGAGTATAAGCACCATGCTTATGCCTTCCTCACTACTCTAATTGTGGTCACACAAGCCAATTAGAGCACCTAATGAAAGGCGATGATCATGTACAAGTGTGGTTACAGAATCATCAAGCTATTATAGAGCAACTATATGCTAAGACTAACCACAACAGCAATATAACAAGTATAATGTTGTACAAAGTAAATACTAAGTAAAGTAGAGCAAGAATAATATATTGAATAAAAGTAAAGTCTTACAAAATGGAAAAGGTACAAGAGTTATACCAGACCAGAAGACTAGCTTCGGGAACCTAAGCAGAGCTCGACTATACTACTAACTCCCACACTAAACTATCCTACTAAGAAGATAAAGTGGGGCTAAACTAATCTTGAGGGCTTCCTTTGCTTCTTCCTTGCTTTCATGAATGGAGAGGGGGTGTACCCCTCTATTTATACTAGTTGATGTGGGCCCATGAATCCGTGTGATCACCACCTTGAGCCATTGGATCAAACTGCCATAGATTGAAGCTAGGATATGGATGCTCCAAAGTTGTGCTTTCATGCATGGGAGCATGCTTGAGGTGGTGCAAGGTCGGTGGAGCACATGTGGGGGTCGGCCGACCTAGGGGGTCAGTCCCCTCTCTATCCTATGGGCCCTCCCCTTTGGTGTGGCGCCACCTGGAGGGTTCCTTGCTAGGTATCTGCTGAGAATTTCCCATTTGAAGTCGGTTGATCTTACATGTGGGTCCATCAATCAATGGGTGTTCATCTCCCACCATTGAAAGAAACACACAGGCTTCATCCAAGGGTGAAGATTGGTTTGGGCATGCTTTACTTCGATCATGGCAAGCTTGGAGTGCTTGTGGACCCATAGGGTTGGTCGGCTAACCCCCTATGGTCGGTCCACATGCTCATCTTGCTCATTTGAGCTTAAATCTGCATAGGAATCCTCAAGTACATGTGGCACTTGAGCTATACTCATGATATATGCTTATGTCCCTTTGATCCAAGGTTGTTGGCGGTGATTTTGAGTATGTGAAAGTGTGACATTTTCACCATCAACACATGCCACATTAAGAAAGGGTCTTTCTAGTAGAGGGATATTTTAAAGTTGTTTGAAATTTTATAGGGAATAATGTTGGTCAATGTTCACGATGGACAATCTTGTTTATTGTGAGTGAATTGTGGATGGGCCAAGTTTGATGTCATGCATTCCCTGAACTCTATTAATTTGCAAAGAACAAACTGAGTCGTTTATTCTTAGCTACACAAACAACTCCCCTACATCGCCTTTTTCTAGCTGCCTCTATCAGTAGAAGCATTTGGTCAGTTACAACAGCTTAACAATCAACTACGGTCACTCCACCTCTCACAGGATAAGGACTCATGGTCTACTTTTGGGGATAAAATATCTATAAGTTGACAAATGCATATAGACACAAGCCAAGATTGGACACTCAGTGGTTCATCTAGCTTATAAATGGATTTGGCAATCTTCATGTTAGAAGAAGCATAAGGTGTTTTTTGGCTCTTGTTAAATAAAGGACAAGCTTAGCACATGTGCTCTTCTTAAAGGTGAAATTATGGCTCTACCTTCATTTGATTGTCTTATGCACCCACTAGCAGGAGGAGACTTGTGACCATCTTTTCTTACGTTGTCAATTTTTTCGAATAAGCTGGTCAAAACAGAATTTAACTATGGATGGATGTTTATTGCTCTAGTGAGCTTCAAGTGCCAGTTACATGTCCCTTTTTCATGGAGATAATCATTCTTCTTACTTTCTTAGTTGGAGTATCTGGTGTGTGTGCAATGACCAAATCTTTCAAGAGGTAAGCCCTTCAATTGCAAGTTTGAAAGCTGCCTTCGAGAAACAGTTTGCTCTGGTGCTACACCGAGCCAAAAAGCATATATATATATATATATATATATATATATATATATATATATATATATATATATATATAAGTATGGGTAAAAACCTCCTATTTCCTAAAAAAGCTAAAAATTTAAACTTCTAAAATTTTTACAACAAATTAAATTTTGTTTGCTTGCTTGCATACAAAATCATTTTCAAATATGTTCTTCAAAGCTGGATCAAGATCCACCATATGCATTTTTTAGTATTGTAAGTTTCCTAGAATTTATTTGTGGCACCAAAAATACTTCCTTAATATCCAGAATCCTTTTTTTTCAAAAATCTCCTTTTCCATATAAAGGTGAAGTCCTTTTTCCTTTTTTTCCCTCTTTCCCAAACCAACCAGCCCATCTCCTCCTCCTTTTTCTATCAGGCCCAAATCCTCCTCTCCTTAGCTGTCAGCTGCTAGCAGCCCACTCGACCCGTTGATAGCCCAACGGTGGCAGCAGCCCAACTCGGCACAGCGCATACGTGTCCGCTCCGTGTGCGTCTCGCCGGACTCGGCACAGGTCGCGACCACCGCGTCCGCTCCGCGTGCGTCTCGCCGGACAGTGTCGTCTTCCTCGCGTCTGGTCCTGTCCTCTGCAGAAGCACACCGCGGTTCCCGTCGCCAGCTCAAGCCTCGCGTGCGCTGTTGCACTGCCGCGAAAACGGGCGACGACAGGCTTTTGCCAGGTGTGAGGCGAACGACAGCAGCTTGAGCTCCTGGCGATGGCGTGCTCCGCCAGCGCTTCTAGAAATTGAAGAACATATATAAGTAGAAAAATAAATTTCTGATTGGCTATGATGTCCTCGTGAATGGTGTGCTGATAGAAGTATCCATATGGATTTTCGGTAGAGAAATAAAATAGAACAAGTACACACTGAAGAACACATTAATATTGCATTTTCCCCCCTACTATGGACTTCCAAACGAGATTATTTTTTCCTTATCTTTCTCTAAAACCATGCTCTATCATTCATTGTATTTGTTTAGATGTTAATTGTTGTTTCTTAGTTCTTTTGCACAAAGCTTTTACTTTTGCCGAATTGATGCCGTTCCTAGCTCGGCCAGAGGACGTTGAGCAGGACTTCGGATGTGCCATACTTGAACATTCATACATTTTCAATACCACATGCAAATTTGGAACAAAATTTCAATTATTAGTCGCTTTGTCCTTTGTTGTTTCAAGGCTACCTCCCCCTACGGTGGTCAGAGTTCGAGTCTTAAGGGACTCGCTCTTTATTTGCGGCTTCGGCCGCAGCGACCAGAAGGAAAAAAAAAACATCCTTATCTGCCCCACGTCTAAAACACATGTCTGTGGTCAGCTTATCTCACGGAGCTGTCTAGTCACCATGGATCGAGATTTTTTTGTTGTTTCAAGGTCATGAATAGCTGACATTACCTTTCTTATATATAATTTTAAAAGCTCCTTGTTTTCATATGTGTTTATTCATCTAAACCCTAACCAACACCTCCTTTGGACCATGGCTTGAACTCCTGTTAACCACTGCAACCCGCTTAGATCACAAATCTCAGTTGTTGAACCTGGCACACAAAACCTTTATCTTCTAATCCTTTTTCGACAATGGACAACTTTGTCAAACTAATGGAAACCTTCTGACCTCAACTCTCAATGGACAAGGACCCCAAATCTAGCTAATAACCTTCACAACACCCTTTCGATCAAACCAAACCAACTCTAGTTAACCCAACCTTTAACCTAAATCGAATCTAGAAATTGTGGTCCAGAAAGTGACCTCTGTGCCTCAAGTGGTTCCTACAACCTTTATGAGTTGTATTAGAACCCCAATTTCAATCTCCTAAATCAAAACGGTTATCCTAGCGTCCGGACGTCCGACGCGTGAGATGCGTCCAGATGCCGCTCCCCTTCCCAAATGCCGCCCCCCTCAACGCGAATAGAAAGTCAGATCGGAATAGAACGGAATAGAATTGCGTCCACCGCATCCCTGCCCTCCATTCCCCACCGCGCCCCTACACTACTATACTCGGACCTTTCACAGCCACGTTGTAACCCCCATCACAGCCGCATTTTGGCCTCAGCAGTAAGCTGTCAGCAGTGATGGTCATAGCCATCACTGTCGGAATCTGAGAATGACTTCAGTGTACACTACACCGCCGTATTGGCTTATGATCCATTCGTGATAAGGTCCTTACTTCCGTCGCATTAGAGCACGACTCGTCTATGGGTATACACTAACACTGCTGCATTGGCAAATGATCCACCTATGTGGAGGCTATCATCACCGTCATGTGGGCACATCAACGGCTGGTGTAGTGGTCACTAGCACCGTAACTTTGTACTTCGACCCGACTGTCTACGATGCAGCTTCGCTGTTGCTTTGACGGCCAAGACGTCTATAGAGGTAAACATCACCATCACTTTAGCGTCGTATGAACTGTCAATACAAATGTCATGGTCATCGTCGCCTTGCACCATGATCCGCCTTTGATGATCGTTTATTCGATGTCGGGTTACTAAACGATTCAGCGGTGACACACTTTTATCCCTGCCGCATAATACGTATAGCGATGGTGTTGGACGTTTGCACCACCAACGGCAGTGGTGATAACAAAACAATAAACGGCCCTTAATAGCTTACTGAACACCAAGATGAATTGGCAACATGGCATAAGATTTTTCAGAGAAGCTCATCCCCTAAGCTTGAATTTTTCAAGGCAAAGTCAAGTTTGGATGAATATAATTCAATGTTGCATGATGATTGGTTGGACATACTTGGTGCTTGTCCTCCTTTGTTCTTTTGCTTTAACCCTGGAATGGTTAGTGACAGAAATATTCGAAGAAATATTTTTGCAATTATATTTTTATGCTCACTTCACAAGGGTAAAAAGGTGAAAGCTCATGCTATCTCTCGAAAGTGCTTGCTTTAGGACACAAGCTCGTCCTTGGGAAACCTTCGAATTACGCTCAAGTTGGTGAAGTAGTTTCCCCTCCAACAAATATTAAAAGATTTCAAGCATGCATCATCAAATTCAAAGGGAACATCGTTGAGCAAAAGATTAGTAAGTGGTCAAGCAATATGTGAAAAATCTTTTATGAATCGACAGTAAAAACCAGCATGGCTAAGAAAGCTTCTAATCCCTCTAACATTCACAGGTGGAGGTAGTTGTTTAATTACTTTAATTTTAGCTCTGTCTATCTCAATCCCTCATTCAGACACTAGGTGTCTTAGCACTATTCCTTCTCTAACCATGAAATGATATTTTATCCAATTGAGGACTAATGCTTTTCTTCACATCTTTATAAAACCTTATCTAAATTTTTAAGACAGTCGTCAAAAGTTTTTCCATAAATAGAAAAGTTATCCATGAAAACTTCCATGATTTTATCAATCATATCAGAAAATATAGACATCATGCATCTTTGAAAAGAAGTTGGAGCATTACACAATCCAAAAGACATTTTACGGTAAGCATAAGTTCCATGTGGACATGTAAAAATGGTTTTGCTTTGGTCATTGGGAGGGATTAGGATTTGGTGATACCCGAAATACCCATCAAGAAAACAAAAGAAAGAATGGTTTGCTAATCGTTCCAACATTTCATCAATGAAAGGCAGCGGAAAGTGATTCTTCTTTGTTGCCTTGTTAAGCTTTCAGTAATCTATACACATCCACCATCCAGTGACTGTTCTTTGAGGATTAATTCATTCTTTTTATTTTTAACAACAGTCATGCCTCCCTTTTTAGGCACAGCTTTAACAGGGCTTACCCACTCACTATGTGGCACAAGATAGATGATCCTAGCGTGTGTTGACACTTCTTAACGTCACTCGTGTTAGGTTGTCATCCCCAACATAACACCAAGAGTGTGGTTGTATTATACTTATGCCATTTAACTAAATAAAGATATTATAGTATATATCCGCAAGCGCACAGATAAATACACCTATTGTAGCATTTTACCTAGGTTTTCCTAAGTATCGTTATTTATAATTTTATCAAGGAAAGGAAAATCAAAACGAGACTATATAAATAGTTACAATGGCAGTAGAGATAATCATTTGCAATTACTCAATAATAAATATCAAAACAACTAATCACTTGTCATGAAAGGGGTAAGACAAATAAGATAAATGATAAATGATAATCATGGGTATTCTAGAGACAAGAGGGAGTTAACATTATTCAAGTCAAGTAGTCATGGAGATTAATTTAGAGATATAAATCATAAGTATTTCTTATTCAATCAGTCTATTAATCAATCTAGCTATACACAATCATCTATGATATAATCAACATGTCATCTATGAATAAGGAACATTATTGAGAGAAAAGTCAAGAACAGAGTAATGATCTCTTCCCTGTAACCGCGTTCTACTAAGTTCTATACTTGAGGAGTGGACTACAAAGGACTCAACAGGAATGTCACACCCATGATCTACCACATGGCTCGGAGCATAGAGTGCATTCGCAGACAAGCATAATCTAAGCACCACGCCTACAATATGCTAGCCACTCAATCCTATCCAGAATTGGATCAAACTTTCTATGAACATATTCATAAACTCTCTACTAATCATATTCATATCAAGATGTAGAACAAGAACAATCTCAAGAACAGAATAAAGTTAAAATATAGAAATATATTGAAGTAGCATAAAGTCGAATGATGATTACAACGAAATTACCAAGTCTCCGACGAACGATCCTGATCCCAAGCAGTTGCTTGCATCTACCTGAATCAATCTAGACTAAACTCTAAACTTGAACTAGAACTCTAACTTTCTTTCTCTCTGGAAACCCTAACTTTTTGCCTTGCCTTCACAAATGAGTAAGAGATGATCTAATTCTTCAACTGATTCCTTGAGAGGAGATCCTAGGGGCCGTTTATATAGCCTAGGGCGTGGAACTGCAGCCCTTGGATCAAACCGACCTTGGCGTGGGGTTTAGATGCATCCTTAGAGGTGGTATAGGTAGCTTGCAAGAGAAGGAGCCGAGGCGGCGCAGGGGAGGGCCGGTCAGCCCCACCTGGCGACGGGTTGGCTCGTGTCGCCTCGTGGAGTCGGTTTAGGTCTTCTAGAATCCCTATCTGCATCTGTGACGTGGAGATTAGGCCGATTGCATCGGTTTCTTCCTTTGGAAGGAGATTAGTTCTGTATTATGCAGCTTAGCCCCTGAAAACACAGAATCACCAAAACTCGTGGAATTTATTAGTTTAAACCTCTAAACCTACTGTGGTGATCCTTTTTATCATTTATTCCTCTTATGTTGATGGTTTAAAATGATAGTTAATTACCATCAATAACTCCCCCAAGCTAAACTTTTGCTAGTCCCTTAGCAAAACTAAATCCAGAGATAACTAAGTTACTTCAAATTATCATCCTTCAAAAATACACAAGCCATCAGAAAAGAATTATACTAAAAAAGATTTTGAAAATTTGTTGTAGTTTCTTAGCCATGGGGTTTTAACTTTCACTTGAGCTTTGGATAATCAGAAAACATAAGTAATCAAGTCAAGCACTATGTCTCAAATTCTTCATCTCTATTTCCATCCTGAAGTTTTTAATTATATTTTTGAAATAAAACTCAGAGTCCATATTGTATGACACTTATAAATCTCTCAATATGTGACATTAGAATTCCTTACCAAGGCAACGATGGTGTTTTGCCTTCTCTCAAGGTATTTTGGAATACGGCAGAATATCATTGTGCCTTCTCTCTCACCGTATGACTAAGAAGCTTATATGGAGTTTATGGGTGAGATCACTCATACATACTTGCAAAACATATATTGTAAAGTCAAACAATGGATCTAGAGAAACTAGTCATACAATCAAATCAAGATGTGCATATGTGTGGATATAAGGAATAGGTTATATATGGTGGAAGTAATAATGAATCCTAATTCTACCTTGCTCCTTTAGAAAGATTGACCTCTTTTAAAACTTAAGAACTTAGATAAAGAAAGTCTTGGCTATGCATAAATATATATATTATTATTGTTATTATTTTTAGAGAGGCGAGTGTCTAGCACCCATTGTTTTGGTAGGACACTTGTCCATGTTTTACTCTCTATATATTATTTATTTATTTATTTATTAGATAGCTCAGACTTCTTATCTATCATGAAACAATTGAGAGATAATAACAATAAACATTTGGAGTAATAATAACTGAGGCTATGAAATGTATGAATAGGTGGAAAAATCCTACAAGGCATGTTTTTGTTGTTTACTCCCAGTGTAGGAGTAAAACATTTTTATGGTGGTTCTAAATGGAAAGGAATGTTGTTGCGTACTTCTAGTGTAGAAGCAGCAAATTTAAGTGGAGTGTATGTGATCTTGATTTTAAGAGTATGACAGGTCTCTAAAGGTCAACAAAGTTTGACAGTACTCAATGTAAATATAAGTAGCAATAACATAAATACTGGTTTTCTATCCTAGCATGTATGGCTGTGGTAGGAATTTAATCTCTCCGTCATACAAAGACTCATCATGTGCATTTAAATTTTTTTTTTCAAAAGTGAACTCTTCAGGACTTCATTGAAACTTAGAACAAGATAAATAGCAGCTCAAAACTCTTTCACTTCTTATCTTCCAACTACCTAAGTTTTGGATCAAGCATATTCCTCCACAGGTTTAAAGATTTGACAATGAATATTTTTGGAACAGAGAAATAATTCTTAAATGAAGCTAGGTACTTTAGAAGAATTACAAATGAAGCAACTATTTATGATAGTTCAAGTTTTTTATTTGACACAAAAACAAGTTCATACACACTCTATTTTCTATTTCAAAAGGCTCGCAAAGAAAAATAATCTACACATATTAATATATATTTTTATATTTTTATCATATTCCCCATTTTTTAGATATAGTAGTAATACTAATATTAATACTAATAATAATACGGATAAGAAAAACTTATTGTCTGAGGGGGTCCTCTCCCAAGCTAGCTCAACTTCGGTCACTGAGGTGGTGCTGGTGACGGGTAATCGACACCCATTTGCTCGAAGAAGTAGAGGAGGCCTTCATATGTTTGTGTCCCTTGTTCACGCATCTCCCCAAACGTGTTGCTCGTGCTCTCCTACACTGTGTATGCTGATGTAGCGTGTTTATGATACATTGTTGTCCCGTCTCAAGATGAGTGAGATGGGTATCAAAGTTCTGGAAGTCTGGCTAGTGATATGGCTGAGGCTGAGGATGAGGCGGGTATTGCTCCGGCTGGTACCCGGGGTAGCCATGAGAGGCATGGTATGAGTATGGTGGTGGTGTAGGTGCTGCGTCATGGACTCTCCTCGTAGAAAAAGACATGCGTCCTCTCTAGATGTACGCCGAATCTTCGTATTCCTACGGAACATAATTAGAAAAATTACCTTGCCCCCAATTTTCTTCTGGTGTGGGCGGATCATAGGAAGTTTGATCTTCCCATGCCCGGTGTCTCGGTTCAGATGGTCCTGGTTGGTCAAATCCTTGATAGTGAGTGAAAGCTGGTGCAGGGGGTGCACCATCTTCCCCTGTGTACCTAGGCATAGTGTTTCTCGTTATTCTGGCGAACGGACTTCTTCCAACTCCCCTGGTCGGTCTCTGCAAATCAAACAAAAATGTCTCCGCGACATATAGACCAAGTGGTCTGTTCGACAGTTCATATTTATTTACAAATCCCTTGTATGTTACAAAGATTCTATTGCCCTTTTGTTTCAACAGATGTGCTTGACTGAAAAAGTAAATGTCAATAGATCGGCGGGGTGTGGAGATGTAGGTAATACTAGCATTCCCTAACAAATTCTGGTTTCCGGCAAGACATGTAATCCAATAAGTGATGGTGATAGGGCCTCACAAAGTGTGAAGGATAGCCCAGAATGTTACCATGAGCCTAACAAGAGATATTTTACGTTTCTTGATCATAGCATACATTAATTTCATCTCCTCGATCCTAACTATGTGATCTTCCCTCCTAGGAAAGAAAGTGATCCCTAACCATTTATGCATAATTCTCAAAGTGGGATTGTGAATGTCATTCGTGCATGGGTCAGAACAGTATTCTTTGCCCGAAATATCTTTCCAAAATTGCTCTCTATGAAAATCGCTCAAAAGTTCATCTATTTCTACTCCGCAAGCATCAGGGAATCCTAGTCTGAGGCTGAATTCTTTCCAAGTTAATTCATATTGTTTGTTAAATAGCCTAAATCAAACATAAGTCTCGGTGAAAGATAAAGTGCAGAGGAATTTTAAAGTAAGTAATTTGCATCCATCCTTTGAAATACTCGAATTATTATCCCATCCAATATTGCAAAAAATAAGATCGAATTCAGCATCCATACCTGTTTTGTAAGAAGTAGGGGTCAAAGGTTAGGGTATGCTCGAACTCACAATCTTTGTACAATCTCATCAGATCCTTCTCGTAGGTGGTGCAAAGCTTTATATGACGCTCTTGAAGGAGTACATGGTGTTCTAGCTGGCTAGCGGACGAGGACCGGGGCACGGATGACATGTCTAAGTCAGAATCAGTCCGTGATGATGATCCAGTCTGGGAGCGGGTTCTCTTGCGAAAAGAGAATGCTCTAGCCGCACTCCTAAGTGTTTTCTTGAGTCCACTCATCCTGTTACACAGACAGAAACACAAACATAACTGGTGAAAATAATGAGAGGTTAGAATAAATAAATAGTTAGGACTCAGTGATCCGAAAGTCAGTCGTCCAGAAGTCAGTCGTTCAAGTTGGAAATTTTATATCTTGACTTATCCTAGTACTTTGATTATTCGGGCAGCACTTCTCCTTACTAAATGATTTTCTAAACAACTTCTAGCACTTCTCTCTTACTGATTCTTATCTCAATGTGGCTCTAAAAATTTCAGAATACTTCTCTCTACTCAAGAACTTCCAGAATCTACTCAAAAACTAAGAATTCTCAAACCGTACTTGGATTTTGCAATTTCGAGTTGGGGGTATGTTTTCTGAGTGTTTTGCGGTGTGTGGAGTAGAGGGAGAAGCAGCCTTTTTATAGGAGTGAGAGAGGGAGGCCGGTCGGCCTGGTGGTGGGGCCGACTGGCCCCATGTGGGGCCCACTCATCCTTCCCTTCCTCCACTAACTTCCTAGCTTTGTTATTAAGAGATGCCTTCACCTGTCGACGCTACATGTGGTGTGGTGGTTGAAAAAGAATGGAGGAGAGTGAAGGTGGTGGAGCGAAGTGAAGTGATGTGAGGTGATTGAGGTGGGTCCCATGGGTCCGTATGTCTCCCGTATTTGTACCGTATAATCACACAAGTATACAAAGAAAAATTACTTTTATGAAACTATGAAGAATTAGAATTCTAATGATGGTATTTTTATTTTTCTGCCACCACAGTGATTATTATTTACCAGAGGTTTTCACGCTTGGTAAATACTAATTATATGGAGCTTTAATAATTATGCCATGAGATTGATTTTTATTATTTTTTTCTATGCATGAATAAGTAAATATGCTATGCAAAAATTAAATGCAGATAAATACCGAGTTACCTCCCAGCGATGGTTCGGGATTTTTAAGTCCACCGAATCGGACTACTCTAGCTAGATTTATTCTTCGGGGGTCATAGTCATCCCTGTGAGTGGTGACTGTGTGACTCCTTCATCTATCATCTTTGTAGTGGAGCTTAACTTAGGTCTTGGTCAGAATGGAAAATACTCTTCTCGTCCATTAATGTTGAATTTGACTTCTCCAATTCCGACGTCGATGTGGGCATTTGCGGTACTCAAAAAGGGTCTCCCAAGAATGAGTGACACTCTTGAGTCAGGTTGCATGTCCAGAAACACAAAGTCGACTGGTATGAAGAATTCTCTGATCTTGACTGGAATATTCTCAGTGATTCCCACAGGGTAACGGAGTGACTGGTCTGCTAGCTATAGGCACATCGAGGTTGGATCGAGCTTTGCATGTGGAAGTTTATCAAAAATCGCGTTGGGCATCACACTGACACTTGCTCCAAGGTCGCACAGCGCATTGTCAAAATGTTGATCTCCAATTGAACAATCAATAGTGGGGCATCTTGGATCCTTCTTCTTGATTGATGTGTTGAGGATGGCCGCACTACACTCTTCTATCAGCTTGATCACTTTAGTGGTAGGCAGTGGTCTTTTATTGTTGAGGATGTCTCGAACATACTTTGCATAGGTGGGAACCTGCAACGCATCTAACAAAGGGACATTGATATATAATTTTTGAATAATCTCAACAAACTTACTGAACTGTGCATCCATCTTGAGTTTTCGATCTTTGCGTGGGAAGGGTAAGATATTGGTGTTTTGGAAATCTTGCACTTATGGTTGAACTTCTTCTACTTCATCATCCTTTTCTTCTATCACTGTGGGTATCACTGGTACTGGTTGTCTTCTCTATGCCCCTTCTAGATAAGTTGGGTCTTTAGTGGTTTTACCATGTCTGGTGGTTATACCCTTGACTTTCTCATTGTTAGTGGCAAAAGAAGTAGCTAACCGTGATAATTGAGTTTCTACCTTTTTATTATGATCAAGTTGGTCTTTTATAGCAGAAGAAAAGTCATCCATTTTAGTATTTATATCCTCTAGAATTTTATCATTAGAAGCAAGTTTCTTAACAATAGTATCATTAATTCTAGCTTGTTCCAAAATTAAATTTTGTAGAGGGGGTTGCTTAAAATTGGAAGAATTATTAAAATTGCCTGAGTACTTAGCTGGATATGTAGTCTGTTGCTTTTGATTCCATCTTTGCTTTTGCAGCATGAAAGAGTTGTTGATGATGTTTGCATCTTCTTGATTGTCCAGAATTTCCATTCCTAGATACTCTTCACATCTGGTTTGAGCATCGAATGCATCTTGAATTGCTTGACGATCTTTCTAGAAATTGGCTCTTTGGTCAAGCAGTTCAATAGTGTATCCATCTTTGTTGACAGTGCACACACTTCTTCTAGAACTTCTTTAATCTGGTGACAGCGTTGAGTGTTGTCTTGTTTCCAACTCTGGTTCTTTGCTATCTTCTCCATCAGATATTCTGCTTTTCCAAGAGTGAGTGACATAAATGAACCTCCAGCAGTAGCATCTAGTTGCTCACGCAATCTTTGGGTTAATCCATAGTAGAATCTGTGCATGAGTAACCAATCTTCCATTCCATGGTGTGGGCATTCCAAGATGTTTTCTTGAAAATGTTCCCATGCCTTTGAAATGGTTTCTCCTTTTTGCTGCTGAAAATTGTAAATCTTTCCTCTTAAGGCATGAGTTTTGCCTATAGGGAAAAACTTTGACAGAAAGGCCTTCGAACATCTATCCCATGTGTTGATGTCTTCTTTGTTGGTGTAGAACCACTGCTTCACTCTCTCTTCTAGTGAAAATGGAAAGAGACGAAGGAGTATGATGTCTTGGGCGACGTCCTTGATGATGATGGTGCTTCCAATCTCCAGAAAATTCTGCAGATGTTTAGTGGCATCTTCTTCTTCCTTTCCACCAAATGTAGTAGCTTGCACTAGGTTGATTAGACTTGGCTTGAGCTCGAATTCAAGGTTGTCCGTCTGGAGTGTTGGTCTGGTACGAATGTTCCTTACACTTGGAGCTAAAGATTCAAGTAAAGTCTTATTAGCCATAGCTTCACTACTGGTGTTGATCTTCCTCTAGATTTGGTTGACTCTTGGATTAGAAATTGATAAGTCACAACCGAACCTGTATTACCCTACATAAGATATGAACAAAGATGAAACAAGGGTAAGCCTGTCAAGATAGAGGTACTAGTTGTGATTTTTATTATGAGAAGTGGTATTGATTAATCTCTTATTGCCATAAAGGTAATTCCCTTGAAAAGTAAATCCCTATGACATCCCGTGTTGGAAAGTGAAGTTTTCCATCTCCCCGGCAACGGCGCCAGAAATGCCTTTTGACACTTCTTAACGTCACTCGTGTTAGGTTGTCATCCCCAACATGACACCAAGAGTGTGGTTGTATTATACTTATGCCATTTAACTAAATAAAGATATTATAGTATATATCCGCAAGCGCACAGATAAATACAGCCATTATAGCATTTCACCCAGGTTTTCCTAAGTATCGTTATTTATAATTTTACCAAGGAAAGGAAAATCAAAATAGGACTATATAAATAGTTACAATGGCAGTAGAGATAATCATTTGCACTTACTCAATAATAAATATCAAAACAACTAATCACTTGTCATGAAAGGGGTAAGACAAATAAGATAAATGGTAAATGATAATCATGGGTATTCCAGAGACAAGAGGGAGTTAACATTATTCAAGTCAAGTAGTCATGGAGATTAATTTAGAGATGTAAATCATAAGTATTTCTTATTCAATTAGTCTATTAATCAATCTAGCTATACACAATCATCTATAATATAATCAACATGTCATCTATGAATAAGGAACATTACTGAGAGAAAAGTCAAGAACAGAGTAATGATCTCTTCCCTGTAACCGCGTTCTACTATGTTCTATACTCAAGGAGTGGACTACAAAGGACTCAACAAGAATGTCACACCCGTGATCTACCACATGGCCCGGAGCATAGAGTGCATTCGCAAACAAGCATAATCTAAGCACCACGCCTACAATATGCCAGCCACTCAATCCTATCCAGAATTGGATCAAGCTTTCTATGAACATATTCATAAACTCTCTACTAATCATATTCATATCAAGATGTAGAACAAGAACAATCTTAAGAACAGAATAAAGTTGAAATATAGAAATATATTGAAGTAGCATAAAGTCGAATGATGATTACAACAAAATTACTAAGTCTCCGACGAACGATCATAATCCCAAGCAGTTGCTTGCCTCTACTTGAATCAATCTAGACTAAACTCTAAACTTGAACTAGAACTCTAACTCTCTTTCTCTCTAGAAACTCTAACTTCTGGCCTTGCCTTCACAAATGAGGAAGAAATGATCTAATTTTTCAACTGATTCCTTGAGAGGAGATCCTAGGGGCTGTTTATATAGCCCAGGGCGTGGAACCACAGCCCTTGGATCAAACTGACCTTGGCATGGGGTTTAGATGCATCCTTAGAGGCGGTATAGGTAGCTTGCAAGAGAAGGAGTCGAGGCAGCACAGGGGAGGGCCGGTCGGCCTAGCTCTAGGGCCGGTCGGCCCCACCTGGCGGCAGGTTGGCTCGTGTCGCCTCGTGGAGTCGGTTTAGGTCTTCTAGCCCTATCCGCATCCGTGACGTGGAGATTAGGCCGATTGCATCAGTTTCTTCCTTTGGAAGGAGATTAGTTCTGTATTATGCAGCTTAGCCCCTGAAAAACAAAGAATCAGCAAAACTCGTGGAATTTGTTAGTTTAAACCTCTAAACCTACTGTGGTGATCCTTTTTATCATTTATTCCTCTTATGTTGATGGTTTAAAATGATAGTTAATTACCATCAATAGTGTGCAAGAGTTTCAAGACCTCATTTGTAACCACCTCTCTTATCGTATTATTAAGCCTACGCTGGGGCTCCCTAGAAAGTATAATGTCAGGATCTATAGGGATACGATGACTGCAGATGGCAGGACTAATTACTTTAAGCTCTTGAAGCGAGTAGCCAAATGCTGAGTGATGCTTTTCTAAGACAGTTATCAAGAGGAGGGTTTCGTCCTGAGAGAGTTTATCACTTATGATCACTGGAGATTTCTGGTCATTATTGAGAAAAACATATCTAAGACCGACAGGCATAGGTTTGAGGTCAATGGGAGGTTTAGGTGCTCCAACAATTCATCAAGAGGTTCAGGTTCTATGAGATCTTTGTCTTCTTCCTTGATGAAGAACTCAACATCATCTTCAAGGTTGAGTTCGATCAAGTGTTCAAGAGATGCTACCTTATCCTCTTTAATTGGATCGAGCTCAGGACATGGCTCAGTCTTAGCATTTAAAGAATGAGAGATAGACAAAAGGGAGTTTAAAGTTTTTCCCAAGGCAAATATTTATTTTCCCTATGTTGACCCTATTGAATAAGCCTTTCAATTGGTTGTCCTATCAACAGGTCAAATTTTATAACATCGAAAATATAAAGCTCAAATGAACCATGGTGTGTTTCACCTAGATAGGGTGCACATACAAAATTCCCAAACTTAGGACAATGTGTCCTGAAGGGTTTTTCAACAACTTTGTTGTTGGTGTTAATGGCATGTGCCTTAATAAATCATGGGCAAATGATGCAGACATGATATTAACTCCCAATACTGGATTATAAAGGGATTCAAAAGGGTCTTTGTGAATTTGGCAATGGATTGAGATAGAAGATGAATCCAAGTGGATCACGTCAGAGGAAAGCTCTGATTCTTCTAACCACTCGTTACTTATAATGGATACTAGCTCTTTCGTAGTCCTTTTAAGGAAAGCTTTCTCAGAAGGGTCTAAAGGTTCCTTTAGAGTGACGATTTCTTAGGCTTCTGGGGCTTCCTTATAGAGTAGTAATTCGAGGTGTTTTCATATTCAGCAAAAAGTTCATCCTCAAAATCAAGCATGAAATCCAAAATAGGAGTTTCCTCCTTTTTCGGTGGCTCAGAAATTGGGATAGCTGAGGTTTGTGATGGATATGGCAAAAGTTTAGGTTTAGCTATCTGAGATTCTTCCTCTAAAGAATTCTCTTCCGGTGGTTCTTTAGGTTTATCTACTAGGATTTTGTCCAAATTTTTTCTTGCTTTCTTGGTAGAAATGTGCAAGAATGATCCTCCTGAAGCTACGTTAAGAAACTTTGAGGTTTTCTTTTTATGACCCATGTAGAAGTGCTAAACAAGAATGGGGTCTTACAAGGCTAAGTCTGGACCAAAATCTATAAGAAGGTTGAAATATTCCCGGGATGTGGCCAGAGATTCATTATCTTCTTATTTAAAAGATAGGACCTTGACTCGAAGGCTAACTACTTTAGAGATAGGAAAGAAGTCCAAGCAAAAGCTAGAACATAAAGTTCCCCGATCTCCTTGCTTACTCCCTATGGTTCGATTATACTATTGTTTAGCTCTTTCCTTCAAAGAGAAAGGAAAAAGCCTCCATCGTAAGGTCTCATCAGACATGCCCTCTATGCAGAGGTAGTCACAGGTCTGTTTGAACACTTTTAGGTGGAGGTAAGGATTTTTATCTTCCTTTCATGAAAAGGATTGGTTCTGGACCATTCACTACTAGAAATGTGTTCATCAATGACGATTCAGTAGTGATGATTAGCAATTTCGTCACAGAATGAGAGCATTCTATGACGAAATTTGCAGGTTCATCATTAGTCACAAGTGACGGAGCTTTGGCATGAAGAATAATGATGAAAACGAAAGGATCATCATAAAATAACAATACTAAATCGTCATAGAACGTTTGTCTCGTGCACCACCTCGAGGACATGGCACCGTGGTCCCACCAACAGGTCCCACCTAGAGGACATGGTGATGCGGACCCACCAGCGGGTCCCAACCTTGAGGATGTGGCGGTGAACATGTGGCGCACACGGTCTAGCCTTCCCCCTCCACTTTTTTTTGCAAAAAAATTGCTCAATCAATGAGCTTCGAACCCGCGACCTGGCGCTAGATAAATAGGTGTGTTACCACTAGAGCACTCGCCATTTTGTGATAAAGGTATGCATATTTTTTTATTTGTAAACTTAGAACATGGTAATTCAATCTTAGATGAGGACATGACGCCGTGGTCCCACCAGCGGGTCCCACATCGAGGACGTGGTGGAGGGGTCCCACCATCGGGTCCCACCTCGATGACATGGCGATGCGGTCCCACCAGCGGGGTGTGGCAGCGAACACGTGGAGCTGCGGGCCCACGGTCTAGGTCGACCAGCAGCCTGCCCCCTCCCTTTTAATTTTTGGAAAAATATTCCACCTGCAGGGGTATCGAACCCGCGACCTGCCTCGCCTCTAGATAGGGAGGAGCGTTAGTGCGTTACCACTGGAACTCTCGGCATTTTGTGTTTATGGCATGCATGTTTTTCTATTTGTACTTAGAACATGATATTTTGATTTTTATTTTATCGATCGAGTTGATGGGCCTTGTACACATGATCGCGTAGACGTCCGTGGCGGCTGCTCGCGTAGCGTCTGTGGCGGCTGATCGCGAGGACGTTCGTGGCCCTATACCGGCGGCGAGGCGTCCAGGTGGGTGATCGGCGCCGTGCAGGCGAGCAGAGCGGCGCCAGGCAGCGACGGCACGCCTGTGACAGAACAGTAGCACCGGTGAGCAGAGCTGCACGTGGCGTGCAAGCAGATCGGTGCCGAGCAGCAGCGGTGCGCATGGGACAGAACAGTAGCGCCGGTGAGCAGAGCTGCGCGTGGCGCGCGAGCAGATTGGTGCCGTGCAGCAGCGGCACGCGTGGGACAGAGCAGCAGCGCCGGTGAGCAGAGCTGCGCGTGGCGCGCGAGCAGAGGATCGCCGAGTACAAGGTTTGATTTGTTTACCAATTTTTTTTTACATATATGCATGTGTTTGATGTGTTTCTGAAATTTGTTGAATTTACTCTAATTTGTTTTTTAATTTTTATACATATTGTATTGTCAAAACAGATGGATAGAAGCTGGATTTTTGGGATAAAATTCACACCTGCATATGTGAAAGGAGTTGAAGATTTCATGAAATTTGTTAGCGAAAGATACCCCAAAGACAGCCACATACTTTGTCTATGCTATAAATGACTTGATCAAAGTTTGCGGCCTCAGAAGGATGTACATGACCATATACTCATTTTTGGAATGTCAGCTACATACACCAGGTGGACTAATCATGGGGAGTCGGAATATACTATAGTAGTTGAGAATTTGGAGCAGGAGGTCGAAAGAAGTGATCATGACTTCGAGATACATGTGGATGTGCTCGATGATGATTATGATGAGGATCATGGAGTACTAGAGATGATAGGAGATCTGTATGCTGTGGCAGAGGCTGATGGAGAACAACCAAGGTTTGCAAGAGTCCTTGAAGATGCGAAGAAGTCACTTAGCCCGGGATCTAGCCATTCAAAATTCTCTTTTCTGGTGAGGATGTTGTATATCAAGTCTCGTTATCGAATTGGAAATACAGCATTTTCCACAATAATGAAGTTGTTGTCATCAGGATACCCTCAGAGTGAGTTGCCAAAATCATATGATGAGGCCAAGAAATATCTTGGAGAACTAGGCCTTGGATACGAAAACATCCATGTGTGCAGGAACAATTGTGTGTTGTTTCGGAAAAGGTATGAAAAAGATAATGTGCGCCCAGTATGCAAGACATCTAGATGGCAAGATGAAACTGGGAGCAAGAAGGTTCCACATAAGGTATTGAGGCATTTTCCACTTTTGCCAAGGTTGAAAAGAATTTATGCTTCTAAGCGAACTTCTGAGGAAACACAATGGCACAAGAAAATGAGGACGCCGGTCAATAATGTAATGAGCCACCCAGCCGATGGGGAAGCATGGAAGGAGTTCGACAGGAGGGAACCAACCTTTGCAGCTGATCTGAGGAACCTGAGGCTTGCCTTAGCTACCGATGGATTCAATCCATTTGGCAACATGAGTACCCGGTACAGTATGTGGCCAGTGCTTCTGACACCGCTGAATCTCCCACCATGGGAATGCGTAAAATCTAGCAAAACTGCTTTATGTCTTTACTCATCCCAAGTCCAAAATCTCCGGGAAAGGATTTTGATTTGTTTCTTGAGCCCCTAATTGAAGAACTGCTCGATCTATGGAAGGGTGTCAGTACGTACGATGCATGTACTGGTCGGAAGTTTGACCTTCGTGCTGCCATGTTGTGGTGTATACATGATTTTCCAGCGTTGAGCACGTTATCAGGGCGAACAACAAAAGGGTATTATGCATGTATTCATTGCAACAAGCATCCGTTGTCTTGGGCAATAAGGAATAAGATATGTTATATTGGACATCGTCGTTACCTTCCTAGTACACATGCATGGCAGAGAAGCATGGCTTTCGATGGTAAGCATGAAAACAAAGATCAGCCAGGCAAGTTCACTTTGGAGGAGGTCCTAGAGGAGCTAGAAAAGGTGAAAGATGTTAGGCCAGGGAAGCATCCTGAAATTATTGGAAATAAAAGGAAGCACAATGAGGGTCCAAGAATTTATAGCCGCAAAGTTGGGTTGTGGAGATTGCCATATTGGAAAGATTTGAAGCTTCCACATAATCTCGATGTGATGCACATAGAGAAAAACATATGTGACAACATTCTTGGCACATTACTCAATGTACAGGGCAAGACCAAGGACACAACCAATGCTAGGCTAGATTTGCATGATATGGGCATAAGACCTGAATTGCACTTACAACAGGACGGCAACTCAGTCACTGCTCCACCAGCTCCGTATGTCTTGGGGAAGGATTAGAAAATTGAGTTTTGCAAGTTTCTCAAAGGTATCAAGTTTCCTGATGGATATACGGCTAACCTAGCAAGATACATAAGTGAAGATGGTTCGAAGGTGCAGGGAAAGCTAAAAACCCATTCGTGCCACATACTCCTGCAAAGAATCATACCTGCTGGCCTTAGAGGACTGGTGAGGAAGGATGTGTATGAAGCAGTTGCAGAGCTCGGGACATTCTTCAGGGAACTGTGCAGTATAAATCTAAGGATAGATGTTGTGAAACGGCTGAAAGAAGAAATTCCATTGATCCTATGCAAGCTTGAGAAAATCTTTCCACCTGCCTTCTTTGATGTCATGGTGCACTTGGTTGTCCATCTTCCTGATGAGGCACTGCTTAGAGGACCTGTTCAGTATAGATGGATGTACCCAATAGAAAGGCGGCTAGGCACTTTGAAGAATTTTGTAAGGAATAGGGCTAGGCCGAAAGGATCAATTGCTGAGGCATATATGGCAAGTGACACCTTGACTTTTTGTTCTAGGTACATGGAGGATATTGACAATAGATTTGACCATGATGATGGTAGTGGTGGAGAGATGCCATTGGCTGATGACATCTCTGTTTTTAAGCATGGTGTTACTCTTGTTGGATCTGATAGGAGCCAATACATTAATGATGTTGTCCTGAATAAGTTGGTTTGGTATGTGCTAAATAATTGTGATGAAGTTGAGGAATATTTGGAGTAAGTATCGTTTAGATGTTTGAGATTTAGTTTTTGTTTTATTTCTATATTTGCAAATTATTCTTATGACTAAACTTTGCCCTGCAGCTTGTATAGGGACGAACTAGTGCAACAAGGTGCACATGAACATGATGTTGATAGAATGGTTGAACAAGGATTTGCAAAGTGGTTTAGGTGCCATGTAAGTCACTACACATTGTGATTCTAGGTTTAGTAAATGCATTAGTATCTATATGTAACTGGTGAACTGAGTTATTTCGTTTCAACAGATTGAGAACAAACGCAAGGAGAATCCAGAATCAGTTAGCGAAAGACTGTGGGCACTGTCATGTGGCCCAGATCTGCGGGTTAAGACTTGTGCAGCTTGCAAGGTTAATGGAGTGCAGTATAACACTGTGGATCGTGAGAAGTTCATGCTGACACAAAATAGTGGTGTAATGACTGAAGGTTCACGTAATGGGAACAACATACTCCCTCTGTATCGGATTTAGAAGTCATTTTAGACAGGGTTTGGGTCAAACATTGGGAATATAAATTATCAATAACTTTTAAGTTGTTGAATTTGCAAATGTAAAAATTATATGAATAGATTTGTCTTGAAAAATACTTTCATAAAAGTATACATATATCATTTTTTCATAAATATTTTTTATAAAAACAAGAGGTCAAAGTTGTGTTTTGGAGACCGTGTCGCTGTCCTAAACGTCTTCTAAATCTGATACGGAGGGAGTAGATTTTTATGGTGTCCTTAAAGAGGTAATTGAGTTGGAATATTACTCGAATCTTCAAGTCCGTCGGACGGTGGTTCTATTTCGATGCGATTGGTTCAACCAAGAAGACAAGACGAGAGGCCCTCGAGATGATGGACATTTCAAATCCATCAATGTGCAGTCATTATGGTACAAGACTGATCCTTTCATCTTAGCAACTCAATTGAAAAAGATATTTTACCTGCAAGACACATCTTTAGGTAAAGATTGGCGAGTTGTGCAGAAATTTGAACATAGGAATATTTATGATGTTGCTGAAAAAGATGAGGCCAGTCATGATGTCCATCAGGATAATTATTGTTTTGATACTGAGCATGCAGTGCAAGCAGGTGCTGATAATGAGGTTGGGCACAATATTCAAGGTGGAGAAGCCACTATAATTCAAGGAAATTTACTAGACCTTATAAGAAGCAAGAAGCAACCTATTATTCGTAAAGATAGTGAGGATGAGGAGGAAGATGATACAGTGCTGCAGTACCGTAGTGATGGTGGCAATGATAACAATGATGAAATGTCCCTAGACGATGAAGATGATGATTTCTAGTATGGACCAGTGACATGTCCTTAGACCGCAGTACTGTTTTGGTTTTCCCAGAATTTTTTGTATATATTCTTTTCTTGGTTTCTACATTTTCATTTATTTTTGATAGACAGTTGAGTGCCCATGCATTGCAATGGGACAATATCATATATGCATGACCAATGTAAATATTTAACTTAGCCAAAAAAACAATTCATTCCACAATTTGATGATGCTCGTACATATAGAAGTTATATTTACAAATTTACAAGGATGCACTTGTGTACATGCACTGATGTACATATGGCAGCAGAGCAACCCTAAACTACAATGCTCCTCTCCGCATTCTTGCAGTGTGTAGACTGTTGATGACTCTCAGGTCAGCTACAGGCTGAAGTTAATTTTGTACGTGAATCAGAATAGCAGAACCTAATGATCAGGTGCATATCGAAATTGATGCTCTTGTAGTGTTCTAACAGTTTGGACTTCAGAGAGGACTTGTACATGGAGCTCATTTCTTTTTGGTTCTAGCATACATAGCTCTTTCCCACTGCGCGACATCTTGAACTTGCTGAGTGCAGTGGCGGTGGGACCTCATGCTGTACCAGATTCCAGCCGTCAAATATGCAATCGGGCATGTCACCATGCTTCATCAGCTTACCATCTTACCAGGTGTACAAGAAGCTGAGATTGTCCAGAGTGCTTGGCTGACAAGAACAGAGATTCCATGAAAATGGAAATTAAAGTTTATAGGCAATGTAAGTAAGAGCAAAATAGTAATTTACCATGATGGTTGTGTGCATGCTATCTATAAAACTGATATCTGATGATATGGCCGAACTTGCATTCAAATTTGATCTGTTTTCATTTCTTTTTTTTTGAAAGTATGTTTAGCTTTTTAGCTTGCTTCTCTAACCTAGAAGCAGTAGACAGTGTCAGCTTTTTAAAAACCCTTAAGACAACCAAGAATATTGGAACACAGATATGCATGTTTTACTATGAAACAGTCTGATTCGAAGGTATATGCAGGGTTAGTAAGATATCTGCATTGACTTTGTTCTAAATGAACACACAGTGACAAAAGCGAAATTCATTATTGATGCAGTTTTTGCCATGAGATCACTTGTGCCTGCTCGACCTTGATCTTCTCTGTAAAAACAGAAACAAGCATACCTCAGCATCACTAACCCCACCAAGAACGACTACCAAAATTTAATAGTGTGAAAGGGAGTGACCTACCTAGGCCTAAAATATTTTTAGTTTAAGAATACGAAAATCACGAATGCCCAGTTTTAGCTCAGATTTCTTTAAGTAAATTATCATTTTCCTCAGCTAGGCAATTGATTATAAAATGATTCATTAGCACTTAGCTTCAGTCATTTTCAGAATTTATTAAGAAAAAAAATAAAGTTAGATCCCAGAATGACTTGGTAAAAGCAACTACAATTATTTTCTGCCGGCCTATCAGTAGATTTAATAATAGCAGATCACAAGAATCATTATAACTTTATAATGGTATTCTCAGATAATCACACAATAATTCTCAGATAATGGCACAAAGGATCAGAAGTCCTACATATCGCTTAATTTCTATTTCGAAATGTCAGATCCTTGAATTTCTGAATATGGTCTATAACCTTAGAGTTTTTTTTAAAAAAAACTTAAGAGATTTCAAATTCTGACTATGGTCTCTAACTTCTGAAATTACTAAATAAGCCAATGTTGGGGACACAAAATTACAGAGTGCCCAAAATGTATCCAGAAAGTTCTTCCAAGCTAACTTGTAAAAAATTACAACACTAACTTACTTGAAAACATACTAACCGCAGCTGAAGAAACAGATCTGTGTTTAGGTATTTCGGTTCTAATTAGCAATGGCAAATTTAGGGGTTGGTCGATGCATTCAAACACCTCAAATCATATCTTATCAATTCAACACCTCAAGAAAACCACCAAAAGAACACAAGTCCGCATCCAAGCCCTGTCAAAACCAGAGAACGGACAGCCAGCACACATCGTAAACAACTCGGACTCGGCATCCATAGGGCAAATTAGTGTTCCTTTATTGCCTGACATTTAAGGGGAAGGGAAAACCTGTCTACATATTGAATATCTAGAACAACAATTGTCTTATGTATGATCCCAAAGATTGACAAAATCACAGCAGCCAAAGAAAGGAAAAAAAGGAAGAAACAAGGGGCACCTTCTCGTTGGACACGAGGGTGGGCGAACGGGACGCCGTGCCGTCGGGATGCCGCGTCGCCTCTACCACCGGGACGCTGCGCCGCAGGGTCGCCGTGCCGCCTCCGCCGCTGGGATGCCGCTTCCCCTGCGCAGGTCAGCGTCCTGCCAGATTTGGCGACGGAGGGGGCGCAGACCATTGGGGAGCGGGCGCGATGGGCAGTGCAGCGGCCTCGGTGGGGGAGGAGCGGGGCGTGGAGAGGATTAGAGGGGCGTGGAGAGGATGGGGACGATCGTGCGGGTGGAGAGGAAGGTTTGACGGGGCGATTACGGAGGGGTGAGGCGTTTACGGGAGGTGGGGCAGTTGATTTTTAATAATCGTACCTTCAAAAGAAATCTTTAGTCACCTCTGTCGAACTCGAGCACTTAGCGCAATGGTAACTCATGACTGTGAAGCAGGGGTCCTAGGTTCGAGCCTCTGGTGGACACAAGTTTTTGGACATTTTTGTAGGTTTTTTGTGTTTTTTAATTTTCTCTATGTTCAATTTTTTGCCAGATTTATAATTATTATATTATTGCTTAATGATTTACCTCATTATATTTTTCAAACATCTTATTACATTTTATAGGTATTATTCTACTTATTTGTTGAATGACTAAAGGATAAAAGCTACAATATTTTAACCTATCTTGAGACTAACTAAGAGATGTTCATGCTTGTGGGGGATGTATAGTACCACTTTGGTGTATAATGATGACAACAAAGTTTCAATTGGTTCTGAGGAAGTGGTCATGCACATCCTCACAAAGGGATACATGTCTCACATATATCCTTGTGACTAAGTGACAGATGTTCATGCCTGTACGGGATGTATACTACCACTTTGTCAAAATCATTTGAAATCTTTATGTCATGATCATACACCAAAATAAGATGTCCATGCAAGTTTTACGATTTTTCAACCTAACTATAAGGTATTAATTGTAGCTTTTCTCCTTAAGTTATTCAACAAGTAACTACAATAATTGCAAAAAAAATATAATAAGAATTTACAAAATAAATGAGGTAAATAATTAAACAATATTATACTAATTAAAAATCTGTCAAAAAGTATATACATAGAGGAAAAATCAAAGAAATAATAAACACAAAAAATGTTGGCAAAACAAAAAAATTTGGCCAGCATAGGGCTCGAACCCGGGAGGGTGGGCTCAAACCGAAATGGCCTAACCACTACACCATTATTGAATATTGGTTACACCTCGAGAGCAATTTTAAATAAACTATATGAGATCCCGCATCAACAGCAAAAACTAGACAGCAACCTATCGAGGGGCGCCAAAATATTTCCCTCCTCAAAATTTTTTGCCAAAATGACCGCTTTATTTATGCATCCAGTTCCCCCACTCGCCCAGTCATCCTCTCTTCCCCCCATTTCTCCAACCCTAGCCGCCGCCACCGGGACAACCGCCGTCGGCGAGCTGGTTCCTCTTCCATGAGCTGCGTCGCCGCCGACATCAGTCGCCGCACCCACCTCTCTCTCATTGCCAACTGCTCGTATCTCGCCACATCCACCTGTCTTCCGCCCCAACCTAACCATAAACACCGCCGTCTTGTGGGTCGCCGCACTGGATCTGTGTCGCCATCGACTAGGGTTCACCGAGCCAGGAACTTAGCCACATCCGCAATGGTGGCAACTAGGGGACAAGGTAGGAAGAGACTTGCAGACGAAGATCAAGGTAACCGCACTAGATCTATTGATGTATTCTGTTGTTTAATGAAGTACTAGTGCTTAAACCATACTATAGATTTTTCAGTTGATTAGTTCCATCTGTGTACTATACTCTTTCATGTTTTATTCAAATAGTTGGACACTTCTATCAATGCCTACATCTAGAAAATTGTTCGATCATCTCAAATGGTCTATTAAGATAAATGTGTTGTTACATCATCTGAAATGAATATGCCTTCGATGATAGTAGTATGTTATGCTTCAGATTGGATTTCTCTGCTATACTCTCGGTGATGTCTGAAATAGGGGCAGCAGTGATAGTAGTCTGTTAGATCATCTCTTTTTTTAGAATAACACAGTAATGTGGAGGCACTAAAGTCTTATGAAAGAAGTTGTGTCTCTTGTCTTCATATAGAATTTTTGTGTGGTCTATGGGACCATTTGAATGATCTGGATTTGGTTGTACCAGTGTGCATGCATGTGTGTGCATAGGAAATGAGTACTTTAGTACCAGCTATCTTCAAAATTTTTAGTACACAAAAAGTTGTAGCTCTTAGCTGTGACATTTGACAAGTTGGCTATAACCTATCACCTCTTATCCCTTAGCTCTTCAGCAGGCACTACTAGCTCCTACCTCTTATCTTTCTAGCATCTAGTATTAGTTCACTCCTTTTTTATTTCTAATAGACACATTTTGCTTGTTCTTGTAAAAACCTCCAAAAAATGATTATGAGAGAAGACGGGATACACGGGTGGCGGAGGTTGAAAAGAAGATGCAAGAACTGGGACTGAAAAAATTAGCTACTGATTTTAATAATTCTTTACCTGAATCTGCATCAAACAAGAGGAAAATCAGCAAACAAGAAATCAAATAGTGAAGATTTGGACTCATCGGAGTATCTCCTTGACGATGATGATCAAGGAGATAGTGATGATGATGATGATGACACTGAATCTGATGAGCAGCCAGAACCCCTAGCAACCAAGGTGCTTCTTCTATCTTCTAAGTATTGGATGGGGAATGTTTGCATTGCATTTGGATGTTTTAAATCTGTTCTCTAATATATGCCCTTGCTTTTACATGCATCTTCTTTCTTTCATACAATCATAGCTGTTCTTTAATAAGGTCTTGCTTATTAACGCACATTACTTGACTATTTTTTCCACAGTATCCTCCATGGTATAGAGAGCCAGCCCACGCTTCAAACAAGAGGAAGACAAATCCTAGCATGGCACCAGGAATTAGGAATAGTAAGAGAGTGAGGGCAGAAGGAACACAGGTGCAACCTTCCCAAACAAGATCATCAAAAAGGCTTCAAGCTTTAGCGAGAGATGGGCAGAATGTAGAGGATCCTACAAATAATCATGATGAAATACCTGCAGATGAAGGCTTTGGAGCTAGTGTTCAGGACAATACATTTGTAGAGGAAGACAGTGGAGCTCCTGCTCATGAGAGTACAGGTGCCGATGAAGACAATGTACCCAGACATGAAGACATTGAAGGCAAGTTATAGTTTGTTTGTCATTCAAAAATGTCATCTCTTTTGCTGATTTGATTGAAACTAAAGCATTTAAATGCAAAATCTGTTTTATAGGTCCTGCACAGCGAGCCCCAAGGAGACCCAGGCCACCAACCAAGGGAACACAGCTGGACAGGATGACCAAAGGTATGGGAAGGAGGATGCCCATAGCTATTGAAGAAGGCAAAAGAAGGCCTCATGAACCTGTTCAAGCAGCCAAGTTTGCATCTGAGGCTAGTGTCATCATTTGGGATAAGGTTTCTGTCCTAACTCATTGGAAAGAATACAAGAAAGATGATCAGCATTACAAAAACTTTGTGAGAAAGTTGTCTATAAGTGCATTACTGTTTATATGATTGAGTTGCATTTCTGCTTAACCTGAATTGACTAACTAAATATGCAATTGCCTGATGACTAGGGGCGGTTGGCCATTAACTCTAAAGACAAGGCAACAGAGGAAGCTTGCACCGATATGCTACGCTGTGGGGTGCGACAAATGCGTTATCGGCTCAAGAAGAAATACTTTAATGGTATACCTGCAACTGAGATTAGGACAACTTCTCGAGTTGCATGCATGACTGATGAACAGTGGAGGGCACTAGTGGCTAAGTGGTCTGATCCAAAGAACATGGTATGGGTATCTTGTCATATATTCATTCTCATTCAGTTTCCAAAGGATCTTCTCATTTTAAACCTATGACCTCATCTTACATGTTCATTCACTTGTAGGAATCAAGTGAAAAGAACAAGCAGAATCACCGTAAAGTCAAGTATCATCAAGCTACGGGTTCTCAAAGCTATGTGGCACACTTACATGCATATGTGAGTAAAGAGGACCTTGTACATAATTGTAGTGAACAACTTATTTTGCATTTGATCTGAGAACACTTTGCTATAATTGTTTATCTACTAAACAGAAGCAGAAGAGAAACAATGCATAACCCAGCACAGAAGAAAATGAAGATCTTGATGCGATGGACCAGCATCAAGATGGACATGTTGTTTTGCCTTACTGTAAACTACATGCCCCTTATGTGGATGTCTTAATTAATTGCTACTTTTTGTTGTGGTTGTACTGCTCTAAATTGGGGTTGATAAGACTTGAGTTAGTTGCTCTAAATCAGTTGGTTAGCATGGTTATGTTTGTTCCTTCACTAGTATTTGAGACATCCACAGTTGTATAGGTATTTGAGAGAAAAGGTAGATTTCTATGAGGGGAAGGGTTGTTTCCTTCTAGTTCTTACAGATCTAGCAAATTTGATTACAACCCTTAGCAGTAGCTTGTCCATTGTGACCACTTTGTTTTGCAGTAGGAGCCACAATTGTATTTGAACTTGCATTTGTTTTCATCATATGACTTCCAAATGAGCATCCAATCTTTTTTTGTTAACCAACCAAACAAATGTGCCTCATATGCTGATTCCTGTGTAGTTTCCATGAGCAGCTGAGCTCCAGTATGTCCTATCTTCATGAACAGTATGAATCAACCTATTTATATTACAACTGTTGTTGTCCAATATATTATGTGGTTAAAGATCAGCATAGCTTTTAATTTTGTAAAATACATCTTGTGTCATATTTCCTCCTCAAATTAATGCAATAAGTATCAACTAATTATGGGTCATTGTTGTTTCAGTCAAATATGGAAGTTGTGAGGGCAGAACCTGTTGCTGAAGGAGAGCCAGAAGTTTCCAGTGTGCAGTTTGTGTCCCAGGTGCTGTCCCAGAACAGCTCACACCTTTTCCTAAAGAGTGTTGGCATCAAACATATGGCCTCCTCCAAATCATCATCATCAAATGAAAGCGAGCTTCGAGAACAACTAACAGCTGAAGCTACAGCTGCTGTATAAGGTGAACTCGATGATCTCAAGAAGAGAAGTGAAGAAGCTAAGGAAAAGCTTGCGAGGACACAACAGGAGTTGGAGGAGTACAAGAGGATTACAGAGATAAACAACAAGGCAATGGAGGAGAATAATGCACTCCTCAAGCGTATCTTGTCCCTCAATAGTGGTTCTTCGACATGAGCGCTGCTCTTAGCTGTTGTTCTATGCTGGTGATTTTGTGTATGCAATAACTTATGTTGGTGGTCGTTGCAAACTTCTTATTAGTTGTTGTGAGCCTGTCATGTTAATGTGAACTTGATGATAGTAGTACTTTGATTGTGATCTCAAGTTAGTTATATGCAAATAGAGTTTATTATTGTTGGTTAAGTTGAATGGTCATTAGAATACTTGATCTGTTCATTTATGGAAGGCTTTGGTCATTTCAATATTATTTGCATTTTGTAAAGAAATCAGCATGTGCACCTGTGCTGAAATTATTTAACTTTCTATGACAAAATTGTATTTGCTTCAATGATGAATTTGTAATTGCTACTGTGACGAAAATGAGAACCAATCATAGCAACACACATGGACTACTCACAGCATGCCACGTGGCCCAATAAAAAGCGGACACGAGGGCCACGTGGCCGCATAAAAAGCGACACATGGATCATCCACGTCACGGCCACCTCAGCAGCCATGTGGTCGCACATGTCAGCAACCACGTGGTAAGCCAGGTCAGTTGCCATGTGGCATGCCACGTTAGCTGCCAGCGTGGCAGACGTCGTCTGGCCGCCTGACAGACGGCAAATAGTGACAAAAAAGATCTCTATCAATGACCAAAATTAATTGTCATAGAAAGAAAACACTTCTATGACGACGACTGTTTCATCATAGAAAGAATGAACATCTATGACGAAATTTGTCGTTTCGTCACGGTATGCATAATGTGACGCACATTCCATGACAAACACCATTTCGCCACAAATTCATCACAAAATAAACTATGTGATGATTTTGGAGTCTTCAGTGATGAAAGGATAGCGGCATTGGTGAACACATCCCTAGTAGTGATTGCAATTAGACATGGACATAGCTCATAGGCAGGTGTTAGGATAGGCTTTAATGATTCTTTTAGCCAATGGCTGGTGCTCGTGACTGCAGCATATTGGTAGATAGGAGTGGAATCTATGGCATCCATAAGGATGAAAAAGAAAAAACTAAAAAGAAAAATAAAAAGGGTAAAAGTATAATACATGGTTAAGCTAGGTTTGAAGTTATCTCAGCAACCGTTTTCTCCGGCAATAGCGTCAGAAAAGCTTGTTGGTATTTGTTAACGCACATAGAATTATCACTAAGAATGATCCGCAAGTGCATGGATATCGATGTAGTACTTGACCTAGGAGTATTCCAGAGTATCGTTATTATCACTAAGAATGATCCGCAAGCGCATGGATATCGATGTAGCACTTGACCTGAGAGTATTCCAGAGTATCATTATTTATATTTTACCACAGGGAAAACGTGAGAGAGTAACTAAGTCTAAACTTAACCCCTGAGAAGCAACAAGGACGGAGATGATAGTGATATAGAGAAGATCACTAATGTCTTCTAGTTTTAACATTCATAAGCTATGTTTATGATTATTCAACTGGGGACATTACTTAAGAAAAAGACACCAGCAAAGGATGTTTTCCTTAGCAACCAAGTCCTACTTGGCCTACAACGGGAGGTGGACTATAGAAGATTCAACGAGGCTATAAAGTCACCATCGCGAGCTACCACCGATCTAGAAGGTAGGGTGCATCTACGATTAACCGAGTTTAAGCACCACGCTTACACTATGAATACTACTTCAACCCAAGAGTGACAAGGATTAAAGTACTCAAAAGAGAGTTGTAAACCTGAAGAACAATAATAACAATGTTACTTACTTGAATTAAAAGTTGATTACAAGAGAAATCTCAGAAGCAAGCTCCATAGGAACTTGATCCCGCATGTACAAGCTATAGATGAGACACCGATAGGCCAGCAACTCCTCCAAACTCTTCCCTCACACCCTATCTCACTATTTATATATAAGACTAGTCCTAATCTTTAAAGGTCTACAAGACTAATCTTCTCTTGAATGTTTGGCTCTTGATCCTATCTAGAGTTTCTGGATGCTAGAGGAGGATTAGGGTTTCTGCCCAGGATGAGGATGCCTGAACCCAGGGGGTAGGGGCTTGCTTATACAGGTCGAAGCGATGAACCAGAGCCCTCGGATCAAACCGACCTTGATCAACAGCATATATGCAAACCCTAAGGCAGTGGAGGAAACAACGTAGAAGCGGGGGGCTGACAAGTGGGGCCCATGGCCGGCCAGCCAAGGGGCATGGTTGGCAGGCCATGCCCACTGCCAAGTGGGTCCTCCCTTTGGTGGGTCACCTTCTCATGATCTTTAGAACCTTCTCAAGTTGGTTCCCACGTAGAATATGCTTTTTGGTCTGACATGTTGGTCATCTTTGGCTCTTTTCCTATTTAATCCCTGCAAAACACAGATTCACCAAAACTCATAGAAATTGTCAGTTAAAACCCAAATTCTATCTTGGTAATTCCTTTTATGCATTTCTTTTGAGTTAAGTTGATGGTTCATGATAGGTGTTAGCTACCATCAACAGTGACATCCACAGTCGCCCACGCTAGTCACGGGCGACAAAGCAGGGAAGACAATGTGGACCATTTGATTCCCTACACTTTGCAATCTAACACTAACACAGAATCAATGAATGAAACATCGATGGGAACTACAACAATGACAATTTGCAGACATGGCAAACCAATTTGCAAATAAACCAAGGCAAATACTTCCACCCTAGCACCATCTTAGTGAGGTGCTTTATCTCATATCTATATAGCCAAAGAAAATACTATGACATTTAAAAAATAGAGTAACAAGCATCACTATTCAATTATTAATTATTTTTAAGGCAACAACTATATATAAATGACATAGTAACAATCATCACGGCAATTTCATTGATAACTTTAGTTATATTCCATAGTTGTACAATAACAAAAACCTATCAAAGACTACTAGGTGTACAATAACGAAGACCTACAAGTACAGGAACATCCCATAGTTGAATCTAGAGATAGCCAATGCATGCTAAGGATGAGGCAGCACCTCATAAAACTTCCACTAGCATCTGCACCTCTCACAGTCGAGAGAGAGGCATGAAGAGGAGCATCTCAGTGAGGTGCTTTACCTTCCCTACTGCACCTCTATGGTCAGGAGACAGAGAGGCAAGAAGAGGTGTGGAAGAGAAGTGCCACCGTTGTTGCTGCTGCTTTAGAGGAAGGAGAGGATCGCTAGGGCGCTAGACTAATGAATCGGCGACAGTAAGAGAAATACACAGGGCAGAAAGGTGGCAACTGTACATACAGACATATCACCTTCCTAGCATCCTTGCGCATTTCGGATACCGAACCAGGGATACCAAAGTGAATTCAATACACCTTGGCTTGCCCAAATAAGTGAACCCCCTTAATCGTAAAACTTCCACTAGCACCTAGATCGAGCAGCCCCTGCTGTGCTTAGATGCTGGTAGTACCCAATCTTGAAGGCCTTCTCCCAACACTCAGCCTGGGTAATCGGTTTTAACCGACGTTTCGGTTCGGCTTCTTCGGTTGTCAGAAACTTCGGTTTGCAGAAACTAGCAGCCGATCGGTTGCTCAGAAAATCAAGAACCGACGACTTTGGTTTCGGCTTTTTTGTTCGGTTTTTTGGTTATAACCGAACAAACCGATGGAAGATAACACAACTTGAGAAGAATGTGAATCAGCAAATCAGCGTTGACGTCAGGAAGAAGAAAATCAGCAAATCGGCACGAACAGTTCACTTCGTCAGGCAACAAGCATTCACGCCATAGAGAAGCAAGCAAGCAGAGACAGTAGCAAGCAATCACACAGATCTACAGGTGCCACTGCACCGCTTTAGACGACTGCTGCCAGCGACCTTCCTGCATCCGCAACGCGCCACCGAAAACACCAAAGTCCTGCTCGCGGCCGCTACGATTGGGATGATGGGGTTGCCGCTCGCTATCTCTGAGACGAGGATGGGGATCCTACAGCCCTACTCGTCACGGCCAGCCGCTGATGCGCACGTGCCACTGCCGATGCGCGTGTCCCACCCGTAGCCGCTACGCCGCCGATGCGCAGGCTCCCCCCCTCCCCCACCCACCACCACCACCCAGCCGCTGGGAAGTGCGCGGCCTGCCACCGCTGCCACCTGCTGGGATGCGCCGTGCGCGTAGTCACAACTTGCGAGAGCCTGGGAGCCGTAGCCACTCTGCCACTGGGTGCTAGGAGCCTGGCACCCAGGGTAGGATTAGGGTTTGGTGGTCTGTTGTGTGGAGAATTTATTTGGGGGAGCTAGCTGGGCCGAATTGACTTGGGTCGAACGATAGAAGGGAGGGCATGGTCGATTGTTTCTGTGATTCTGGCATCCTACGATACAAACCTCGATGGATCGGTTGCTCAGTTCAGCTCGACGTAGAAACCAAAGCCGACACCGATCACTGAACTCGCTAGAAGCCAAAACTAAAACCAAAACCAAAAAACCAAACAACTGACACTTTAGTTTAGTTCGGCTCGGTTCGGTTCGGTGTACGGTTTTTGGCTAAAATCTGCCCAGTCTGACCCAACGCCACTGTTGTCGCAGGAGGAGTTAGAGGAGTGCCATGGTGATGAAGAAAATATAGATGGTTGACTCAAGATAGCTTTGTCTATATCTATCTGTATCTAAAGAGGAAGGAGTGTGTGGATTGCCAAGAAGCGCATCCATCCCTGGCTTAAATAGGCCAACATTGAAGATAGAGAAGCCAAGAGGAGGCATAGAGTAATGGTGATGCAATTGTGTTTATGGGTAGTTGGCAAATGGGGAAATAACTCAAGCTAAAATTACTACCGCCAGTACACCAAACGATCGTATAGGGCCGGTGGCCATAACGCCTATCCCAGTCAGCTCGGCTTTTCATATGATGGAGAAAATACCACTGCCACATCTATTGTTAACCCATCGGTGGTAGAAGTTTGAACTACCGGTTTCCTTCTTAGGAGGCCTAGCTATCGGTCCAACCGGCGATGGAAGTATAACACCGTCGCTTCTATCGCTATGGCAATTGTTGATGCGGGACCCACAAGGTTCCCTAGCAATGTGACAATAAGTCATGGGCCCTGGCTTGGCCCACAGACAGAAGCAGGAAGAGGTGCAGTGTTTGCCACTCGGATCCAAGTAGAATAGGCCAGACTAACCGGATTCCTATAGAAAGTACCTTCTGTATTTAGTTCGGGACACCTTCTTTAGATCTAACTAGGATTGTAATTGCACTATAACCTTTTTTATCGATATAAAGAGAGGTCATGGACACCCCTGTAATGGGAGAACAGAACACAATCAATCCAACACAAAGGCTAACGCCGACTGGACGTAAAGGCTACTACTCGATCACGATCGAGGGCCCGAATCAGTATAAATCGACTGTCTCTGCGTTCACTGTCGAGTTCCAGCATACGTTGAAGCTCAAACAATTGTCCTGGGTACCCCAGTGATAGGCAATCGGTGGTAAAATATCGACAGCTGGCGCGCCAGGTAGGGGCTTTCGGTGGATTTGCATCCGAGAGCTCGATAGATTTCAACAACATGACCTTCTCAACAGGATCAACCTTCAATTTTGAATCATGGATCTGTGAGGTGGACAATGAAGGCCAACTCCAAGGACGTCTCCTTGAAAATCAAGAGGACCAGGAAGACCTTGCTCTTTAGACAAAATCAACAAAAGAACTCGCCAGAAGGCTCTCATGTCTCATGATGTCTGAATCAACCCCGGTCTCACCGACGATCGAATTCAACTCAGACTCTAGGATAGAACCCACCTTGGAAGACAATCCAGGTTCTTTTCATAGCAATCCAGATTCTTTTCCGATGGGACTCCGGAACATAGCTTCAATCCATCAAATGATCAGTTCAAGCCTACTTCAGAAGCCTTCCAGGAAGTTAGGTCCTCTCCTAGTCGGACTCAACAACATGGCAAGATCTTACCAAGACCTGCTCTAAGAATTAGTCAGACTAGTGCGAAGGCTACGGCTTACCGGAGCACAGGAAGGCCTCATACTGACCATGACATCTCAAGATTGCCTCGTCCACTGGCCGAGTCATATTCCTAGAAGCAGCAACGCCCGACTAGTTGATGAGATAGCCGTTCTACCCTACCAAAAAGGCAGTATGCTCTATGACACTGATGCCTCCACATAAGACATCAACAACTCCATCAAGGCAGACATAGAAGCAGTATGCACCCGAGAAGTTTTTATGGTTCGACGATCACCGCTGATACCACCACAAGCATCAGATGTCAGATCCTTAAATGAGTTAGAATCCAACATATCTTCCAACACCCTAGAGTATGATGGCGAGCCTGAGGGCCAGAAACAAGCCAGAGAAAGAAGAAATAAACTAAAAGAAGGACGCAGACACCACGCTAGATAGCGCAAAGAAGCCTAGATCAAGTATGAGACAGAATTAGCCAAGTATGGCAAGAAGAAATCCGATCAAGAAGCCGAAGAAAGATGAGCAGCCAGGGCACGCAATGCTCCATATGATAAGATCCAAGAAGCATTAGAAGAACTTGAAGCCATTTCACATTCCAATGATGAACAAGAGCGACTCCAATAACTTCTATGAACAACAGCCTTAAAGGCACATGACAGAAGGACCCACTCCAGAATGCTCGCCGTTTCAGTCGGGCAAGAAGTACAAAGTCAAAGGAGGTCTGCTTTTGAAAGACTAGGGCCAAACGGAAGCCACAACTAAGGAAGTAGAAAAGACCACACTCAGAGTAACCAAGTTGAGCACCCAAGGGAGAGCAGGAGCAGGGCACCTGTCCAAACAACTCCATGATTTTTCTCTCGATAGAACGATAGTAGGTAAGAAGGAGGAGTAAAGTCAGAGTATAGAGAAGCCAGAGAACACGATAGGTTCCCTTGCTTTGCAAGCCGACTTGCTTCGGTACGGCCACCTCACAAATTCAAACCTTCTAACCACTCCAAATATGATGGCAAAACCAAACCCAAGCAGTGGCTCAGAATCTACTCTCAGTCAATCAAACTAGCCGGCGGATATGACGACATCAAAGCGCTCTTCTTCCTCATGGCATTAGAGACTACGCCTCTCTAATGGTTTGATAAGCTAAGCCCTGGATCACTTAGGGGATGGGGGACTTGTAGAGAGTTTTTTGTGAAATTTGGCAGACATCATCACGCACCCAATCACCCATGTAGAACTAAAGGGTCTCAAACAGAAAGGTGGCAAAAGCCTCAGAGATTATTATCGTCGATTTGGCGAACTATGTGCTCAAGTACACGACATTACCGAATGAGAGGTAATCAAAGCTTTCTCCCACGGGATCATCACCAAGTGGTAGTTTCAAGACTTTTGCAAAGAGAACCCAAAAAACAATGAAAAGTTCAGACACACAGTACAAAAGATGATCACTGTAGAAGAGAAAACATGATAAAGGTTCCCGAATAGAAACAACCAAGACAACCCAGACAGGTAAAATCATTGAAACAATGGGCATCAAGACAGAAAGCGTGGACCTGACAACACCGTAGTTGTGGCTGACAAACCAAAGAAATTCTCAAAATTTAAGAACTTTGAAGACATTGAGAATATACATTGTATATGGCACCATCAGGTCGGATTAAAGGAAGAAGACCATAGCAAGACATCTTTCATCACTTCATTCGGCACTTACTGTAACAGAACCGACCAAATTATAAGAGCACAAGTACAAAAACAAGCACCGAAGTGCTCAAATTTTTGAACTTGAGCCCATATAATCCCGGTAGTCAATCGAAACCACGAAGGATTTCAAACCAAGTTGCTTACAACCAGGATCGCATCATTCAACATACAACATCATACGTTACATTTCACAAGTAGTTCTGAAATAAGTTTACACAAACGGAGTCGCAATTATTACAAACCAAGTTTATAAAAGTAGCGGAAGCAAACGCACACCAGTTGTTTAACTACTGCCAGTCTTGATGATCAACAACCCGCAAAAGCATGAGGAAAGTACATAAAAGATGATCACGCCCAAGTGATCTAGTCTTCTTCACCCGCAGGGTGGAGACAAGTTTTGCAGAAGCCTTGATAGAGCATATCATCTGCAACAGGAGGGAATAAACCCTGAGTACTGGAATGTACTCAGCTAGACTTACCCGTCGAAAACCAAAAATAAGATGACACCACGGATTATGCAAGGCTTACACAAGGGGCTAGCTGACATAACATTTTGCATAAAGGCATAAGTAATTGAAACTCTTATAGCCTGTACTAGCAGTTATTTTTAGCATTTACCTGTCATCTATCTTAGCACCTGTACTAAACATTCACTTGATTATAATCAAACAATTATCATCATTGTATCCAGAGCAGGTATGAATTGTGGCAACATTGTATCATTCCCTTAACCACCAGTTCATTTAATGAGATCTACGTTGCCGCTGCTCAAGTCAAGTGCTCGCTAACCGGGAGCGACGGCGATTCGAATCGAATTCCTATCCAGCTGGAGGGGTATTTCTAACACTCACCGAGTCACGCCTGGCGAGGGCTGCTCAGGTCATCTTTTGTACAGTTCAGGAATCGCGGGCCCGAATAATGTCGCGTCCCCAAGGGCGACACTCTACCAGGTGATAGGGACTCTAACCCCCCCCTTGGTCTCACGCCAATGTCCCCAAGCACATCCTTTCTCTCCTCCAAGATGCAACCTACCATTCGATTCCCGGCCTGAACCATACTACTCGACTTCGCGGTCGGAACGACTTATCCGGCCAACTAAGTGTTAGACTGCGTTCAACATGACTCAAGGACATACAGCGAAGCGGTCCTTAAACGACTCAGACGGGCATAGCTCCACACCCAAGACGTGAAGTGTCTTGCGGCTGTACTATCGAACTCCCGCCCGGTCTCAATTTCATTTTAAGGCATGGTTCCATCCACGGTAGCCATAAAGCCACTCGTGACTCCTTCCTACATCTCGCGGATGACCGGAAATCACCCCACTTCTACCGAACTAAGCAGGGCTAAGCATTGACACGTGCCTAAACCTAATATAGGATTAAGTACGATATCTGGACAAGGATAGGTATAATACAACAATTGTTTTCATACAACTCCTACAACTTAATGCAGTAAACAATTAAAAGTACTCAAGATTAATTTATAAAACAGTAGGTTCAGCATGCACCGGGGCTTGCCTTTCAGAAAGGTCGAGGGCCGGTGGTCAGGGCACTCGGGCAAGTCTTCAGCGGCGTCTCCTTCGCCGACTGGTTCCGCTGGCTCCTCTGGCTGGTCCTGGACTTCCTCCGGAATCACAGGCTCGAATTCGAGGAGAGTTACCCCCTCCGGTACACCTATTGCATGAATGCACAATAAATATCATGGATGCATAAATGGGTGCAACATGCTCGGAATGAAATGCATTTTAGAAATAAAATACTCTATTCAAGTTACTTTATTAGTACGTGCAAATCTCTTCTCCGGTGGAGAAGTACTTACCTAATCTACCCAACCTAAGATATAGTTGTTCCTCTTCGGTTAAGGCCTTAACACCTAACAATACAAGAGTAATATTACTTAGGTTACCACAGTAAGACATTCTGGACAGCAGCTCAAAGATTCTAACATAACTGGAGAATCCCAACTTCAAAAGATATGATCTAGGACAATCTGGAAAGCTTAAGAAATGTACCACAAAATGTTTTCAGATCACAACACTAAATCCCAAAGTTTACCTAATCGAAATTCCAAAGTTCCAGAATCTGTTCTCTCTAAACAGAGAGCAGTCAATTCTGGACTGTCACTTAAAACAGCAATAACTCCCAAACTACTAAGCCAAATGCTCCTAAATTTTGACACAAGCTCATTTACAAATTTTACTACAACTTTGGTATTTACAAGTTTTCCAGCAACCACATTTATCCAAGGTCAAACCTAGAAATACTATCAGCTGTCCAGAAAACATAAAATTACAAAGATTAAATATTTATTGATGTGGCAAACATTCTCTAAGGCCAAACTAATACTACTACAAGTTCACAAATGTCACAAAAACACCAGAAAGTAAGGTGTGCCCACCTAGAATATTTATTTAAACCCATTTCTTAATTTACTTAAGTAATTAAGTGGAATTTTAAACATATATGTAAACTGCTACTAAAATTCTACAAAAATTACAGGGGACTCTCTGACCCAAAAAGAGACTACTGTAAAAATTTAAACTCAATTTATTCAGAGGAACTCTCTGAACAAAATTCACAAGCCCAAAAGGCTGATTTTTGTACAAATAACAAAGCATAGTCAAATGTGTCAAACAACAGATTTCTTAATTTTCTTGGACACTCTAGGGTACCAAGATATTCTCCAAAAATTTATATGAACATTGCACTTGTAGAAAAATTACTAAAATTCATTTAATTATTTCCTAGAATAACAAGATAACATTATAACTTGAAAAGTACTTAAGCAATACTGCCCAAATTTTTACCAGAGCTAGAGCAAGTATAAATTAGCCTACCCACCAAATTTCATAATTTTTGGAATACTACAGCTCAAGTTATATATTTAACAAATTTGCATTCATTTCAAAACACATTTGAAAGATCTATTTATTTCTCCCAGAAAATAAACATCACATATATATTTGATATTTTTCCAAAATACTACACTTCACCTAGAGTCCAACACAATTTGGACCAACTCAAATGGATCTATAAAATGGGAGATATAATTTCTACAACACAACATATAAATCTATGAAAAGAATAAAAGGAAAAGTAGAATGGAAACCGAAACCCGTCGTAGGGCCGGCCCAATCCACCAGCGCGGCCCAACACGCGCGCGGCCTGCTCAGGCCGTCCCGCCCGCGCGCGCGTGGGTCTGCCAGGCGGGACCCGCCGTCAGAGAGAGAGAGACAGGGGCGCGGCGAACCGCGTGCTCCGGCGAGCTCAAGCTCGTCGGAGAGGAGCCCACCCGGAAAACCGAACCCACCCACGCGTTCCCCGTCACGCGACGCTTTGCTTCGTGCAAGTAGGAAGGCTCGGGTTGGAGTGGGAGGGGCTCGCCGTCGTGAGTGGCAGCCGGTGAAGTTCGGGTGACGGTGCGCCGCCACCGGTGAGGCCGCACGGTCACATCTGAGCTCGGTACGAGCTTCACTGCAACTAGGCGGACTGATTGAGGTAGAGAAGGGAGATGGAGAGAGGCCCTAACCACCCCGGCCACGGAGCACCGTGATGCGGGGCGGTGAGCGCGACGACGGTGGTCGTCGTGTTCCACTCCGGCGAGGTCGCATCCCACGGTAAGGTCTCGCCACAAGCATCCCCACAGATCACGGAGGTGAGAACGAGGTTCATGATAGGAGGAGAATGAGGGAGGGGAGCTGGCCACGGTGGACCGTGGTGGCGGCGATACTCCGGTGAGCTCCAGTGGAGAGAAAGTCGACAATACCTCCTCACCTCTACGAAATGGATCAAGCGCGATGTAGGGGAAGGTCAGGGAGCCTAAGGCGGAGCTGTGGGTGAAGTTAGGTAGGCTACCGTGCGGTGGTGAGCTCGCCCGGCCGCGGCGGGGTCGGAGTGGCACGGCTCGTCGGTCCAGAGAGCGAGGGAATGGAGGAGGGAGTGGCGTGAGTGCTGGGGATTGAGGTGTCGACTCCCACTTCACTCCCGCGCGTGAGCTCACGACGTGGAGATGACAGCAGCACGCACGCGCCACGCGGCCACTGGGCTCTACCCGAGCGCCACGACGCGAGCCGACTGTCCGGCTGCATGGCGTCGCCGTTTACTGAATGGAGGTCATCCTCGTTCGACTGACAGAGCAACTTCGTCGACGATTAACTCCCAAACCAGTGAGAACCAGACGTGGGTGATGTTGGCAATGTTGTAGAGCTACATGAGGACTACAATTTTGTCAATTGGAGTTTGGACTGGTTCGGCCTAGATTTGAAACTACAAGGCTCCAAAGTGATGCCCCTTGAAACTGAAACTTAGTTTCAGTCACTAAGCCGACTGAAACCCGATTTTCTAGACACCATATCTCCTAAACCATTTAGAACTAGGTGATGGTGATATTGACAATGTTGTAGAGCTATGTGTGGACAACAACTTTGTCAATTGGCTCCAGGACTGGTTTGGCCTAGTTTGTGAGTTACAAGTTGCTAAAGTGAGGTACTGTGAAACGGTTTTCAGCTCCACACTTAGCAAAAATGGCAAGTCCCAAAACAGCCTCTAATACTGACTTGTGGGCCATTTTTGAGCATGTTCTGATCATTTTCATGAGATGGCCATATTAGAACTTTTGTTACTTATGAAATTCTCTACAACTTTGCTTAAGGTTGCTCCTCCATGCAAGATCTCTAAACTAGACTTTTTAATTGGTCAAACCAGATCACTCTAGGGGTCCAATTTAGTCAACAACATTTGGAAGGGCAATTTGGTAATTTTGGTCAACATGAACATTGCTCCACTACTTACCCTAAATGTAATTAAGGTGTTATAAGACCTAATTAGCCACTCTACATGTTGGTTGCACAAAGTTCCTAGTGTCACATACTTTGGAACAAGTAATTCCATACTTTCACCCAAATGTTGCAAGCTCATGTTGCACATGTTGCATGAGTGTGTTGCATAACATTTGCTAATTATGTTACACTAAAGTGGTTGACATGTCTCACAAAGAAATTTGCACATAAGGTACTTATGTTTTGCACACTACCCACTTCTTACTTCACATGAAATATAAACATATGTGGCAATGTTTCCAAAGCATATTTTACATAATATAAGCTGATGCATGAAATGAATGATGCTTGCTTATGCTTATGCAAATGTAATGCAATTAAGGAGCTAAACACCTGAGGTGTTACAACCCTCCCCCCTTATAAAAATCTCGTCCCGAGATTTGGAAAGCGTACCATTTTTCATAGAATTCCTTATAACCATCCCGCAAATAGTCCTCCCGTTCCCATGTAGCTTCACTTTCACTACCCTGATTACTCCACATTACTTTATACCACTTAACCACTTTGCTTCTAGTCACTCGTTCCTGAGTATCGATCACTCGGACTGGCTTTTCTTCGTAAGTTAGATCAGATTCCAGCCTGATATCTCCTAAAGGGACTCTTTCCTCAGGAACTCGAAGACACTTTTTGAGCTGAGATACATGGAAGACGTTGAATATGGCACTCATTTCTAGAGGTAACTGGATTTTATACGCAACAGCTCCACTCTTGCCTATGATCTGGAAAGGACCCACGTATCTCGGCGCAAGTTTCCGCTTAACACCAAAACATTGGACACTTTTCATTGGAGAAACTTTCAGATACACGAAGTCTCCAACTTCAAACTCGAGTGGTTTTCTACGACGGTCAGCATAACTTTTCTGTCTAGCTTGGGCAGCAGCCATATGTTTTTGGATGGTACGGACTTGTTCCTCAGCTTCATGAACAAAATCAATACCATAATACCTCCTTTCACCAGCTTCTACCCAGTTTAGTGGAGTTCTACACTTACGACCGTACAAAGCTTCGAATGGAGCCATCTTAATACTTTCTTGATAACTATTATTGTACGAAAACTCGGCTAGAGGTAACCATTTTTCCCAAGAACCCTTGGATGAAATGACACATGCCCGCAACAGATCTTCCAAGATTTGGTTAACCCGTTCCGTCTGTCCTGATGTCTGGGGGTGATAAGCAGAGCTTCTCACTAACTTGGTTCCCAGAAGGTGATGCAAGTGCTCCCAAAAGCGAGCAGTGAACTGGGGACCACGGTCAGATATGATAGTACGAGGTATCCCATGGAGCCGGACTATCTGATTGAAGTACAACTCAGCATAGTCAGTGGGACGATAGTCCACTCTAACTGGAATGAAGTGAGCTGATTTGGTCAAACGATCCACAATTACCCAGATGGAGTTATGATTTTTGATAGTAGGAGGAAGTCCGACAATGAAATCCATGCTTATCTCTTCCCATTTCCAACCTGGGATAGAAAGTGGTTGAAGTAACCCAGCTTTCATATGCACAGCCTTAACTCTACAGCAGGTGTCACACCTAGCCACATATGCAGCTATCTCCTTCCGCATTTTGGTCCACCAATAGTATGGCTTCAAATCATAATACATCTTATTGCTACCAGGATGGATGGACAACTTAGAGGAGTGTGCTTCAGACATAATATCATTTCGAAGCTCCCGGTCCTTAGGCACAACTAACCTATCCTTGAACCATAGTACACCCTCTTCATCTACCCTAAACTGTGTAGTTTCTTGCTCTTTCATCTTACGCTTGATGTGGAATATACCAGTGTCAGTCTTTTGGAGCTCAATAATTCTGCTTTTGAGAGTACAACTGACAGTGATGTTGTACAAGACTGCTGGATGTAGAAGGCGAGATCGATGAAAATCAGTTTCAACTAAGGAATGGCAATGAGACTTACGGCTTAAAGCATCCGCAACCACATTTGCCTTGCCAGGATGATAGTGCACTTGAAGGTTATAATCTTTAATCAACTCGAGCCATCTTCGTTGACGCATATTCAACTCGGGTTGGGTGAAGATGTATTTGAGGCTTTTGTGGTATGTGTAGATATTGCAAACATTGCCCAACAGATAGTGTCGCCAGGCTTTCAAAGCATGAACAACTGTGGCGAGTTCTAAGTCATGCGTTGGATAATTCACCTCATGCTTCCGAAGTTGTTGAGAGGTATATGCAATTACTCGGCCTTCCTGCATCAACACACCTCCCAAACCTATGCCTGAGGCATCACAATAAACATCAAATGGTTTCTCGATATCCGGTTGTGCTAAAACCGGAGCTGAGGTTAGGAGGGTTCGCAGTTGGTGAAAAGCCACATCACACTCAGGAGTCTAGACAAACCTGGTGTCTTTCTGCAGCAACTGAGTCATTGGCTTGGCTATTTTGGAGAAATCCGGGATGAAGCGACGATAATAGCCAGCCAAACCAAGAAAACTTCGGACCTCGTGAACCGAGATAGGAGCCTTCCAGTTCAGTACTTCCTGTACCTTGGCGGGGTCCACCATAATTCCTCCATCGGACAACACATGCCCAAGGAAAGGTACTTCACGAAGCCAGAATTCGCACTTACTGAACTTTGCATATAGTTGATGTTCATGCAGTCTTGTGAGAACTATACGCAGATGTTCAGCGTGATCCTCCTCATTCACAGAATATACCAGGATATCATCAATAAATACCACCACAAACTTGTCCAATTCAGGCATAAACACTGAATTCATCAAGTACATGAAGTGTGTGGGGGCATTTGTCAAGCCGAAGGACATAACAAGATACTCATAAAGACCGTATCTGGTAGAAAAGGCTGTCTTTGGAACATCTTTCGGGCGAATTTTAATTTGATGGTAGCCAGATCTTAGATCGATCTTGGAGAAAACTTTAGCTTTAGACAACTGATCGAACAAGATGTCGATACGTAGTAGAGGGTACTTATTTTTGACAGTGACTGCATTGAGAGGTCTATAATCTACGCACATCCGCAACGACTGATCCTTCTTCTTTACAAAGATGGCAGGACATCCCCACGGCGATGAACTAGGACGAATCAACCCCTTCTTCAAAAGTTCATTCAATTGCACCTTAAGTTCAGCGAGTTCATTTGGAGGCATCCTATAGGGTCTCCTAGAGATGGGAGCCGTGCCAGGCAACAACTCAATTTTAAACTCCACATCCCGATCCGGAGGGAGCCCCGGCAAATCATCGGGAAAAACGTCCGGAAACTCACTTACTACGGGAATTTCGGCCAACGCCTTTGCTTGCACAGCATGAACTTCCCTAGACAAATCAACTTTTCTAGGAAGTTGTACCAGAAAACCTTTTTGATCCGTAGGATCTCTGAGCATAACTACTCGAGTGGATGTATCAATGAGTACCCCATTCTGACTCATCCAATTCATGCCCAAAATAACATCGATGCCTAAGCCCGGCAAAACCACTAAGGCAAGCGAGTACTTTTGCCCTTCTATCTCAAGCTCAAGATTCCCCACTACTTTATTTGTGGAAATATTCCCACTTGCTACGCTAATACAATAACCCCCACCTTCAACAGTATGCAATTTGTGTGCAAACTCTGATGAAAACTTAGGACTGATAAAGGAATGCGAAGCACCCGAATCAAAAAGTACCACTGCAGGATGTTGGTCAACTAGGAACTTACCAGCAGTGACAACCTCACCAGATAGGATTTCCTCAATACTGTTATAATGGGCGTGACCTTGACGGCCACCTTGGTTGACATTCTTCTTAGGGTAAGGGCAGTTTCTGGACTAATGGCCTGGCTTGTTGCAGTTCCAGCAAGGCATGTTGCTAGGAGGGACACTAGAGCTACCTTGGCTCGAACTACTTTTTGGCAGAGCCACTGTATATGCCTTATGAAACCCAGTCTTTACTGGCGCCTTCTTTTGTGGAGGAGCCCTTGGGGCAGCTGGAGCTCGAGACTGTGAAGCACTCGCCTCAATGGCCCTTTTGCGGCTCTTAGAGGCAGAATAGATAGCATTGTTGTTCTCTTGAGTCAGAGCATCACTGATAAATTCATTGAAAGTAGTGCACTTGCTAGTGCCCATAGTCTTCATCAGCTTTGGGCCGAGGCCTCTTTTAAAGCTAGCAATTTTCTTGGAATCGGTATCCACAAACTCTGTGGCATACCTTGCCAGGTTGTTGAAAGATTGTAGATATTCAGTCAAACTTTTATTTCCCTGCGACAACCTCATGAATTCTGTATGCTTGATAGCCATAAGACCTGGAGGAATATAGTTTCCACGGAATGCGGCCTTAAACTGGTCCCAAGCAATCGGAACATTTGCAGGCAGTGTGGAACGATAGTGGCTCCACCAAATACCCGCTGGACCATGCAATTGATGAGAAGCATATTCAGTCTTTAGCTCCTCAGTCAGGCGAAGCAGACGAAACTTTTGTTCAATAGTATTCAACCACTCATCAGCTTGCAGTGGTTCCTCCGCCTCCTTAAAGAGCGGGGGCTTAGTATCAAGAAAGTCCTTGAAATCACTGTATTGATTGGGTTCTGGGCCCTGGCGGCCAGGACGAGCCTCCCGGTTGGCAAGCTGGCGCATAGCATCTACCAGCATGCGCTGCCCTTCAACCATGGTCTGCATTAACTCAGCCGGGGTAGGTGGTGGCGGAGGGGGTGGCTGTTCCTCATCCTCATTGCCACGACCCCGACGAAGATTGTACGACATCTGCAAAATGCATAGCCAATGAGCACTGACGATGTGGGAAATTTGTAGATGAATTATTGTAAATATGTCAAACTGACTTCATGAAATAGACTTCTCAAATTACTCATGACACAATAATTCATCACAACCGCACAATCCGTTCAAGCGGATCAAAGGGACGCAATCATGCGAGGGTAATATGTATTTTGATAAAGGCTCACTCACAGAGGCACAACAGTGACTGAACCATTTACACTAAAGTCTATGTGAGTTTTGATCTTTCGCCCGGTGCTTGGATTCGATTTCAAAGTTTTTAGTTGACTGAGAAAGCTACTTCAATCTGACCACAAGGAGACTTCTCAACGGTAGAGTTCCATGGTGGATCATGACTAGCCACCTCGATACCAGCGTGTGCCAAGCAGCACAGCCTTATGTCGCGCGCCATAGGAGGCCCTCGGTTTCGTCACGGCACCGAAGGGTACTAATCGTGACACCATCATCGAACGCAACACAATAAGACATCCAATTGCGATCGAAATTAACAGGTTCCAACTAAATATCTAGAAAACATAGAGTTCGACCTTACATCCAAAAAGTCAAGTTATTACAAAGCCTCACTTCCAACCCTAGGAGGCACAAAAGACGATCCTAACATCATAGCTACGTGATAACTACTCTAAGCATCGTCCTCAGAGTCGGTGTCAAGGATCTCCCCACCGTCCTCATCACTAACAGGCTCTAACTCCTCATCTTCTTCTTCTTCTTCTGGTTCTTCTTCTGGTTCGGCATCTTGGGGTCCGTTGACCTCCACTTCATCATCATTTTCAGCCATGAAGATTCCTGAACCCATGTCCTCATCTGCGTTGATATTTCTAGGCAGCAGAGGATTTAGCTGGTTGTTCAGGTGGTGCACTTCTTCATGAAGATTGTCATTGTATTCTTCAGCATTCTCCAACTGTTGCTCGAGCTCAAACTGACGAGCTCTCAGAACGTTCTCCTCGTGCCAGGCTTCATCCCTCTGGTTCATGACACGGACCAACATGCGTTGACAGTTGCGGTTTGCTACTGTCAACCTCTGGACTGCAAGGGTTTCCTGGTCACGATCACGAATCACTTGCTCCAATTGCTGACGCGCTGCATTCCTGGCAGCAGTCACTTCAGCCAACTCTGCCCTCAGCCTTTCCACCTCAGTAGGCTCAGGGCGGGGCTCTCGTGGAGCGAGCTGGTGACGAGGTGCCCTGCCCCCAGTGGACTTGCGAGCGGTCCTCTTGGTACGTGCCATCTGTAGCACAAGACACGACTTCAAGTGAGGATCATTTAGGGGATACGAAATTTACTTTAGTCAGGAGTACTGAAATTTTTAAGGAGGGAGTAAATGATATGTATGATATAATTAAACATGATGCATGCACGTTCCGTACGCCCTCTCACCTTAGTAGAAACCTAAAGTTCTAACGCTAGGTGGTGGCATACATACGTTCTCTCATATAAGCGAAACTATCGGTCTACTCGTTACGCTGTTAGTGTACCTGCAGAAAACCTCATTTCAGCCCAACAGTTCCCCAATATAAGCACACAAGAAAGCAGTAATTTAAATACTTTCCATATACACATCCCCTGATGTATATACTTCAGTATCAAAGCTACCCGATATAAAGGTGCCCACAATTAAGTGCTTACGTAATTACATGGTTTAAACATGTAAGTATGCAAGTCACCAAAACTACTCTCCCCTAGATCGCCGGTTGGACGATCATGCTCTCACAACTCACACTTACCAGAGCGTCGAGGCAGTTGATCCATACATTACCACCCAAGTGGATGGCATCCATACAATATCACGCCATATGGACGACGAAACAAAAACAAACAAGGCCCCCAAGTTAGTCTTTATAATAAGCCACCTAAGAGTCCTTATTTGGGCTAAGGGATGTGATCACTGGCATACCTAAAAATAATTTTTAGTGTTTTAACCCTTTTTCATAATCAAATACTTTTGTTTTTTAAATACTCGTACGATGTTTTTAATGTTGAATTATGCTCCGGTACCAGCTGTAACAGAACCGACCAAATTATAAGAGCACAAGTACAAAAACAAGCACCGAAGTGCTCAAATTTTCGAACTTGAGCCCATATAATCCCGGTAGTCAATCGAAACCACGAAGGATTTCAAACCAACTTGCTTACAACCAGGATCGCATCATTCAACATACAACATCATACGTTACATTTCACAAGTAGTTCTGAAATAAGTTTACACAAACGGAGTCGCAATTATTACAAACCAAGTTTATAAAAGTAGCGGAAGCAAACGCACACCAGTTGTTTAACTAATGCCAGTCTTGATGATCAACAACCCGCAAAAGCATGAGGAAAGTACATAAAAGATGATCACGCCCAAGTGATCTAGTCTTCTTCACCCGCAGGGTGGAGACAAGTTTTGTAGAAGCCTTGATAGAGCATATCATCTGCAACAGGATGGAATAAACCCTGAGTACTGGAATGTACTCAGCTAGACTTACCCGTCGAAAACCAGAAATAAGATGACACCACGGATTATGCAAGGCTTACACAAGGGGCTAGCTGACATAACATTTTGCATAAAGGCATAAGTAATTGAAACTCTTATAGCCTGTACTAGAAGTTATTTTTAGCATTTACCTGTCATCTATCTTAGCACCTGTACTAAACATGCACTTGATTATAATCAAACAATTATCATCATTGTATCCAGAGCAGGTATGAATTGTGGCAACATTGTATCATTCTCTTAACCACCAGTTCATTTAATGAGATCTACGTTGCCGCTGCTCAAGTCAAGTGCTCACTAACCGGGAGCGACGGCGATTCGAATCGAATTCCTATCCAGCTGGAGGGGTATTTCTAACACTCACCGAGTCACGCCTGGCGAGGGCTGCTCAGGTCATCTTTTGTACAGTTCAGGAATCGCGGGCCCGAATAATGTCGCGTCCCCAAGGGCGACACTCTACCAGGTGATAGGGACTATAACCCCCCCTTGGTCTCACGCCAATGTCCCCAAGCACATCCTTTCTCTCCTCCAAGATGCAACCTACCATTCGATTCCCGGCCTGAACCATACTACTCGACTTCGCGGTCGGAACGACTTATCCGGCCAACTAAGTGTTAGACTGCGTTCAACATGACTCAAGGACGTACAGCGAAGCGGTCCTTAAACGACTCAGACGGGCATAGCTCCACACCCAAAACGTGAAGTGTCTTGCGGCTGTACTATCGAACTCCCGCCCGGTCTCAATTTCATTTTAAGGCATGGTTCCATCCACGATAGCCATAAAGCCACTCGTGACTCCTTCCTACATCTCGCGGATGACCGGAAATCACCCCACTTCTACCGAACTAAGCAGGGCTAAGCATTGACACGTGCCTAAACCTAATATAGGATTAAGTACGATATCTGGACAAGGATAGGTATAATACAACAATTGTTTTCATACAACTCCTACAACTTAATGCAGTAAACAATTAAAAGTACTCAAGATTAATTTATAAAACAGTAGGTTCAGCATGCACCGGGGCTTGCCTTTCAGAAAGGTCGAGGGCCGGTGGTCAGGGCACTCGGGCAAGTCTTCAGCGGCGTCTCCTTCGCCGACTGGTTCCGCTGGCTCCTCTGGCTGGTCCTGGACTTCCTCCGGAATCACAGGCTCGAATTCGAGGAGAGTTACCCCCTCCGGTACACCTATTGCATGAATGCACAATAAATATCATGGATGCATAAATGGGTGCAACATGCTCGGAATGAAATGCATTTTAGAAATAAAATACTCTATTCAAGTTACTTTATTAGTACGTGTAAATCTCTTCTCCGGTGGAGAAGTACTTACCTAATCTACCCAACCTAAGATATAGTTGTTCCTCTTCGGTTAAGGCCTTAACACCTAACAATACAAGAGTAATATTACTTAGGTTACCACAGTAAGACATTCTGGACAGCAGCTCAAAGATTCTAACATAACTGGAGAATCCCAACTTCAAAAGATATGATCTAGGACAATCTGGAAAGCTTAAGAAATGTACCACAAAATGTTTTCAGATCACAACACTAAATCCCAAAGTTTACCTAATCGAAATTCCAAAGTTCCAGAATCTGTTCTCTCTAAACAGAGAGCAGTCAATTCTGGACTGTCACTTAAAACAGCAATAACTCCCAAACTACTAAGCCAAATGCTCCTAAATTTTGACACAAGCTCATTTACAAATTTTACTACAACTTTGGTATTTACAAGTTTTCCAGCAACCACCTTTATCCAAGGTCAAACCTAGAAATACTATCAGCTGTCCAGAAAACCTAAAATTGCAAAGATTAAATATTTATTGATGTGGCAAACATTCTCTAAGGCCAAACTAATACTACTACAAGTTCACAAATGTCACAAAAACACCATAAAGTAAGGTGTGCCCACCTAGAATATTTATTTAAACCCATTTCTTAATTTACTTAAGTAATTAAGTGGAATTTTAAACATATATGTAAACTGCTCCTAAAATTCTTCAAAAATTACAGGGGACTCTCTGACCCAAAAAGAGACTACTGTAAAAATTTGAACTCAACTTATTCAAAGGAACTCTCTGAACAAAATTCACAATCCCAAAAGGCTGATTTTTGTATAAATAACAAAGCATAGTCAAAAGTGTCAAACAACAGATTTCTTAATTTTCTTGGACACTCTAGGGTACCAAGACATTCTCCAAAAATTTATATGAACATTGCACATGTAGAAAAATTACTAAAATTCATTTAATTATTTCCTAGAATAACAAGATAACATTATAACTTGAAAAATACTTAAGCAATACTGCCCAAATTTTTACCAGAGCTAGAGCAAGTATAAATTAGCCTACCCACCAAATTTCATAATTTTTGGAATACTACAGCTCAAGTTATATATTTAACAAATTTGCATTCATTTCAAAACACATTTGAAAGATCTATTTATTTCTCCCAGAAAATAAACATCACATATATATTTGATATTTTTCCTAAATACTACACTTCACCTAGAGTCCAACACAATTTGGACCAACTCAAATGGATCTATAAAATGGGAGATATAATTTCTACAACACAACATATAAATCTGTGAAAAGAATAAAAGGAAAAGTAGAATGGAAACCGAAACCCGTCATAGGGCCGGCCCAATCCACCAGCGCGGCCCAACACGCGCGCGGCCTGCTCAGGCCGTCCCGCTCGCGCGCGCGTGGGTCTGCCAGGCGGGACCCGCCGTCAGAGAGAGAGAGACAGGGGCGCGGCGAACCGCGTGCTCCGGCGAGCTCAAGCTCGTCGGAGAGGAGCCCGCCCGAAAAACCGAACCCACCCACGCGTTCCCCGTCACGCGACGCTTTGCTTCGTGCAAGTAGGAAGGCTCAGGTTGGAGTGGGAGGGGCTCGCCGTCGTGAGCGGCGGCCGGTGAAGTTCGGGTGACAGTGCGCCGCCATCGGTGAGGCCGCACGGTCACATCTGAGTTCGGTACGAGCTTCACTGCAACTAGGCGGACTGATTGAGGTAGAGAAGGGAGATGGAGAGAGGCCCTAACCACCCTAGCCATGGAGCGCCGTGATGCGGGGCGGTGAGCACGACGACGGTGGTCGTCGTGTTTCGCTCCGGCGAGGTCGCATCCCACGGTAAGGTCTCGCCACAAGCATCCCCACAGATCACGGAGGTGAGAACGAGGTTCATGATAGGAGGAGAATGAGGGAGGGGAGCTGGCCACGGTGGACCGTGGCGGCGGCGATACTCCGGTGAGCTCCAGTGGAGAGAAAGTCGACAATACCTCCTCTCCTCTACGAAATGGATCAAGCGCGATGTAGGGGAAGGTCAGGGAGCCTAAGGCGGAGCTGTGGGTGAAGTTAGGTAGGCTACCGTGCGGTGGTGAGCTCGCCCGGCCGCGGCGGGGTCCGAGTGGCACTGCTCGTCGGACCAGAGAGCGAGGGAATGGAGGAGGGAGTGGCGTGAGTGCTGGGGATTGAGGTGTCGACTCCCACTTCACTCCCGCGCGTGAGCTCGCGACGTGGAGACGACAGCAGCACGCACGCACCACGCGGCCACCGAGCTCTGCCCGAGCGCCACGACGCGAGCCGGCTGTCCGGCTGCATGGCATCGCCGTTTACTGAATGGAGGTCGTCCTCGTTCGACTGACAGAGCAACTTCATCGACGATTAACTCCCAAACCAGTGAGAACCAGACGTGGGTGATGTTGGCAATGTTGTAGAGCTACATGAGGACTACAATTTTGTCAATTGGAGTTTGGACTGGTTCGGCCTGGATTTGAAACTACAAGGCTCCAAAGTGGTGCCCCTTGAAACTGAAACTTAGTTTCAGTCACTAAGCCGACTGAAACCCGATTTTCTAGACACCATATCTCCTAAACCATTTAGAACTAGGTGATGGTGATATTGACAATGTTGTAGAGCTATGTGTGGACAACAACTTTGTCAATTGGCTCCAGGACTGGTTTGGCCTAGTTTGTGAGTTACAAGTTGCTAAAGTGAGGTACTGTGAAACGGTTTTCAGCTCCACACTTAGCAAAAATGGCTAAGTCCCAAAACAGCCTCTAATACTGACTTGTGGGCCATTTTTTAGCATGTTCTGATCATTTTCATGAGATGGCCATATTAGAACTTTTGTTCCTTATGAAATTCTCTACAACTTTGCTTAAGGTTGCTCCTCCATGCAAGATCTCTAAACTAGACTTTTTAATTGGTCAAACCAGATCACTCTAGGGGTCCAATTTAGTCAACAACATTTGGAAGGGCAATTTGGTAATTTTGGTCAACATGAACATTGCTCCACTACTTACCCTAAATGTAATTAAGGTGTTATAAGACCTAATTAGCCACTCTACATGTTGGTTGCACAAAGTTCCTAGTGTCACATACTTTGGAACAAGTAATTCCATACTTTCACCCAAATGTTGCAAGCTCATGTTGCACATGTTGCATGAGTGTGTTGCATAACATTTGCTAATTATGTTACACTAAAGTGGTTGACATGTCTCACAAAGAAATTTGCACATAAGGTACTTATGTTTTGCACACTACCCACTTCTTACTTCACATGAAATATAAACATATGTGGCAATGTTTCCAAAGCATGTTTTACATAACATAAGCTGATGCATGAAATGAATGATGCTTGCTTATGCTTATGCAAATGTAATGCAATTAAGGAGCTAAACACCTGAGGTGTTACACTTACTGCTACAAAACCATGTCGTTTGGACTCAAGAACGCTGGTGCTACTTACCAAAGAGCTATCCAAACATGTCTCAGTGAGCAGATTGGCGACAACGCAGAGGCCTACGTTGATGATGTCATGGTAAAGACGAAGAACCCGGATATGGTTGTCCAAGACTTAAAATAGACCTTTGAAATCTTGAAGAAGTGGAAGTGGAAATTGAACCCGAACAAGTGTGTATTTGAAGTACCATCAGGACAACTACTTTGATTTTTGGTCAGCCATCGAGGAATCGAGGCAAGCTCCAAGCAAATTCGAACCATAACTAAGATGGGTCCTCCACGTAGCATTAAAGGTGTACATAAGTTGACAGGGTTCAAGGCAGCATTCAATCGCTTTATTTCTCGACTTGGCAAAAAGGGATTACCCTTCTTCAAGATATTAAAGAAGACAGATAAGTTTGAGTAGACAGAGGAAGCCAAGAAGGCTTTTGAAAGCCTTAAGGCATACCTCACCTCCTCACCCATACTCACACCTCCAAAGAAGCATGAAGACATGATGTTGTACATCGCGACGACTTCTATGGTGGTCAGTACAACGATCGTCGTAGAGAGGGAAGAAGAAGGGCACGTATACAAAGTGCAGTGGCCCATTTACTACACCAGTGAGGTACTGTTAGATTCCAAAATTCGGTACCCATATGTACAAAAACTACTCTACGCCCTCCTGATCACCTCCTGCAAGCTACGTCACTACTTTGAAAGCCACAAGATTACTGTGATAATAGACTTTCCACTCGGAGACATCCTGCACAACAGAGATGCAACAGGGTGCATATCTAAGTGGGAAGTAGAACTCAGCGCTCTCAACATTGATTTCACCCCACGTAGAGCAATCAAGTCCCAAGCACTTGCTGATTTTGTTGTCGAGTGGACAGAAATCCAACAACCTACGCCAGATGCCATCCTCGACCATTGGAAGATGTACTTTGATGGATCGCTCAAACTAGGCGGAGCTAGCACAGGTGTTCTCTTTATCTCTCTAGATAGAAAACAACTCAAATATATCCTTTAGATATTATGGCAAGCTACCAACAATGAAGCAGAATACGAAGCATTCATCCATGGGCTCCGGGTAGCTATCTCCCTTGGAATCAAGCGACTTCTCATCTACGGTGATTCGACAGTAGTTGTCAATCAAGTCAACAAGGATTAGGATTGCAGCAAAGATAACATCGGCGCTTACTGTGCCGAAGTACGTAAACTAGAGAAAAACTTTCAAGGATTAGAAATTCTACATGTTCTGCGTGACTCAAATGTCGCAGCAGACATCCTCGGAAAACTAGGATCAGACAGGGCAAAGGTCCCACCCTATGTGTTCCTAGAGGAGTTGTCAACACCCTCTATCAAACAACCTAGTGAGATAACCCCTGAGCTCTTAGCACCAGCTACTCAGATTTTGGAATCACCTAGTCGTGGACTCAAGACTTCATCGATTACATCAAAGAAAATAAGTTACCGACAAATAAAGAAGTCACTCAGATAATTCAAAGAAGCAAGAACTATGCCCTCGTGGGAGACAACCTATATAGAAGAGCCACATCATCAGGAGTACTCCTCAAATGTGTCTCATAAAAAAGGCAAAGAGATCTTAGACGAAATCCACTTAGGTTGCTGTGAAAACCACGCCGCTTCAAGAATGTTGGTCAGTAAAGCATTCCGCACCGGATTCTACTAGCCAACTGCTTTGAAAGACACAGGAGAACTCATCAGAAAATGTAAAGGTTGTCAAATGTTTACAAGATAGGCTCATGTCCTAGCACACAATCTCATCTACATCCCATCCGCTTGGTCATTCTCCTGCTGGGGGTTAGATCAAGTAGGACCTCTCAAGAAAGCCAAGGGCGGTTTTGAATATATTTTTGTGGCTATTGACAAGTTCACCAAGTGGATCGAGTATAAGCCACTAGTGAAATACAGTGTAGCCAAAGCAATCGAGTTCATCTAGGACACCATGCACCGCTTCGGCATACTCAATCGAGTCATCATAGATTTGGGTTCTCCCTTCACGGCTATATAATTCAAAAGTTGGGCACAAGACAGTGGCATCAGCATAGATTATGCATCAGTGGCGCATCCAGAAGCCAATGGACAAGTAGAAAGAGCCAATGGACTCATACTGGCAGGGTTAAAACCAAGGTTATATGAAGAACTAGAAGACTATGGCTCCAAATGGATCGAAGAATTGCCCAAAGTAGTCAGGGGGCTATGAATTCAAGTGAGCAGAGCCACCGGGTACTCACCTTTTTTCTTAGTCTACGAATCAGAGGTTGTGTTACTGTTGACATTTCTTATGCTTTAGCAGGGGTAAGTCAAGTAAAAGATAAATAAATGATAAATGAATGTAGCATGATAATGGTATTCCAGAGATAGAAAACAGAGACTCACTAAAAGTAGTATGACTAATCTCGAGATTCAGTTAGGGTAAAGAATTCCTAAGTTATTCCTAAACACTAAGTCTTGCTACTCACTCTAGCATATATATCTTCATCTATTAGTAAAACTGAATCAAAGCAAAATAATAACGAACATGTACTAGGGATAATTGGAAACATAATCTTCTTCTCCTTTGAGACCGGACTCTACCATGTCATCTATATACGAGGGATGGACTATAAAGGACTCAACCAAGCTGTCACCTTAATGATCTACCACACGTCCCAGCACATAGTTGGCATTCACAGGGAATTTCATATCTAAGCACCACGCTTACATAATCAAAGCTATCTAACTCTTGCGCGAACTAAATTAGGTACTCTACGAACATATGCAAATGCAAAACATCAAATAATACTATATCTAATATATAACTAGAGCAAACTAAGAACATAATAAAGAGGAACATATTATTGAAATAGAACAAAGTCTTAAATGAGATACAAAGGCAAATTACCAATCTCTAGATGAACAGATCTGGAATCCTAAGCAATCGCCCAACTCTACTTAAACCTTGCTAGAAAGCCTATACTAAGAAAATTGAAGAACTAGAGCTCTCTCTATCTAATCTCTGAAAACCCTAATATTTAGACTACTCTTGACTTATGATCAGGTGCTTTAGGGGGGTCAGGGCCTGTATTTATAGTCCTAAGGAAGAACCGTCAGCCCTTGGATCAAACCGACTTTACGTACGGCGGAGATGCATCCTAAGAGGCGGTGGAGGAATACTCTAGAAGGGTGTGGAAGAATCCCACAGGGAGGTGTCGGGCGGCATGGTGGTGGGGCCGGCCAGCCCCACCGGGCAGCTGCTGGTCCTCCACTTCGGTCTCGTGCCTTCTGGTGTCTTCGGGAGTCTTCTGGTGCATATTTCGTCGTAGTTATGTTTCATGCCTTTTTGACAATTCAATCCTCATTTTTATTCTTTCTAGAATATCCATGTTGAAAATAATAATTTACCAAAACTCATGGAAATTGTCAGTAATAACCCCTAAGTTTCTATTGGTGACTATTTCTATACACAATATTGACGGTTTATGATGGATGATAACTTCCGTCAATAGTTACCAGCTGACTTGATCTGGACATCACCAAAGATTGTGCAATATGAAGAAGGAGAAGCCGAACATACCCGAAGACTAGAGCTAGATAGCATAGAAGAAGTCAAAGTCAATGCTACTCTACAATCCGCTCGTTATCTTCAAGGTTTAAGACGCCACTACAACAAAAGTACCTAACCTCGCTCTGTCCAAGTCGGAGATTTGGTACTTCGAAGAATACAAAAGGTAGGTGGACGTCACAAACTACTCAACCCATGGGAAGGCCCTTTTATCATTGCCAAGGTCACCGGACCAAGAACATATGAGCTAATGACCGAGGATGGGATACAAGTCAGAAATTCATGGCACATCAGCCAACTAAGAAGATTCTAAGTTTGAAGAGCACAAGACAAATTTTATGTAGCAATAAAACCTTATGTAATCAAAATTCCTGATCAATGAAATAAAGATAATTTTCCTCGTTAACGTTTGCCTTACTAAGATCTGCAAAATCTATCCTAGAGTTTTCCAACCTAGATGAGAGCAAAAGAGCTAAAAAGATACTTGAGCTCACCTATCCCAAGTCTTATCAGGCTTGGATGAGAGTAAGAAGGCTAATAAGCTAACACTCAACCTATCCTAGGTTGTTTTTGTGGCTTGGATGAGAGCCAGCTAGTGCTCGAAGTTGTTCAACCCAGATGAGAGCAAAAGAGCTGAAAAGATGCTTGAGCTCGCTTATCCCAAATCTTTTCAGGCTTGGATTAGAGTAAAAAGGCTGATAAGCCAATATTTGACCTATCCTAGGTTGTTTTCATAGCCTAGATGAGAGCCAGATAGCACTTGCCCTATTTTGAAGTTGTTCAACCCGGATGACAGCAAAAGAGCTAAAAAGATGCTTGAGCTTGCCTATCCCAAGTCTTTCTAGGCTTGGATGAGAGTAAGAAGGCTGATAAGCCAACAGTCGACCTATCCTAGGTTGTTTTCACGGCTTAGATGAGAGCCAGCTAGCGCTCGCCCTATCCTGGAGTTGTTCAACCTAGATGAGAGCAAAAGAGCTAAAAAGATGCTTGAGCTCGCATATCCCAAGTCTTTTTAGGCTTGGATGAGAGTAAGAAGGCTGATAAGTCAACACTCGACCTATCCTAGGTTGTTTTCACGGCTTAGATGAGAGCCAGCTAGCACTCATCCTATCCCAGAGTTGTTCAACTCGGCTAAGAGCAAAAGAGCTGAAAAGATACTTAAGCTCGCCTATCCCAAGTCTTTTCAGGCTGGGATGAGATTAAGAAGGCTGATAAGCCAACACTTGACCTATTCTAGGTTGTTTTCATGATCTAGATGAGAGCCAGATAGCGCTCGCTCTATCTCGGAGTTGTTCAACCAGGATGAGAGCAAAATAGTTGAAAAGATGCTTGAGCTCACCAATCCTAAGTCTTTTCAGGCTTGGATGAGAGTAAGAAGGCTGATAAGCCAACACTCAATCTATCCTAGGTTGTTTCCATGGCTTGGATGAGTGTCAAATAGCGCTCGCCCTATCCCAGAGTTGTTCAACCCAGATGAGAGCAAAAGAGCTGAAAAATGCTTGAGCTCGCCTATCCCAAGTCTTTTTAGGATTGGATGAGAGTAAGAAGGCTGATAAGCCAACACTTGACCTATCCTGGGTTGTTTTCACAACCTAGATGAGAGCCAGCTAGCGCTCGCCCTATCCCAGAGTTGTTCAATCCTGATGAGAGCAAAAGAGCTAAAAAGATGCTTGAACTTGCATATCCCAAGTCTTTTCAGGCTTGGATGAGAGTAAGAAGGCTGATAAGTCAACACTCGACCTATCCTAGGTTGTTTTCACAGCATAGATGAGAGCCAGCTAGCGATCGCCCTATCCTAAAGTTGTTCAACCCGGCTGAGAGAAAAAGAGCTGAAAAGATGCTTGAGCTCGCCTATCCCAAGTCTTTTCAGGCTTGGATGAGAGTAAGAAGGCTGACAAGCCAACACTCGACCTATCCTAGGTTGTTTTTATGGCCTAGATGAGATCCAGATAGCGCTCATTCTATCCTAAAGTTGTTCAACCCGGATGAGAGCAAAAGAGCTGAAATGATGCTTGAACTCGCCCTATCCCAAGTCTTTTCAGGCTTGGATGAGAGTAAAAGTCCACTAAGCTAACACTCGACCTATCCTGGGTTGTTTTTATGGCCTGGATGAGAGCCAAATAGCGCTCGCCCTATCCCAAAGTTATTCAACCTGGATGAGAGCAAAAGAGCTGAAAAGATGCTTAAGCTCGCCCTATCCAGACCTTTTCAGACTTGGATAAGAGTAAGAAGGTTGACAAGCCAACACTTGACCTCCCTACCCCGGGTTATTTCCAACATCAGATGAAGAAAAATAAGGCTACTAAGCCAAAAGCTCAAGTCGCAAATCTTATATGGCACGATAAAACAATCCACGCATAAAATCAAAAGAAAGCTGCATTGAAAGATAAAAAATCATCATACAAGGCAGCAGAGTATATTGTTTTTTACAAAAAGCTAGAGTACAAAAGTTGATTACAACTAAGTCAAACGCCGTCATCAGGAGAAGAAATGTTGATATTTAGATTCTCAGCAATCTTCCCGGCTAACTCATTGACTTCAGGCTCCACTCTTTTGATGGCATCTAGGTACTCTTGGATCTCGGCTTCCTCTGCAATCTTTGACAAAGGAACCTCCGAAGCAAGAACCTAGACTTGGGCCAAGACATTCCTAGTGTAGAGCTGGGCGCACTTCTTCACAAACTCCTGGAAACGAGTTAGCACCAAGGAGATAAACTGAGCCCAAGACTGACCGTCATCCGACATAGTTCGGAGAAGGTCGGCCACCAAGCGAAAGAATTTCCACAAGGCATTCCAGTTCTTAGTGGCCGTCACTAGTTTGCCGCTCAAATCCTCAATGGTTTTTTGGACCTGCACAAGATCCCAGTCAGCTCCACGCCTAATCAACTTGGCAAGGGCAAGCTCTTCTTCAGTAGAGTAATTACCTCATGAACCCTATTGTGGTTATTGTGGACAAGTATCTTCATTTCCTCAATGTTCTTCGAGAGCTTCTCCTTAACTCTACGGAGAGCTGGTCAAGGCAATAAGAAGAAATCAGGCAAACTCAGAACAGAAAAAATAGAAGTTAAGAAGCAATTAAGCACAAAAGAACCCAGATTACCATCATACTCTTTTTTTAGGATCTCAGCCTTCTCAGAACCCTCCTAAACAGTGGCCATGGCTTCATCCTTCCTCTTCCCTGCCTCGACGACTTGGGCACGGAGGGCTTGTTCAACCGTTTGACGGTCATGGCGCTCCAATTAGAGCTTAGCCTGACAAAGGACAAGCTCCATCTTCAGATTGCTCACTTCAAAAGTCAACTTCTTCTTGACCTCACTCGAGCCAAAGAAGCTGAGTGATCATGAGAGAAGGACTTCTCCAACAGGAAAAAAAAGATAGTAAGAAAAAGAAGCAAAAGAAGCTAGATAACTAGAAAACATGAAAAAAGAAGATGCACTAACCTAGAGCTGTTCTCCTAAAGAAGCCGCTCTGGCCAAAAGCCTCCCCTAGGCTATGGTCAGCTTGGACAGATGGTGGGTGGCATCAAATTGCAACACCACATCATCTTCCAAACGCTGACTACTAGAGGCATGAGCGGTGGAAGAAGTCGGCAGGGGCATGGAAACCATGACCAGAGCTGTGTCCTGAATAATAGAAGTCCTAGCCACCTTCACAGCTGGGTCCTCTACCACGGTCACAGTAACCTCTAGCTGAGGCAACTCCACAATGGCTCGATCAACCGGAGCCCCATCTCCGCCATGGCCGCCTCGCTGACCGTACGCTCTGAGTCTTGAGACTCAATACATAGAGGCACACCAGTCTACTGAGAAGGAGTTGACTAGGGACTTGGGGAGGGCGATGGTGATGGCCTACAAGATGACAAAAAACTCTACAATAAGAATATGAACGAGAAAGAGAAAAAGACAAACAAGCTGGTCGAAGCTCACTTACTTGGTTGCCTTCTTCATATTGATGCTCCCAAGCCAAACAAATGACTTCGGTGGGGGCATGATGGCGACAAAAATATCATCACCACCCTATGCCAAGGATGGTGTGATTAGTTCCTGAGCACTAGCAGAACTCAGGCTCGACCCCCGTTTACTACAAGGAACAAAGACAAGACAAATCAGAAGAAGAACTTGGACCAATACAAGATAACATAAGGAGGACGTTATAACAACTCATCGATGGGTATCGAGGGCCGCATCATCATCCTCGTCCTCATTCTCAAGAATCTCCATCACACTGCCATCTAAACAGAAAGAAGTATCGAGTAAAGATACGAACAAGAAAATTAAAGAAAAATAAGGAACATTGATACGCTCACCTAGGAGCATGATACTTATGACTTTAGTACCTGGATGAGTACTTAGAGAATGGAGCTTCTTGGTAGTAGACGTGCTGGTGGAAGCATCATCCACCCACACCCTCTTACTGGTGGAATGAGGAGCTCGAGAAACTGGGCGCGGCACATATTTAACATATTGGTCGAGTGCTCTGGAGGAAATACCAGGAAGAATTGTGATGACTGGAGACTTACTAATTGAAGACAATCTAGTGGGGTTCTCACCAACTCCCGCCCCAACTGGGTTTCTCTCAGAAGGGATCAGATCGACAAAATTCTGCCCTAAGTCCTGCAAACAACCAACAACAACAAGATAAGCAAAAGAAGCAAAGATAGAAAGTACTCGTGAAGTAGAAACAAAAGCGACTTACAGCGGGAGATGGGTGATCTGCATGGTATTTAGGGACTGTGTGGGGGACAATGGTCACCCCCTTTAGAACCTTCTTGAGATGCTCCAACACCTCTTCTTCGGTTAATTCCAGAGCTAGAACCATCTGAGATGGGTCCTCAGCTCTAGAGTACTCGAAGCCATAATTTTCCCTCACCTTCAGAGGTTGAACTCAGCAACGAAGGAAACTGGCGATGATCCTGAATCTGGTCAGGCCTTGCTGCTTCAGAGTCTAGATTTTCTTGAGTAGTGGCTTGATCTTCTTAAGCTCCTCATCCGTCAGAGGAGCCTTCTCCTAACGGTCACTAACAACTAGATCGGAGTTTGAATGAACAACAAAATGAGGGCTCATGTTCCTAGCGTAAAACCACTCAAAACGCCACTCCTAGATAGAATCAACCCAGTCATAATCGAAAAACAGACCCTTTTTACCCTAGCAAAATTGAATCCCATACCATCTAGAGGAGAATTATTGTCACTCCGGGGGTGTGGTTTCAAATGAAAGAAGTACCGGAACAAAGAAATTGAAGGAATTATTTCAAGAAAAGTTTCATAGAGGTGAACGAACACTAACAGATGGAGGACAGCGTTCGGGGTTAGATGGTTCAAGGAGATATTAAAATATTGAAGAAAGTAATGGAGGAAGGGAGATGCTTGAAGGCAGAGACCAGCGCAGATGAAAGAGACAAATAGAACAATCTCACCAGGGTTGAGGGCAGGAACCCAGTGCTCACCTGGCATCTTCCAGTCAGCAAAGCCCTGATCCTGGATTAGCCCATCGCAAACCAGCTCCCTCAACTAGTCCTCTGTAATGGCCGACGAAGGTCAGATCTTCTTAGCAGTCCTCATGGCGATGAACTCTTGGTTCTTGATCTCCTTGAGTGACTCCTCCTCGTCCACCAAGACTTCCTTAGACTTGTCGCTCGACGCCTTCTTCTTGCCCATGCACGAACGGCGTCTAGTCTCACAAGAGAGGATGGCGGCAATGCACGGGCAGTGGCGGTGCTCGAACGATGACGACGATGGTAGTGGAGCTCTAAAGGGAGGTTAGGTTTTGCAAAGGCTGAATGCTAGAAGGCAAAGGTAGGGTAAAAAAGGGGAAGAAGAATAAAGGCCCTTAAATAGATTTACAACGGTAAAAACGCGGCCCACCAAGCCCATTTAACACGGCATGAGAACGCAATGGTCTATTTCCTGCCATAACTAACACGGCTGGAATGACAGATTGCACGCCTTTTTACAATGGAACAGTACAATGGGCAGATTTCAGAATTACCCATTCACACTATGTCGTTGCCAAATTGTTACAGCTCGTACAAACTCAGAAAGAACTCATCATTTATAAGATACATAGAAGAGATTACAAAACGCTACCAAAAAGAACCCAAATTTTCTAGAAACAACCCGAGTGATACTCAATAGCACTCAGACAAGCAAAAAAGGCGACAACAACTCAGAAAGCAAGATTTTTTCTATTACAAATATCTTCAAAAAATACAAGATTACAGATCTCACAAGACCCAACAAATTCAGAACTACGATGAACAAGGTAGCAATAACGAGCATAGAAAGAACACAGCTCTGAAAATGACTACGTGCCCCTAGTTGCTACTCGGCAGAACACACCCTACTCAGCTACACTGTTTTCTTCAAAGGAGCGCGGTGCATCCAAGATTGGTGTCAGCGGCACAGCATGACAACATGGATCAGGTGAGGCTCACATGCATCTGTCTACCCAAGCCCGATGTGATCCTGGATCAGATGCTGATCTACACCGGACAGTCGTAAGGTAGAGTGGAAGGATCAATCCGGAACTGATGGATGAGGGAACGCATCCTACATCACAAGACTTCTTTCACCTGCTAGGATGGACTACCAAACGCAATGCCGCCACGAGATTAGTCTACCTCTAATCTCAATCACAAGACTTCTTTTATCTGCTACAAGATCTAATAAGACTTACAACTCACGTCCGGAGGCTACTCTACTTCACAAACTACCATATTCATAACTATAAGACTTCAAGAACTACACCAAGCCCTTGCCGGTATGTAGCAGCTCGTCAGAGGGTATTTATAGGCTAAGGAGCGGTGTACATAGAACAAGTGCACTAAACAAATCTAACCTTACAAAGCATTCAGAGAAGTGACCGAAAGCAGTAAAGAAAAAAGCTACTATATGTGAAGATACAGTACTCAAAGATTGAACATCCAAAGGAATATGCCAACACTGTGCAACTTGTGACTGTATAGCATTCAATCACCTCAACTACCTTAACTTCCACCTACCACCTTCCTCAGACAGAAAGCAGGCTACCTGAGAACATGACAAAAGATCCTATATCTGAGTTCTTCGTGAATAAAAAGAACTCGTTTATATGCTCGGGGGCTATAGGGTACATATCCTCAAATGAGATTTTTAGTTTTTTCAACAACAAAAATTCAAGACCCTTCAACTTTTTATTCTAAATAGCAAGAGGCTCAAGGGGCTACACTCAGTGAGTGCTCTTTTTCTTCGAAAAAGCGCACATTACTCAAAAAACTTCTTCAAGACAGGACCACTTCAAGGCTTCACGTCGAAAGAACCCGGACCAAGCCTGATTCACCAGGTAAAGCCAAGAAAACGAGGAGGCCTTCGAGTTCAACCATGAAATGCTCAGGGGCTTGTCGATGCGGGACCCACAGGGTTCCCCAGTAATGTGACTACAAGCCGTGGGCCCTAGCCTGGCCCACGAACAGAAGCAGGAAGAGGTGTACCGTCTGCCACTCTGGATCTGAGTAGAATATGCTAAACTAGCCGGATTCCTATAGAAAGTACTTCTATATTTAGTTCGGGACACCTTCTTTAGATCTGACTAGGATTGTAATCACACCACAGCCTTCTTTATCGATAGAAAGATAGGTCGTGGACACCTCTGTAACGGGAGAACAGAACACAATCAATCCAACGCAAAGGTTAACGCCGACTGAACGTAAAGGCTATTACTCGATCACGATCGAGGGCCCGAACCAGTATAAATCGAATATCTCTGTGTTCACCATCGAGTTCCAGCATACGCCAAAGCCAGAACAACTGTCCGGGAGACCCCCGTAACAGGCTATCGGTGGTAAAACATCGACAGCAATGAAAGCGGCGATAGTGATAAATCAATCTGTAGTAGTGCTATCCCCGTTCCCCAAAACACCCCGTTCCCCCACCGCACCCCCTGTCCCAAGAGCACGAAACACTTCAAGTGCAACATCTCAAACATATGAAAAATCTATGTAGTGCTATATCGGAATATAAATACTGCAACATCACAAAATTATGTAGTGCAATATCAAAAATTATGTATTGTAATGTCAAAAATTATGTACTACAACATCGAAAATTATGTACTGCAACATCATAAAAATATGTAGTGCAACATCAAAAAACAACATCGAAAAATATATACTGCAACATCAAAAACTATGTGCTGCAACATCAAAAAATACATTCTGGAACATCTCAAATAGTAGTACTGCAACATCGCAACAATCAACGAAACATGGAAATTGAAACATTCAAAAATCATATGTTGCAACAATCCAAAAATTCCATTGCAACATTCTAAAATCATCTGTTGCAACATCAATAAAACCCATTACAACACAGAGAAACAGCAAAGGACGTACAAAGCAGCAAGGGGATGGATTCAAGGTGCAGGTTGCTCTAGCCCCAGCCCATCACCTTCGATTTCGTCGGAGGGAGGATGGAATAGGACCCCAGTGCTCACCAGAACCCTAGCCACCGCCATGTCCCTCAGATCTAGAGGAGGAGGAGGAGGATCTAGAGGAGGAACGACCTGCCTGGTCGGAGCCGTCGCCGCCAAGGAGTGGGGGAAAGGGACGTCATGGAGGCCGCCGGACTTAAAGGAAGATGCACGTGGAGGAAGGGTGGCTGGATCCATGGAGGGGAGGGGAGGAGGCTTTCTCAAGCTGCCATGGAGTGGGGGCGCGACTGCCATGGAGTGGGAGAGAGAGGGTCATGGCCATAACGGCGGAGAAGAAGCGATGTGTGGTGGAGGAGCTCGCAGCAGCGATGCGAATGAGGAACGCGTCGCTCGCTATTTTATCCGTTGACGTGGAACTCTGTATGTGGGCCGGTGGCTAGGCCCAGCTAGCCGCGTCTAGCGAACGCCCGCCAAAAAGCATTATCGAAATCCAAAGTTTCCTTATGTATATTTTAATCTCAATCTGAACTTTTGAATTTAAAATTTAAAATTATTGATTTGGTATGTGTGGTAGAGACAAAAAAAAAGAATTGTTCTTATTTACAAATGGAGTTGTCACGGTGTTTACATGGGAATATTGGGGACACGATATTGGTGATCTGCTAACGGTAGTGCTTGGTTGAGGGCGTCCGTCCGTCCGGACAGACCAACCCTCGTAGCGTGATGACCAAGAAAAGAAAAGAGGGACGTTTGTTGCAGTTACAGGACCCCGCACTTGTCCTTTTCCATGGTCAGCGCATGGGAGCATGTGTGACCTGCCCTCGATCGTCGTGCGATGCAGCAGCTAGTCCGCCAGGCGAGCCAGGGCCCTTTGGTCAGTCCTCCACTTCACCTGTTCCTCTACTGCGCAAGCCCCGCCAGGTGGGACTCCGTCATGCGCGCGGGCCGCCTGTTAGTACCGTCCGTCTATAGTGGGTATGAGAATGGGAGTTCGTGAGAGGAGCGGGGCGCCCGCATCTACATGCGTCATTTGCTGCTTCTGGGTGACCATGGGCATTGAGCTCCGCACGAGCATATGCATTTCATGTGGTTGTTGCATGTGTTTCATCTGGATGTTGCATATATTGTAGTGGCTATACACGTATGTTGCAACCTTCCAAATGTTTAAGCTGTTTCATCTAGATGTTGCATGTTTTCATCTAGATGTTCCATATGTTGCAGTGGCTATATGCGTATGTTGTAAGTGTATAATCCAAATGTTTCACCTATTTCAAATGCATGTTGCAAGCGTTTTATCTAAATATTGCATATATTGCAAGCGTATGTTCTAATTTGTTTTATATTGTTTCAGTATGTTGCATCAATTGTTGCTCCCCACGTGCTTTGACTCACTCACAGGCACGCACACGCTGCATGCACCGTACTAATATTACTGACGGTGGTCTCACGGAGAAATCAGCAGGATCTGAGCATCTGCAACGGGGAGCGCGCAGCAGAAGAACTGAAGAAGCCACCAGCTGCCAGCCTTTCCTTTGACGTCCAGCAGACCGGAGTCAAGCCGATTCCAACGGCCAGGATTACACGAGCGCCCTCCTCACCTGCCCACTCCCCCATCTTTGCGAATTGCGAGCCTGCGACGCTCGTCGGCTCAGCTCCAGTCCTTCCCCACAAAAGCAGAGACGCGTCCGACGCCGCCACCAACCCCTTCCCCCATCCACGCTCCACCGCCATAGCCGCAGGAAAATATCAAATCGGAGCCGCGAAGCACCACAGAAAAATTTCCCCTAGGGTTTCCACGCAAAAACCCTCCTAATTCCCCAATTCCGCGCCGTCCCCCGCCTCCTGGGCCCCGGATTTAGGGTTTATGCATGGCTTCCGACCCTCCCGGCGACGGCGCCGGCGGGGAGGAGCCGACGCCGGGACCGGCCCCCGCCGTGGAGGCGCCGCCTGCTCCCGCCGTTCCTCCCAGGTCGCGCTGGGCCGCGGAGATCAAGGTCTACACCCGTAAGCACCCCCGCAAAAACCCTAAACCTCCTCCTCCAGAACCAGCTCCCGCCCCCTCCCCCTCCCCCTCCCCCGCCCCAGCCCCTGCCCCCGCCCCCGCCCCTGCTCCTGCCCCGGTCCCGAATCCCCTTTCCGAAACCTTATCCTCGATTCGCCGCAACATCCGCCGCGCGGAGGCGGCAGGCGCTGCGGCGCGGCCCGATCCGGCAGCGCCGGCCTCGGCTCCCGCCCGGACCCCGTCTGGGAAACGCGGTGCCGCCTCGGGGGACCCCTCGTCTGGGCTGAACCGGGTCGGCAGCCGTATTCCTAACGGCAACGGTGACGACCGGGCGGCCGCCGCAGCTGAGAAGGCTGAGAAAACACGGAAGCGCAGGGCGAGGAGTGAGCTGCGGCGCCGGCTGGCGGGGGAGCTCGACCAGGTCCGCGTGCTCTCCAAGCGGCTGAAGGAGGCTGCCGAGGCCCTGGCGCAGCGGGAGGCTTCTGAGCCCGCACCTTTGCCCTTGATGGTGCTGCCAACACAGCAGCAGGCGGTGGATGCTGGGTATGTGCAGCCGCAGTTCTCAGCTGGTGATATGGCGGTGCCTATGTCTGCTCAGATTGCAGATGCCCTTACTCCTGGCCGCACGCTGCTGCAACGCAGACCACTAACCGTGTCGGTTATTCATAATGAAGCCTTTGAGAAGGAGAAACGGACGCCAAAGGCCAATCAATTGTACCAAAATTCAGAGTTCTTGCTTGCCAAGGATAGGATTCCTCCCTCAGATTCACATGGCCGCAAGAAATCCAAGCACCACAAGAAGAAGCATAGGACCCTAGAATCTCGTGGCGCTGACTTTGATGCTGAGCGGCGGCTCTACTCTCATGCGTTCAAGAAGTCCTCATCACTCCTGAGCCGCCTAATGAAGCACAAGTTTGGGTGGGTGTTCAACAAGCCTGTTGATCCAGTTGCACTTGGTTTGCATGATTATTTCACTATTATCAAGCACCCAATGGATCTTGGCACGATAAGGGGCCGGCTCAGCCATGGGCAGTACAGGAACCCGAAGGAGTTTGCTGAGGATGTCCGGCTCACTTTCCATAATGCGATGACATATAATCCCAAGGGTCAGGATGTGCATTTCATGGCGGAGCAGTTGTCAGGAATCTTTGAGGCACAGTGGCCTGAGATTGAGGCTGAGGTTAACTACCTCGCATCGTGTCCTCCATTGCCGAAGAAGTTTCCACCTCCACCAATTGATCTGCGCTTCCTAGAGAGGTCAGATTCGATGAGACACCACATGGCATTGGACACCAATTCAAGACCGATCAGTCATACTCCCACTTATACCCGTACTCCATCAATGAAGAAACCAAGGGCAAAGGATCCAAATAAGAGGGATATGACAATAGATGAGAAGCGTAAGCTTAGTGAGAACCTCCAGAATTTGCCGCCAGAGAAGCTTGATGCTGTTGTGCAAGTTATTAAGAACAAGAACCTATCAGTTATGCAGCATGATGATGAGATTGAGGTTGAAATTGATAGCATGGATGCTGAGACACTTTGGGAGCTTGACAGGTTTGTGGCCAACTACAAGAAGAACCTGAGCAAGCAAAAGAGAAAGGCTGAGCGAGCAATGCTTGCCAGACAAGATGCAGAGTTGCGTGCGCAGCACCCTATACAACCACCGCAACCAGTATGAGTGCTCTGTCATTTTTATCATTACTACTACTATTGTTTTAAGCAAAACTATTTATAATCAATACATTCTTAAAACTACTGTTTCATGCTTTGCAGGCCCCAGCCCCCCAAGAACCTGTTGGTGAAAAATCTCCAAAGCAAGCTGCGAAAGGTTAGCCCTATTTTCTACTTTATCTTAAAAGCACATTACAAGTAAGGTAATAAGTTTATGATTTTTGTCACAAATAGATTCGCTGGCAGGCGAGCAACTACCAACGTCTGTGCCAGAGCAAAATGATGAGAATAGACAGAACGCGAGTAGTTCAAGCAATTCAAGCAGCTCCAGCAGTGACTCAGGATCATCTTCTAGTGGTAATACTTCTCTCAACTTCCCTTGCTGCTGTTTAGCTCATAACTGCTACTTAGAGAGCCTAGTAGCCTGATTATGTAACACTCTTTTGGCAGACTCAGACAGTGATAGCTCCTCTTCAGATGGATCTGATGCTGGCAATTCATCTTGAGATATAGGTAAGTTTGAATATGAACATTTTTTGCTTTTATGGTTGAACATATATAACTCCATGCAAATACCAAGACTCTTGTTTCAAAGAATATTGAAAGTGGCAAGTATTATTTACTCATTGTTATGTGTGAGCTCCTAGCTGCAGTATTTATGTTTAACCACCATTTTATAGTTCTTTGTTACCAGTACTTGTACAGTTGTCTACCTGATTATCCGGTTATGTAAGATATGAGAGGTCTGACTTGTGTACCACCAACGTCAAACCAGATGCTGATATTATGAAATTTGCATATAGAAATTATAGAAGCATAATAGACTATAAAAAGATGAGGCGTGAAGAAGATTACCCCCCTCCCCACAACACACACAGAGACCCCTTGGTGAACTAAAATTTCATGATTTTGTGACCCACCCGTTTCTTGATAGGTGCTTGTATGCATATGACTCTGGGAGGTTTATAAATAAACAAGGATAACTTTCTTTTACCCAAAATGATTTTAGTCCTTTTTAGGTTTCCACCTGATTTATGGAAATTTCCTATAATCACAAAGATAATATATCTTTATTAGGCTTTTTGATACTTTCCTCAGCTGGCAAGGGGACCTCTATGTTAGAAGGTTATCTGTATTTTCATGGCTAAGCAATGAAAATAGGATCTGTTTCAGACATCTCGTTTTTACACCTGCTCTTGTTTGTTGACATGGCCTCAGAGCCTCAGACATCTCGTTTTTACACCTGCTCTTGTTTGTTGACATGGTTTCAGAGCCTTATAAACATCATGAAGGCGAGCTTGACTGACTGATCAATTGTGAATGATATGCTTGGCTTTTGCCCATAGATTGTGGGTTCCACTAGTTCAAGGCAATGCTTGACCTGTTCATTTTCCATTTGGCAAGTTTTATGTCTTCTGTTAGTAATTTGTGGTAGCACTTGAGCAAGCACCATGGTTGCCCTCTTGGCACTACTAACCTGGCTCATGCTATTTTTGTTGTGGTCATGGTGACAAATGCATGCCTTTTTCTTTTGAGACCAGTGGCATGGGGCCCTGGGTGCCTCCATTCTGGTCAGCCCTGATGTTAACGTTTCTGCTAGATACCGTTCTTGTTTGGTAGGCGATGAAACGTTGTGTGGCTGGTTTTAAATACTCTGTGATGCCTGCGATGTTAGTTCACACTGTAATTTTGTTGCACTAGTAATGAAATTTGGGTTCATCCTGTTATGGGGAAAAAAATAATACAGCCATGATTTCCTCCCATCCTGTATCAGTGTATTCCATGCTTGGCCTTCGAGCTTTGTATTGACTACAAAATGTAGAGTCTCCTCACAGACAGCTCATTGAGTTAGTGTACCCCCCACCCCCACACACCCATAACCTTGGTAGTAGTACCAGCTAACTCTTACTATATCAGATGAAAGTACGAGAAATGCCGGTAATCAGCTACATCATTAAACATTCCCTCATTCTGGAGAACCATACAGGGGCTCTATTTATTCCTGTATAAGCTGATATTTTGCTGAGCTGTCATTACTTTAGAGATCCTTTATATGCTTCTATGGTAGTTGGTCTATTTTTACGATTCGATCATTGGTTGTTCCTGTAGTCTACCACACTACTTTTAAAGAGGGGAGGGGGACAATAATATGTTAAAAGACAATTCCAAGTACGCTGTGCAACAAAAGCAATAATATGTTAACCAACAGTTCGAATTATGCTGTGTAACAGAATACTTGGTTTGTGTATCTTTTTAAATGAAATTCTTCAGAAGTGAAAACTGGAGTAGAGTCTGTGGTTTACTTGTAAGGAAAATTGTGGGCTCATGGATGGTCATTCCCATTCTTTGTTTGGGGTTTGATGCGTCTGTAGGACAGCTTCTTACTGGTTGCACAAAAGGAGGAACGCAATTTCCTTTTTGAGGACCTTTCAGACCATTTCTATTTTTGTGAAAAATAAACTAAATCATGATGCCATGGCCTATTTAGTGAGGATGTTGTTCCACTAGGGTTCTGTTACCTATTACAGTGACTTTTCCCAAAAAAAAAAATCCTCCCAATTTTTGGATTTGCTAGTGCTTTTTTGGGGTAGCCATGTCCTCAAATCCTAGTGCAGTTGACAAGGATTCCTCCAAGTAGTTAGAAATTAGATTCCAGAGCATAACACATCGCATCAATTGCATATTGCCCCTAATGTCACAGATTAACTGGGAGCTGGCTGATCCCTTCCAAGGCAAAATAAGATATTTGCAGACCTTCCAGCGATGTTGGGTATCTCAACGTCATTTGTGAAGATGGCATAAGTAGCTATAGCTTTGATGAACAAAACAAATTTTAGATGTTTTTGCAGTCGACTTCCTCATTTCTTACAGAGTGCAATAGAGCATAATGTTATTATTATCATAAGCAATTGAAGGACCTCAATCTTTTCTGTGATAGCTGAGTGAGCCCGTAGAGAGTATGGCAATTGCTGTCTACCATAAACATGAGCAAGTGCTTGCACATCTTAACATCTTGACAGTTGTCTTGAACCATTCCAAAAGTAGACTAGAAATATAGATCTTGTCAGAGCCAACTCAAATGGAACAAAGTTTTCTGTCGTTTTCTTTTGTACATCTTATTATGAGTGGATTGTTAGACTGTTTCTAATGTTCTATGTTGTATTTTCCCCCAGTAGATTTATTGAGCTTGTTCTGCAATGTTTCTACTATTTTCCTGAGGTCACAGGTCATTTCTATTGTGTAATGTGGTTTACCTTGTTTTGATTTGCAGGTTCAGAAGTTTTGTCGAGTAGACAATAACTGTCTATTTGACGTGACAATGGCACCATAAGATTGTACATGCTTACCTTGTCTGGCTTAGGAAACCCCCCTGTATTTTAAGTAGCTTTTGTATGTGGATTCACCCGCAGGAGGCAGTAACTCGTAGGTTTCGTGGTGTACCCGCCTAATAAGACTAGGCTTGTTGCTGACACACCATCTTCGTACACCGCACTGTTGCTAGGAGCCCTCTGGTTGGCTCAGTAGCCTGTACATTAGCGGCAGCTTGAACATCGATTCTGTTTAGCTGTGTTGATTGCAGTATGTAGGAAGGCGATTGCTGTATGCGTTGTTTCCTCCTTTTGTTAACTGACTGATGAAAGCATTGACAAGCCATATAACCCCCGTTGGTGTTTAGTTTGCCACCATCTTTCTGTGGAGTATCAGTAACTATTGTGGCTTCATCACCATGTGCCAAAGTCTGTTCGATGTTCTAAATTCGGGTCTTCGCTCTTCGGTTAGCATAAAGTTTGTTGATGCACCTGATGTTTATCATCACGACTATTGATGGTCCATTCGTATGTTCTGTAGAGAGGAATGTTTGCTTGGAAGATGTGGCTATGTGACTACCTTTGGGTACCTTTGGGTGGGTAGCAGGTAGGCTCCCCTCCCCTGGTGTTGTGGTGAGGATGGTTTGTTGGAGATGTGGCTATGTGACTACTGACTATAATCTGCTGTTGCGCCTTTTGAGCTGTTTGTTGCCTGGCGTCTTCCAAATTCCCACGTTGGGGCGATGGATATACGTGAAGGCTGGGCTGCAACGGCCTACGGCCTCCAACATGCAGTCAATTGAAGTGAACTGTACTGTACGTGTGGCTGCTCTGTCTGTTGAATGTGCCTTCCTTTGGCACTGTACGTGTGGCTCGACGTTTATATGAGCCCATTGGAGTATGTATACTCAGGTCAGGTGTCTGGTCTAAAAGGAGCACTGTAGTAAAGGTAGTATTTCCTCTGTCCTAAATGTTTGTCTTTAGAAAACCGTGTTTTCCTCACAAACACGTTTTTCGGACGACATACATCTAGGGACGGAGGGAGTAGCGTGGTATTCGTATTTGGCTATTTAAAGGTAGTAGGGTCACCGTAACAGCCCAGTCCCGTCTACTGGCTGACCCGATTCGTCCCCCTTTTCTTATGCTAAGGGCGTGTTTAGATGTCAAAAATTTTTAGGAAAAGTTTCTGTAGCATTTTTCGTTGTTATTTGGTAAAAATTATCTAACCATGGACTAACTAGGCTAAAAAGATTCGTCTCGATATTTACAGACAAATTGTGCAATTAATTATTTCTTTTATCTACATTTAATACTCCATGCATGCGTCCAAAGATTCGATGTGACGGGTACTGTGTAAAAAAATTTTTTTTGGATGTTTTTGGCATCTAAACGGGCCCTAACTAAAAACAATGGTGGTCGAGGCCTTGTTTAGTTCCCTAAGTTGGGTGTGCAAAATTACTATTTGGCACTGTAGCAAATTTGTTTTTATTTGGTAATAATTGTCTAAACATTGATTAATTAGACTCAAAATGTTCGTCTCGTAAAGTACAATAAAACTGTACAATTAATTTTTAATTTTATCTACATTTAGTACTTCATGCATGTGCCGATATTTTGATGTGACAGGGAATCTTTTTTTTGCATAGTAAAATTTGGGAATGAATTTAGGAAACTAAACAAGGCCCGAGAGCCTTTGTCACATGCGTTGGATTATGCGGGCGGGAAACAGGAGGCTTCGCGTCGCGTCACCTGTTATGGGCCACGCATTATGACGCGAATGAAAAATGTGCAAGCAAATGCACAAGCGTCCTGAATCGTGAATACAGTAGGTCCCTGCACATGTACTCTGATCTGAACTGTTCCGTCTTATCAGGAGCTATGTCGCGCATTCCCAGAATACCGATTAGTACTGCATTCTCCAACAAAAAAAAATAAATTCCTATCCAGTTTTCACTCATATACACTCATGGGCGATTAGGTCTTGCTTAGTTATCTTTCAAATTCTAAATTTTTATACTCTCTCCATCGTATTAATTTTTAGACGCGTGCATGGAGCACTAAATGTTGGTAAAAAAATAACTAATTACACAGTTTGTCTGTAATTTGCGAGACTAATCTTTTGAGTCTAATTAGTTTATGATTGGACATTAATTACCAAATACAAACGAAGTGCTACAGTAACCTAGATTATAAAAAAATGCGATCTAAACGAGGTCTAATTGACTGTTAAACGTCACAACAGAGCATGGCAAATTACTAGTACACATGTAACAAGTCTGCCTGCGGTGACTAGCCAAGGTTCCAAAGTTCCCCTTCCATCCATCATCCATGTGCTGCATAGCATATATAAACTGGTCACCATGCAAGGCATGACCATACATCAACCTGCAGACAGAGCTTCCCAAAAGAGAGGATTGCGTTGCCTTCCTGCCGAGATCTCTCACACAGCTCCCATAAGCCTACCTGCCTGCCACATCTCTCCACGCCGCCTGCTTCACCTTCATGCTCATTGCCTCAATCATTTGGTCCACGCCGCGCCGCTGCTATCCTACTAGCATCGTCATATTAGGTTCTCTATATACTCGCTTTATTTGATTTGATTTATAATTTATTTTTCAACCACCACCGAAAAACGTAAAACGAGCCGCACATGGCAGCACCACCAATAGGCAACAGGGAAGGTCGAACCAAGAACTCGACGTGCATTTGGCAACGACCTGACAACAACGTTTTGGGAGGAAAACCACTCCACTCGCGACGTCCGGGTTCTTTTTTCATGGTTGGACCGACGGCTTCCGTGCTGGCAGCTGACACCTCACCAAACCACTGCGTATTACTTATGCAGGAATAATGAATCGGATGCTCGGATTACATGCATAATCTCTCACATGGGAACGATTTTTTTGTGTGTGTGTGTGTGTGTATTATTATGTGACTGACTTGGTGGACTGATGGGCCATGCATGTTACGGGAGAGTGGATGGTAGCTGGGAGAGAATCGCCTCACCTAAAATTTCAACCAACAAAACTTGCGCTCGACTCATCTACATCTAGGGTGTGTTCACTTCGCGAAAAGTAGCTGAAAAGTTACTGTAGCATCTTTCGTTGTTATTTGACAAAATTTGTCCAATTATGGACTAACTAGGCTCAAAAGATTCGTCCCGACATTTACAAACAAACTATGCAATTAATTATCTTTTTTACCTACATTTAATGCTCCATGCATACGTCGAAAGATTTGATGTGATGGGTGAAAGAAGAAATATTTTGGGTTGGGAAGGGGAAGTGAACAAGGCCCTAGTGCGGGGTGTGTGTGTGTTTTATATTATAAATCTTTTTATTTACGTGAACTTTCGCTGTTTTTTTGGACGTAGCTTTGTTATTATCTTCGTTTCATCGGAAACAAACAATCTGAGTTTCATAAAAAAAAGAAAGAAACAATCTGTTTCGATCGTGTTTGGTAGAACGTTGTAATTGTATCTTTTTTCGGTTGGTACTAAACATGATTACAAAGACGAATTATTGTTGTTGTGACCACTGTTACTTTGCAGCCGAAACTAGCAAATCAAATTTGTGTCCAACCGTGTTAGTTTAACTGGTTGAATTCAGTGTTGACAAAGGCACCAAGTGCATTGTTACCAGAGCGTCTTGACCACTAAAACGAGCATGCTGGACAAATACAATGAACTCAACGACGGGTAGGTTTATCGATCAATCTGGTATCGCCTAGTGACCCTAAGGTCGTTCAGTTTGTGCCAAAATTTTTGCAAAGGTAATGCTATCCTCTTTTTTTTTTGTTATAATCAATAATCTATTTGCCTAACATTTGAGGGATAACGCAAATAAGAAAGACTATTAAGAAGTATATATCACTTAAAAATCTACATTAGGATTGCCGGAGCAGAGGCTTGCAAAATCGGATTGCGTTTCTAATTAGTTAGCCAATCCATTAACGACCTCAAGTGACATTGTACGATTGTCCAAAATCGATGATTGACTTTAAATTCTTTTTGTGATGACTTATCCGTAGTTGCTATGGATCATACTGATTAGAAAATGGTTTCATATACGTAACTGATGGCACTAATTTTGCGGCATATAATTTACATAGTATATTGGACTAATTATTAGTCAAAGCGTGATTTTGATAGTCAAACTATACCCTAAGGCCAATCTCAATGGGGGTTTTATTGAGTTTTATGAGCATTAAATACGCTGGCATGGCACTGTATTGATTAAGAGAAAGATGATGAAAGTTTTATGGGAGTAGAAATAGTTTTATGGAGATGAAACTCTTCTGCACTGTTTCCAAAATATGAATGTGTTGAAAACTGAGCCATGAAACCTCCACTGAGACTGGTCTAACTGATTTTTCCCAATGCCGCATTCCAATGCATTTTCTTATATTTTCCATGTAACATTTTTCCCCAAAAAGATGCCAAGAGATTTGCCAAAAAAATTATATTAAAAGAAAGAAGCAAAGTAATAACTACACAGGAGATAATAAAATAGGAAACAACTAGGAATCACCAACCACTAAACGGGAAAAACACAAGATGTAGTTCACCGATGGTAAGATGAAGGGCATGTTTGGTACCTTAGCTACGTTTCTTGATCTTGTCTTGCTGGAAGATGCTAACCTTGACACGGGTGGTGAGGCAGGGCTCGTTTGGCACCGCTTTTCGGGGCTCCAGCTCCTTGCGTCTAGGAGCTATATCGCATTGTTCACATATAGAGCTGAAGCAACACAGAGCCTCTCTAAACAAGATCTTGAACATGTTTGAGTTAGTAAAGAGAACCCTAGAATATACGGACCTTGAGGCAGCTTAGTTGAGGATCCAAACGCTGGTGCAATTTTGGTTTAGAGGCCGTTTAGTTGGCAAAATTTTTGGCGAAACGCTACTGTAGCAGTTTCGTTGTTATTTGGCAAATATTGTCCAATCATAGTCTAATTAGGCTTAAAAGATTTGTCTCGTCCATTTCGTCTAAACTGTGTAATTAGTTTTATTTTTTATCTATATTTAATGCTTCATGCATGCGTTCAAAGATTCGATGTGACGGGGAATCTGAAAATTTTGGCAAAATTTTTGGCATCTAAACGGTGCCTTATTTGCTTGCCAGGTGAAAGCCAAAGATCCAAACACGTTCAAAAAAGGCTAGAAGAGTTATAACATACCTACAGAGGTAGACTAGAAAAAAGAGACCAACTACTCATAAATGGTGGACGCATGATCTATTAAACCATTTGATCCTTGACTGGTGAGTTGGGTCACCTCACATCTTAGTTTTCTATACTTGTGGACCCGTTCGGATTCACCCAGCTAACAATTAGCTGAGACTAATTGTTAGCTGGATAGTAGGTAAGACATTAGCTGAACTTATTAATTGAGGATCTAAACCAGTGTTTTAAATCTCCGGCTAAGACATTTTAGCGGATGACCTCAAAAACAGCTATAGCGGAGCTAAATAGGGATATAGCGGGCTATAGCGGCTAAGTTGTACATAGACACAAATAGCTTGATCTTTCTTAAACAGCTATAGCGGGCTATAGCGATAGCTATAGCCGGAGATTTAAAACCTTGATCTAAACAGATCTTGAGTTAAATTGTAGTAGCTAACTATTAGAGATCCGAAGACTTTTAATAATGTGTTCTTGCCATTTTCATTATGCTATTTTTTTCCCGATTCCTATTTCTCTGTGAATGTGATGCATTGCCACTTCTCCTAGCGGTGGTTTTTGTTTCCTTGTCTGGTTAGGCCGGAGGAGCTCCAAGTCCAACGCATTAGGCCGGGAAATGGACCGCGCGCCGGAAAACGCTACAAACAAGTCAAACCGTGTCGCCCACATTTTTTTCCCCTACGGAACCCCCACCCAATCTGCTCACTCTCTCTCTCTCTCTAGCTGTTCACTCGACCGACAACCATCTTCTTCACCCATCCATCCAGCTGATCCCAGAGCTGCAGCCGTCCGTCACCTTCCTCCTCGCTTCGCCTCGCCCTCGTCCTCGCCTCCTTCCCCCATTCCCTTCCGATTTTCCCACACCTCCGCAATAACTCCCCCACGCCTAACTAATCCGCCAAACACCGAGTGAGCCACGCCACCACACGCCCGCAGGCCGCAGCGAGCGAGCGAGGAAGGCAAGCGCCCAAGAAAACGCCGCAGCAGCCATCACCACCACCACCAACCCCTTCCTCCCTTTCCCTTTCCCTCTCCGTCGCCCGCCCGCCTGCCCCTCCTACAAGAACCCCCACCCCGACCGCCGATAGCTACCTAGCTCCCACCCCGCTCTCCTCGACTCTGCCTTCTCCATTCTTCCCTTCGCCGGAGATCCAAGAACCTTGGGGGAAGCCAGCCAGGGGAACGGGCGGCGATGGGAGGAAGGGGCGCGATGCTTGCCGTCTTGGCGGTGGTGGTTCTTGCGGCGGTCGGCGGCGCTGGCGCCGTGGCGGAATCGAGTGAGGCGTCGGCCAAAGGGAGGTACCACGCGCTCTTCAACTTTGGGGACTCGCTAGCCGACGCTGGCAACCTCATCCAGAACGGCACCCCGGAGATCCTGGCCACCGCGCGCCTGCCCTACGGCCAGACCTACTTCGGGAAGCCCACCGGCCGCTGCTCCGACGGACGCCTCGTCATCGACCACCTCGGTACGGCCTCTCTTCGTTGTTTGCTCCCAGATTTGGTGTGCCTGACTGACGGGTTTCCTGGGCTTCCTTGCCTTGCCTGCAGCGCAAGAGTTCGGCCTGCCGCTGCTGCCGCCGTCCAAGGCCAAGAACGCCAGCTTCGCGCACGGCGCCAACTTCGCCATAACCGGCGCCACCGCGCTCGACACGCCCTACTTCGAGGCCAAGGGGCTCGGTGCCGTCATCTGGAACTCCGGAGCGCTCATGACCCAAATCCAGTGGTTCCGTGATCTCAAGCCTTTCTTCTGCAACACCACGCAGGGTGAGATTCCCGCCTTCTCTAGCTTAATTAGCTGAACCACTAGTGCTGCATTATTATATTAGAAAATTGGGAGATTACCCGTAAAACTTATTGCAATTGACTTCTTTTCCTTCTGCAGCATGCAAGAAATTCTTTGCCAAGGCGCTGTTTGTGGTCGGTGAGTTTGGCGGCAACGACTACAATGCGCCCCTCTTTGCGGGCATGGGCATCCCAGAGGCCTACAAATTCATGCCGGATGTCATCCAGGGCATCTCTGACGGTATTGAGGTAGGGGTTTTCCACCTTCCCTTTGTTGTGTATTGTAGAAGGGTAGTCGTCATGGGATGTGTTTCCAACTGCAAATGTTTGTACATGGTGCAGGCACTGATTGCTGAGGGGGCTGTGGATATGATTGTGCCTGGTGTCATGCCCACCGGCTGCTTCCCAGTGTACTTGAACATGCTTGATGTGTCCGAAGAGGGAAAGGGCTCCCGCAGTGGGTGTGTCCGCCAGTACAACACATTCTCCTGGGTGCACAATGCACATCTCAAGGCCATGCTTGAGAAGCTCCGGGCTAAGCACCCCAATGTGAGGATCATATATGGCGATTACTACACTCCAGTTATCCAGTTCATGCTTCAGCCTGAGAAGTTTGGTGAGTTCTTACATTCTTGATCTCTTTTATGTGATAAGTTTTGCTTAGATGTTGAGTCAACCACTGCTCGGAATCAACACTGTTCTTGAAAGACACAACATATTATAATTAGATGGTTTAGATCTCGGTGGAGATGCCTTAACCTTCTCTACCAGTGCATTACAGAATATGCAAATAATGTTTTGAATGACGAGTACAAAATTTATGATTTCAATATCAGTTGGGCTAGCTTAATGGTCAGAGTATCTTCAAAGCAAAGGTGCTTACCCTTGCTTATTTGGAACCTGCTATCTAGTCTGTAAAGGGTCTTTTAGCTATCACTGCTAGTCTGCTATTAGTACAGTTCATTTGAGTGCTTCCCATTCAAAGTTTTGCTAGGCGCTAGGCGAAATCTAGGCGACGACCCTTAGCCTAGAGACTAGTCGAGACTAGTCGAGCCTAGGCGATGCTAGGCGTTTTGCTAGGCGATGGCTAATACATGTATATATACATTTTTTTGACCAGGATACATGTATATTTACTTAAAAGAAAAGAAAAAAATAGAAGAGAAGTGGTCATGGAATGGGGAGAAAGAGAAAAAAGGCCCATTAACGGCTCAACTCACCCACCACGGCCCAACTCCCCTTATCCTCTCCCCTGCTCCTCTCTCTCCCTCCCGAACGCCTCTCTGCGCCCGCTCGCCCGCGCTGCCGCTCCCCTTCGCCGCGCGCCCGCTCCTCCTCCCCCACCAGCGACCTCCGCCAGGCGGGGAGGAGGACGACCCGTGTCACTGGCGGAGAGGAGCAGGGGAGGCGTCGCCGGCGGGGAGGAGCACGAGCCGCGTCGCCGGCGGGTCTTGCCAGGCGGGCAGGAGGCTCGCCGGCGGGATCTGCTTCCAGGCGAGTCGTGAGCAGCGCAGCCGGCGGGACCTGCTTCCCGGCGGAGGTCGAGGCGAGTACCCACACGACTTTCTCTCCCCCTTATCCTTCTCCGCTCGACTTGAGGCCCGACTACCCCCTAGTCCAGGCGCCAGGCCAAAGCCTAGGGACTAGTCGCGACTAGGCGCGTCGTAATCGTCGATTTTCAAAACTTTGTTCCCATTAATAGTTGTCTACTTGAGAGGAGGCCTTTCCATTGAAAATGAGATTCCATTAGAATGGATCACTTGGAGCTAACAGTAGAATGGTTTGGTTCTCTTCACTCAATCTAATGATGTATTAGGACTTAAAACAATAATGGTTCTGTTAACAGGTTAAAATTCAAGGTCAGGGCTATAGTAATCCTTTTCCCATGATAGTTTTACCACCGATCCTTCTATGGCATTGTATTTTGAGCTGAACTAGCTACTAGAATGACCTGCATACCTAATTTAAAAATCTATGAACAGTAGACACATTATTTTTTGGGAACAATCTCCCTTTACTTAACATGTTGTTAGGATGGACATTTCATGACGTCAAAAGTATATATGCACTGTTGCAATTAAATAAAATAATCAGCGCTTTGCGGCCCAACCTTCTTACTGTTGCTACTCCACTTTCTAAGCATTGCTAAATCAAAAATTCAACAAGTCCTTGTTGCAGCAAGTACAGACATCTAGGAATCGCTCAGTTAGCTGAACCATCGTTTTGGGCGATCACTTTTGTTTCTACCTACTATTTTCTTTCCTTGCTGACCATAATATTTTTAATAGAAAAAGTAAAATAACAGGAAAAGGCGTATAACAACCATCTGCATCTAGAACGATGCCATGTCTTTGTCATCTTTAGATCAAATGTACCTGATTTCTAGAATTTACATCGCATCGTTGCCCTGTAGTAGCAAGTAATCTGTACTTTATTTGGCTTGAATTTGCTGATGGAGACAGTTTTCCTGTCTCAACTGCTAGAGAAAAAGTAGGCAGATATTGTTGTCGATTAAAACAGAAGGCACCTTTGCTTCAGTCATTAGGCCTTTGATTCTAATGCACGTCTATGCAGGGACCTAACAACTTGTGCTTTCTCATTCAGGTTTTGCTAAACAACTTCCTAGAGCATGTTGTGGGGCTCCATCGACTCCTGAGAGAGCAGCTTACAACTTCAATGTCACGGCCAAATGTGGTGAGCCTGGTGCAACTGCCTGTCCTGATCCGACAACCCATTGGAGCTGGGATGGCATTCACCTGACGGAGGCTGCTTACCGCCATATTGCCAAAGGCTGGTTATATGGGCCTTTTGCGGACCAACCAATCATCCAATCCTCATGATCACGCCACTCCTGTTGTAGAGTTTATCAAAGTAGCGCACTGAAAGAAATGGAGCGGGGAAAGTAGTTCTTCCGCACAGTTCCAATGTTTGCATACATGTACATCTCCATTTGATTGTATTCATTTGCCATTGGGGGTACAAAGGTGGGATAGGAGGCTGCACAAAGGCCTGATTTCTTGATTTGTCAGGGGGTATAAATATGAAAAATGTAACGCACAGATAATCGTGTATATTGTGTCCCGGAAATGTGATACAGACTGTCTGCTTGAGCAGCTTCTGATTCTTTGATTAAAGATGTGCCGATTTTGCGATTCATATACTACTGCGGCCTTTGTCTGAACATGGTGTGCATCGTTCTTCAGAGATGGATGGGCTGTGTGTGAAATCATATGAACACACACATGTAAGTTCGTTTGTAGCTGTAAACAATTAGAAATTTATAATACTGCCAGCAACTATCTTTGTAGTGAACATGGCTCGGCTCTGGCTAGGAGAAGAATCTGCAATATAAAACTGGTAGTGATCTGAACCGAAGGATTTGAGAACAGTGCATGCAGGTGGGAGTTGAGAGTTGAAACCAATGAACTGGAGCTGATCTGTTGTACTAGTAGTTAGAGTTGTTTATCCCACTGCCATGTGGGTTAGCAGCCCACGAGCACTATTTTCGCTTAACAAGTGATCCTAGACCCTAGCTACTCGTTTTCAAGTGAGTTGTAAAGAGATTTCTTGGGTACTTAACAACCAACAAAATCCGTTCGAACTACGGTGGCAATGCAAACAAGAGATGGAGAGCAAGTAATCTGCATTCACAAACCCTAGATGCTTGAACAATATATTTGTTCCGTTCGCAAATTTAGACAGTTAAATATAGGAGTAATATTGTACAAATATACGGAGGTAGTAGTAATTAGGAAGCAAGCAGAGTCAGTTGCCCTACATTTGATGTTAGTGTTTGTACTTCTCAATCAAAACAAGAGATTTGTTTTTAACCCATACTCTGCAATTTTTTTTGGTAGTACAACGTAGACGCCTACAACACGCAGCACACTCACCCTATGCAAATATTTTTACACACGTATGCAAAACCCTACCCCTATGAGCACCTCCGAAGAACTGAACCGGTCAATCACGAGATTCACGAGACGTCGCATACTACTAAAAGAATAGTGCTGTTAAATCCTGGAATAAAATTTAGAAAAATGCTAGCACCCGTGCCCAGCAAAGAATTTGAACCCGGGTGGACAGATTCAGATCTATGATCAGTTCGCTGTTTCACAACTTTTAGCATTGCTTTTGTAAAAAAGTTTTAATATAAAATACTGTAAATCATACTTTTAATATGGTTGGGCTCTGTTAAGTCATTCAACAGTTCTTGAGCAAAAAAAAATCGTTCAACAGTTCATCAACGATCTGTCCAAGTCCAACATGTTGTAAAAAGAATCGATCCGTCCACCAGAGCTCAACGTGCATTATTATCCAGTTGCAATTTGCAAGAGGCCCGTATCACCGGCAACAATGGTCGAGCTCTGCACGGTGGGGTTTGGACTTTGGACCGTCAAGGCGTAGAACATTGTCACATGGGAGTATGGGACCGTACGTCTTCTCTCTAAGTTCAAAATGCACGCTACGTCCTCTCAGAAAAAAACTAAAACTGATCTTATGCTCGCTAGAACGCCGACACTGTCTAGAGATGTGTGCCGGTTGCTGCAACGAGATGATCCAAAAAAAAAGTAATATTGATATAAAAGAGAAAATTCGCTGCAACCACAGGTGCAAATATTTTGACTTTGATCGAGGCACCCGCGTGCTAGGTACAGGACGTACAGCTGGTACAGACCATGAGTCAAACTACAGACTAGAGAGTCCAATTTTCTTTCGTTTCGGGATGGGGTGGGGGATAGAAGGTCAGGATCTGAGAATGGTTTGTGTATGGTACGGCATTTATTTCTGACAAACTCAGAGTTTTGATTAAGAATTAATATTGTTAATATATCTAAGGTCAATCTTAATGGAGGTTTTATAGAGTTTTATGGGCATTAAATATGCCGATATAGCACTATGTTTATAAAGTGAGAGATGATAAAAGTTTCATAGGAGTAGATAGGGCGTGTTTGGAGAGGCGGCCCAGCGGCCCCGCTGCGCCCTCGGGCTGCAACTCCCGTGTTTGGGGCTGCTGAGCCGCTCCTAAGCATGGGCGGCGGGATGCAAAAGAGGCGCCTCTGCCTGGCCGTGTGGAAACGAAGCTAGGATTCGTTTTCTGGGGGCTTGGCTACGCGCGGCGGGCGATTTCGGGGCGATTTTGCGCGGCGGCGGGTGGCTCTGGTGGGCTCGCGCGGGAAGGCGGAAAGCTCCGTGCGCCTTCCCTACCGGCGAAAACTTCCACCTTTATAAGCGGTCGTTGCCCTCCGCTGCGTCTCCTTCCTCGTCTCCGTGTCCTTCGTCTCCTTCCCTCCACCCACGTGAGAGACCGGCGGCGGTGGAGAGTGGTGTCCGTCGCGGAGGCTTCGTTCCCCGACGGCTTACTCTCTGTTCCCCCGCCGTGGATCTGCTTCGACAAGGCGCCGCTCCGTCGACCGTGGGTACTCCGTGGAGCTCGCGGTGTTCTTCCATCTTCTTCTGTTGGTGAGGTGTTGCGGTTGGTGACTTGGTGTTCCCCGGCCGGATCTGCTTCCTCTCCGTCCAGATCTGCTTCCTCTGCCTCGCCGGTTCTTCTTAAACCTGCTGCGCCGCTCCTTTGCTCCGATGACCACCCCGAGGTGAAAATCAACCCTCAAGCCCCGGTCTCTCTTCATTGCGATGATGCTAGGGTTTGTTATCCTAGTTGCAGTTCAATGTTCGTTCTTGTTTTCTCAGTAGAAGCTGCTATTTGATGATGGATTAGGGTTTCAGTTGCTATTGATTTCATGCTCGTTGTTACAGTATCTTGTTATGTCTGATTTGGCATCTATGTTTAATCTACATTTTGCACCGGCTGCGTTTCATGGTTGTGATGGTTATCTGTATTTTTTTTGCGGTCGATGATGTTGTCCCAGGCACTTGGGAGGCATGTTTTTACATGCAGCCATGCTAAATCTTCTTTAATCATTGTACAATCATGTTAAGGCCAGGCAGGGTATGAGTTCCTGTTTCATTGTTATATGCATGTAGATGGATCCCTCTGATAGCCGTAAGATGATGTCTAAACAAGCAGCAGGCATAGTTATAGTCATGGTTTCCTTTGTCACCACTAGGCTTAAAAGGAAAAAGCCTGAACTTGAAACTGAACCTAACCCTCTACTGTATGCTTTTAGAAATGAAGTTGAGCAGGACAGGCAACAGACCCTAAATGCTATCTATAACTCCACTGATGGAGAGTGCCTTTCCATGCTTAGGATGACTAGAGCTCCCTTTTTTTGCTTTATGCAATCCTTTTAGAGAGAGGAGCCTTGTATGTGAAAGGGAAGGGTGCACAACAGAGGAGCAGGTTGCAATGTTCCTTCATGTACTTCATGTTGTAGGCCACAACCAAAAGTTTAGAGTTGTCCACAAGTCATTTAGGAGGTCCATAGAGACAGTCCACAAGTACTTCCATCAAGTATTGTATGCTGTTGGTGAACTTATGAATGAAATGATCAAGCCTCATAGCAATGTCATTCACCCAAAGGTACTTGGAAGCTATAGGTGGAATCCATATATTCAAGGTAATTGTAAAGCACATGTTCCTGCATTTGGTAGATGTACATATTCACATGTACTGCCATCTCACTTGTATGCTTTCTAGGAATGCATTGGTGCCATTGATGGCACACATGTGTTGGCAAGGGTGCCTAGACACATGCAAGCTGCTTTCAAGGGTAGGAAACACAACCCTACACAGAATGTCATGGCTGCTGTGAACTTTGACCTCAAGTTCACTTATGTCCTTGTTGGCTGGGAGAGCTCTGCCCACGATGCACTAATCCTGGCTGATGCCATTGAGAGGGATGATGGGTTCACTGTCTCACCAGGTAACTACACTACCTAGTCAATGCACTATGTCCTTGCACTTAGCACATAGGCTCACAGTAGGTGTCCACCAATTGTAGGTAAATTCTACCTAGTTGATGTTGGGTATGCATGTCGCAGTGGCTTCCTACCCCCTATAGGGGGGTCAAGTATCACTTGATAGAGTATGGGAACAGGAACCACCCAACCAATGCAAAAGAGCTTTTCAACCTATGGCACTCTTCACTAAGGGTCTGTAACACCTCGGGTGTTAAGCATGCATTAAGCATTTTAAATAATGAGCATGAGAATCATCTTGCACTCATCTTCACATGAAATATACGTGAAACATGAAATTGAAACATGCGAAACATGGCTTTGAAGCATAGATGTTGCATGTGCTTGTTTAAATAAAATTTTGCCATGATTATGCTTGTTAGGCCATTTAAACATGTTTGTTGGTAGTGCAAATAATGTAGAAATTTTTAGCATAAAATTTGGAGTAAGTTTGGTATTCAAAATTTCCTCAAATTTTGCTTTTAAAAATAACATAGAAAAATAGGATTTTGATTTAAATGAACTTTGAATCTCTAATTCAAAATCTATTTGGAATTTCAAATTGTGCCCTAAAGCAATGTTGTAGAGAATTAAATTCTAAACAACTTTTATTTTTGGGTCACCTTTTGAAAATGAATTTTTGTTGCTCAAAAATATAGATTTAGGTGCTGTGCTTTGAAAAAGAAAAAGAAAGGATTTTATTTTTCAAAACGGGCCGCTGTCCTACTTTCGGCCCACCAGAGCAAGTCGGCCCGCTCCAACCGCCAGCTCGCGCCCGCGCGTCCCGTGCCCACGGCCGCCGCGTGGCGGCCGTCCGCCGTCGAGGCCGGCCGGGTGGCGTTCGGTGGCCCCCGTGGCCCGCACTCGCCTTCACCCACTGAAAGTCCTATGTTTGGTGTTGGTAATTAGTGATAATGCCTAAGTACTAATCCTATGCCTAAGTTGTATGTAGCATATGAGGATTAGTACATTCTAAGGTTGGTGGCAAGATGGACATGGTGATCATGATGGCCACACTTGGATTTGGACGCAACCCTACGTGATCAAGGCAAAGGTATATGCTTAAGGGTTGTGTTTTAGTAACCAAGACACCTAGTGGGTGTGGTTACATTATAGGATAGATAGTCGTACTATAAAGAGGGGAATGACGCGGCTATTGAACTCCTAAGTGCCTCTAGGTGTGCATTTCATAATCATATGCATTTGGATAGAACTAATATCGCCTCAAAATATAATTATGAAAATGCTAACACACTCACACATGACGAGATCACTTGGTGGTGTTAGCATGTTTACGAAGGCGGTGGAGTTTGAGCAGTAGAGAGGGTTTGGGTTCCTCTCTCCCTCTCGCTGAGCTTGCGAGGCGGGATTCAGGCGTTTTTGAGGAGTTGAAACGACTATTTTCCACTACGCCGGAAGTTGGAAAAGAAACAGAGGCGAACGGAGGTCACAGAGGTGACCGGACGCTGAACCAGACGTGGTCTCTAGATGACCGGACGCGTCCGGTCAGCGTTCAGCGTCTGCGCGCTTTTCAGTTTGATGATCGAACGCGCAGCGCGTCCAGTCACTGACGATTGGACGCGTCTGGTCGTTCAGGGAGCTTACTGGACTCTAACCGGACACGAGCACTGTGGCGTCCGGTCATTTTCTTCAGCGCGTCCGGTCGTTGTTCCGTTGAGCGCTGCTCAGGTGACCAGCGCGTCCGGTCACTCACGAGACCAGCGCGTCCGGTCGTTTCTAGCGCGTCCAGTCTGCGCGACTAGCACGTCCGGTCGTTGCTTCGCAGTTAGCCGTTGGGCGACCAGCGCGTCCGGTCATTTGGACCAGCGCGTCCGGTCAGTGCTTCGTGACTTAGCCGTTGTGCGACCGGCGCGTCTGGTCAGTTGGACCAGCGCGTTCGGTCAGCACGATTTCAGTTGTTTAAGTTTCTAACGGCTATATTCGAAGGGGTACGTCTATAAATACTCGTTGGCCGGCTCAAGGCTCTCTCTCTCGAACATTTGACATACTTGTGAGCACTTTGAGCTAAGCAACTCCCCTCCCACTCATCTCTCTTGCTTCCTTGCATATTCGAAGTGAGATTGAGTGATCCAAGTGCATTTGCATTGTGATATTGCATCTAGTTGGCACTTGGTGGTTGATTTGCTACGGGATTCTTATTTCTCTTGGTGGTTGCCGCCACCTAGATGGCTTGTAGCAGCTTGGAGGCGTTGGCAAGAGTTGGTGATTGTTCTTGGCCACCTCCGGTGATTGTGAGGGGTTTGTGCCTACCTCGGCGAAGCGCCAAAGGCAACATTAGTGAATTGCTCATGTCAATTGCAACCTTTTGCCATTTGGTAGGTTCTTGTGGCGCCTTTTGAGAGGCTCGGTGTGTGACCGATTAGCCACCGAACCACGTGGTGAAGAGGGACACAACGGGGACTAGCGTGCCGGCAAACACGTGAACCTCGGGATAAATCTTCATGTCATCACTTTCATATTGTGATTGATTGATCCCAATGTTCAGTTATCTTGGTATTCATTGTTGATCATATCGTTTGGCTCAATACTTCGTCCCACGGTGAAACTCTCCTAACTCAACTCCGCATTACCTTCTTAGTTACATTTTCTAGCTAGTTAGCTTTGCTAGAGTAACTCCTTATGTAGCTTGCTAGTTGTAGTTGTAGTTTCCTTGTCGGTTTGACTTGTGCGGTTGAGTGCAATTATACTAGAATTGTGAATTGGTTATGTGGCTTGCAAACACCCCGTAGGCTAAGCAAAACTCGCATCTCGCTATTTGTTATATTGATAAACTTGTTTAGCTTGTCTTTGTAGAAATTTTTAAAAAGGCTATTCACCCCCCTCTCGCCATCAAGACCTTTCAAGTGGTATTAGAGCCGTGGTCACCGTTTGTAAGGCTTAACAACCTCGGTGTAAGATGGCTCAAGTTGTGTTCAACCATGTCGGGGGCAAGCCTCCATTCTTTGATGGTGTCACATCTTTTGATCATTGGAAAAGAAAGATGAAGCAATATCTTGGCTCTATTCATAAGAATGTTTGGAAGGTGGCACACCATGATTATGCTATCATTGATCCCGACAACCTCACCAATAATGACCGCATCAACAACCAATGCAATACTATGGCTCTCAATACTCTCTACAATGGGATTGATGCAAAGGTCTTTGAGGAAATCAAGGATCTTGAGATGACAAGTGAAGTGTGGACAAGATTAGAGGAAACATATAAGGGCACTTCAATGGTAAAGAGTACCAAGCTCTATATGCTCAAGGATAAGTTTGCAAGCTTCAAGACGAAGGATGATGAGTCCATACCGGAGATGTTCTATAGGCTACAAGTCATTGTCAATGATCTCAAGAGCCTAGGAGAAGATGTCAAGGACAAGGACTTCTCACATAAGTTCTTGATGAACTTACCTAAGAAGTTTGCTATCTTGAGAAAGATGATCCAAAGAGAGGGTTTGGACAAGGTGACTCCAAACTAAGTGCTTGGAGATGTCATGACCGATGCTCAATATGATGATGATGAAGATGAAGTTGAGAAGAAGGAGATCAAGGTCAAGCAAGAGAAGACCACTGCATTCAAGGCTTCTTCTTCCAAGGTCAAGAGCAAGGTTGTTGATGATGATGATCCATTTGATGATGAGACCATGGCCCTTCTAGTGCAAAAGATGGGTCGGTTCATGAAGAAGAGAGGCTATGGTGCAAGAAAGAGAAGGGACTTCATGAAGGCAAAGGAGATGCTTTGCTACAATTGAAATAGCCCCGATCATGTAGTGATGAAGTGCCCCTATGAAGACAAAAGATATCATGATGGGGAGTTGAAGTTGAAGAAGAATAAGAAAGAGAAGGAGAAGAAAGCAAAAAAGAGCTTCACATTCAACAAGAAGAAGAAGGGTGGTGGTTATGTAGTCACTTGGGATAGTGACAACTCCGATAGTGATGATGATGAAAGCTCTAGTGATGATGAGAGGACCACTCGACGAGCCATTGCAAGCATCGCCCTCTCCAACAAGTCATCCATCTTCGACACTACATCAACATGCCTTATGGCCAAGCCTACCAAGGTAAAATGTGATGATAGTAATGATGATTCTTGTGCTAGTGATGATTGTAGGAGTGATGATGAGAAGGATGAGGACTACTCCAAAGATGATCTATTGAGCATAGTAGATCAAATGAGCAAGGGCTATAAGAGGACAACCAAGAAATACAAAATCTTGGAACAAGAGCTCATTGCCAAGAGCAATGAAAATGATGCCTTGATGGAAGAGCTTGTTGCTCTCAAAAAGAGTAAGGAGTGCAAAGAAATTGAACAAGAGCTCAAAGCTCTTAGGAAATTCTTTGATGAGCTAGAGGCCTCTCGTGAGTGTCTAAAGGAAGACCACGAGGACCTTGAAGTTGCTCACACTAGGCTTAAGGAAGCCCACTCCACTCTACTTGAACTCATCAAGGAAAAGGACCTCAAGTTGGAGAAGCTCATGAAGGAAGCTAAGGAGGAGCAAGTGATTGTCACTTGTGACATTGGACTAACATGTGATATTATTGATGATTCTTTATTTGTTGGTCCTACTAATGCTTCATGTAGCTCATCATCATCCACCACAACCAACTCTATCTCTACTACTAGTGATTCATCACTTGTGGTTGAGAATGAGACTCTCAAGAGAGAGGTGGATGATCTCACCCACGTATTAGGCAATGCCTATGGGGGGGATGCCCGCTTGCTAAAATGCTTGGGTAGCCAAAGGTTCTATCTTAACAAAGAGGGATTGGGCTATACTCCCAAGAAGAGCAAGGCAGCCTTTGCAACTCACAAGCCTAGCTTTGTGAAGAGCAATGGTCGGTTTTGCAATAGATGCAAACAAGTTGGGCATCTAGAAATTAATTGTAATAAAATTAACAAGAACAACAACAAGTTTCATGCTAAAATGGATTGTATTCCTTTTGATTCTTGTTATGTTCTTACCAAGGGTGAGAAGGGTGTGTGCGTTAAGTTTGTTGGTATACCAATTGTGGGTCCAAAGAAGAAGGCCATTTGGGTACCAAAAAGCTTAGTTACTAACCTCCAAGGACCCAAATAAGTATGGGTACCTAAAAGACATTAATTTGTTTTATAGGTAAATTACAAGGCCAGATGAAGGCATTGAGTGCTTGATAGTGGGTGCTCTCAACATATGACCGGTGATTCAAGAATGTTCAACTCTCTCAAATCAAATGATAGTGGCATTGATAGTATCACATTTGGTGACAATAGCAAGGGTGATGTGAAGGCTCTTGGAAGGATTGCAATCTCAAATGATCATAGCATTTCCAATGTGCTTCTAGTTGAAAAGTTGAACTTCAATCTTCTCTCGGTTGCTCAATTATGTGATCTCGGTTTCAAGTGCATATTTGGTGTTGATGATGTGGAGATAGTTAGTGTTGATGGCTCTAACTTGATCTTTAAAGGCTTTAGATATGAGAATCTATACTTGGTTTATTTCAATGCTAGTGACACTCAACTTTCAACATGCTTGCTCACCAAATCAAGTATGAGTTGGTTATGGCATAGAAGACTTGGTCATATTGGCATGAAGCAATTGAACAAGTTAGTGAAGCATGACTTAGAGGCTTGAAGGATGTCACATTTGAGAAGGATAAGCTATGTAGTGCATGTCAAGCCAGAAAGCAAGTGGGCAACACTCATCCATTAAAGAGCATTATGAGTACTTCCAAGGCATTTGAGTTGTTGCACATGGATCTATTTGGGCCAACTACATACACAAGCATTGGTGGCAACAAGTATGGCTTTGTGATTGTGGATGATCTCACTAGATACACATGGGTATTCTTTCTTGTGGACAAGAGTGATGTATTTAACATATTCAAGAAGTTCATCAAGAGAGTACAAAATGAGTTTGTGACCACAATCAAGAAAGTAAGAAGTGATAATGGAAGTGAGTTTAGAAACACAAGAGTTGATGAGCTATGTGATGAGCTTGGAATCAAACACCAATTCTTGGCCAAGTATACACCTCAATCTAATGGCTTAGTTGAGAGGAAGAATAGAACTTTGATTGATATGGCAAGATCAATGTTGAATGAGTATAATGTGAGTCATTCATTTTGGGCCGAAGCAATCAACACGGCTTGCTTCTATAGCAACCGCCTCTATTGCCACAAGTTCCTAGAGAAGACACCATATGAGATATTGAATGGAAGAAAGCCCAACATTGCATACTTTCGGGTATTTGGTTGCAAATGCTATATCTTGAAGAAAGGCACTAGATTGAGCAAGTTTGAAAAGAAATGTGATGAAGGCTTCCTACTTGGTTACTCAACTACTAGCAAAGCTTATAGAGTATGGAACCTATCTAGTGGACAACTTGAAGAAGTACATGATGTTGAGTTTGATGAAACAAATGGTTCTCAAGATGAGAAAGATAACTTGGATGATGTGAGAGGAACTCAATTGACTAATGCTATGAAAGAAATGGATATTGGTGATATTAGGCCAAAGCAAGTGATTGATGTGGATGACAACAAAGATCAAGTGCTCCAAAGTCTAATTACACAAGCTAGTGGTTCTCAAATGCAAAATCAAGCTAGTACATCATCTTAAGTGCAACAAGATCAACAAGTGGCTAGTTCATCATCTTCAACTCATGATCAACATCAACATCCAAGCAATCAAGTCCAAGTGCTTCAACCAACTAACATTGCAAGAGACCATCCATTGGATTCCATCATTGGTGACATACAAAGAGGAGTTCAAACTAGATCAAGATTGGTATCTTTTTGTGCTCACTCTTCTTTTGTGTTAATGGAAGAACCCAAGGACATTGATAAAGCATTGAGAGATCCGGATTGGGTAAATGCAATGCATGAAGAGCTCAACAACTTCAAGAGAAATGAAGTATGGGAACTAGTTGAGAGACCTGAGAATCACAATGTCATTGGAACAAGATGGGTCTTTCACAACAAGCAAGATCAAGATGGGATAGTAGTAAGGAACAAAGCAAGACTAGTGGCTCAAGGTTACACACAAATAGAGGGTCTTGACTTTGGTGAAACATATGCCCCGGTTGCAATATTGGAAGCAATTAGGATCTTACTTGCCTATGCTTGTGCTCACAATATCAAGCTATATCAAATGGATGTGAAGAGTGCATTTCTCAATGGGTGCATCCAAGAGGAGGTGTATGTGGAGCAACCTCCCGGTTTTGAAGATGACAAGAAACCCAATCATGTATACAAATTGAGAAAAGCTTTGTATGGATTGAAGCAAGCACCTAGAGCATGGTATGAAAGATTAAGGGACTTCTTGCTATCCAAAGGATTTGTCATGGGCAAAGTTGATACAACACTATTCACCAAAAAGATTAGAAAAGACTTGTTTGTGTTGCAAATATATGTTGATGATATCATTTTCGGTTCAACCAATCAAGATTATTGTGATGAGTTTGGGAAAATGATGGCAAAGGAATTTGAAATGTCAATGATTGGTGAACTTAGTTTCTTTCTTGGACTTCAAATCAAACAAATGAAAGAAGGTACATTTGTGAGCCAAACTAAGTACATCAAAGATATGCTCAAGAAGTTTGGCATGGAAGATGCAAAGAGTATTACAATCCCAATGGGCACTAGTGGAAGTTTGGATAGTGACAAGAGTGGCAACATGGTGGATCAAAAGCTATATAGATCAATAATTGATAGCCTACTCTATGTGACGGCATCAAGGCCCGATGTGATGTTTAGTGTATGCATGTGTGCAAGATTTCAAGCCTCACCAAGAGAAAGTCATTTGAAGGAAATAAAAAGAATATTGAGATACTTAAAGCATACACAAGATGTGGGATTGTGGTATCCCAAGGGTGCAAGCTTTGAGCTAGTTGGATATTCGGATTCCGACTATGCCGGTGACAAAGTGGAGAGAAAGAGCACTTCCGGGACTTGTCAATTGTTAGGAAGATCACTTGTCTCATGGTCATCCAAGAAGCAAAATAGTATTGCACTATCTACCGCCAAAGCCGAATACATCGCCGCGGGTAGTTGTTGTGCACAAATCTTGTGGATGAAGGCAACATTGAAGGATTTTGGAATCAATTTCAAGAATGTGCCATTGCTATATGACAATGAAAGTGCCGTGAAGCTAACCAACAATCCGATTCAACATCAAAGAACAAAGCATATTGATGTTCGTCATCACTTTATTAGAGATCATCAACAAAAGGGTGACATTGCTATTGAGAGTGTGGGCACCGAAGATCAATTAGCCGATCTATTCACCAAGCCACTTGATGAGAAAAGATTTCACAAGCTAAAGAATGAGTTGAACATACTTGACTTCTCCAACATGAGTTGATGCACCTCCATGATATGACATGCCTCTCCTTCGAGCCCCAAGGTACAATTGGTTGACATATCATACATTCTATGCTAAGGACTTGTTTAGTGCATCTAGTCATAATTTATATGTTCTAGGCTCATTCATGAAAATCAAATGAATTTGAAGTTTATATGGTGCCACTATTGTTCCCATGACTTGTATGATCTAGTGGTAGCATATAAGTTGTTTAAGTAGCTTGTGATCCTAAGTGTTTAATCTAGATCACTTGTCTAAATATTTGCTTCAACATGGTGCATGATAACCCTTCTAGTGAGGTGTGAAGAAGCTTGCCCTTGGATCAAACCGAAGCATTTTATTTATGCAAGCAATCTAGGTTGAATCACAAACTTGATCCTCACCCCATAATTTAACATGATAATCTATCTAAAATTGGTCCCTTGTGGTCATTGGTGCCAAAGGGGGAGAAAATGTTGTTCACAAAGATAGAACTCAAAGGAGGAGAATCACAAAAGGGGAGAAAATCGAGAAAAACCTAAAGGGGAGAATTGATAAGAGAAGGGGATCAACTAAAATTTTGAGCACACAAGTAGGGGGAGCAAGCTCTTAAACATGAATGTTGCATTTCCATGTGCACTTCATTTGTATGATGCATAGTTATGCATTTCTTTTTCTCCGATACTTTGCTTGTGTGGTGACTTGCTAGTATAATTTGAATGGTGTATTGAGGTACTAGCATGAATAGGAAGTAGCTAGATTTTTCTTGCTTCATGTTTTTCTAAGTGGTACTAGAGCTGTAACACTTCAAGTGTTTAGCTCCTTAATTGCATTGCATTTGCATGGCATAAACATAAGCATGCATCATTCATGTTTGTTATTTTATGTGATGCAACACATGTAACTATTCTAGGGTTAGTTTGATTTATTTCATGAAGTGCTTGACAGTTGGTGTAACAAAAAGGTAAGGTAGCCAATCATGACCTACCACACCTTAGCTATACTTAGGGTAACAATTGGATCAAGGTTCAGGTTGACCAAAATTACAAAATTACCCTCCAAGACAAGTTTGACCCCCAATTGACCATAGAAGGCTCTAGTTTGACCAATTAGAAAGTCTAATTTAGAGACTTTGCATGGAAGAGCACCCTTAAGCAAAGTTATAAAGAAATTCATGGGGAACAAAAGTCTCAATATGACCATCTCATGAAAATGACCACAACATGCTCAAAAGTGGCCCACAAGTCAGCTAGTGGTGTAATCCCAGGACTTAGAATTTTTCTAAGTCTGGAATTGGACCTTACAGTTTCACTGATGTCTACTTTAGAAGCTTGTAGTTTGCAAACCAAGCCAAACCAGCCTTCACTCATATTGACAAACTTGTAGATCACATGTAGCCCTACAACTTTGTCAATATTACCCAAGCCTGGTTCTCAATGGTTCAAGAGATATCGTGCCATGAACATGAGCTGTCAGTCGGCATCGTTAACTGAAACCCGGTTTCAGTTTCACCGAGCACTACTTTGAGGCCATGTAGTTTCAAATATAAGCCGAACCAGCCCAAACACCAATTGACAAAGTTGTTGACCTCACAAAGCCCTACAAATTTGATGTTATCATCTGCTCCTAACTCGAACCGGTTTAGGAGATATTCGGTGGAAAAATTGCTCTGTCAGTCGACCATCGCGGACCTGCAATCGGGTTCAGTCAAATGACACGGCGTGTCGTGGCGCCCGGGCAGGTGAACGCCGCCGCGTGTCCTCCACGCGCCGCGCGCGACCTGGCGCCTTGGCCAGCTGCCGAGCGCATGAAGGGCACCTCTGCGGTCGCCCCGACATCAACCATCCATTCCCTCCTCCTCCTTCCCTCTCGTTTGCAAAAGGGAAAGAACCGAGCCGCCATTCCCCTTTCTTCTCCGACGAGCTCGACCGTGAGCCACGCCACACCACCGGCCGCCTGAGCTCGCCAGTTCCTCCGCCTCGACACCCTCCACCCCCTGGACCTACCGAAACCCACGATTGGACCCTAGGTGAGCTGCATTATCTTCTTCTCCGCCTCCGAGGGGTCGCCGGAGCCCGCCATGGGACCTCACCGTGGTCGGGGTGCTTCGGGCCCGTCTCCATCTCCCCTTACTCGCAAAACGGAACCACCTTGCCCCGGTGAAGCTCGTACCGAGCCCAAACCGCACTATGCTTCTTCACCGGCGACGGTGCGCCGCCACCGGAGGTCACCGGCCGCCGCGCACGGTGGCAGGCCCTCTCCACCCCATTCCCATTCATCCTACGGGTACTAATCAGTGCGCCAGGTGACGGAGAGCACGATGCCGTGTTCGGTGAGCCGCGCGAGCCCTTCTCCGGCGAGCTCGAGCTCACCGGAGCTCGCGGGGTGTCGGCTCCCCTGTTTCGGTCACTGACCGCGGGGGCCCACCGTCAGCGTCGCGCGCGCAGGCAGGGGCACTGAGCGGGCCGAGCGCGCGAGTCGTGGGCCGAGTTTTCCGGGCCGGCCCAGTTCGTCTGAAACGAAATTCATTTTTATTATTTTGTCACTGATTTTTGTACAAGTTGGAAAAATATAGATCTAGGGTTTTAATGATCCAAAAAATCATGAGATAAATTTTATTAGGGTCCACAGGATGTGTAGTATTTTAGAAAAATATGAGTTTGCTATGTGATGTGTAGTTTCTGGGATATTTAAATAGGTCTTTGAAATGTGTTTTAAATCACATGCAAACTTGTTTAAATTATATCTTGAGTTTCAGTGTTCCAAAAATTATGAGATTTGGTGGGTAGACTAATTTATACTTACTCTAACTCTGGTAAAACTTTGGACAGTAGTGCTTAAGTACTTTTTAAGTTATAAGGCTATCTTATTATTCTAGGAAATACTTAAATGAATTTTTGTAATTTTTCTACATGTGCAATGTTCATATAACTTTTTGGAGAATGTCTTGGTATCTTAAAGTGTCTAAGAAAAATATGAAATCTGTTGTTTGACACTTTTCAATAGGGTTTCCTAATTATGCAAAAATCAGCCTTATTAGCTTGTGAATTTTGTGTAGGGAGTTTCTGTGAATAAAACTTGTTCAAATTTTTACTGTGGTCTCTTTTTGGGTCAAAGAGTCCTCTGTAATTTTTGTAGAATTTTGGGAGCAGTTTACATATATGTTTAAAATTCTACTTAATTACTTAAGTAAATTGAGAAATGGGTTTATATAAATGTTCTAGGTGGGCACACCTTACTTTCTGGTGTCTTTGTGATATTTGTGAACTTATAGTAGCATTAGTTTGGTTTGAGAGAATGTTTGCTACATCAATAAATATTTAACCTTTGTAATTTTAGGTTTTCTGGACAGTTAAGTAGTAATTCTAAATTTGGCTTTGATAAAATTGGTTGCTGGACAACTTGTAAATACCAAAGTTGGAGTAAACTTGGTGAACTAGCTTGTGTTGAAATTTAGAAGCATTTGGCTTAGTAGTTTGAGAGTTACTGTTGTTTAAAGTGGCAGTTAAAAATCTGCTACTCTCTGTTTTGGAGAGGACAGATTCTGGAACTTGTGAAGTTTGACATGGAAAACTTAGGAGTTTGGAGTTGAGGTCTGAAAATGAATTGTAGTACATTTCTTAGGCTTTCCAGATTGTCTTAGATCATATCTTTTGGAATTATAAATCTCCAGTTGTGATAAAAACAAGTAGCTGCTGTCCAGAATGCTTACTGTGGTGTTTTGCTGATTGTTATGGTGAGATATCTTTATCCTAAGACATGCTACTTTTGTAATTGTTAGGTGTTAGGGCCTTAACTGAGGATGAGCAGCTTTATCTTAGGTTAAGTAGATTAGGTGAGTACTTCTCTACTAGAGAAGAGATTTGCACGTACTAGTAAAATAACTTAAATAGAGTATTTTATTCTGAAATGCATTTCATTCCGAGCATGTTGCACCCATTTATGCATCCATTATATTTATTGTGCATTCATGCAATAGGTGCACCGGAGGGGGTGACACTCCTCGAATTCGAGCCAGTAATTCCGGAGGAGAGCCCGGAGCAGCAGGAGCCCGAGGAACCAGCCGGCGACGAAGCTCTGTCAGAAGGTCTACCCGAGTGCCCTGACCACAGGCCTGCAACTTTTCTGAAAGGCAAGCCCCGGTGCATGCTGAACCCATCGTTTTATAAATATATCTTGAGTACGTTTAATTGTTTACTGCATTAAGTTGTAGGAGTTATATGAAAACACTTGTTGCATTACACCTGTCCTTGTCCAGATATCGTACTTAATCCTATTTTAGGTTTAGGCACGTGTCAATGCTTAGCCCTGCTTAGTACGGTAGAAGTCGGGTGATTTCCGGTCATCCGCGAGATGTAGGAAGGAGTCACGAATGGCTTTATGGCTATCGTGGATGGAACCATGCTTAAAAATGAAATTGAGACCGGGCGGGAGTTCGATAGTACAGCCGCAAGACACTTCACGTCTTGGGTGTGGAGCTATGCCCGTCTGAGTCGTTTAAGGACCGATTCGCTGTACGTCCTTGAGTCATGTTGAACGCAGTCTAACACTTAGTTGGCCGGATAAGTCGTTCCGACCGCGAAGCCGAGTAATGTGGTTCAGGCCGGGAATCGAATGGTAGGTTGCTTCTTGGAGGAGAGAAAGGATGTGCTTGGGGACATTGGCGTGAGACCAAGGGGGGGTTAGAGTCCCTATCACCTGGCAGAGTGTTGCCCTTGGGGTCGCGACATTATTCGGACCCGCGATTCCTGAATCATATGACAAGGTGGCCTGTGCGACCCTGGCAGGGGTCTGCACGGTGAGTGTTAGAAATACCCCTCCAGCTGGATAGGAATTCGATTCGAATCGCCGTCGCTCCCGGTTAGTGAGCACTTGACTTGAGCAGCGGCAACGTAGAACTCATTAAATGAACTGGTGGTTAAGGGAATGATACAATGTTGCCATAATGATATACCTGCTATGGATATAATAATAATGTTGTTTGATTATAATCAAGTGCATGTTTAGTACAGGTGCTAAGATAGATGACAGGTAAATGCTAAAAATAACTGCTAGTACAGGCTACAAGAGTTTAAATTACTTATGCCTTTATGCAAAATGTTATGTCAGCTAGCCTCTTGTGTAAGCCTTGCATAATCCTTGGTGTCACTTTATTTCTGGTTTTCGACGGGTAAGTCTAGCTGAGTACATTCCAGTACTCAGGGTTTATTCCCTCCTGTTGCAGATGACATGCTTTATCAGGGATTCTGCAAGACGTGTCTCCACCCTGCGGGTGACGATGACTAGATCACAAGGGCGTGATCGTCTTTATGTACTTCCCTCATGCTTTTGCGAGATGTCGATCATCCAGACTGGCAGTATTTATTTAACTAGTGTGTGTGTTATGCTTCCGCTACTTTCAAACTTGGTTTGTAATATTTGCTACTCCGTGGTGTAAACTTATTTCTGGACTACTTGCGAAATGTATCGTATGATGTTGTATGTTGAATGATGCGATCCTGGTTGTAAGCAGTTTGGTTTGAAATCCTTCGTGATTTCGATTGACTACCGGGATTATATGGGCTCAAGTTTGAAAATTTGAGCGCTTCGGTGCTTGTTTTCGTACTTGTGCTCTTATAATTTGGTCGGTTCTGTTACAGCTGGTATCGGAGCATAATTCAACATTAAACACATCTTACGGGTAATTAAAAACAAAAGTATTTGTTTGCGAAAAGGGTTAAACTCTAAAAATTATTTTATAGGTATGCCAGTGATCACATCCCTTAGCCCAAATAAGGACTCTTAGGTGGCTTATTATAAAGACTAACTTGGGGGCCTTGTTTGTTTTTGTTTCGTCGTCCATACGGCGTGAAATTGTATGGATGCCATCCACTTGGGTGGTAATGTATGGATCAATTGCCTCGACGCTCTGGTAAGTGTGAGTTGTGAGAGCATGATCGTCCAACCGGCGGTCTAGGGGAGAGTAGTTGTGGTGACTTACATCTTTACATGTTTAAACCATGTAACTATGTAAAGGCACTTAATTGTGGGAACCTTTATATCGGGTAGCTTGATACTGAAGTATATACATTTGGGGATGTATATATGGAAAGTATTTAAATTACTGCTTTCTTGTGTGCTTATATTGAGAATTGTTGGGCTGCAATGAAGTTTTCTGCAGGTACACTAACAGCGTAACGAGTAGACCGATAGTTTCGCTTATATGAGAGAACGTATGTATGCCACCGCCTAGCGTTAGAACTCTAGGTTTCTACTAAGGTGAGAGGACGTACGAAACGTGCATGCATCATGTTTAATTATATCATACATATCATTTACTCCCTCCTTAAAAATTTCTGTACTCCCGACTAAAGTAAATTTCGTATCCCCTAAATGATCCTCACTTTAAGGCGTGTCTTATCTTGTTGCTACAGATGGCACGTACCAAGAGGACCGCTCGTAAGTCCACTGGGGGCAGGGCACCGCGTCACCAGCTCGCTCCACGTGAGCCCCGCCCTGAGCCTACTGAGGTGGAAAGGCTTAGGGCAGAGCTGGCAGAGGTGACTGCTGCTAGGGATGCAGCACGGCAACAACTGGAACAAGTGATTCATGATCGTGATCAAGAAACGCTTGCAGTCCAGAGGTTGACAGTGGCAAACCGCAACTGTCAACGCATGTTGGTCCGTGTGATGGAACAGAGGGATGAAGCCTGGCACGAGGAGAACGTTCTAAGAGCTCGCCAGTTTGAGCTCGAGCAACAGTTAGAAAATGCTGAAGAATACAATGATAATCTTCATGAAGAAGTGCATCGCCTGAATAACGAGCTTAATCCCCTGCTACCTAGAAACAACAATGTAGATGAAGATATGGGATCAGGCATCTTCATGGCTGAGGATGATGATGAAGTAGACGTTGATGGACCACAGGGTGTCCCACCTGCAGAAGCACCAGAGGAAGAGCCAGAAGAAGAAGACGAGGAGTTAGAGCCTGTCAGTGATGAGGACGGCGGGGAGATCCATGACACCGACTCGGAGGATGATGCTTAGAGTAGTCATCACGTGCCTTTAATGTTAGGATCGTCTTTTGTGCCCTCCCTGTGAAGGAGTGAGGCCTTGTAATAACTTGACTTGGGATGTAAGGTTGAACCGTATGTTTCCTAATGTAGTTTGAACCTGTTAATTTCGATCACAACTTGATGTCTTATTATGTTGCGTTCGATGATGGGTCCCGGTTAGCACCCTTCGGTGCCGCGACGAAACCGAGAGCCTCCTATGGCGCGCGACATAAGGCTGTGCTGCTTGGCACGCGCAGGTATCGAGGTGGCTAGTCATGATCCACCATGGAACTCTTCATTGAGAAGTCTCTTTGTGTTCAGTTTGAAGTAGCCTTTCACAGTCAACTAAAAATCTTGAGATCGAATCCAAGTACCGTGCAAAAGGGTCAAAAATCACGTAGATAGCAACGTAAACGGTCCGGTAACCGTGTGCTCCCTGTGAGTAAGCCTTCATCAAAGAGCATCTTGTTGGATTACCAAGTATGATCTCGTCAAATGACGCGCTTGAATGGATTGTGCGGTTGTGGTGAATTATTGTGCCTTAATTATTATGAGAAGTCTATTTCATGAAGTCAGTTTGACATATTTACAATAATTCATCTACAAGTTTCCCACATCGTCAGTGCTCATTGGCTATGCCTTTTGCAGATGTCGTACAATCTTCGTCGAGGTCGTGGCAATGAGGATGAGGAACAGCCACCCCCTCCGCCACCACCTACTCCGGCCGAATTGATGCAGACAGTGGTCGAAGGGCAGCGCATGTTGGCAGATGCTATGCGCCAGCTGGCTAACCGGGAGGCTCGTCCTGGCCGCCAGGGCCCAGAACCCAATCAATATAGTGATTTCAAGGACTTTCTGGATACTAAGCCCCCGCTCTTCAAGGAAGCGGAAGAACCACTGCAAGCTGATGAGTGGTTAAATACTATTGAGCAAAAGTTTCGTCTGCTACGCCTAACTGATGAGCTGAAGAGTGAATATGCGTCTCACTAGTTGCATGGTCCTGCGGGTATTTGGTGGAGCCACTATCGCTCCACGCTACCTGCCAATGTCCCGATTGCTTGGGACCAGTTTAAGGCTGCATTCCGTGGGAATTATATTCCTCCAGGTCTTATGGCAATCAAGCACACAGAGTTTATGAGGCTGTCGCAAGGAAACAAAAGCCTGACTGAATACTTGCAGTCCTTCAACAATCTGGCAAGGTATGCCACTGAGTTTGTGGATACCGATGCCAAAAAGATTGCTAGCTTCAAAAGGGGCCTCGGCCCAAAACTGATGAAAACAATGGGCACTAGCAAATGTACTACTTTCAATGATTTCATCAGCGATGCTCTAACTCAAGAGAACAACAATGCTATCTATTCTGCTTCTAAGAGCCGCAAGAGGGCCATTGAGGCGAGTGCTTCACAGTCTCGAGCTCCAGCTGCCCCGAGAGCTCCTCCTCGCCCTCCTGCTCAGAATACAAAGTTCCGTCCGCCGCAGAAAAAGCCTGCCGCAAAGACTGGGTTTCGTAAGGCATATACAGTGGCTCTGCCAAAGAGTAATGCGGGCCAAGGCAGCTCCAGTGTTCCTCCCAGCAATATGCCTTGCTGGAACTGTAACAAGCCAGGCCATTGGTCCAGGAACTGTCCGTACCCTAAGAAAAATGTCAACCAAGGTAGTCGTCAGGGACACGCCCATTATAACAGCATTGAGGAAATTCCATCTGGTGAGGTGGTCACCGCTGGTAAGTTTCTAGTTGACCAACACCCCGCAGTGGTACTTTTTGATTCAGGTGCTTCGCATTCCTTTATCAGTCCTAAGTTTGCATCTAAATTTGCACACAAGTTGCATACTGTTGAAGGTGTGGGTTATTGTATTAGCGCTGCAAGTGGGAATATTTCCACAAACAAAATAGTGGGGAACCTTAAGTTTGAGATAGAAGGGCGAAGTTATTCGCTTGCCCTATTGGTTTTACCTGGTTTAGACATAGATGTTATCTTGGGCATGAATTGGATGAGTCAGAATGGGGTACTCATTGACACATCCGCTCGGGTAGTTATGCTCAGAGATCCTACAGATCAAAAGGGTTTTCTAGTACAACTTCCCAGAAAGGTTGAATTGTCGGGGGAAATTCATGCTGTGCAAGCAAAGGCGTTGGCCGAAATTCCAGTAGTAAATGAGTTTCCGGACGTTTTTCCCGATGATTTGCCGGGACTCCCTCCGGATCGGGATGTGGAGTTTAAAATTGAGTTGTTGCCTGGCACGGCTCCCATCTCTAGGAGACCCTATAGGATGCCTCCAAATGAACTCGCTGAACTTAAGGTGCAATTGAATGAACTTTTGAAGAAGGGGTTGATTCGTCCTAGTTCATCGCCGTGGGGATGTCCTGCTATCTTTGTAAAGAAGAAGGATCAGTCGTTGCGGATGTGCGTAGATTATAGACCTCTCAATGCAGTCACTGTCAAAAATAAGTACCCTCTACCACGTATCGATATCTTGTTCGATCAGTTGTCTAAAGCTAAAGTTTTCTCCAAGATCGATCTAAGATCGGGCTACCATCAAATTAAAATTCGCCCGGAAGATGTTCCAAAGACAGCCTTTTCTACCAGATACGGCCTTTATGAGTATCTGGTTATGTCTTTCGGCTTGACAAATGCCCCCGCACACTTCATGTACTTGATGAATTCGGTGTTTATGCCTGAATTGGACAAGTTTGTGGTGGTATTTATTGATGATATCCTGGTATATTCTGTGAATGAGGAGGATCACGCTGAACATCTGCGTATAGTCCTCACAAGACTGCGTGAACATCAACTATATGCAAAGTTCAGTAAGTGCGAATTCTGGCTTCGTGAAGTACCTTTCCTTGGGCATGTGTTGTCCGATGGAGGAATTATGGTGGACCCCGCCAAGGTACAGGAAGTACTGAGCTGGAAGGCTCCTATCTCGGTTCACGAGGTCCGGAGTTTTCTTGGTTTGGCTGGCTATTATCGTCGCTTCATCCCGGATTTCTCTAAAATAGCCAAGCCGATGACTCGGTTGCTGCAAAAAGACACCAGGTTTGTCTGGACTCCTGAGTGTGATGCGGCTTTTCACCAACTGCGAACCCTCCTAACCTCAGCTCCGGTTTTGGCACAACCGGATATCGAGAAACCATTTGATGTTTATTGTGATGCCTCAGGCATAGGTTTGGGAGGTGTGTTGATGCAGGAAGGCCGAGTAATTGCATATACTTCTCGACAACTTCGGAAGCATGAGGTGAATTACCCAACACATGACTTAGAACTCGCCGCAGTTGTTCATGCTTTGAAAGCCTGGCGACATTATCTGCTGGGCAATGTCTGCAACATCTATACCGACCACAAAAGCCTCAAATACATCTTCACCCAACCTGAGTTGAATATGCGTCAAAGAAGATGGCTCGAGTTGATTAAAGATTATAACCTTCAAGTGCACTATCATCCAGGAAAGGCAAATGTAGTTGCGGATGCTTTAAGCCGTAAGTCTCATTGCCATTCCTTAGTTGAAACTGATTTTCACCGATCTCGCCTTCTACATCCAGCAGTCTTGTACAACATTACTGTCAGTTGTACTCTCAAAAGCAGAATTATTGAGCTCCAAAAGACTGACACTGGTATATTCCACATCAAGCGTAAGATGAAAGAGCAAGAGACTACACATTTCAGGATAGATGAAGAGGGTGTACTATGGTTCAAGGATAGGTTAGTTGTGCCTAAGGACCGGGAGCTTCGAAATGATATTTTGTCTGAAGCACACTCCTCTAAGTTGTCCATCCATCCTGGTAGTAATAAGATGTATTATGATTTGAAGCCATTTTATTGGTGGACCAAGATGCGGAAAGAGATAGCTGCATATGTTGCTAGATGCGACACCTGTTGCAGAGTTAAAGCTGTGCACATGAAAGCTGGGCTACTTCAGCCACTTTCCATTCCAGGCTGGAAATGGGAAGAGATAAGTATGGATTTCATTGTCGGACTTCCTCCCACTGTCAAAAATCATAACTCTATTTGGGTAATTGTTGATCGTTTGACCAAATCAGCTCACTTCATCCCAGTGAGAGTGGACTATCGTCCCACTGACTATGCTGAGTTGTACTTCAATCAGATAATCCGGCTTCATGGGATACCTCGTACTATCATATCTGACCGTGGTCCCCAGTTTACTGCTCGCTTTTGGGAGCATTTGCATCACCTTCTGGGAACCAAGTTAGTGAGAAGCTCTGCTTATCACCCCCAGACATCGGGACAGACAGAACGAGTTAACCAAATCTTGGAAGATCTGTTGCGAGCATGCGTCATTTCATCCAAGGGTTCTTGGGAAAAATGGTTACCTTTAGCCGAATTCTCGTACAATAACAGTTATCAAGAGAGTATTAAGATGGCCCCATTCGAAGCTTTGTACGGTCGAAAGTGTCGAACTCCACTAAACTGGGTAGAAGCTGGGGAGAGAAGGTATTATGGTATTGATTTTGTTCATGAAGCTGAGGAACAAGTCCGTACCATCCAAAAACATATGGCTGCAGCCCAAGCTAGACAGAAAAGCTATTCGGATCGTCGTAGAAAACCACTCGAATTTGAAGTTGGAGACTTCGTTTATTTGAAAGTTTCTCCAATGAAGAGTGTCCAACGTTTTGGTGTTAAGCGGAAACTTGCGCCAAGGTACGTGGGCCCCTTCCAGATCATAGGCAAGAGTGGAGCTGTTGCATACAAAATCCAGTTGCCTCCTGAGATGAGAGCCATATTCAACGTTTTCCATGTATCTCAGCTTAAAAAGTGTCTTCGAGTTCCTGAGGAACAAGTTCCTTTAGGTGATATCAGGCTGGAATCCGACCTAACCTATGAAGAAAAGCCAGTCCGAGTGATCGATACTCAGGAACGAGTAACTAGAAGTAAAGTGGTTAAGTGGTACAAAGTGATGTGGAGTAATCAGGGAAGTGAGAGTGATGCTACGTGGGAACGGGAGGATTATTTGCGGGATGGTTATAAAGAATTCTATGAAAAATGGTACGCTTTCCAAATCTCGGGACGAGATTTTTATAAGGGGGGAGGGCTGTAACACTTCAAGTGTTTAGCTCCTTAATTGCATTGCATTTGCATGGCATAAACATAAGCATGCATCATTCATGTTTGTTATTTTATGTGATGCAACACATGTAACTATTCTAGGGTTAGTTTGATTTATTTCATGAAGTGCTTGACAGTTGGTGTAACAAAAAGGTAAGGTAGCCAATCATGACCTACCACACCTTAGCTATACTTAGGGTAACAATTGGATCAAGGTTCAGGTTGACCAAAATTACAAAATTACCCTCCAAGACAAGTTTGACCCCCAATTGACCATAGAAGGCTCTAGTTTGACCAATTAGAAAGTCTAATTTAGAGACTTTGCATGGAAGAGCACCCTTAAGCAAAGTTATAAAGAAATTCATGGGGAACAAAAGTCTCAATATGACCATCTCATGAAAATGACCACAACATGCTCAAAAGTGGCCCACAAGTCAGCTAGTGGTGTAATCCCAGGACTTAGAATTTTTCTAAGTCTGGAATTGGACCTTACAGTTTCACTGATGTCTACTTTAGAAGCTTGTAGTTTGCAAACCAAGCCAAACCAGCCTTCACTCATATTGACAAACTTGTAGATCACATGTAGCCCTACAACTTTGTCAATATTACCCAAGCCTGGTTCTCAATGGTTCAAGAGATATCGTGCCATGAACATGAGCTGTCAGTCGGCATCGTTAACTGAAACCCGGTTTCAGTTTCACCGAGCACTACTTTGAGGCCATGTAGTTTCAAATATAAGCCGAACCAGCCCAAACACCAATTGACAAAGTTGTTGACCTCACAAAGCCCTACAAATTTGATGTTATCATCTGCTCCTAACTCGAACCGGTTTAGGAGATATTCGGTGGAAAAATTGCTCTGTCAGTCGACCATCGCGGACCTGCAATCGGGTTCAGTCAAATGACACGGCGTGTCGTGGCGCCCGGGCAGGTGAACGCCGCCGCGTGTCCTCCACGCGCCGCGCGCGACCTGGCGCCTTGGCCAGCTGCCGAGCGCATGAAGGGCACCTCTGCGGTCGCCCCGACATCAACCATCCATTCCCTCCTCCTCCTTCCCTCTCGTTTGCAAAAGGGAAAGAACCGAGCCGCCATTCCCCTTTCTTCTCCGACGAGCTCGACCGTGAGCCACGCCACACCACCGGCCGCCTGAGCTCGCCAGTTCCTCCGCCTCGACACCCTCCACCCCCTGGACCTACCGAAACCCACGATTGGACCCTAGGTGAGCTGCATTATCTTCTTCTCCGCCTCCGAGGGGTCGCCGGAGCCCGCCATGGGACCTCACCGTGGTCGGGGTGCTTCGGGCCCGTCTCCATCTCCCCTTACTCGCAAAACGGAACCACCTTGCCCCGGTGAAGCTCGTACCGAGCCCAAACCGCACTATGCTTCTTCACCGGCGACGGTGCGCCGCCACCGGAGGTCACCGACCGCCGCGCACGGTGGCAGGCCCTCTCCACCCCATTCCCATTCATCCTACGGGTACCAATCAGTGCGCCAGGTGACGAAGAGCACGATGCCGTGTTCGGTGAGCCGCGTGAGCCCTTCTCCGGCGAGCTCGAGCTCACCGGAGCTCGCGGGGTGTCGGCTCCCCTGTTTCGGTCACTGACCGCGGGGGCCCACCGTCAGCGTCGCGCGCGCAGGCAGGGGCGCTGAGCGGGCCGAGCGCGCGAGTCGTGGGCCGAGTTTTCCGGGCCGGCCCAGTTCGTCTGAAACGAAATTCATTTTTATTATTTTGTCACTGATTTTTGTACAAGTTGGAAAAATATAGATCTAGGGTTTTAATGATCCAAAAAATCATGAGATAAATTTTATTAGGGTCCACAGGATGTGTAGTATTTTAGAAAAATATGAGTTTGCTATGTGATGTGTAGTTTCTGGGATATTTAAATAGGTCTTTGAAATGTGTTTTAAATCACATGCAAACTTGTTTAAATTATATCTTGAGTTTCAGTGTTCCAAAAATTATGAGATTTGGTGGGTAGACTAATTTATACTTACTCTAACTCTGGTAAAACTTTGGACAGTAGTGCTTAAGTACTTTTTAAGTTATAAGGCTATCTTATTATTCTAGGAAATACTTAAATGAATTTTTGTAATTTTTCTACATGTGCAATGTTCATATAACTTTTTGGAGAATGTCTTGGTATCTTAAAGTGTCTAAGAAAAATATGAAATCTGTTGTTTGACACTTTTCAATAGGGTTTCCTAATTATGCAAAAATCAGCCTTATTAGCTTGTGAATTTTGTGTAGGGAGTTTCTGTGAATAAAACTTGTTCAAATTTTTACTGTGGTCTCTTTTTGGGTCAAAGAGTCCTCTGTAATTTTTGTAGAATTTTGGGAGCAGTTTACATATATGTTTAAAATTCTACTTAATTACTTAAGTAAATTGAGAAATGGGTTTATATAAATGTTCTAGGTGGGCACACCTTACTTTCTGGTGTCTTTGTGATATTTGTGAACTTATAGTAGCATTAGTTTGGTTTGAGAGAATGTTTGCTACATCAATAAATATTTAACCTTTGTAATTTTAGGTTTTCTGGACAGTTAAGTAGTAATTCTAAATTTGGCTTTGATAAAATTGGTTGCTGGACAACTTGTAAATACCAAAGTTGGAGTAAACTTGGTGAACTAGCTTGTGTTGAAATTTAGAAGCATTTGGCTTAGTAGTTTGAGAGTTACTGTTGTTTAAAGTGGCAGTTAAAAATCTGCTACTCTCTGTTTTGGAGAGGACAGATTCTGGAACTTGTGAAGTTTGACATGGAAAACTTAGGAGTTTGGAGTTGAGGTCTGAAAATGAATTGTAGTACATTTCTTAGGCTTTCCAGATTGTCTTAGATCATATCTTTTGGAATTATAAATCTCCAGTTGTGATAAAAACAAGTAGCTGCTGTCCAGAATGCTTACTGTGGTGTTTTGCTGATTGTTATGGTGAGATATCTTTATCCTAAGACATGCTACTTTTGTAATTGTTAGGTGTTAGGGCCTTAACTGAGGATGAGCAGCTTTATCTTAGGTTAAGTAGATTAGGTGAGTACTTCTCTACTAGAGAAGAGATTTGCACGTACTAGTAAAATAACTTAAATAGAGTATTATATTCTGAAATGCATTTCATTCCGAGCATGTTGCACCCATTTATGCATCCATTATATTTATTGTGCATTCATGCAATAGGTGCACCGGAGGGGGTGACACTCCTCGAATTCGAGCCAGTAATTCCGGAGGAGAGCCCGGAGCAGCAGGAGCCCGAGGAACCAGCCGGCGACGAAGCTCTGTCAGAAGGTCTACCCGAGTGCCCTGACCACAGGCCTGCAACTTTTCTGAAAGGCAAGCCCCGGTGCATGCTGAACCCATCGTTTTATAAATATATCTTGAGTACGTTTAATTGTTTACTGCATTAAGTTGTAGGAGTTATATGAAAACACTTGTTGCATTACACCTGTCCTTGTCCAGATATCGTACTTAATCCTATTTTAGGTTTAGGCACGTGTCAATGCTTAGCCCTGCTTAGTACGGTAGAAGTCGGGTGATTTCCGGTCATCCGCGAGATGTAGGAAGGAGTCACGAATGGCTTTATGGCTATCGTGGATGGAACCATGCTTAAAAATGAAATTGAGACCGGGCGGGAGTTCGATAGTACAGCCGCAAGACACTTCACGTCTTGGGTGTGGAGCTATGCCCGTCTGAGTCGTTTAAGGACCGATTCGCTGTACGTCCTTGAGTCATGTTGAACGCAGTCTAACACTTAGTTGGCCGGATAAGTCGTTCCGACCGCGAAGCCGAGTAATGTGGTTCAGGCCGGGAATCGAATGGTAGGTTGCTTCTTGGAGGAGAGAAAGGATGTGCTTGGGGACATTGGCGTGAGACCAAGGGGGGGTTAGAGTCCCTATCACCTGGCAGAGTGTCGCCCTTGGGGTCGCGACATTATTCGGACCCGCGATTCCTGAATCATATGACAAGGTGGCCTGTGCGACCCTGGCAGGGGTCTGCACGGTGAGTGTTAGAAATACCCCTCCAGCTGGATAGGAATTCGATTCGAATCGCCGTCGCTCCCGGTTAGTGAGCACTTGACTTGAGCAGCGGCAACGTAGAACTCATTAAATGAACTGGTGGTTAAGGGAATGATACAATGTTGCCATAATGATATACCTGCTATGGATATAATAATAATGTTGTTTGATTATAATCAAGTGCATGTTTAGTACAGGTGCTAAGATAGATGACAGGTAAATGCTAAAAATAACTGCTAGTACAGGCTACAAGAGTTTAAATTACTTATGCCTTTATGCAAAATGTTATGTCAGCTAGCCTCTTGTGTAAGCCTTGCATAATCCTTGGTGTCACTTTATTTCTGGTTTTCGACGGGTAAGTCTAGCTGAGTACATTCCAGTACTCAGGGTTTATTCCCTCCTGTTGCAGATGACATGCTTTATCAGGGATTCTGCAAGACGTGTCTCCACCCTGCGGGTGACGATGACTAGATCACAAGGGCGTGATCGTCTTTATGTACTTCCCTCATGCTTTTGCGAGATGTCGATCATCCAGACTGGCAGTATTTATTTAACTAGTGTGTGTGTTATGCTTCCGCTACTTTCAAACTTGGTTTGTAATATTTGCTACTCCGTGGTGTAAACTTATTTCTGGACTACTTGCGAAATGTATCGTATGATGTTGTATGTTGAATGATGCGATCCTGGTTGTAAGCAGTTTGGTTTGAAATCCTTCGTGATTTCGATTGACTACCGGGATTATATGGGCTCAAGTTTGAAAATTTGAGCGCTTCGGTGCTTGTTTTCGTACTTGTGCTCTTATAATTTGGTCGGTTCTGTTACAAGAGCCTTGCTTATAATGTTGATCTCATGAGGTTTCTAGTTATGTTTGTGATTTTCCAAGTGGAATCTAACTACACAAGGCGCTAAGATGGTGTTTATCGCTACTCCGATGGTATCACGCTTCAAAGGTCTATAATCTAAAACACTTAGCACCTATTGGTAGTCAATGCTCCTAATCTTTCCTATCTAACATGTATGCTTCCAAAATCCAAACATATAGCATATATGTAGGGGGAGCCATTGCTATCAATTTGAATTCATGATCACAAGTCCATAATTCTTACACATGATAATACACTTGGACAATGTGACATGGGTTCAATCAAAACTTTATCATAATATCTTTGTGAAAGGTTTGTCACCAATTACCAACAAGGGGGAGATTGAAAGTCCTATATTTGATGTTGGTAATTAGTGACAATGCCTAAGTACTAATCCTATGCCTAAGTTGTATGTAGCATATGAGGATTAGTACATTCCAAGGTTGGTGGCAAGATGGACATGGTGATCATGATGGCCACACTTGGATTTGGATGCAACCCTACATGATCAAGGCAAAGGTATATGCTTAAGGGTTGTGTTTTAGTAACCAAGACACCTAGTGGGTGTGGTTACATTATAGGATAGATAGCCGTACTATAAAGAGGGGAATGACGCGGCTATTGAACTCCTAAGTGCCTCTAGGTGTGCATTTCATAATCATATGCATTTGGATAGAACTAATATCGCCTCAAAATATGATTGTGAAAATGCTAACACACTCACACATGACGAGATCACTTGGTGATGTTAGCACGTTTGCGAAGGCGGTGGAGTTTGAGCGGTAGAGAGGGTTTGGGTTCCTCTCTCCCTCCCGCCGAGCTTGAAGGCAGGATTCAGGCGTTTTTGAGGAGTTGAAACGACTATTTTCCACTACGCCGGAAGTTGGAAAAGAAACGGAGGCGAACGGAGGTCACAGAGGTGACCGGACGCTGAACCAGACGCGGTCTCTGGATGACCGGACGCATCCGGTTAGCGTTCAGCGTTTGTGCGCTTTTCATTTGATGATCGGACGCGCAGCGCGTCCGGTCACTGACGATCGGACGCGTCCGGTCGTTCAGGGAGCTTACTGGACTCTAACCGGACGCAGACACTATGGCGTCCAGTCATTTTCTTCAGCGTGTCCGGTCGTTGTTCCGTTGAGCGCTGCTCAGGCGACCAGCGCGTCCGGTCACTCACGGGACCAGCACGTCCGGTCATTCCCAGCGCGTTCGGTCGTTGCTTCGCAGTTAGCCGTTGGGCGACCAGCGCGTCCGGTCAGTTGGACCAGCGCATCCGGTCTGTGCTTCGTGACTTAACCGTTGTGCGACCGACGCGTCCGATCAGTTAGACCAGCGCGTCCGGTCAGCACGATTTCAGTTGTTTAAGTTTCTAACGGCTATATTCGAAGGGGTACGTCTATAAATACTCGTTGGCCGGCTCAAGGCTCTCTCTCGAACATTTGACATACTTGTGAGCACTTTGAGCTAAGCAACTCCCCTCCCACTCATCTCTCTTGCTTCCTTGCATATTCGAAGTGAGATTGAGTGATCCAAGTGCATTTGCATTGTGATATTGCATCTAGTTGGCACTTGGTGGTTGATTTGCTGCGGGATTCTTGTTTCTCTTGGTGGTTGCCGCCACCTAGATGGCTTGTAGCAGCTTGGAGGCGTCGGCAAGAGTTGGTGATTGTTCTTGGCCACCTCCGGTGATTGTGAGGGGTTTGTGCCTACCTCGGCGAAGCGCCAAAGGCAACGTTAGTGAATTGCTCGTGTCAATTGCAACCTTTTGCCATTTGGTAGGTTCTTGTGGCACCTTTTGAGAGGCTCGGTGTGTGACCGATTAGCCACTGAACCACGTGGTGAAGAGGGACACAACGAGGACTAGCGTGCCGGCAAGCACGTGAACCTCGGGATAAATCTTTGTGTCATCACTTTTATATTGTGATTGATTGATCCCGATGTTCAGTTATCTTGGTATTCATTGTTGATCATATCGTTTGGCTCAATACTTCGCCCCACGGTGAAACTCTCCTAACTCAACTCCGCATTACCTTCTTAGTTAGATTTGCTAGCTAGTTAGCTTTGCTAGAGTAACTCCTTGTGTAGCTTGCTAGTTGTAGTTTCCTTGTCGGTTTGACTTGTGCGGTTGAGTGCAATTATACTAGAATTGTGAATTGGTTAGGTGGCTTGCAAACACCCCGTAGGCTAAGCAAAACTCGCATCTCGCTATTTGTTATATTGATAAACTTGTTTGGCTTGTCTTTGTAGAAATTTTTAAAAAGGCTATTCACCCCCCTCTACCCATCAAGACCTTTCACCCACGCCTCGGCTCACCCAGCCGCACTCGCTCACTCCTCCACTCCCTCCTCTTGCCAGCCGCTGCATCGCAAGCACGCCCGCCTCCGCCACCGCCACCGTGTGCATGCTCGCTGGAGGTGGCCGTTTCGGCCACCACAGCTCACCTCTAGAGCCTCCATCTTCCTCCGAGCACCGTCTTCTCTTCGCGCAGCCCGTGCTCGCCTTGGCTCGCAGTGGTAATGCCCCTATCCTCGGTAATTGCTCACCAGAGTTCCAACCGAGCTCATCGGAGAACACCGCTCCGTGGACTCCTACCCTCCGCTCCCCCTTTTCCTTTCTCCACGCACGCATCTTGTTCGCCTTGCTCTCGCGGAGCTCGCACACCATCTCTCACACCTCGCCATGGTCGGTGTTGGCCACCCGACGGTAAGCAGCGCCGCCGCTCCGCCATTCCCGCCGGCGAGCTCCCTCCGGAGTTCCTGCACCTCTGGGAGTTGGCATGTCGGATGCGCCTCGGTGCGGGGAGCGCACTGGTACCCTCCCCGCCACCGGAGGTCTCACCGGCGGCGAGCTTGCCGCCGGTCAGCGGCCGCCCCGGCTCAGCTCACTGTCATGTGGGCCTGGTCAGTGCCATAGGCCCACATGTCAGTCGCAGATTGCAAGCTTGGGTGTACTACACCGGGTGTGCCTAGTGTTTTCGGCAGCTGGTTTTTAAAGGGGTTTGAAAAATGAATTTTCAGAAATTATGTAAATGCTTTGGAAAATCATAACTTGCTCAATATGACTCCAAAAATGATGAAACCAATTTTGGTAGACTTCTTAGGAGTAGATCTACAGTATAAAAATATTGCATGTCAAATTTGTGATACTTTTGTATAGGGTTTTATTTACTTCTTGTAATTGTTGTTTTCTTAGAAAATGCATAATAAATCATAGGAAGCTCAGAAAAATATGATTGTAGTTTTGTTAGTCTTCTGATGTGATGCAATTTGTATGAAAAATATATGTCATGCATATTCTGTAGAAAAATTTTGATGTGTAGTTCAAGTGCCTTTATTGGCTGATTTTTGTTATTTTTGCTAGAGAGAGAAATTTATATAAAACATGCATATGATAATTTTTTGTACAGTGATTGTTTACTGTGTAGAACATGGGAAAAATATTAAATTTGTTGTTTGATACTTTTCATAGTACAAATTATTTTCATGCTCATTTATATGTCATAGCTTGTCATTTTTGTGTAGGCTGTTTTACTTATCCAAATGCCATGAAAATGTTATGGTAGGCTAATTAGAGTAGAACTATGCTGCTGTAACTTTTATAGATTTTTCTATGCACTAGAAATATAGGTTGCTGTTGTAACCCTAGTTTAAATCAAATATGAAATAATATTCTTTAGGGATAATTAGTTTAGTAATGAAGCTTGGTGTATCTTTGAAGCACCAAATCACTTGCTAGTGTTGCTTGACAAGTAATGTGGTTGTGTTGATAAAGTGTAGTAGCACTTATGTTAGGGCTATATGTTAGTTAGCGTAAAAGTAACCGAAATTTGTAGTAGAAGAGAATGCAGTAGATGACATGTATTCATATGACTGATCTTGGATGATGTTGACTACCTTGTAGAAAGGTTTTACCTTTACGCTAACCAATAAGGTCTCAATGTGTCATTTGCATGTCATGTCCTCATGATCATCGCATGCCATTACATTTGATGCACCATTTACATATTTACTTATACACTTACATCATACAGGATCGCAGAAGGAAGCGTCAGTAGTAGTGCAAGAAGAGCAGACCGGGTGAAAGGTCCTAATTGGCTAGAGAGGGGAGAATAGCCTAATTTAAAATTTACAAATTTACTTAGGCAAACTTGTTAGACAAATACGAGGAGATAAAGCTTTTTGGACTAGCTTCTAACAAGTGTTGCAAGCCACCTATCCCAGCAATTCTAGTTGTTATATTCACTAGGACAATCAATGGCTAAGTCACTATGAGCTCTCAAAAACTAGCTACATTAAAGAGCTCAACTAGATGGAAAGCTACACTAGCAATGATAAGACAAGCTCTCAAAACTAATTACACTAAAGAGCTTGTTACAACTAGTTTACGGAAATGTAAAAGAGAGGTATATGATCTTTATACCGCCGTGTCAGGGTAATGAACCAATAAATAGATATCCAATTGAAGATCAATCACCGGGAGACAATAAATTCAATCGCAAGATGAACACAAGAATTTTCTCCCGAGGTTCACGTGCTTGCCGGCACGCTAGTCCCCGTTGTGTCGACCTACACCTCGTGGTTCGGCGGCTAATAGGGAGTCCACACCCTAGCTCTCCAAGAGCACCGCAAGAACCTACCGCAAGTGAGGTAGCTCAATGACATGAGCAATCCACTAGAGTTGCCTTTGGCACTCTGCCGGGGAAGGCACAACATCCCTCACAAGATCACCAGAGGTGGCCAAGAACAATCACCAACTCTTGCCAAAGTCTCCAAGCTGCTTCAAGCCGTCTAGGTGGCGGCAACTACCAAGAGTAACAAGAACTCTGCAGCCACAACGATCCTCAAGTGCCACTAGATGCAATCTCTCATGCAAATGCACCTGAAATCACTCCCAATCTCACAAAGATGATGAATCTATGAAGGAGATGAGTGGGAGGTGTTTGCTTAGGCTCACAAGGATGTCAAGTAGGTTAGAATGCCAAGAGAGAACTCCTTGTAGCCAGCCAACTTCTATTTATAAGCCCTCCAAATCAATAGAGCCGTTGAACTCCAAATACCTGCTGATTCAGGGGCAACAGACTCGCTGACGCATAGGCAACAGACTCTGGAAACCGCGTCTGATGCTCAGTTCAAAAACCAACGGTCGATTTCGCATGCAACAGATGCTGCAACAGACTCTGCAATAGACGCATCTGATGCTCACCAGATGCAGTACAGAGAGCTCCTAAAATGTGAAACAGGGCAACCGACGCGTCTGATGCTTGGGCATCAGACTCTGTCCGTGTCTGTTGCTCACAACTCACTTGTTCTCGCACGAAAATGCTGACGTCATGCGTCCGATGACCACACGAAGAGCACCTGACACGGTGGTGCAAAAAAAGTTTCTAGACGCAAAAACCATGCACCGGACGCTACAACAGACGCGGTGGTGCCCAGCGTCTAGTGACAGACCACCCAACGCTAAAACGGTCATATCTCTTAGCTCCAAACTCTGATTTCGATGATCTTAGATATTTTGGAAAGCTTACTCAGAGGGCTACACAACCCATAAAAGCACTTGATCCAATTCACAATAGATCAAAGCAGTATTCCACTCCAAGATCCATCCTAGTGTCCGGAGAACACTGAAAAATCTTTCTCTCTTCTCCAAGTTGGACATAATCAACTCCAACACCGCCTTCTTTGCAAATGTGCCAACACCACCAAGTGTAAACCATATTGTGCAGATGTGTTAGCCTTTCATAAACATTTTCCAAAGGTTATGTTAGCACACTAGATTCTAAATGCATGCACATGAACATTGTCACCTAGTGGCACTCGATAAACCGTTTAGCCATGGAATTCCTCTCTTTATAGTACGGCTATCGATCATAAATGTGATCACACCCTCTATGACGTCTTGATCACTAAAAGCAAAGCCCTATCTTATACCTTTGCCTTGAGCTCCATAGGGTTGCTTTCCATCTCCATCTTCTTCTTCAAGTTGGCCATCAAATCACTATGATCAACATGCATCCTTGCCACCAATTTGGAATGTACCAATCCTCATATGCTATCACACTTAGCCACATAGGATTAGTATTTAGGTTGTCATTAATTATTAAAACCAAACTCGGGACTCTCACCGTGTCCGATCCACAAGAAATCCAGGCACATGAGGTGCCAGAGGTAGACGAGCAAGAAGAGGATCTACCTGAGTGTGTGGACCACCAACCCAGTTCCTTCGAACGAGGCAAGCCCTGAAGCATTCTAAGCCTCTTACTTTATAAAAGCAATTCTTTATATATATGAGTTTTATATATGGTTGTATTAAGTTATAGGAGTTGGGTGAAACCGTTGATGCATTATTACTATCCTTGCCGACATTATTACCTACTTAAGTTTAGGGTCGAATACTGCTTAGCCCTACTTAGACCGGTAGCAATCGGTGATTTCCGGTCACCTGCAATTATAGGCGGTTACTCGAATGCTTTAGCTATGGAATGGATGATATCCTAGAAATAACCATGTGTTGATGAATAATTGGAGACCAGACGGAAAAGTTGGAGACAACCAGACAGGGTTCTGGGGTGCTATTAGTTTTTCGTCTGTGTCGGTTAAGGACCGATCGTTGCTCGTCCCTCTTGTCATGTTGAATGCATGCCTCGCATTGAGCTGGCCGGATAAAGTACCTTTCGACTGCATGCCATTGCTCCTGGATAGTGAGCACTTTACTTGAGTTATGGCATTGTAGTATTGATGACGGAACACGGATGGTTATGAGGATAATGTGATAAAGGCTAAACTTGAAATGGTAACTGGATGTTATCAGTTAATCAAGTGATTGCTATAGCATAGGTGCTTACCTAGCTTGATAGGTTATAATAAAGATGATGCAAAGTACTTAAATGGTTTATTCGTGATATCTCGTGCTTTTCGCAAATGAGTCAGCTAGTCCACTAAAAGAAAGTCTTGCATACTCCTTGGTGTCACTTTATTTTGGTTTAAGACGGGTAAGTCTAGCTGAGTACTTTCTCGTACTCAGGGCGTTGTTCTCATTGTTATTGCAGATGGTCAGATGTATTACGGTTATTGCATCAACTGCCTATACCCGACGATGGGCGACAACTAGGACCAAGGGCAATGGTCGCTTCGTATTTCTTATCTGATGCTTTTGTTGGAATTGACTACCTCCTGGCACTGTATCTGAACTAAAAGTGTGTGTGGGGCTTTAAAACTAATTGCTTCCGCTATTTCATTATGAACATGGTTTGTAATAACTTTATGTTCTAAACTCCGATGTATTCAACTGTCATTGCAAACTTTATGTAATATGTGAGTGTGACTGTGGCTGCTAAACTTGTATGATCTTGGTTTATATGTTGGTTGGTTTGAAATCCTTCGTGGTTTCACGGACTACCGGGTTATACAGGCTTAAGTTTGCTAAATTATCTGCTTCGGCGGGTGATTTTCTTACTTAATTTCGTATAATTGGTCGGTTCTGTTATAGGGTCACTGTAGAGAGGGCTTTTGGTGCTTTGAAGAATAGGTTTCGTATCCTAGACAATAAGCCCTTCCACCCATACAAGACACAGGTCAAGCTTGTGTTGGCCTGTGGTATTCTACACAATTGGATCTTAGGTTTTGGCATTGACCAAGTAGTGCCACCTAAGGAGGGTTTCACTGGCACCCAACCTAACCCACTTGACACCCAGCCTGATAATGAAAGCCAGTCACAAGAATCCAATGCCATGGCTCTTAGGAGGGATGCCATCTACAATGCCATGTGGGAAGGGAGGGGAACCTCTAGGATCTGATTATGCAGTAACTATGTTCTTTAATTCAGTTTGAGTACCCTGCTATGGAACTCATGGTTGTGTAATGGTTATGTAATAATTTGTTGGACAAGACTGAGACCAAGTTTTTTCTTGCCAGTTGGTTATTGGTTTAGTTCATATTGAGTTTTTGTCATTTGTCACAGTTAATTGTTCTTTGGCCATGAAACTCAGCCATATAGTGGTAGTAGCATAGAATTATGATGCTCCTATTGTATGGCTGTGTCCCATGGCCAAAGCTTATGTCATCTGTTTCTTTGTACTGATTATGATGTTACTATACTGCTGTTTACTTGGGCAACCACTATAGGATGGCTTCAGTCTCTGCTGATGTGCTTGGTGCTCATGGGGATTTGTGGCTACTGCTAATGTACTAAATGGTTTTGCTAGGGGTGTTATTGCTGCTCCTGCTACAGCTGATGCTGTTGCTGCTCCTACTACAGCTAGTGCTGGTGCTGCTGTTGCAGGAGCAGCTGATGGTGTTGTTGTTGCTAGGGGTGCTAGGGCCATGAGGTGGAACAACAACACATCTGGTTTTGTTCTTAGGAGGATGGTCCAGCTTGTTAGTGATGGTAGTAGGCTTGATAAGGTCTTCAAGGACAAAGATGTTAACTATGTGGCCAAAGCACTTAAGGAGTACAGTGGGGAGGCAATGAGCCCAACTTAGGTGTACAACCACCTCAGAAAATAGAGGCAGAAGTGGGCTAGGATCTCTAAGCTGAAAGACTTGAGTGGTGCTTTATGGGATAGTGATGTTAATGCTATCATGCTTGACCAAGAGCACTACCTAGGGCACTGCAAGGTAGATCATGGTTTCCTTTCCTATTTCCACCATTGACCTATAACTTTGTATTAGTTGCCTAAAAATGTACACCCCTACTGCAGGACCATCCTAAGGATGTAGAATTTCTTAACTGCCCTATAAGGTTCTACATAGAGATAGAGTCCATCTTTGGCCATGGCATGGCTACTGGTAAGTTTGCACAAGGGTTAGCTGAAGCCCTAGGGGTGAACCAGGCAGATAGTGTTGCTGCTAAAGCTAAGGGTGCTCACTTTCCCCAAGTCCCTCCTGCCAAGACCCAAACTGATGTTGGAGAAGGCAGTAAGGCCACAGAGCTGAACTCCTCTGTTGTTGGTGGGAAGAGGAAGAGAGGCAACTTTACTGAGAATGAGATGCTTATGTTGACTAACATGTCAGATGCAGTGAACAATGTGGCTAATGCTCTTAGGGAAATTGGTCCTGTCCATGTTGATGCTAACCTGTACCTAGCTGTGATGGAGATGCCTGGCTTCACTGAGGAGGCACTGATAGTTTCCTACACCTACCTGCTGGACAACAAGGCCCAAGGTAGGGGCTTTGTTGGCACGAGTGACAGCCATAGGAACATTTGGCTTAGAAACTACCTAGCCAAGAACTACTACATGTAGTTCCACTACCTGCTAGGCTGCATGGCCAATGATGGGGTTGATTGTGAGATGTATAGTTCCTTCACCTCCCTCGCCCACTCTCCCCTCTTTTGACTACAGTTGATCACACTATCCTATAAGTATTTTGTGTAGCTAACTTAGCTGATTCACACCTATCATTTTGCTTTCTTTACTGGGAGGGTGGCTAACTATATGTGCTAGAGGGCACCATGGTAGGCATTTGAGCCCTGAACTATTGGTAGAACCTGTTGTTGTAAGGTACTATTTGCAGCCTCTGTTGGTTGCTTTATTTGAGACCACTTGATGTTTATTTGTTTTTGTTTCTTTGCTTTGGTGAGAACTGTGGGATATTGAAATGGCTTACATTTGAACTATTGGTTTTGTTTGTTTTGATTGGTGGTAACTATGGGAAATATATAAGGCCTATGATGCAAACAACATACTCATGAGGTGGCTGCCTTGTTTATTTGGTTCTTCATGTTTTCCATCACTGCCATGGAACCCTATGTGTGCCCATCCATTCACTTAGCAATAGCAACTTGCATGTTATGCAGATGGCAGTGAATGGATGTGCACAATAGGGTTCGATGGCAGTCATGACCTTGGATTTTCACCTGTTTAGTTCTTCTGGATTTGCACTTGTTGTTCTACTGTTTATTATTTGTATGGCAGCGACCAATGATAGAACAAAAATTATGTGCACCACCACACTCTAAAGCTGAGGCCAATGTTTTTCTATAATGCATGTGATGTCATAGTTATTCCTCTGAACCTGATGATGCTGGTCATTCATTACAATTGACTGAGGCTAAACACTCTTTTCTTTTGACAGACATGACAGGTTACTATGTGGTTTTCCAGGAGAAAAAACCTGTGATTTACCTCAGTTGGCATGAGTGCAGTAAACAAGTCATTGGGGTAAGAAATTCTATACACAAGAAGTATGCCACCTATGAGCAAGCTGTAGCAAATTATCAGGCAGCATTGAGAGATTTCAATGCTCCAGTGCCAGCAGCACATCCCCTGCCCCCTGATCTACCCCATGTTGATGCTTTGCCAGGTATTCCACCAGATGATGGTAAGGCTGCTGGTTGGAAGATTGTGTTAATCATCTCACTTTTTGTTTTGTTGTTTGGGATATGGATGGGAGTGACCAACATTGGACACCATTGCTGCCCCTCTTAAGATCTGGTATTTGGTATTTGGCAGATGATGACAACCTCTTTTGCTGATGGTATTAGACCAATGCTGACAACCTTGAAAAGTTAATTAGCTAGCTCCATGTGATGTTGTTTTTCCTAATCAATGACTGTAATCTGTTGATCTCCTTTGCAAACTTCAGTTGGTGCTACCTGTTCTCTATTCTTGCTGTCGTTTTTAACTTGTAATTACTTGGAGCTAGCTCTGGTTATATCTGATGTACTAACGATGCCTAAGGCCTATTAGTGACTTACTTAATTTATATTAGCTGTTGTTATTGCATTGGAACTGAATTACATTTTGAAAAGAACCTGTGCTTATTGCTTTGCATTCTTCTTCCTTGTTGTTGGCCGGGCTGCCACTATCCCACGCCAAACACAATCTGAGTTTGGCAGTTGGTGGTAGTTGGGCTTTAGCTGGGTTCCCAACTGTGAATCAAACACCATCTCTATTTGGCCCTGTTCTCACTAGTATAGGAAACCAAACAAGGGGGTTGCTCCCCTTGGGCCGGGCCTTGGCTGGCCTGGGACAGGCCTCAAGGCTAGGCCGGCCACATACACGCTACCAAACAGACCCATAGAGTTTCATGGGATGAAACTCTTTTGCACTGCAACCAGGGATGAAAATGGTACGGATATTTTCCGATCGTATTCGAGACCGAATCTGTTTAGAGGGGTTTAGATTTGTTCGTATCCCAGTCCGGATATTCGACATCCGATACCGTATCCGTATCCGAATACTGAAATCGCATATTTATGATGTCGATATCCAATCATATTCTATCCGGCATAGTTGATACTATCCGTATTCGAATCCAAATCCGCACTGAAATATGAAAATAAATGTAATATCAGTGATATCCGTTCGTATCCGATCCGTTTTTATCCCTAACTGCAACACATGAGAGCATTGGAAACTGGGATATGAAACTTCCACTAAGGCTAGCCTAACAACTTAGCAGCACGTAACTTGATAAAATGGTGTATCAAAGGAGATGGATATACACCATAGTAATAACCAAGCCTACAGGGGCCGGGCTTCCTGACAAAATGGGAGGCTCTATACCAAACAATAAGGGGGTCCAATCTCTGGTGCCAAAACAAGAAAATAATGAATGTATTACTTATATTATTACAAAGTATAGTAGTGTAGACTAAGGATTGTACATTTTTAATCCCATTTGGAGAAGACATGGCTTGCAAGTTGGAATAATTAAACACTAGATTAATTGTGTACATAGATAATGCGCAAAATATTAACTAAATAAAACAGGGCCTGGTCATGGAGTTCAACGGGCGATCGCGTCGACGATGTCTAAATTGAGGACTGCTCTGGAGTCTTGACGAGTCCTGACCTTCGTCTCTTTGTGTCCGATCTAGGATTAGGACTGGAGCCCACATGTATATATAGCAGGTATATGTGTAAAATATTAATACAAACTAGTAGTTCAACCAAAACAACGAGTATATGGATAAAATTGGTTGTTAACCAATGGATACGTATAAGATTGGGGAGCATGAAAAATGAATAACGATGAAGTAGATCTGGACATGAACAATCATGGATCTGTCCATACCCTCTCCAATGACAGGGATGAGTGTAACGCATCCGTTCCATGACAAGGACACGCCATCCTCTAGAAATAGGAGAATAATTATATATATTGTGACTTCTATATTTATCTGCTTTCCAAATATAAAAAGATAATATAATTCTAATTTGCCCTATTTATATCTCCTATAAATATAGTAGCAGGAGAATATTATATGGTAAAACCCCTCAAGATCGACGGTTCACAGAAAAAATTTCATTGTATTACAATATGGCCTCGACTGCTACTTAACACTGATTCTGACAATACGTCGTTCCTTTCTTGTGAAGCAGAAAACGCCGCGGTCCTCCTCGCGCACCGACACCCTCACCGCTAGGTCCACCCCTTCGCCGTCCCCAAAGTCCACGAAGTGATGCCGCGTGCGGTTGCACGCGTCCAGCACGGGGCTGACGCCGTGATGGTCCACCACTCTGAGCTCTCCTGTCGTGAGGTGAGGTCGGAGCTCCGCCACCTCGTTGTCGTGTCGTCCGTCACCGTGAGAAACATCATCGAGATCATCCCCTTGTCGATGATGGCGCCGCGGTGCACTCGGGCTCGCCCGTCGTCTCGTCCGTGGTGCTCACCTTCGTCTCGCAAAAAGGGAACGTGAAGATACCCCAAATCGTGTTGTCGCGAGGAATCAGCTTCTGTTTGGGGGGCGTGACATGAACGGGAACGGAACAGGTTTCTGATGCGGCGCGGCGGAGGCTAAAGCAAGGAACAAAGGGAATCATCGTCATGTCGGTGGCGCGAGGTGAACGGAACAGAACAGGTTGCGGCTGCGGCGGCTGCAGCAAGGAACAAATTAAAGGCACGGGGACGCGAGCCAAGCGGGGGAACGACTCGGTTAATCGTCATCCCAGTAGAATACGCACACAAGACAAAACCACATGTATATGGTAACCTATTTACGTAAGGCGTGCCTTTCATGCATGCACGTGCATTACCTTTCCATCTTTGCATAGATCAGAATCCGAGTCAACTAGCTCACGCAAAGTGTTCCTTGCATCAAGATTCAAATCAAGGATATCGGCCATCCCAGCATTCATCCACCCCTTGCTCGGGCTCGTGGGCTCCTGCCTCCTGATTACGGTCGGCTACACTGGCGCGGCCTCGCACACGTTGCACTGTTGCAGTCAACCGAGTCTCGAACCGAGAGGAGACGACGAACGATGGCGCCGATGGCAGATAGAAAGGAATAGGAGGAAGTCAAAGCGACAAAGATGATGAAGAATTGGAATCACTGCTGGTCTCTAGAATCTCAAAAAAAAGGTCGTAGCACGTCGCGTTATGGGCCAAACTATATCTATATCTATGCCTTAATAATAAAGAGCCAAAATTTCTTATATACCTACCTTAATCTATATTTATACCTACCTAATAATAAAGAGGCAAAATCCATCTCCACCTATTTTTTGGTTCGGCCATCTCTTAACTTGTGAATGTGAAAAATTGTCTATAGTCCTTCTCTTTATATAACTAGGAATCCTAATCTAATTAGATCTGTCCGATTTCGGGTGAATATGTATCTTAATCCAAAGAGAAAAATATAATAATATGGACAACTAGGAATCTTAAACCAATAAGATCTCTCCACCTCCGAGTACCTGGAATAGGAATCTTAATCTAAATACAAAAATATAAGAATAGAAATCTAATAAAGAGGAAAGAAGGTACAAGTTATTTGTTTAGTTTCTTTTCTGTTCTTTTTTTAGTTTTTTCTGGTTTGTTCGTTTTTACTTGTTTCGAGGTTTGTCCGTTTTTACTGGTTCCAAGTACATGTGACTTTATGTTCATTTGGACGCTTTTAACTTGGCTCCGAATATGTTTTGATTTTTTTCGTGGCTATTTTTTAGACGGCATTCCATTTTTTGTCATGACTGTTTTCTACTTGGCTTAGAGTATGCTCAGATTTTTTTTCTTTACGGATGTTTTTCATACTAGGTCAACTTTCAGATTTTGTTTTCATTGTTTTCTCCACCTGGATTTTTCATGTTCTAATAAATATAATAAGAGTAAAAACAAACAATAAATAAGAGATCACATCCATTTTAATCTTTGACTCCTTAAGAAACAAAGATTTTTACCACCAAGTTAATTTAATTTTTGATTCGGACTCCTGACCCGTGCTACAACTCATTACGTATTAGATCCCGTTGCAACGCACGAGTATGTTTGCTAGTAATAATAAAGAGGCAAAATTTCTGGCATAATTTTTTTCGTCTAACTCTGATCTCTATTCGGATTCGGTTTCTATACTCATAATCTATATATCTTTTCTTTTAACAGAACCTATAATCTATATATATCTATCTATATACCTAATATTATCATTCGGCCTATTCAATCTGGCCCAACAATCTGGCCCACTCACTCGCCTTCCATCTGCATCGCCGCACAGCCTGATCCCCTTCTTCTGGTACGACTGCATGGTTCACCTTGTCGTCCACGCAGCCTGGCTGCTCCCTCGTCCGTCGCTCAGGCCTGCAGGTTTCCCCCATCTACCTGCCCCTGTTCCGTCCCAGACCAGCATCGCAAGATGCCAGCGCGAGTAGGGCCAGCGGCGGTGCACGAAGCTGCTGCGCCTCATCCATGACGGCCAGCGTGGTGAGGCGCTTCCTCCTCGTCTCCGAAGGCGGCACGGCGGTCACATGTGACCGATGGCCACGGATAAACACCGGCAACCATACCCAATAGTTCGTCACCGGTATGGATCAGCCCCGGATCAAGCGTCTCTGTTCAGTGATTTGGGGAAGAGGACGAGGAAAAGAAATAGAAGACAAGGAAGGGTTCCAGATGAAAAAGTGCAAGAGAGAAAGAAAAGGTGTGATGATATAAATTGAATTAAAGAACCTCAGGGATTCCTGATGTAAAAGTTCAGCCCACGTTAGGCCTCCACCTGCTAGGCTGGAATCCGCCGTGTGGGCCTTTTGCGCCAGTGGAGTGGGCCGAGCCGTGGCCCAATGTCGGTGATGGTCTTGGTAGAGCCTTCAGATTCGGCCCCTGGATCCTCCTCCAAGATGGGGAGTATGGAGTCTTCGTCGAGTTGTCGGATCTACACCATGTTGATCGCCGGAGCGAACTGATTGGTGATGGGCAGATTGGGCTTGGAGAGCGAGTGGACGTGGCCGACCTGGTCAGCACAAAGTTTGCGCAAGGTGTCTTGATAGATGACAACCGCGTTGGCCAGCCCATAGGGCTGGGCAGCCATGGAGTCCTGCGCTAGAGCTTCTTGCCCGACCCTAGGCGGACCGGATCTGGAGAGTGGTCGGCGCTGCACTGTGTGCCCCGTTGGGGTCACCGTGATGATCAGATCTGAATCATGCCGCCTCGGGCGGCGCGGTCGGGTAGAATGCTTGGTGTGTACCGTCATGAAGTGCTAAAGTGGAGGAGACTTATCGTCATGAGGAGTCCTGTAACACCTCAGGTGTTTAGCTCCATAATTGCATTGCATTACATGAGCATAAGCATGCATCATTTTCATGTTAATTCATGTGGTTGCAACAAATGTGAATTGTTTTTAAAGTTTTGTTTGACTCACATCATGTGACACTAGGGAGTCGGGGTAACTAAAAGGTAGAGTAGCTAATTATATCTCACAACACCTTAGTTATACTTAGGGTCACTCATGGAGCAAGGTTCATGTTGACCAAAATCACCAAAATGCCCTCCAAGGTGTAGTTGACCACCATTTAGCCCTAGGATGCTCTAGTTTGACCAATTAAAAAGTCCAGTTTAGAGACCTTGCATGGAGGAGCACCCTTAAGCAAAGTTGTAGAGAATTTCATAAGGAACAAAAGTTCTAATATGACCATCTCATAAAAATGATCAGAACATGCTCAAAAATGGCCCACAAGTCAGTATTAGAGGCTGTTTTGGGACTTAGCAATTTTGGCTAAGTGTGAAGCTGAAAACCGTTTCACTGTACCTCACTTTGACAACTTGTAACTCACAAACTAGACCAAACCAGCCCTAACTCACATTGGCAAACTTGTAGTCCTTGTGTAGCTCTACAACATTGTCAACATGACCATCACCTAGTTCTAAATGGTTTAGGAGTTATGGTGTCTTGAAAATTGGGTTTCAGTCGGCCTAGTGACTGAAACTAGGTTTCAGTTTCCAAGTACACTACTTTGGAGCCCTGTAGTTTCAAATCCAGGCCGAACCAGTCCAAACTCCAATTGGCAAACTTGTAGCCCTCATGTAGCTCCACAATTTTGGTATTGTCATCTTCTGCTAACTTGAGATGGATTAGGAGATAATCTGCATCAAACTTGCTCTGTCAGTCGCTGAATGCCGGTTTCGTTTCAGTCTGTCAGAGCAGCGTGGCCGACCGGCCGCAAGCCGTCGTCGACGCGTGGCCGCGCGGTGGCAGCCGTACGCCGGCCGTGGCCCCACCAGTCCGACCGCGAGGGCTTCAAGGGCGCCACGATGCCGCCCCCAACCTCATTCGTGCCTCTGCCCTCTCTCTTGCTCCTCCCGAGCTCAGGCGGACGCCCCGAGCCGCATCGCCGCCGCGTGCCTTGTCGCGGCCGTGAGAGCTCGCCGCCATACTCCTACCAGCCAAATCAACACCCCTCACACCACCACACTGCCCTGCACCTCCTCGACCAACCCGTGACATCAATCGAGCCCAAGGTGAGCCGCATTGTCGCTTCCGCCCGTTCCAAATGTCACCGGAGCTCCGCCATGGTTGAGAGTCACCGTGGCCAGCACCGCACCGCACTCCTCCGTCTTCCCTCGCTCACGGTCCCTCTTCCCCTACACACCTAGATGCTCAGGTGATGACGCTACCGCCAGTCTCGGTCCGGTCAAGCCGGAACACGGCCACGCACTGCCCGCCATGGCAGACGGCCAGGTGCTCACGCGGCCAAGCTGCTCCACCCCATCCCAATCCGTTTGAGTAACCTCGGGAAGTCCGCCAGGGTTCCAGGAAGCGGGCGCACCCCTCTGCCGGCCATCTAGCGGCCGGAGCACGCCGGCGTTCCGCCACGCGTTCGCTGCCGTCCGCCCTCACCGTCGGCAAGGGTGCTCCGGCGCGGTAGAGTTGGGAAAAAGTACATGCCTAGATGCAGTTTGGAGTGGAGAGCACGGTGGTATGCTCGGCTTGGCCAGGGGAGCCGCCGGCGGCGTGAATCCGCTCGCCGGAGCTCTCGGCTCGCCGCTCCCCTGTCCCCCTCTCGCTGACAGCGGCCCCCACCCTGGCAGACGCGCGCGCGCGGGCGGGAGGCCGAGCGGGCCGCGCCACTCGAGCTGGGCCGCGCTGGCGGGTCGGCCGGCCCAGTGCCTTTTTGATTTTTGGAAAATCCAGTTTCTTATTTTTTTTCACAGATTTGATTGATGTTTGTAATTTTCATATCTAGGATTTGGTAGATCCAAAAATGGTGATCCAAATTTTGTTGGGCTCCAAATAAAGTGTAGTTTCTAGGAAAAATATCAAATGCTTATGTGATATTTAATTTCTGGAATAATTAATTAGAGTTTTGAAATGTGTTTTAGATTGCATGCAAACTTGTTTAAATCATATCTTGAGTTTTAGTGTTCTAAAAATTATGAAATTTGGTGGGTAGACTAATTTATACTTGCTCTAGCTCTGGTAAAAATTTGGGTAGTAGTGCTTAAGTATTTTTCAAGTTATAATGCTATCTTGTTATTTTAGGAAATACTTAAATGAATTTTTGTAATTTTTCTACATGTGCAATGTTCATATAAATTTTTGGAGAAGGTATTGGTACCCTAGAGTGTCTAAGAAAATTAGGAAATCTGTTGTTTGACACTTTTTACTATACTTTGTTATTTATACAAAAATCAGCCTTTTTAGCTTGTGAATTTTGTGTAGGAAGTTCCTGTGAATAAATTTAGTTCAAATTTTTACAGTAGCCTCTTTTTCGGTCAAAGAGTCTCCTGTAATTTTTGTAGAATTTTAGGATCAGTTTACATATATATTTAAAATTTCACTGAATTACTTAAGTAAATTAAGAAATGAGTTTAAATAAATATTCTAGGTGGGTACACCTTACTTTCTGGTGTTTTGTGACCTTTGTGAACTTGTGGTAACATTAGTTGGGCCTTATGGGATGTTTGCCACATAAATAAATATTTAATCCTTGCAATTCTAGGTTTTCTGAACAGCTGGTAGTCTTTCTAGGTTTGACCCTTAATGAAAGGGTTTGCTGGAAAACTTGTGAATACCAAAGTTGTAGTAAACTTGATAAGCTAGCTTGTGTCAAAAATTTGGAGCATTTGGCTTAGTAGTTTAGGAGTTAGTGCTGTTTTAAGGGACAGTCCAGAATTGGCTGCTCTCTGTTTAGAGAGGACAGATTCTGGAACTTTGGAATTTCGACTAGGTAAACTTTGGAATTAAGTGTTGTGGTCTGAAAATATTTTGTGGTGCATTTCATCAGCTTTCCAGATTGTATTAGACCATATCTTTTGGAGTTGGGAATCTCCAGTTATGTTAGAAACAAGTAGCTACTGTCCAGAATGTCTTACTGTGATAACCTAAGTAATATTACTCTTGTATTGTTAGGTGCTAGGGCCTTAACCGAAGAAGAACATCTATATCTTAGGCTGGGTAGATTGGGTAAGTACTTCTCCACCGGAGAAGAGATTTGCACGTACTGATAAAGTAACTTGATTAGATTATTGTTTTTATTTCTGAAATGCATTTCATTCCGAGCATGTTGCACCTTTATGCATCCATGATATTTATTGTGCATTCATGCAATAGGTGTACCGGAGGGGGTAACTCTCCTCGAATTCGAGCTAGTGATTCCAGAGGAAGTCCAGGACCAGCCGGAGCAGCTAGAGGAACCAACCGGCGACGAAGCTCCTGTCGAAGATCTACCCGAGTGTCCTGACCACCGGCCTTCGACCTTTCTGAAAGGCAAGCCCCGGTGCATGCTGAACCTACTGATTTATAAATTAATCTTGAGTACTTTTAATTGTTTACTGCATTAAGTTGTAGGAGTTATATGAAAACACTTGTTGCATTATACCTGTCCTTGTCCAGATATCGCACTTAATCCTATATTAGGTTTAGGCACGTGTCAATGCTTAGCCCTGCTTAGTACGGTAGAAGTCGGGTGATTTCCTGTCATCCGCGAGATGTAGGAAGGAGTCACAAGTGGCTTTATGGCTATCGTGGATGGAACCATGCTTAAAAATGAAATTGAGACCGGGCGGGAGTTCGATAGTACAGCCGCAAGACACTTCACGTCTTGGGTGTGGAGCTATGCCCGTCTGAGTCGTTTAAGGACCGATTCGCTGTATGTCCTTGAGTCATGTTGAACGCAGTCTAACACTTAGTTGGCCGGATAAGTCGTTCTGACCGCGAAGCCGAGTAATGTGGTTCAGGCCGAGAATCGAATGGTAGGTTGCTTCTTGGAGGAGAGAAAGGATGTGCTTGGGGACATTGGCGTGAGACCAAGGGGGGGTTAGAGTCCCTATCACCTGGCAGAGTGTCGCCCTTGGGGTCACGACATTATTCGGACCCGCGATTCCTGAATCATATGAAACAGTGGCCTGTGCGACCCTAGCAGGGGTCTGCACGGTGAGTGTTAGAAATACCCCTCCAGCTGGATAGGAATTCGATTTGAATCGCCGTCACTCCCGGTTAGTGAGCACTTGACTTGAGCAGCGGCAACATAGATCTCATTAAATGAACCGGTGGTTAAGGGAATGATACAATGTTGCCACAATTCATACCTGCTCTGGATATAATGATGATAATTGTTTGATTATAATCAAGTGCATGTTTAGTACAGGTGCTAAGATAGATGACAGGTAAATGCTAAAAATAACTGCTAGTACAGGTTATAAGAGTCTCAATTACTTATGCCTTTATGCAAAAACGTGATGTCAGCTAGCCTCTTGTGAAAGCCTTGCATAATCCTTGGTGTCATCTTATTTCTGGTTTTCGACGGGTAAGTCTAGCTGAGTACATTCCAGTACTCAGGGTTTATTCCCTCCTGTTGCAGATGATATGCTCTACCAAGGCTTCTGCAAAAATTGTCTCCACCCTGCGGGTGATGAAGACTAGATCACTTGGGCGTGATCATCTTTTATGTACTTTCCTGATGCTTTTGTGGGATGTTGATCAACAAGACTGGCAGTAGTTAAACAACTGGTGTGTGTTTGCTTCCGCTACTTTTATAAACTTGGTTTGTAATAATTGCGACTCCGTGTGTGTAAACTTATTTCAGAACTACTTGTGAAATGTAACGTATGATGTTGTATGTTGAATGATGCGATCCTGGTTGTAAGCAAGTTGGTTTGAAATTCTTCGTGGTTTCGATTGACTACAGGGATTATATGGGCTCAAGTTCGAAAATTTGAGCACTTCGGTGCTTGTTTTTGTACTTGTGCTCTTATAATTTGGTCGGTTCTGTTACAAGTCCGATCCATGATCGACTCTACGAGCGACAAGCACTCGGCTAGCTTTTCATCGACCCGATCTATGGAAGAGATCAGATCGTCCTGCTCGATGGGGTTCCTCTGCCAGCGTGGCAGCAGTGGGTGAGTTGCCAGAGAGGAAGGCGACCTCGGGAGAGTTCCCGAGATTGGATCTACTGGCGCAGACGTAGGCGCAATCGACGTAGGGTTGACCTGCACTGGCTGGACGATCTCCCCATCACCGTTGGTGTTGATGACCCAAGTGATAGATCCGACCGTGAAGGATTGGATGGGCCTGCGAGCGAACGGAGAGCTCAAGAAACGTACCATCTGGCTCATTATGGGATCAAGCGCACACCCCTACCTGGCGTGCCAACGTCGACAAAAGATGCTCGGTAGCCCAACGAGGGGGCTACCCGCGATGGTAGATTGATCAGAGAGGCGAGCGAGATCAGGAGCGAGATGGTGATAAGACACAGATTTATACAGGTCCCTAATCCTGTGTCATGTCGGTTTGTATTGGCTATCATAAATGATTGCATGTGTTTTGAGGGGATCCCTCACCTGCCTTATATAGCCCGAGGGATAGGGTTACTGGCCGATCAAGTCAGAGTCCGATCGGGTAAGAGATAATCTATACATGGAATCATACATGCGACATATCCGAACAGATTCTATGCAATCTTTAGAATGCCGCCGAGATGACTTGCGGCGTGCGCTGAGCTATGCCATGCGCCGCAAGACTTCATCTTGTGGGCTGGACCGTCCCTGTTGGTGTGGCCCATGTGCATCGCCGTGGGTACCTGGGGTCAGACCCCCACATAGCCTCTTCTCTTTTTTTCCATTTTCATGTAGCAACACTATAACACAGTGGCTTTTGTGGATGATGTTAGTTTTTGTGGATGAACACAGTGTCTTTTATGGATGATGTTAGTTTTTGTGGATGAACTAGCTCAGTCTCACTCAGCGCGACCGTATAAAAAGAGGTAGATTTGTTGTAGACTAAGAAAGATGACGAACATTGAGCCGCTGTCAATGAAGCTGCTAGCGCGCGCAATGAAGACCCGCCAGTACACGACTACTCTTTTGAAGATGAACGACTAAACAATGTGTTTGTAGGTGCATTGAGGATGTCAATATATATTGTCATCGAAGGTATCGATACATATTGTTATTGACGGATGCAAAGATAGAATAACTATGAGTAAGAGGTTAACAACTTAAAAATAAAAATAACTACCCGTTACAATGCACGGGCATTTTTGCTAGTTAAAACAAAGTCCACCATTACTATACATAGTTAGGGTACTTACTAAATCTTGGGGCCTATAATTTTGGGGGTCTGTTCCGTCATATGGCCCGCATGGGCCCAGAGACGGAAGGCCAAACAAACTAGTCCTTAACTATAAGGAAAGGACTTTAGCAAGGCCCCATGTTATTTGATATGCATTTCTCTTCTATGTTATATGGCCAAGTGCTTTCTTAAGTAAAGATGCACTATAGAATATCTTACGAGAAAAACACCTATAGGATGAGTTCAACTACTAGCTACAGTTTGAGTTCGATAACGCTAGGTATAGGGCACCATCCGCCAAGAAGGTTCTGATGATGGGCCACGACACAGCCCAACAACCGCATCTTATCTGCTCATCCAACTATTCAAAAAAAAGAAGAAAAAACTCACCTCACCGCAGCGTCGCGACAGCTCTCCGCGACGACGGTGATGATGATCTCCACCGCGCCTCCCTCTCCTATCGGGCCGCCTTAGTGATGATGCTCTCCACCACGCCTCCCTCTCCATCACGCCTCCGCTCTGTCGGCCGGCATCTCCTCCACGCCAGAGCACGGCAACCCATCTTCCTCCCTCTCCACCGTGCATCTCGCCTGCCGTGGGCTTCTCTAGTGCACGGACCCGCTGCAGCCTTCTCCACGGGGACATACCGTGTTCTTCTCCACTAGAGCAACGAGCTTCATGCCTGTTGTCATTTCTTACATTACTATGTACTAAGTTGTCATCCCTAGCATGATGCTCAAAATGCTGGCAATTGTAACTACACTTGAAAACTCTAAATATATTAAAACATAAGTATCCGCAAGTGCACAGATAAATCACCTATTGTAGCATTCTACCCAGAGTATTTCGAGTATCATTTATTTATTTTAATCCCAAAGGAAGGACCATGAGGAAAATGTTTATATGACTAAATAAATGTGTAGACCTATGATAAACCAACCACTCTTATACTTTAGCAGGGGTAAGTCAAGTAAAAGATAAATAAATGATAAATAAGTTCAACATGATAATTGTATTCCAGAGATAGAAAGCAGAGACTCATTAAAAGTAGTATGACTAATCTAGAGATTTGGTTAGAGTAAGAATTCCTAAGTTATTCCTAAACAATAAGTCTTGTTGCTCACTCTAGCATATATATCTTCATCTACTAGTAAAACTGAATCAAGGCAAAATTATAAGGAACATCAACTATGGAGAATCCAAAACATAGTCTTCATCTCCTTCGAGACCGAACTCTACCAATTAATCTATATACGGGGGATGGACTGCAAAGGACTCAACACAGTTGTCACCTACGCGATCTACCACCTCCCGGCACATAGTGGGCATTCGCAGGGGAATTTCATGTCTAAGCACCACGCTTACATAATCAAAGCTACTTAACTCTCGCGTGAATTGAATTAAGTACTCTACGAACATATGCAAATGCAAATCATCAAATAATACTATATCCAATACATAACTAGAGCAAACTAAGAACATAATAAAGAGTAACATAATATTGAAATAGAGCAAAGTCATAAATAAGATACAAAGGCAAATTACCAAATCTCTAGATGAACAGATCCGGAATCCTGAGCAAATCACCCAACTCTACTCCAAACTCTCTAGAAAGCCTATACTAAGAAATTAAAGAATTAGAGCTCTCTCTATCTAATCTCTGAAAACCCTAATATCTGGACTACTCTTGACTTATGATCAGGTGATGATGTCTTTCAAGAAAGGGGTCTGGGTCTTTATTTGTAGCCCTGAGGAAGAATCGTCAGCCCTTGGATCAAACTGACTTCACGAATGGTAGAGATGCATCCTATGAGGCAGTGGAGGAAGTCTCTGGAAGGGCATAGAGGAATCCCTCTATGGGGGGCCGGGCGGCACTAGGGTGGGGCGGTGTAACAACCCAGAAATTTCCAGGAAACAAAAATCTCAACTACAATTTTTTTCTAAAATAACCTATGTTTGGTGGGGTGTCATATAGGAAACCAACCCTAGTTGCACAAGTAGCACCTAGTCTAGTTAATTACATTTTGCATTTAATTATATATTCATGAGTTGCTTCTTATGTTCTTTGATTTTGTTAATTAAAAGTAGTCACATTTATTTAATGAATTGCTTAAATTAAATAAATATATAATTATAACCTTGGCAAATAGTTGAAACCCTAAAATACCTCTAGTGGGCCCTACTAGGCCATACATGTGTAGGCAACATAGGCGTATGCATGTAGTAGCTTGATATAGTAGAGATAGGAAAGTAAAATACAAAATAGAAAAGCTTTTGGAAATAATCAAAAAAAGGAGAAGAAACCCTATGTGGCCCAGCCAACCCTGCCGAGCTAGCCTACCAAGCCAGCCTGTCGAGCCAGCCCAACGAGCCGTAGCACCGCCCGAGCCACGCAGCAGCGTCCCCGCACTAGCCGGCCTAGCTCAGCGAGCTGGCCCAACTCGCGGCTGAGCCTGCTTCGCACGTCGCTCACGCCTGCTCGCGTGTGGGCCAGCCTAGCCAGGACCTGCCCTCGCCACAGCCACTGAGCGGAGGGACCCAGACGTCATCGCCTTCCTCCCGCTCGTCCGGTTCCTCTGCTTCACCCAAACCGAAATCGGAGGAGGGAGCAGGGACACGCAACGCGCGAGGGGAGATTCCCTTTGTCCCCTCTGCCAGCCATGAGCGCCAAGCTGCAACCCCAGTCCCGCACGCCAGTCTCATGCGCTCGCCTAGCACGCACCGCGCACGTGAAGCCGATGCCGCCATGGCCGCGCAATCAGTTGACACCGTCTGCCACCACTGTAACTTTTCTAACCGCCTAAAAATCAAATTGGCAACGCCAATCCGCTCGCCACCCTCTGGCTACCTCAAAACCCTAAGCCAACCCCTCCCGATGGACGCCACGTGGTCCAGCTACCTCCATCACCGTCCACCGAGCACCATGGACGCTCCTCCTCTATAAAACGACGACATCCAGTGTCCTTGCCCTCCCATTCTGCTCGCTGCCGCCTTGGTGGCACATAGCCCACACCACACCACTGGAGGAAAAGAAAAGGGGAAGAAGAGGAGGAGAAGAGGGAAGGAGCCAGGAACGCGAAGCCGCCACCGCCGCCCAAGCTCGTCAGAGACGAAGGCGACGCTGCTCGTTTTCTTCTTCACCACGGGACTGCACGGCACGGCTACCGTTCGACACCGCAACAACTCGCCCTGCACTGATATCCTTTCGCCATCGCCACCTACGTTGAGCTCACCATCTCACCTCGCTCGCCGCCGATTGAGCTTGACATGGAACCACCTCGCCGGTCAGCATCGTGGATCATCTAGGCAAAATCCGTGACCCTCACGCTTTGATCGCACGCTTACGCACACGTGGTGCACACACTCGTTGGCCTGGCCGAGCCACAGAGGCTTGGTATTGGCCACGGCATGCCGATGCATAGCACGCAGTCGCCATGGTCGGATCAAGTCATGGCGAAGTCTCACTCTTGATACGCTAGGCAATAGAAGAAGGAAGAAGAGGCGAACAAGGTCACGTACACGCTCGCACTCATGTATCAAAACCAAGCACCGCGGTACTGAACGCCAGGGGCGCGGGAATGCGCCACCTCAAGCAGCGTCCAGAGCGCGCTCGCCATGGCCAGCGCACGGCCATGGCGAGGTCATTCCTTCCAAATCAAGCCAGTAGAGAAGAAGGAGATGAGCTAGATCGATTCGCCTTGGCAAGGGACGAACCATGCGCATCAAGAAGGGGGAAAAGAGCCACCGGGGAAGCCGCTCATGAACGCCATGCCGACGGCGGCGTGCACGGGAGCACGGCCGAGAAGCAGAGGAATGGAGAAAGTGTTGCCGCCACACTGAACCGTGCGCCCAGTGCACCGTAGACCAAGAGATGGAAATAACAGGTGAACTCGGTCCACCACGGACCGAGTCTACGGTTCACAACCCACACTGCACAGTCCACGGTGAGCCACGCCCAAATGGGCCAGAGCCGTTTGGAATCCATCTGAGCGACGTGGCAGCGCCTGAGTTCGCCACGTGGTGGGCCCAGCCTAGGCCCAACCGAGCCTGGTCGCGGCCCGGTCAACATTGACCATTGACCTAGACCCACATGTCAGTGACTCACTCTGTTCCAGCCAATCAGAGCTTGACACGTGTCACTGCCTGGAATTTCCTTTTCTTTTTCTTTTTTAGAAAATCATTTAATCTTTAGAAATTCATAACTAATTCATTTTAACTCAGAAAAATACCAAACTAGTTTCTAAATTTTTCTAAAAATGAGTTCTACATCTTAGGCTTGTGTTTGAGTGCATTTGAATCCTTTGAATTTTTGTTGCTTCTTTGTGCACCTCTATAGGAGTCATTAATGCGACTCTACGTTACGTTTAACAGAGCCGGAGGACCTGCCGACTGAGGAGTACGACCCCGACTACAGCGAGGACTTGGGTGATGACCTGCCAGGTGCCATGCCCCACCCACTTCCGTAGAGCCTATTACGCATGCAATATAAAATTGCTAGCGCTTTACTTTTTGTGCAATAATATGTTGATAGGCTGCATGGTAGATGCTTTACCTTGAGCCTTTTACCTTGTTGTAACCTTACCCCTGCTCACCTTGTTGTTAGGCTAGATGCTCGCATGTTACATACTACTGCTTTTACTCTTACTCGCATTATATCTATGATGTGATGCCGGTGAGTGAGAGACGTATATGTATAAGGCACGTAGTGCCGAGAACTTGACAAACCTGATTAAAGAACTGGGGAGATCTTGGCGTGCGTCTTGGGTGAGTGGTGAGGGTTGAGTCGATTGGAAAGGATCCTATGACGAGTCTTTGGGGTAAGTCTTGCTGGAGGGGTGCGACCTGGGCATCCCTCACGAGAGTTACCTGTGGTGGGTATATTGTGAGGTGAACTGGGGTGTTGGTTATCCCTAGTGAAGGTGCTGTCATGGCACGGGGAAGACGGTGTTTCCCTTTTGAGAAGATATCATGTTTGGTCCCCCTAAGGACTGGTATGTCTTGAGAACCAGAACCACGGGACCTTCATGCACACCACTCGCTCCCGATGGGCGGGAGACGATTACCCGACTGACTAGGGCGATACCACTACTACTAGGTTGGAAGGTGATAGTGTAGGGAGGCATGGGCATGGGGACCCACACCCTCCTAAGATAGTGTAGTGACCTTGGGGGCCCGGTACTATGTCTCACAGTCTCAGCGTTTTGGTGGACACCGGGGTGACCCACGGCTGAGTGGTAGAGTGGTACTGTACCAGTTGGGAGGCAGTCGGAATCAGCCTAGACAAGCCAGATCATCGAGGATGGTGATCTTGTGGATTACGAGGTGTACACGCTCTCTAGAGTTGAGCAATCTATACGTATAGCCATGTCCGTGGATATGGACATTCCTATGACCTACGCTTCACTTGATTAGAGAGAGGAGTCCTTTCTACCTTTCCCCGGGTTTCGTGTTGGATTCTGGCTTGGCCATTGAGACGAGATCGGAGCGGGAGTCAATCTCGTCGCCTAGAGAGAGTGGGATGAGATGTGTTGTGTGTGATGGGATTGAGAAAAATGTGTGACTAAGATGGGTTAAAAACTGATGAATATATTATTATTAAAATATTAACTACTTGCATAGGAAACCCACAGCCTAAATAGGTCTCTTTCTACTTCCCTCAATGCATTCCACTTTCCACAAAGCATTGCAAGCATAGGGCGGGCAATGCGTGGCTAGTACCAAGTGTACTGATAAATTTTTGATAGGTTTCGAGCCCGAGTACGACTACGAGGGTGATGATTGGGAGGACTAGAGGGTCTGTTCTACGCTTAAGCTGGTTCCAGGAGATCATTTTCCGCTGCTATCTACATCGGATGCTGTTCCGGATGCTTGTGTGAGTGTGTTCCGCCCTACGAGGCGATGAGAATAAGTTATGTAAAACTCTCTATTGTACTCTGATATTCGGCATAACTTTATGTATCACTGAGATTTGGGTAAATTGACGGAATGTTTTGTCAATTTACACTTCGTTTCTGTGGATTTCCCTTCGTGGAAATCAAGGACGTTTCAGCCGGCCAGCCCCACCTGGTAGCTGTCGGTCCTCCACTTCGGTCCCGTACCTTCTGGTGTCTTCTGTAGTCTTCTGGTGCATATTTCGTCACGGCTAAGTTTTGTGGCCTTTTTGACAATTTAATCCTCATTTCATTCTCTCTGGAATATCCCTGCTAAAAATAATAATTCACCAAAACTCGTGAAAATTGTAAGTAATAACCCCTAAGTTTCTATTGGTGACCATTTCTATGCATAAAGTTGATGGTTTGTGATGGATGATAACTACCGTCAACAGTGCCACCGGCGAGCTCTACACCAGTGAATTCCACGCGTCGACGAGTCTCCATTCCAAAGCAGCAAGGATATGTTGCGCTGAAAGCGCATGTTGCAAATATATGTTTGAAGTGTTTCAAATGTTTCATAGGTATGTTACAAGTGCTTCATATGGATGTCGTAAAAGTATATCAGGATGTTACATATGTTGCATGTGTTTCATAGGCATGTTGCAAGCATTTGTTCAAAGTGTTTCATCTATCTCAGACGTATGTTGCAAGCGTTTTGATCTGAATGTTGCATATGTTTCACACATATGTTGCAAGAATATGTTCCAAATATTTCAGTTGTTTTATTCTTATGTTGTGGTAAGTATTTTTCATGCTGCAAGTGTGGCCCAATCTAGAGGAAGCAGCCGAGACGACGAGGTTGAGCTGAGGCTTGGCACCATAGACCAAATCCACCAAAAGGGTGACCTGATTCATAGTCATAGCATCAGATCGACCTCAGAACCGGCTGGACCGACGGTGACGACGAAGGACCTCGAGCAAAAGTGAGGGAAGGGAGGTGGAGATGGAAGCTCGAGAGCGGGACAAGGATTTATTGAAAAACATACCATCACTGTCATTGGAGATGTTGGAGCCGAAGTAGGACCAAATTAGCACCATGAGTGACGGGAGAGGATGAAGGGAAAACCACAATACGGATACTACTCAAACAAAACTCAAAAATAAAAGACCAGATCTACAAAGGGGGTGGGATCCTGCTTCTCCAAGCGGCGGTGGCGTGGGAAGGTCCGAGACCTGAGAGGAGAGGCATGGGCAACTTGGCTACTCCGTTTCTTGTTTTGGGTTCTACTCCTAGTAAGTCCCTTACGAGTTAGTTTCAAAAAAAAGTCCCTTACGAGTTTGGTTAGTCTCTGTATACTCGTAAAAGTCGATTGAGTTTGACTTACATACTTCGATTAGAGGGGATATTTTTGACAGCTTAATATCATATCTATACCTATTAATAAAGAGACAAAATTTCAACCCATTTTTTGGTTCATCTCCCTCTAACTACCGAATAATGGAGAGTTTCTTCCGTCCGAACTTATATAACCCGTGCTCATACGAGTTAGAGTAGTTCTTGTCTAAGGAGTTCGATTCCAAAATGTATCGTGTCGTGTATGTGACCTGCTCATAAGCCATGCTCATATACATCAAAATAACTCACGTGTTGGAATAAACCACGCCATGTTCGGTCGTGGTGTGTGTGGCTGCATGCAAGTGTGCATGCGCGAGTGTGCATCGAGTCGGTGTTGGCCAGGTCTTCAATGCATGCGTGCCAAGTCTACAGTCAGGCTGGAGACTGATTCCTGTGGAGAGCAATGGCTCATGGCCCAAGTCTGTAGTCAAGATGGAGATCTATTCTTGTGGAGAGAGCAGCGGCTCGTGGCCAGGAGTTCGCGGTCACCAGCATGAAGTGTTCGTGCGCGTATTGATGGCCAAGGTTGCATGGGTGTTGTGTTGGTGTGAGCTATAAAGCCGCCTTGTAAGCATTGTGTGAGTTGAGCAGAGAGAAACAGAGAGAGTGTCAGTGCTGTGTCGCCGCTACGGTGTTCATCGCCCCGGCAGGCATGGGTCGCCCGGTGAGTCTCCTCTCGTGTTCCAAGTGTGTCCTGAGTTGTATTATCATTAATAATAGCTAAGATACAGGCGTTTGTCGCCGCAGCGTTCATCGCCGGAATTTCCTTGTCTATTGTTTATGTTACTATGATCGTTCGTCGATCCTCGGTTCCAACAATTAGTATCATAAGCCTAGGTTAGAGAGAGGAGAGCTAGTTGAAAATGTCGACGTCGACACCATGTACGGGCGTGGTGGAGCGTGTCATTGGTGGCATGGCAGAGGTCCCAAAGCCTCGTCGTGCGATTCGTTCGTGCTGGTGGCGGCCGACATGAGGTGGCGATCAACGACGGTGGGGCGCTCAAGCTCCGGACCGTGTGGTGGTCTATGGAGGTGCAGAGCACGGTGTGTGTCGCCGGCCCAAAAAACGGCATGTGTCGCCGAGAAGAAAGATTGCGATATTCGTGCGGAGATGGAGCATGCAAAGGTGGTCGCATCAGGTCGAGAGGCTGTAGTGGCGGCCATGGCGATGAAGCCGACGGCGGCTGCAGATTCTCCGGCAACGGCAAGTCAAGATTAGGGGGAGGCGTTGTTTGGCGACGCCGTTGACGTACCGATGCTCCTGTGTGGCGGGATGCACGGTGATGTCGTGGTTTAGGGGGAGTTTGTTGGAATAAACCACACCATGTTCGGTCGTGGTGTATGCGGCTGCATGCAAGTGTGCATGCGCGGGTGTGCATCGAGTCGGTGTTGGCCAGGTTTTCGATGCATGCGTGCCAAGTCTACGGTCAGGCTGGAGACTGATTCATGTGGAGAGCAATGGCTCATGGCCCAAGTATGTGGTCAAGATAGAGATCTATTCTTGTGGAGAGAGCAGCGGCTCGTGGCCAAGAGTTCGCGGTCACCCGCACGAAGCGTTTGTGCGCGTATTGATGGCAAGGCTGCATGGGTGTTGTGTTGGTGTGAGCTATAAAGCCGCCTTGTAAGCATTGTGTGAGTTGAACAGAGAGAAACAAAGAGAGTGTCAGTGTTGTGTCGCCACTACGGTGTTCGTCGTCCCGGTAGGCGTGGGTCGCCCGGCGAGTCTCCTCTTGTGTTCTAAGTGTGTCCCGAATTGTGTTATCATTAATAATAGCCAAGATACAGGCGTTTGTCGTCGCGGCGTTCGTCGCCGGAATTTCCTTGTCTATTATTTATGTTACTATGATCGTTCGTCAATCCTCGGTTCCAACATCATGTCTAATCGTTATCTAATTTTTGATTTGTTTTTGTTTTCTGTTTCCAATTTGTTTCTAAACTGGAGCCCGAATCAAGGTGGCTTCGCATTCTTTTTCCTAAAACCGAATAGTTTTCTCATGGTGGTTCTCGATTTTGTTTCTAATTTTTTTTTCCAAAGACGTTGTTTTCTGTGATTTCCTATTTGTTGTTTTATTCTGATTTTTTCCACCAGCAAGTTTTATTTTTTCCTTTTCTAATTTTTTCCAACGGAACCGTTTCCATGACTTTACGGTGGCTTCTTTTTTCGTGATTTTTTCCCCCAAAGGACATATCTTTCCGTGATTGTCTATTTGTTTTTTAAATTTTTTTTACCACCAAGTTTTCTTTTCCAATTGTATTTTCATGGGTTCTATTTCTATATGTATTTAGCTAGCACAATCCAAATCCAAACAAGACCACTCTTCCATGAAACTTTGTCTTATTTAGCTGATTCAGTTATCTAAAAAACAAGGTGATTCATCTGGCGGTACACTTAAATTATGCTAACTCATACTCTCGTGGTAGACGACATGGAGTAAGTGTATAGGGTAGCAAGGGAGGGCTAAAAGACGCCGCCATCCAAGGATGTACACCCTGTTCTTCGACGCTACTTCAGGAGTACTTTTCAGCGAAGGAATAATGTTTTCCTCTGATAATAAATCAGCATAAACCAAATTTTAGTGAAAAGAACAGGGTATTGCATATGAAAGTTCAGCGAAGAAATTAGTATGCTCATAAATTAGTCCCGCTTCTTTTAATTCCCAAACTGAGTTCATGCCCTGCGCACTCATGACTTGTAACCATACGAGTTAGGGCATGTTTGGTTAGAGGTGTTAAAGTTTAACAAACACTGTAGTACTTTCGTCTTATTTGACAAAAAGTTTCCAATTTTAGACTAATTAGGCTTAATAGATTCGTCTCGTAAATTACTCCTAATCTGTGCCGATATGCATACAATTAGTCTACATTTAATACTCTATGCATTTACCGCAATATTAATATGATGTGAGTTAAACTTTAACATTCATGAACCAAACGGGGCCTTAGAATAACTCGCATCTAATGATACGTAGTCCACTCCGAGACGTATTAGATCACATTAACCGTATCTCGCACGTGACCCGTGGCCCGGACTTATGAACAGTGCTCATATGAGTTAGAACAATTCACGTGTAGCAACGATACGAAGTCTGATCCTGTGCATATTACAACGCACGACATATTTGCTAGTCAGTATAAAGGACCAAGATTGACGTTAAACCATGGACTCCAAAGAATGAACGCCACACACGTCTTTAGCAGAGTCGTCGTCAATGGGCGTCTGATTCCGGCCACACTGGAGGAGCCGATCGAGTACCTCGCTCATGGGCGGCCTTGACGACGGATCCTCGCCGGTGCAAATCACCCCGAGCTCGAACACGGCCACCATATCGTTCCAGGCTGGCCGGGTCCTGAATTTCACCGTCGATCAAGTCCGCGCACGGGCTGCCGTTCTTGAACCGCTTCGACGCCCACTTCGCTAGACAGCTGCCGGACTCCGTGCCGCCGTCCTGTGGCCCCCTTCCTGTCGTCAGCTCCAGCAGCACCACCCCGAAGCTGTAGACGTCCACCTTCTCGCTCACCTTCACTCTGCTAACATACTCTGCAGCCAAATAATCTCAAGTCATGCACATTTTTGCACAGGTCACACATGGAAAGCCTTAGCCTTCCAATGTCCTGGCACACACCTGGAGCAATATAACCGAACGTTCCGCACACAGCCGAGACCGGCTCCGATTCGCCGGACTTGGCAAGGATGCGAGCAAGCCCAAAGTCGGCGATCTTGGCTCGGAACCCACGGTCGAGCAAGATGTTGCTGCACTTGATGTCGCGGTGGATGACCGGGCTCGTGAAGCCGTGGTGCATGTAGCTGAGGCCTCTCGCGACGTCGATGGCGATGCTCAGCCTCGTCGGCCAGTCCAGCGCGGCCGCGCGCTTGCCGCCGTGGCGGCGGTTCAGCCACCGGTCCAGGCTCCCGTTCTCCATGTACTCGTACACGAGCAGCTTCGTGTTCGCGTCGCCGCCGGATATGCAGCAGAGCAGCCTGACGATGTTGCCGTGGAGGAGACCGTCCAGTGACCTCGCCTCCGCCTCAAACTCCTTGTCGTCGTTCGCGCCGGGCTTCCTGTCGTCGTTCCCAATCTTCTTCACGGCCACCGTCGTCGACGTTGAGTGACCGGCCCCGCCGTCACCACCGTGGTGTCCTCTTGCCTTGTGGCTGCCGAGATGGATGCGGTACACCTTTCCTGACCCTCCTCTGACGATCAGATTCTCCTCGCTGATGTTGCTGATTATGTCTTGCGCGCCAAAATTCAGGGTACCGAACGGTATCATCTTCCACGACGTCACATCCCGCGAGTTACTCTTGCGCCGGAGGACAAACCATCCCATGACAGCAACGAAGCTGATGCCAGAAATGCTGGAAATTGTTGCTGTTAGGATGATGATCATTCTGGCGGAACTACGACCTCCTCCTTGGTCGCACGTCGGGAGGGGTATGCCGGCGTCCTGTCTGGCGCACAAGCCAGTGTTGCCAAAGAAGGCGGCGTAGAACACGGGACTCTGTAGTGCGGCTGGTACCTCTCCGACGAGCTGATTGGACGAGAGATTCAGGTAATTGAGGTGGAGATGGTTGAAGTCCTCTGGTATGTGGCCGTCGAGCTTGTTGTTTGAGAGGTCAAGGATGGTGAGCACCGTCAGCGATCCAATCTCCGCCGGGAGTGGCCCAGATATCTGGTTGCTGCTAAGGTTCAGGTAATTCAAAGCTCCCAGTGATCGGATGGAAGGTGGAATCGAGCCAGATATCCGGTTCCCGGCGAGGTGCAGCTCCGTGAGGTTGGCGAGCCCCGGCATGTTCTTCGTTAGAGGACCGGAGAATTGGTTGTTCTCCGCCCGGAAATTCTTCAACCCTGGTGCGGAGGACGGCACGGCGCCGGAGAACCTATTGTTTCCCATGTCGATCCGTGTGATTTTGGAGGATATCGCACTGGGCATAGTGCCAGTGAAGCTGTTGTTCTGAATCATAACAGTCGTCAACGCTGGGAACGCCGACCATACCTTCTCGGGGAACTCTCCGGTGAAGTGGTTGTTGTACGCCATGATGTTGTTCACCGTCTCGCAGTCCCCGAGGATCGCCGGGAACGCGCCGGAGAAGCTGTTGTTGAAGACCACGATGTCGTAGAGCTTCTTGTTGAAGCAGAGCGTGTCCGGGAGCTCGCCGCTGAGGAAGTTGTTGCTCACTTCGAAGTTGCCCAGCGGCGAGTGCTTCCCGAGCTCCGGCGGGAGGGGGCCAGAGAGCCTGTTGCTGAACAGCCGGATGTCGACAAGGTTTGGGAGCAGCCCGACACTCCACGGGATCGGCCCACTGATGTTGTTGAAGTACAAGTACAGCAACCACAAGTTCTTCAAATTGCCAATGCTCTCCGGTATCGGCCCGGTGAGCCAGTTCGCGGAGAGGTCGATCTCTTGAATCTTCATGGCGGTGATATTTGGCCCAATTGCACCAGTGAAGCTGTTGTCATAAAGGTACAGGATCTCAAGCTTCTGAAGATTCCAAACCCACGCCGGGATTTCACCGTTAAGGCTGTTTACGTGTAAAGCCAACGTCGTCAGCTCAGTGAGCGACGACAGTTTGTCAGGGATGCCACCAGTCAGGTTCATCCCTGACATCCACAGCATCTTCAGCTTCTTCAACTTGCCAAACTCGTCAGGGATGGGCCCTGGCGCGAAGGGGTTACTTGCCAGAGTTAGCGTCTCGAGCTGCGTGAGGTTGCCGATGGCGGCACCCGGGTAGCTCCCACTGAAGCTATTAGTGTCGAGGACCAACGACTTGAGCTTCGGGAACCCAGCGATTGCCAACGGCACGCTGCCTGTGAAGCCATTGCTTGACAGGTTGAGGTGCTCCATCGCCGACGACAGTTTTTTGTCGATGTCAGCTGGGAGAGCACCGGAGAAGTGATTGTTCGACAGGTCGAGGAACCGCAGAGCCGAGCAGCCGTAGAGTGCATCCGCCGGGAACTCGCCGGTGAGGTTGTTGTAGGAGAGGTCCAAGTGCGTCAGGTTCTTGAGGATGCAAATGGACGCTGGGATTGAACGGATTATGTTGAAGTTTTGGAAGGAGAGGGCGGTTACTTGGCCGTTGCTGCATGCAACCCCAGCCCACTTGCAGTGAGTGGTCGAAGCAGAGGCACTGCTGTTCTTCTTCCATGATCTGAGGGCAGCAGGGTTGCCCCAATCTTTCTTGATGGTCAAGAGAGCTCGGAGCTCCGCGTCGTTGGCGTGCGCCGAATCGGAGATGGAACTAAGCAAGAGAAGGATAAGGAGGACGACGAGAAAGTTAGGCATGGCTACTGGTGATGGTGAATGGACTGGAGAAGCGTGTAGCAGTGTGTCGTTGCACTTGAGAGTTGAAACTTCGATGTTGATAGACGATTGTGATGTGTAGTAGACCGTGGACCTGGGCTGAGTATGTGTAGCTACTGAAGCTTTGCCTTGCCGTGTTAGCTCCGGCTGGACTAATGACCTGGGCTGGGTCATCGGTCAAGTCTACTTCTGTACCCAAATCCGGAACGGCGATCGTTCATTTTTTTTTCCTTTTTCTTCTCCCCCCTCCGGCGCTCTCTGCCTCTATGTAGTTTCCATTTTTTTCTTTTCTTTTCTTTCATTTTATTTTAATTTTTTTCATATTAACCTATCAATTTTGCTTTTATATACAAGGAATATTGTCGGCGTTCGGTCCTGCGAGGGTCTTAAGCCAACGAGTGAATCAGTGTCGCGTGTGTAACACCTCAGGTGTTTAGCTCCTTAATTGCATTGCATTTGCATAAGCATAAGCAAGCATCATTCATTTCATGCATAAGCTTATAATATGTGAAACATGCTTTGGAAACATTGTCACATATATTTATATTTCATGTGAAGTAAGAAGTGAGTAGTGTGCAACACACAAGTACCTTATGTGCAATTTCCTTTGTGAGACATGTCAACCACTTTAGGGTAACATAATTAGCAAGTGTTATGCAACACACTCATGCAACATGTGCAACATGAGCTTGCAACATTTGGGTGAAAGTATTGAATTACTTGTTCCAAAGTATGTGACACTAGGAATTTGGTGTAACTAAAGGGTAGGGTAGCCAATTATATCTCACAACACCTTAGTTATACTTAGGGTCACTCATGGAGCAAGGTTCATGTTGACCAAAATCACCAAAATGCCCTCCAAGGTGTAGTTGACCACCGTTTAGCCCTAGGACGCTCTAGTTTGACCAATTAAAAAGTCTAGCTTAGAGACCTTGCATGGAGGAGCACCCTTAAGCAAAGTTGTAGAGAATTTCATAAGGAACAAAATTTCTAATATGGTCATCTCATGAAAATGATCTGAACATGCTCAAAAATGGCCCACAAGTCAGTATTAGAGGCTGTTTTGGGACTTAGCAATTTTGGCAAAGTGTGAAGCTGAAAACCGTTTCACTGTACCTCACTTTGGCAACTTGTAACTCACAAACTAGGCCGAACCAGTCTTTGAGCCAATTGACAAAGTTGTTGTCCACGCATAGCTCTACAACATTGTCAATATCACCATCACCTAGTTCTAAATGGTTTAGGAGATATGGTGCCTGGAAAAACGAGTTTCAGTCGGTTAGCTAAGTGAAACTCGGTTTCAGTTTCTGGGTACCTCACTTCAGTGCCCTGTATGTCACTAACTAAACCGAACCAGCTCATGAGGTCTTTTACAAACTTGTAGTGCTCACATAGGTCTATAACTTTGCTAATTGGAGGTGTCACTAATTCGAGCTCGTTTACGAGTTAATCAACGTCAAACTTTCGCTGTCAGTCGACTCGATGGATACTGAAACGGAAAGTTCAGACGCTACAGTGCTCGGGCGATTCAGAACTCGGTGGCCGCGTGTACGCCGCACGTCGACGGCCGGCTGACCACACTGGCCACGCGCCGTGCGCATTCTGGCGTCGCAGCCACGTCTTGAAGCCACCCCGCGCCTGCCGACACCCTCACCCGCTCCAGTTCGCCTTTCTTATCCTCCACCGCGCGCTGCGCCAAGCAAGCAGCCGCTCCGTCATTGCCGCCGTGAGCTTCGGCAAGCTCACCGTCGCACCCCGTTATGTTAGAAACAAGTAGCTGCTGTCCAGAATGTCTTACTGTGATATTTTGGGTTGGATGTGGTAACCTAAAAAATGTCACTCTTGTGTTTGTTAGGTGTTAGGACCTTAACCGAAGAACATCTATATCTTAGGTTGGGTAGATTAGGTAAGTACTTCTCCTCCGGAGAAGAGATTTGCACGTATTAATGAAGTGACTTGAATAGAGTATTTTATTTCTGAAATGCATTTCATTCCGAGCATATTGCACCTTTATGCATCCATGATATTTATTGTGCATTCATGCAATAGGTGTACCGGAGGGGGTAACTCTCCTCGAATTCGAGCCTGTGATTCCGGAGGAAGTCCAGGACCAGCCAGAGGAGCCAGCGGAACCAGTCGGCGAAGGAGACGCCGCTGAAGACTTGCCCGAGTGCCCTGACCACCGGCCCTCGACCTTTCTGAAAGGCAAGCCCCGGTGCATGCTGAACCTACTGTTTTATAAATTAATCTTGAGTACTTTTAATTGTTTACTGCATTAAGTTGTAGGAGTTGTATGAAAACAATTGTTGCATTATACCTGTCCTTGTCCAGATATCGTACTTAATCCTATATTAGGTTTAGGCACGTGTCAATGCTTAGCCCTGCTTAGTTCGGTAGAAGTCGGGTGATTTCCGGTCATCCGCGAGATGTAGGAAGGAGTCACGAGTGGCTTTATGGCTATCGTGGATGGAACCATGCCTTAAAATGAAATTGAGACCGGGCGGGAGTTCGATAGTACAGCCGCAAGACACTTCACGTCTTGGGTGTGGAGCTATGCCCGTCTGAGTCGTTTAAGGACCGCTTCGCTGTACGTCCTTGAGTCATGTTGAACGCAGTCTAACACTTAGTTGGCCGGATAAGTCGTTCCGACCGCGAAGTCGAGTAGTATGGTTTAGGCCGGGAATCGAATGGTAGGTTGCATCTTGGAGGAGAGAAAGGATGTGCTTGGGGACATTGGCGTGAGACCAAGGGGGGGTTAGAGTCCCTATCACCTGGCAGAGTGTCGCCCTTGGGGACGCGACATTATTCGGACCCGCGATTCCTGAACTGTACAAAAGATGACCTGAGCAGCCCTCGCTAGGCGTGACTCGGTAAGTGTTAGAAATACCCCTCCAGCTGGATAGGAATTCGATTCGAATCGCCGTCGCTCCCGGTTAGTGGGCACTTGACTTGAGCAGCGGCAACGTAGATCTCATTAAATGAACCGGTGGTTAAGGGAATGATACAATGTTGCCACAATTCATACCTGCTCTGGATATAATAATGATAATTGTTTGATTATAATCAAGTGCATGTTTAGTACAGGTGCTAAGATAGATGACAGGTAAATGCTAAAAATAACTGCTAGTACAGGTTATAAGAGTCTCAATTACTTATGCCTTTATGCAAAAATGTGATGTCAGCTAGCCTCTTGTGAAAGCCTTGCATAATCCTTGGTGTCATCTTATTTCTGGTTTTCGACGGGTAAGTCTAGCTGAGTACATTCTAGTACTCAGGGTTTATTCCCTCCTGTTGCAGATGATATGCTCTACCAAGGCTTCTGCAAAAATTGTCTCCACCCTGCGGGTGACGAAGACTAGATCACTTGGGCGTGATCATCTTTTATGTACTTTCCTGATGCTTTTGTGGGTTGTTGATCATCAAGACTGGCAGTAGTTAAACAACTGGTGTGTGTTCGCTTCCGCTACTTTATAAACTTGGTTTGTAATATTTGCGACTCCGTGTGTGTAAACTTATTTCGGAACTACTTGCGAAATGTAACGTATGATGTTGTATGTTGAATGATGCGATCTTGGTTGTAAGCAAGTTGGTTTGAAATTCTTCGTGGTTTCGATTGACTACCGGGATTATATGGGCTCAAGTTCGAAAATTTGAGCGCTTCGGTGCTTGTTTTTGTACTTGTGCTCTTATAATTTGGTCGGTTCTGTTACAGTGTGTCCCTAATCTGGATGGTGATGCAAGGAGAGTACACGGAGGTTTATCCTGGTTCGGGCAAAGGAAGACCCTACGTCTAGCGGGGAGGGGGAGTATTGTATTTCCTTGCACCTAAGTGCTTGCGTAGGGGTTACAAGCGGTGAGAGAGGGAGCCGATCCCAGGTCTCAGAGAGAAAAAGTGAGAGTACAAAGGAGATTGCTTGAGATGTTGATCTTCTACGGTGGGATGATGACTGGCTTTTTGTTGTCTGTCGTTCGCCCCCTTCTCGTAGAGGCCCCTGCCTGCCCTTTTATAGGGTCAAGGGGAGGCAGGGACGCCGAAGGTGTCTTAGGAGTGAAGTTTTGTCGAGCGCTGTAGAGGCCGCTGTAGCGACGTGCCCCGAGAATGGCCGGCCATCCCCGGATACCATGATGACGTAGAGGATGAGACGGTGAAAAGACTCTAGATCCTGTGGCACGCGAGCCTTGCTTTCTTGTTTGACCGGCGGTTGGTCGAGGCTGGGTCGAGGACGGGTCGAGGTGGGTCGATGATGAATGGATAACGTCGAGTCCTCGGAATTTGGGGGTACGGTACTCGTCGTATTCTCCCTCGAGGGTGATCAGTGGCGGAATAGTACCCAGTATGGCGCGTACAGTGATAGGTTTTCACCGCCCATCCCGGGATGGGCAGTAAAAAGTGAGATTTGACACTGGTACTGCTTCCATGCCGGTTGTTGGTGTAGCCATGAGGGTAGGAAGTGGTTGGCGGTTGCATTAAATGCTCTGACTTTTGTCTCAGAGTTGGGGAGTGCGGTGGGTCGACCGGCTCGACCCAAGGTCGTGCGAGTCGGAGATTTCTCGGTGGTCGAGGTGTTCCGTCGAGCGAGCCTCGTGTGAGTCGGAACGTGGTCGAGACGTTTCGTTCGTCGTTTTGGCCCATCCCGTCTCGGTGGGCAGAGTTTTTGACGTGGTTTTCTCAGGGGTTTGTTTTTCTTGATCGTTGATTGTGGGTACCCCTTGTTTGTGGTATCCGACAGTAGCCCCCGAGCCTTTGGGTGAGTGTGGGTCACTCTCGTAGAGGCTCAGTGAGTCATGAACTAGAGTTGTAGCGTCGTAGCTTTTTCTGGTGGGTGCGCGTGAGCGCACCCACCGGGTGTAGCCCTCGAGGCATCGGTGGAGTGTTTTGACTCCTCCGAGGTCTTTAGTGCGTTATATCGAGGAATGCTCTTGCATCGTGACGTGTTTTGTCCTCTTTCATTTGAGGTTTCAGCCTTTTGCGGTCGAGTCCCCGAGCCTCGCGCGCACGAGGTCGATCAGAGTCTTGCCCGTCTTTTATCGTTCGACCCTCACGCTCCTTTAGAAAAAAGGAGGGGTGGGGAACGTCGTACTACCCTCGTCGGGCGAGTTCCGACGGTCTCCGGTGAGCTGTTAGCGGGCAATTCGAGTGGGAGCCCGTGCTCCATTCGGTAGGAGTCGGCTAGCGGCCACGGAGGTGCTCTCAAAATGCCAAAGAGCAGTCGCATGGATCTCAGTTCCATGCGATAGGATCTGAGGGCTCGATGCCTCGCTCCGAGGGGATTCCACCGTTGACCTCTCTTCTAGCCTCGAATACGTCTGGGGGCGCCTCGAGAGAGTGGCTCGAGCCCTGGCCTTGTATGGGCGCGTTCCTAGTTGTCCCTGACTCTGTTACTCGAGGGTAGCTGTCGAACCCTGGTCGAGGGCTAGCTTTCGATCCCTCGAGGTTTATAGTGGGCTCGGAGCCCGTTATCCAATCGCCTGGAAATATCCGTCCGCGGATCCCCTTCTGGCCCGTTTGGGGCGCGTCTTTTTAGGAGGGGAAGCGAGAACGGTGCGGTAGTGGGTGGCGTGGTGTGACGGTTACGGAGTGAACGGCGGACACGTGCCCTTACCTACGGGTTTTGAGGGAGCGGTTAGGTAAGGTCATTGAATGCGGAAACTGTTCCTACCTTTTCGCCTGCCCGTTAGCCTTCCATCGGGGTATAAGTGTGAGGTCTGAGGTCTCGTGTGCCCCCTACAAGCCATTTGTGTTTCTGCCCTCTTCTCCTTGTGCGCCCTTCAGCCGCCCTCCACCGCCGCTGTCACTTCTTCCTCTGCCGCCGCCGCACGCTGTTTCCGACGACCATGGCGAGCAAGAGCCAGATCCTTCCCGCAGACGCATGGGCTCATTCCTCGGTGACGGAGAGGAAGCTGGAGGAGTTGGTCCGTGACGGTCTTCTGCGACCGAGTGTGAGTCGAACCTAGCCAGAGTGGAGGGTGCCGCCGTCCGACCACCGGGAGCCGGCGCCCCCGGAGGGATACGTGGTAAGCTTCGTGGCTTTCCATGAGAGGGGGCTTGGGATGCCACCGAGCCGCTTCATGCGGGCGCTCCTCCACTACTACAAGGTGGAGCTGCATCATCTCGCCCCCAACTCCACCTCGTAGGCTGCCATTTTTGCGGTGGTCTGCGAGGGGTACCTGGGGATGGAGCCACACTGGAATCTGTGGCTCCACCTCTTCAAGGTAGAGCATTTCGCCAAGAAGGCGGGCGAGCGAGGAGTGCGGCGCGTGGTGCATGCAGGGAGCTGCACTCTCCAAGTCCGGGTGGGTCGAGGTGAGCAATACATTCCAGCGCAGCTCATCTCGTCGAACAGCGGCTGGCATGATAGGTGGTTCTACCTACGCAACGACGACGACTGGCTGCCGAGGTTCTTCGTCCAAGTCCTGATGTCACGTGAGGACAACTAGATGTTCGGCGTTGTCGAGGAGGACAAGCCGAAACTGCAGTCGCTTCTCAACGCGTTGAGGAGGCTTCGGCAGCGTGGGTTGACGGTGGGAATGGTGGCCGCCGCGTTCCACTGCCGGAGGGTGCTGCCGCTGATGCAGCGCCGACTCCGGATCGACGAGATGACGCCGGAGGCTTCGCTGGAGGGGAGTCAGATGTCGCACGACTCCCTCCCCCTTGATGAAGTCACCCGGCGTGCACGGTGGATGGTGGGGAGCTTCAAGCAGGAGGACATCGACACGGTCCCGATGCGCCCCACTCAAGGCTTTGAGCCTCTAGTAAGTGTCATTCTTGATAGCCTTGGGTCCTTTTGCTTCCTAGTTCCTTCGACTTGCAGGATCTGTCAGCGGTCAAGGAGTCGCGGCCGCCGGTTCCGGAGGATCGGGCTGCTCGAGAGGCGAGACGCCTCTCGGCGGCCCAGAAGAAGGAAGAAAAGGACGCTGCTAAGAAGCGTCAAGTCAAGAAGGCCCTTGAGTGCGAGGCGTTGAAAAAGCATCGCCACCAGCAGAGCCTCAAGGGTCTCCCGATCGAGGAATCCCCCTCCGAGACGGTCTCAGCGGAGGATGAAGACAGCGGCGACGACGACGCCGGGTCGCGGTATGATACCGTGACTTTTCTGGCGCACCTCCCCAACGTGTGGCCCCTGCTGGAGCCCATTGGGGGGTCGACCTCCCAGGCATCGAGGGAAGTCTCGGTGTCCGTCAAAGGGGAAGGAGAGCCAGCAGAGGGAAGGGCCCGAGCAGGGCCTTCAGAGTGGGGATCTACCTCGCTTGGGGCCCCGTAGGGGAGATCGATGGTGCCGCGCCCACGAGTCCGATCGCCTCAAACTCTGTCGACGGGCGGAGCAACGACGTTGGCGTCTGAGGCCAGGGCACACTCGAGGCCAGATAGCCTCGTCAGCGTAGAGGTCCTCAGGCGCCCCATCAGCCTGGGCTTCGAGGAGCACCCGCCCAACAGGAGGCTCAACGGAGGGGCCCTCGCAGATGCCGTCGGGTGGCTCGGGGAGGACGGAGTCTAGGCCCCTGATTCCCATATCCTGGTAAGTACCTCACCTTGTCTTTCCATCAACAGTAGTCTCGCTCTTTATTTTGACGCGTCTGTTTGCTGCTCAGCCACAAGCGCAAGGTGGAGCTCGCAGCTCCGACTCCCGTCAAGGCGCTCAAGTTGGGCGCCGCCTTGATGATGTGGATGCCTGCCGATGACGCCACCTGGGTCATGAGGTACCAGGCTGCCACGGAGTGGCTCAGGACGAGGGAGGCCGCCGCCAAGGCGGGAGTAAGTGCCTAGGAGGTCGCTGGTCCTGGTGACGCCACGCGAGAGCCAGAGCTAGTTGAGGCAGTCTCGAGCGGTGCCAGGCTCAAGGTGCCCGGCATTGGTGGGTCGGAGCCTAGGTCGACCGCGATGACCCAGGCGACCGTCGAGGCCGCTGAGGCCAAAACATCCATCCGCGACGCGGGACGGGCAGATGTCGAAGAGTCAGGAGAGGTGGCGGAGGCCCCGCCGGATGCGGGGAAAGAGGCGGCGCAGCTAGAGTCACAACCGGTGCAGGAGGAGCCGCAACCGCAGCAGGACCAGCCAACGGAGCAGGCGGTCAAGGTGGAACAGGGGGTGGTCGCGCCACCATCCAACGTGCAGGCGGTGGCGCCAACAGTCGAGACGTCAGCCCCACCCCAAGGGTCGATTCCAGCTGTAATCGACCTTACTTTCGATGACCCTCCTTCTGACAAGGGGAAGCAGAGGGCAGACATCGAGATGGTCGGTGCCCCGGATCGGCCCGATACTTCTGCGACGTTGGGGGATGACCTGGCCGAGGCGTCTGCCAGGTGGCCCAACTACGCAGGGCTGGCGCTTGTACGGGCGTAGGAGGAGCTCCCGCGCTGGGGTCGGTCGACCCTCGAGTTCAGGGACGCATCTAACCCCAGCGCCGAGCCCTTCTTCGCCCTCGACGACAAGGACGAAGTGCAGCACTGGGAGTTCGTCGAGGGACTCCGTAAGCACTCCGTGCAGTCTCTGCGCATGGTCATTGATACCTTGGTGCGGGGTATGTCGGAGGCTTTCGAGGTGAGCCGGGTTCGTTTGTCTTTTCTTGCGTTTTATCCTTCCTTTCTCCTTGGTTCTGATCTTTAGGTTTTAATTGTGGTCAGGAGCTCAAGGAACGTTCTTGCTGCAAGTCACTCTTCATTCGTCATGAGAGTGTCATATGGGCGGCGCTTGCTCATCAACGGGCTCTAGTCGAGGAAGCCAATAAGCGGCTATCCCAAAAGAGCGCCGAGGTGGACGAGCTCCGCGTCATCCATGCAGCGGTCAGGGAGGAGGCGGCGCAGGCTCGGGAAGCCGAGGCCAAGGCGCGTGAAGATGCGGCAAGGGCTTGGGAGGAGGCGGCCAAGGCTTGTGAGGACCTCGCGCCGCTACTAGCACGCGTGAAGGAGCTCGAGGAGGATGTCGCCTTAGTCAGCGGTCAGCGTGACGCCCTCAACATCTAGATCGGGATGGCGTCCGCTCGTGTCGGAACCTTGGAGGACAAGGTTGCGACATTGAAGGGGATGGTCCGAGAGAGGGATGAGGCTCTCTCGGGCACCGGTCGGGAGATTGAGACGTTGAGGGCAGCGGTCCATGACAAGGACGAGGCTCTTCGGGCGTCGGAGAAGGCGCGCGAGGAGTTGCGTGACGAGGTCGTGGGTTGGCAGACCCACGCTAAGGGTAAACCTTTTGTCATTTTTTGACCTTGGCCTTGTGGCTCGACTACCCTCGAGCTTTAGGGCGTGTTTGTGGCCTCGTGGATCGTGTAAGAACTTGATTCGAAGCGAACGAGAATGTTAGACGTGAGCTTTTTCAAAATCATGAACTATTACTAGGTCTATTTAGCGCGCGGTTGCACCCCTTGGCATGGGGGGTGAGTGGAGGTACCATAGCTCAGAGGCATAGGCGATCTCACGGCTCGGTGGCCCTCGAGCCTTAGGGTGCACTTGCGGCCTCGTCGACTTATGTAACAGTTCTCTTCTTTTTTGAAAAAATGCGAATTTTTAGGGATACGTAGGGGGTTCCCCCCTTGCAGCCCCCGAGGAAGGGTCGACTCTGAGAAAACAGGGTCGATCCTTCCTGGTTTTTATGAAAGAACGCTTTGAACACCGACGTATTCTTTATTCTATCATGGGATTGCGAAAAAGTTTACAGAGCCTCGAGGCTTTAAGGAAAAAAGCGATGTAGCTGTTCAATGTTCCACGTGTTGGTGAAGATTTCGCCTTTCTTGTTCGATAGTTTGTAGGTGTCAGGCTTCAATACTTCTGCGATGATGTATGGCCCTTCCCATGGTGGAGTAAGCTTGTGTCGTCCCTTGTTGTTCTAGCTTCGCCGTAGCACCAGGTCACCGACATTGAGGTCCCATCTACAGACGTGTTTGTCGTGGTAGCGTCGGAGACTTTGCTGATACCTTGCCGAGTGTAACAGAGCCACATCGCGAGCTTCCTCGAGTTGGTCGAGGGTGTCCTCTCTTGTGGCGTCATTATTTTGCTCGTTGTAGGCTTTCAGCCTCGGGGATCCATATTCTACATCGGTTGAGAGCATAGCCTCGGATCCGTACACTAAGAAGTACGGGATGAACCCTGTGGCTCGACTCGGCGTTGTTCTTAGGCTCCATAGGACCGAGGGGAGCTTGGCGGCCCATTTTTTACCGTGTCTATTTAGCTTGTCGAAAATGCTCGGTTTTAGGCCTTGTAGGACCATGCCGTTGGCACGTTCTACTTGGTGATTTGTTTTTGGATGAGCTATGGCTGACCAAAGCACACGGATGTGATGGTTGTCGCAGAAATCCAGAAACTTTTTGCTGGTAAATTGGGTGTCGTTGTCCGTGTTGATGCAGTTAGGAACCCCAAAGCGGTGGACGATGTCGGTGAAGAACAGCACAGCTTGCTCAGACCTGATGCTAGTGATAGGACGTGCCTCGATCCACTTGGAAAATTTGTCAATGGCAACGAGCAAGTGGGTGAAGCCACCAGTTGTCCTCTTCAAGGGTCCGACCAAGTCGAGCCCCCAAACAGCGAACGGCCATGTGATGGGAATAGTTTGTAGGTCGTGAGCCGGGAGGTGGGTTTGTCTTGCGTAGTACTGGCATCCTTTGCAGGAGCGCACTAGCTTTACAATGTCAGAGACTGCGGTTGGCCAATAGAAACCTTGTCAGAATGCGTTTCCAATGAGGGTTCGAGGTGTCACGTGATGACCGCAAGCCCCCGAGTGTAGATCTTTGAGCAGGTTCCTGCCTTCCTCATTTGTGATACAGCATTGGAGGATGCCCGTAGGGCTGCGGCAATACAGCTCTTTGTCGTCACCAAATATCACAAAGGACTTGGCCCGACGAGTGATCCGTCGAGCCTCAGTCTTATCCAAGGGGAGGTTCCCTCGAATAAGATAGTCGAGGTACGGAACACGCCAGTCGGGCTCGAGGTTGGCTGGTGGGGTCGAGCCTTCCACCTGCAAGGCTTCAGCCCCGGTCGAGGGGGCTTCCGCCTCAGGTGGGGATCGAGTGATGGTCCATTGGCCCCTCCGTCTGCCCTAATGTTGACGGACGGTTGATGGAGATCTCTCGCGAAAACGTCAGGTGGAACTGTGGTTCGACTAGAAGCAATTTCCGTGAGTTCATCGGTGGCTTCATTATATCTGCGTGCAACGTGGTTGAGCTCGAGGCCGTGAAACTTGTCCTCAAGGCACCGTACCTCCTCGCAGTAGGCTTCCATCTTGGGATTATGGCAGCTTGAGCTCTTCATGACCTGGTCGATCACGAGCTAGGAGTCACCACGAACGTCGAGGTGTTGGACCCCTAGTTCGACGGCGATGCATAGGCCTGTGACGAGTGCCTCGTACTCGGTGATGTTGTTGGAGGCAGGAAAATGAAGCCGTATTATATAGCACATGTGGACTCCGAGGGGCGAGATGAAGAGCAAGTCCGCGCCTACTTCCGTTTTCATCAGCGACCCGTCGAAGTACATGGTCCAAAGCTCGGCCTGAAGCTGAACTGGAGGAAGTTGAGTGTCGGTCCACTCCGCCAGGAAGTTTGCTAGCACCTAGGATTTGATGGCTTTGCGTGGCGCATAAGAGAGTGTCTCACCCATGAGCTCGACCATCCACTTTGCTATTCTATCCGAGGCTTCTCGGTTCTGGGCTATCTCTCCCAAGGGGAAAGAAGACACCACGGTCACTGGGTGGCTCTCGAAGTAGTGACGAAGTTTGCGTCGCGTCAAGATGATGGCATACAGCAGCTTCTAGATTTGCGGGTAGCGAACCTTGGTTTCTGAGAGCACCTCGCTGACAAAGTGGACTGGCCTCTGAACAAGCAAGGTATGTCCTTCCTCTGCCCTCTCGACAACTAAGACTGCGCTGACCACTTGTGTCGTTGCGACGACATAAAGCAGGAGGGGTTCCCCTATGGCCGGAGGGACGAGGATCGGTGAGTTGGACAATGTAGCTTTGAGCTTTGCAAGGGCTTCTTCTGCCTCGAGGGTCCATTAAAAGTGTTCCAATTTCTTTAGGAGATGATACAGTGGGAGCGCTTTTTCGCCGAGGCGTGCAATGAAGCGACTAAGGGCCACGAGGCAGCCCATGACCCTCTGTACGCCCTTTAGATCACGGATAGGGCCCATTTTGGTTATTGCAATGATTTTTTTCCGGGTTGGCTTCGATGCCACGTTCGGAAACGATGAACCCTAGGAGCATGCCTCGAGGAACACCGAAGACGCACTTCTTGAGGTTGAGCTTAATGTTCTTTGCCCTAAGGCACTTGAACGCAACGTTGAGGTCATTTATGAAATTACTGACCCTCTTGGTTTTGACAATGATATCGTTGACGTAAGCCTCGACGGTTGGTCCAATGTGTTCCCCCAAAAACATGTTGCATGCATCGCTGGTACGTAGCCCCTGTGTTTTGGAGACCGAAGGGCATAGTAACATAGCAATACATGCCGAACGGGGTGATGAATGAAGTCATGAGCTGGTCGGACTCCTTCATTTTGATCTAGTGGTAGCCGGAATATGTATCTAGGAATGACAGAGTTTCACATCCCGTAGTAGAATCAATGATTTGATCAATGCGTGGTAAAGGAAAAGGAACTTTCAGACATGCTTTATTCAAACTAGTATAGTCTACACACATCCTTCATTTCCTATTCTTTTTCTTAACTAATATAAGATTAGCCAACCACTCGGGATGATGAACCTCCTTGATGAATCTGGCCTCCAACAGCTTGTGGACCTCCTCGCCGATGACCTTGCGCTTCTCCTCGTCGAAGCGGCTCAAGCGTTGTTTCATCGGTTTGGAGTCGGCTCGGATCTCCAAGGCGTGCTCGGTGACTTCCCTGGGTATGCCCGGCATATCCGAGGGACTCCACGCAAAGATGTCAATGTTTGCGCAGAGAAAGTCGACGAGCACTCCTTCCTATTTGGGATCAAGGGTGGCGCTGATGCTCAACGCCTTTCCTTTTGGGTCGGTGGGATCGAGGGGTATGAGTTAACATCTTTCACGGGCTCAAAGTTGTCGGCGTGGTGCTTGGGGTCAGGGATCTTATTGGCCAAACCATCGAGGTTCGCCGCCAAGGTCGCCGACTCAAAGATGGCTTCCCCGTGCTCGACGCATTCCACGTCGCACTCGTAGGCGTGCTCATAGGAGGGCACGACAGTGATGACACCGTTGGGGCCCGGCATTTTGAGCTTGAGGTAGGTGTAGTTGGGGACCGCCATGAACCGGGCGTAGCAGGGGCGCCCAAGAATGGCGTGGTATGTCCCATGGAATCCAACCACCTCAAAAGTGAGAGTTTCCTTCCTGAAGTTAGTGGGAGTGCCGAAACAGACAGGCAGGTCGACCCATCCGATGGGCTTCGCTCGCTTCCCTAGCACGACTCCATGGAAGCCCCCGACGCTGGGTCGGAGGTGCGTTCTTGTGATTCCTAGAAGGTCGAGGGTCTGGGCATAGATGATGTTAAGACTACTGCCCCCGTCCATGAGCACCTTGGTGAGGCGTGTGTTGGCGATGATGGGATCGATGACAAGTGGGTAGACCCCAGGATTGGGGACGTAGTCTGGGTGGTCATCACGGTCGAAAGTGATGGCCACCTCAGACCAGTCAAGGAAGAGGGGTCACGAGTTGCACGGAGAAGACCTCTCAACGTTCCCGTTTGCGCTGCCGTGCTGTGAGGCGCGTCGAGGGCCCTCCGTATATCATGAAACAGTCATGAATCTCGGGAAACCCCTCGTCCTGGTCATCTCCCTTGGGATCCTCCTTCTTGTCGTCTTTCTTGATGCCTAGGCTTTCAAAGTATCTCCGGAGCATGTGGCAGTCCTCGAGGTTGTGGTTTGTGGGCCCTTTGTGGTAGGGACACGGTTCTTTGAGCATTTTGTCGAAAATGCCCTTGCTGGGGGGTCCTCAAGGTTTCTTACGATCAGCGGCGGCAACAAGGTCATCGGTCGGGGCCTCTTGTTTGCCCTGCTGGTTTTTCTTCTTCTTGTTGTTGTTCCTTTTCGAGCCCCGGCTGGAGCCCACGGGATCCTCTTCCTTGCGCTTCCCTTTGTCCTAGTCGCTACCAAAGATGGCACCAACCGCCTCCTCACCGGTGGGCTGATGCTCAATGCCTTTCCTTTTGGGTCGGTGGGATCGAGGGGTATGAGCTTGACGTCTTTCGTGGGCTCGAAGTTGCCGGCGTGGTGCTTGGGGTCGGGGATCTCGTTGGCCAAACCGTTGAGGTTCGCCGCCAAGGTCGCCGACTCCAAGATGGCTTCCCCGTGCTCGACGCATTCCACGTCGCACTCGTAGGCGTGCTCATAGGAGGGCACGACAGTGATGACACCGTTGGGGCCCGGCATTTTGAGCTTGAGGTAGGTGTAGTTGGGGACCGCCATGAACCGGGCGTAGCAGGGGCGCCCAAGAATGGCGTGGTATGTCCCATGGAATCCAACCACCTCAAAAGTGAGAGTTTCCTTCCTGAAGTTAGTGGGAGTGCCGAAACAGACAGGCAGGTCGACCCATCCGATGGGCTCCGCTCGCTTCCCTAGCACGACTCCATGGAAGCCCCCGACGCTAGGTCGGAGGTGCGTTCTTGTGATTCCTAGAAGGTCGAGGGTCTGGGCATAGATGATGTTAAGACTACTGCCCCCATCCATGAGCACATTGGTGAGGCGTGTGTTGGCGATGATGGGATCGATGACAAGTGGGTAGACCCCAGGATTGGGGACGTAGTCTGGGTGGTCATCACGGTCGAAAGTGATGGCCACCTCAGACCAGTCAAGGAAGAGGGGTCACGAGTTGCACGGAGAAGACCTCTCCACGTTCCCGTTTGCGCTGCCGTGCTGTGAGGCGCGTCGAGGGCCCTCCGTATATCATGAAACAGTCATGAATCTCGGGAAACCCCTCGTCCTGGTCATCTCCCTTGGGATCCTCCTTCTTGTCGTCTTTCTTGATGCCTAGGCTTTCAAAGTATCTCCGGAGCATGTGGCAGTCCTCGAGGTTATGGTTTGTGGGCCCTTTGTGGTAGGGACACGGTTCTTTGAGCATTTTGTCGAAAATGCCCCTGCTGGGGGGTCCTCGAGGTTTCTTATGATCAGCGGCGGCAACAAGGTCATCGGTAGGGGCCTCTTGTTTGCCCTGCTGGTTTTTCTTCTTCTTGTTGTTGTTCCTTTTCGAGCCCCGGCTGGAGCCCACGGGATCCTCTTCCTTGCGCTTCCCTTTGTCCTGGTCGCTACCAAAGATGGCACCAACCGCCTCCTCACCGGCGGCGAAGTTGGTGATAATATCCATCAAACCGTTGGCAGTGATGGGAGTGCTGTGGCCTAGCTCTCGGACCAACTCTTTGCAGGTGGTACCAGAGAGGAAGGCCATGATGACGTCAGAGTCAGTGATGTTGGGAAGCTCGGTGCGCTATTTGGAGAAACACCGGATGTAGTCTCAGAGGGACTCACCTGGCTTCTGTTTGCAGCTTCGGAGATCCCATGAGTTCCTAGGGCGCATGTAGGTCTCTTTAAAGTTTCCCTCGAACGCTCTCACTAGGTCATTCCAGTCATGGATCTGTCGCGGTGGGAGGTCCTCGAGCCAGGCTCGAGTGGTGTCCGACAGAAACAGGGGAAGTTGCCGAATGATGACCCGGTCATCGGTGGCCCCACCCAACTGACAAGCCAAGCGGAAATCAGCGAGCCAAAGTTCGGGTTTGGTTTCGCCGTTATACTTGGTAAGAGTCGTGGGGGGGAACCGAGCCGGAAGTAATGTTTCACGGATGGCTTTGCTAAAGACCCGAGGGCCTGGTGGCTCGGGTGAAGGGCTTCAATCCTCCGAGCTGTCGTAGCGCCCGCCCGTGTGCTCATGGTAGCCTCGAGCTACGCCGTCACCACACTTGCGCCTCCGGCACTAGGTGATGTTGTCACGGGTGTCTCGAGGTTTACGGTTGTCGATGATGCGTTCACGGACAGAGGCCGCCTTGTTCCGTTGGGCGTGCTCGGGATGAACCGAGGCCTCTCTCTCTCCTGTCGGGAGGGCTCCGCAGGCTGCTCTGAGGCAAGCCTGCGTCGCCACGAGGCAGAACTCTCGGCCTGCTGTATGGCAGCGGTCTCGAGGAGTCCTCAGATTTCATCACGGGCCCGACGGGCCTCGGGGTTTGATGGCTCGGGCATGTTACGAAGGAGCATGGCGGCTGTGACAATGTTCTGGCTGGCTCTACCAAAAACTGGGGGCTCGACTGCTCGATCCTCGACGATGCGACGATTGACGTCGCGAGCTCTCTCTCGAGCTCCTTCGCCGTGTGCGCGTGCCACGCGCTCATGCTCGAGGGTTTGTTGAAGTAGGCGCAGATTTTCTCGTTCCTCGCCGAGCCTGTCCTGTAATTCGTGGATTTGCTCGAGTTGCATTCCTTGGTCCGCAAGGAATTGAGCCTCATCCCGTGCTGCAGGGAGCTCGACCTGAGGCGGCGTGTTCCTTCCTCCAACGGCTGTCTCATCCTCCGAATCTGACGTGATAGCTCCATCGATATTGAAGCACTCGCGTGTCGGGCCGTATGTGTCATCGGCAGAGTCGGAGTCTGGAGCGCCGAAATAGTAGTACAACGGGTGCATGTGAGGTCGTGCGTCTCTGGGGTCGTGATGTCGAAAGGCAGTCGCATGGAGCTCCATATCTGGGGTCTCCGTGGAGTCCAGGTACTCGGAAGCTGGCGTGGACGCGACGAGGTCGAGGGTGGAACATAGATGGTATCTAGGGAGTTCCTCGTAAGCACTAATGCTGGTGCTTACAGAAGAAGCATACGCCTAGGCAACCGAGTCTAGTCCAAACGGGAATGCTGATGAAGACATCGTTCCTGGTACCGAAGTGGTCGAACTGGCTAGTGGCGGCGCTGCACCGGGCAGTGGAGCGACGGGACTCCCTGTCGGCATCTCACCCTCAGCCAAGCTCATCCTACACAGATCCTCAGTGAGGAAATCCATGTCGACGTCTGGCTGAGAGGCGCCAGATTGGGGAATACCATTGCCCTCCGCGAGGCGATGACGGCGGTTGCGCTGGGCTTGTCGTCGCCTGGTGGCGCGCGACTGACGAGAACGACGATACCGGCGCAGTGCTTCCCCAGGTTGGGAGAGCTCGTGGTCACCGTTGGTCGGGTGTCTGGGCGGGAGCAGGACCATGTCGTAGCCGTGGCCAAGAGACATGAACTCCAAGCTCCCAAACCAGATCACCGTGGCCAACGGGAGTGGACGTTCGGGGTCAGCCATCCAGAAAAATGGTGAGAAAACGATGTTGGCACGCAGCGTCCCCTACCTGGTGCGCCAACTGTTGGCGTTCGGTCCTGCGAGGGTCTTAAGCCAACGAGTGAATCAGTGATGCGTGTCCCTAATCTAGATGGTGATGCAAGGAGAGTACACGGAGGTTTATCCTGATTCGGGCAAAGGAAGGTCCTACGTCTAGCGGGAAGGGGGGGTATTGTATTTCCTTGCACCTAAGTGCTTGCGTAGGGGTTACAAGCGGTGAGAGAGGGAGCCGATCATAGGTCTCAGAGAGAAAAAGTGAGAGTACAAAGGAGATTGCTTGAGATGTTGATCTTCTACAGTGGGATGATGACTAGCTTTTTGTTGTCCGTCGTTCGCCCCCTTCTCGTAGAGGCCCCTGCCTGCCCTTTTATAGGGTCAAGGGGAGGCAGGGACGCCGGGGTGCTTTAGGAGTGAAGTTTTGTCGAGCGCTGTAGAGGTCGCTGTAGCGACGTGCCCCGAGAATGGCCGGCCATCCCCGAATACCATGATGACGTAGAGGATGAGACGGTGAAAAGACTCCGGATTCTTGTTTGACCGGCGGTTGGTCGAGGCCAGGTCGAGGATGGGTCGAGGTGGGTCGACGATGAATGGATAAGGTCGAGTCCCAGGAATTTCGGGGTACGGTACTTGTCGTATTCTCCCTCAAGGGTGATCAGTGGTGGAATAGTGCCCGATATGGCGCGTACAGTGATAGGTTTTCACCGCCCATCCCGGGATTGGCAGTAAAAAGTAAGATTTGACACTGGTAATGCTTCCATACCGGTTGTTGCTGTAGCCATGAGGGTAGGAAGTGGTTGGCGGTTGCATTAAATGCTCTGACTTTTGTCTCAGAGTTGGGGAGTGCGGTGGGTCGACCGGCTCGACCCAGGGTCGTGCGAGTCGGAGATTTCTCGGTGGTCGAGGTGTTCCGTCGAGCGATCCTCGTGCGAGTCGGAATGTGGTCAAGACGTTTCGTTCGTCGTTTTGGCCCGTCCCGTCTCGGTGGGCAGAGTTTTTGGCGTGGTTTTCTCAGGGGTTTGTTTTTCTTGATCGTTGATTGTGGGTACCCCTTGTTTGTGGTATCCGACAAATATTTTTTTAGATTTAGAAGTTTGCTTGGAACAAGTTATGTCAAAAAATTGTTAGACAATATAAACATGTGTATAAGCTATGTTATTCGTACAATTTATTATACAAAAATTATGTTAAAACAATTATGTTAAAAAATTGTTATGATAAATTTGTTCGCTAATAGTTATGAACAAAATTGAGTTATAAAATCATGCAGAAAAGTTGTCATGATAAACTGTGTATAAAATTACGTAAAAACGTATCGAAAAAGCTATGATAAAAAATGTGGTAATAAGTTTTGTTTCACGATATGTTATATATACACAAATGTTATGAGCTTGCTAAGAAATTATGGATAAGGTTTATTACGTAAAATGTTATACACAAAAAATATGAATGTAATTTTGTAATTTTCGAAAAACATAAAGTTATGAAAATATTTTTTTGAAAAGGAAAAGTCACGGGTTCATCCGCTGCTATTTTGTCCAGTGAACGTCTATGATTAGCGCTTTCCCTAGTCTTATAAGTTGATAAGGGAAAGAACAAAAAATCAACATGTTGCAACAAGAACAACCAAGAGTCTTAGTAGTAGACTCAGGTCCTAGGTTTGACTATTTGTGAGAATGAATTTTCTAAGGATTTAATGGCCTTATGCATCCAGTGAGTAAGTGGTAGGCGGCGTTCCCGTTGACAATGAGATGCCTGTGGTGACTTCGTTAATCTCAGGGATTTGCCGACCTAGTCTTCGAAGAAGCTTATAGTGATAGAGTTTGCGTACGTGCGTCTATAGATGTGAGTTTGTGTGCATTGTAAGCGTCTATCTTGTACTGTGTAACTAAAAAAATCAACAAAACGACAACCGAGACATTGCCATCGCCTTACTATTTTGCATGTATCCAGGAGATATTTATATGTTTTCTTATTTTGAAAAACATGAGGGAAATAGGCAAAATAGGTGGTAAAATATCTTGCAATTGGATCTATTAGTTCTATTGTGACGGATAAACGATGGAACCCGCGCTATCGAAGAAGCTGTTCTAGCACTCCGATCATCATCATCATCATCATCATCATCATCGTACTATAAAAGAGCGAGTTTTTTTAGGAGGCTCTCCCTCTATAATAACTGTTCGACCTAGACGTCGTGCTATATGAGTCATCCATCATCCGAGATTGTAAGTTGGTTCATGAGTCCTCGATTTGGGACTCTGGAAAAAACATGCCGAAAAAAAGATGGAAAGAAGGATACAAACAGCAACGAAAACTGAATTCCTATTGAGAGAAAAAAAGTCCTAACAGAATAGAATTCACCTTCTACGGTTGACGCTCCTTTTTCTATTTGGCAATCAGGCTCATATGCAAACATGAGATGCACCATAATTGAATTCGGACTCCAATACTTTTCTCCTTTGTTACGTACATGCATGCAACTCATCCAAATATGTCAGATGCATAGGATTTCTAAACTCAAGTCACATGTGAACTCCCCACGCTAAAGCTTCCGTGAAAGGTACCTATTACAGATACATCCTTCTCTATTTGCATTAGAATTCCTTTTAGATTTGGAATCGGAGAGATCTCACGGTTATTATAGAGGGAGAACCCCTAAAAAAACTCACTTTTTATAGTTGTTTTCAAATGACGCTCGGCTGTCAGGACCTGTGCTCTCGCATACGCCGCTGAGGACGGCCACGGTACGTCTGGAACCTCGGATGCAGATCCAGTTTCGAGTCCAGGCCCAAGGCCGCCATGTAGACGACCAGGCTTCATCTGCTACATACAAGGCGCTAGACGATGCCAAATTGTACTGCCTACAATCAGTTCCCCGTGGCACACATGAGTGACGTAAATGAGCTAATCTAGCAGGTTGTAGATTGTTTATTTCTCTATGTATGTACGTATCCTATACTTAATGTATGGTTCTTTTGTCACGGATCAATATTGATGGTGATGTGATTATCCCTGATCGAGTAATTAGTGATAGCATTGCTAATGTGCCACCTGGTGCTACTCAAAATGATTCAGTTATAGCCATCTCTTCTCCAACTATTGCTTCAGAAAACTCAATTACATATCCGGATATATTTTTAGACAGCTCATGGCAACCTGATGTGCAACAGTTATTATCTAATGTCATTCACGTGAAGCAAGATGAACAAATCATAATGTCTACTAGACAATACAATACTGTAGTAAATTGTGCAGATCACATTCAGAAAGATGCCACTGGATTTATGTCAAAACCGAGGACGGTTTTGTTTCAAGAAAGGGAGAATGATGAGCCCATGCCTCCTAAAATGATCAAGATGCCCAAGAGGGGGGTGAATTGGGCTTTTCTAAAAATTAATTGCAAGAATTAAATCCTACAAGCCAAAGTTCACCCCTAGTGCCTACTAGTGTTCCTTGTGATTCTACCGGTGAAATGTTTTGCACCCTAAGTTCCAATCCTAGTCTAGCATGGAAATTCTAGGAAAGTAAAACAAGCAAGGAAAGTAATACACGAAAGTAAATGCTTGAAAGTAAGGTGTCGGTACCAACAGTACGGGGGTACCCACAGCTATCGCCAAAACACTAACATAACCGAAACCGCAATGAAAGATAGCCCACCTCGGCCGAGTATCACGAGGCCCGCTCGACGGGGCGCCTCGACCGCGCCCCGGCTCCGACTCGTACGAGGCCCGCTCGACGGGGCGCCTCGACTGCGCCCCGGCTCCGACTCGTACGAGGCCCGCTCGACGGGGCGCCTCGACCGCGCCCCGGCTCCGACTCGTACGAGGCCCGCTCGACGGGGCGCCTCGACCGCGCCCCGGCTCCGACTCGTACGAGGCCCGCTCGACGGGGCGCCTCGACCGCGCCCCAGCTCCTCGACGCGTTTTCTTTACCTACCCCAGGACGAAAGCCATAGCATTCAATGCGGGTACCTACTACCACCTACCGGCATGGCTGCGGCATGGACCAACGTGGGAACAATACCCACGTCGAGTCTCACTGTTTTACCGCCCATCCCGTGATGGGAGGTGAAACCCGTCACTGTACCCACCTTACCGCACACTGTTCACCATCAATCACCCTCGAGGGAGGATAAGACAAGGTCTGTTCCCCGCAATATCAGGGATTCGGCCTTATCCATCCAACCTCGACCCGGCCTCGACCCAGCTTCGACGCTCGGCTTAGTTCGAAGGACGGTATGGCATGGCGCTCTGGGTCATTTCGCCATCTTGTCTCCCACAACGTCAGGGTACCCAGGGATGGCCGGCCATTCCGAAGGCACGTCGCTACAGTCAACTCAACAGGAATCGACAAAGCATCACCTCAAGGCTCCCCTTGGCTTGGCCTCCTCTCGCCTTATAAAAGGGTAGGCCAGGGTTCGACAGAGAGAGGCGGACGAACGAACCAACCAACGAACAGACGAACAAAAAGAAGACAAAACAACCAACCACCCGACCGAACAACGAAAAGCAAGAGATCAACATCTCAAGCAACCGCCTTTCTCCTTTTTTCTCTTTGAGACTTGGGCTCGACACCCTCTCTCGCCTGCTTGTAAACCCTACACGAGCACCTCGGTGCAAGGAAATACAAACCTCTCCCCCCCGCTGGACGTAGGGCCTTCTTTTGCCCGAACCAGGATAAACCCCCGTGTGTTCTCCTTGCATCACCATCTAGGAAAGAGTCACGCAGCATTTACTCGTTGGTTTAGGACCCCCCTCGGTCCGAACACCGACAGTTGGCGCGCCAGGTAGGGGAGCGCTGCGTGCAAACCTCGCTTTGTCGCCGTTCTTCCTGGATGGCTAACCCCGAACGCCCGATCCCGTTGGCTACGGTGATCTGGTTTGGGAGTTTGGAGTTCATGTCGCTCAGCTCTGGCTACGACATGATCCTACTTCCACCCAGGCACCCAACCGACGAGGATTACGAGCTCTCCCAGCCCGGGGGAGCAGTCAACCGGCACCGTCGCTCCAGGCGGGCGCGGGCCGCCCGGCGACGGCGAGCCCGGTACAACCACCGTCTCCACCTGGCGGAGGGCGATGGGATCCCCCGGTCCGGCACCCCCCAGACAGGCGCCAGCCTAGATCTCCTTTTGGAAGATTTGGGAAGGACGAGCCTGGCTGAGGGTGGCGTGCCGACGAAGAATCCCGCCGCTCCCCCGTCCGGTGAGACACCACTGTCCGTAGCATCTATTTCGCCACGGGCAGCGACGTCCCCATCACCATTCCCGTTTGGGCTAGACTCGGTTGCCCGGGTGTATGCATCCTCCGTGAGCACTCGCATGAGCGCTTATGAGGAACTCCCCGGACACCATCTACGCTCCACTCTGGACCTCGTTGCGTCCACGCCGGCTTCTGATTATCGGGACTCTACCGAGACACCGGAAACAGAGCCTCGTGTGACTGCTTCTTCATATCGTCACCGCGGTGACGGTTGGCAACGGCCACACATTCCCCCGTCATATTACTACTTTGGCGCTCCTGACTCTGACTCGGCTGACGACACCTATGATCCGACTCGCGAGTGCTTCAACATCGACGTTGAAAGCACCTCGGAATCGGAGGACGAAGAGCCGGTCGAAGGAAGGCACACGCCCCCTCATGTCGAACTTCCTGCCGAGCGAAACGAGCCCCAGTTCCTTGCGGATCAAGGAGCGCAGCTCGAACAGATTCGCGAGTTGCAGGACCAGCTTGACGAGGAACGGGAAAACCTGGATCTTCTCCAGCAAACCCTCGAGCGTGAGCGTGCGGAACACGTATTTGGCGGGAGAGCTCGTGAGAGAGCTCGCGACGTCAACCGTCGCATCGACGAGGACCGGGCGGTCGACCCTCCGGTTTTCGCTCGAGCCAGCCAAAACGTCGTCGCCGCCGCCATGCTCCTGCGCAACATGCCCGAGCCGTCAAACCCTGACGCCCGTCGGGCTCGAGACGAAATCCGAGGACTCCTCGAGACTGCCGCCATGCAGCAGGCCGAGAGCTCTGCCTCGAGGCGGCGCGAAGCAGCCTCGGAGCGGACCCTCGAGCCTTCCCGACAGGAGAGAGAAGCCTCGGTTCATCCCGAGCCTGCCCGGCGAAACCGGGTAGCACCGGCCCCTGAGCCCATCGCCAACGACCGCGAGCCTCGAGACACCCGTGGCAACATCGTCGAGCGTCGCACGCGCAAACACGGTGACGGTGTAGCTCGAGGCTACCACGTCCATAGGGGCGGACGCTACGACAGCTCGGAAGACCGTAGCCCTTCACCCGAACCCCTAGGTCCTCGGGTGTTCAGTAAGGCTATCCGTGAGACGGTGCCCCCGGCTCGGTTCCGTCCCCCCACGACTCTACCAAGTATAACGGCGAGACCAAACCCGAACTTTGGCTCGCCGATTTCCGCTTGGCGTGTCAGTTGGGCGGGGCCACCGACGATCGGGTCATCATTCAGCAACTCCCCCTGTTCCTCTCTGACACCGCCCGAGCCTGGCTCGAGGATCTCCCACCTTGGCAGATCCACGACTGGGACGATCTCGTGAGGGTGTTCGAGGGAAATTTCAAGGGAACCTACATGCGCCCCGGCAACTCGTGGGACCTCCGGGGCTGTAAGCAGAAACCAGATGAGTCCCTCCGGGACTACATCCGGCGCTTCTCCCGGCAGCGCACCGAGCTCCCCAACATCACCGACTCCGACGTGATTACGGCCTTCCTCTCCGGTACCACCTGTAAGGAGTTGGTCCGGGAGTTGGGCCGTAACACCCCGCTCACTGCCAACGGATTGATGGACATCGTCACCAACTTCGCCGCCGGCGAGGAGGCGGTTGGTGCAATCTTTGGCGGCGAGCCGGCGAGGGGGGAGCAGAAGGTCGACGACCCCGCGAGTTCCACCCGAGGCCCCAAGAGAAACAACCGCAAGAAGAAGAAAGGCCAGCAGGGCAAGCTCGAGGCCCCGGCCGACGAGCTCGTCGCTGCTACCGAGCACAAGAAACCTCGAGGCCCCCCCGGCGGGGGCGTCTTCGACAAAATGCTCAAAGAGTCGTGTCCCTACCACAAGGGACTCACTAACCATAACCTTGAGGATTGTCACATGCTGCGCAGGTACTTCGGGGGTGCCGGCACCAAGAAGGACGACAAGGAGGAGGACCCTAAGGGTGACGACGAGGACGGGGAATTTCCCGAGATCCACGACTGCTACATGATCTACGGAGGGCCCTCGACCTGCCTCTCTGCGCGCCAGCGCAAGCGAGAATGGCGCGAGGTCTTCTCCGTACAATCGGCAGTACCCCGTTTCCTTGATTGGTCTGCGGTGGCCATCACTTTCGACCGTGATGACCACCCAGACTATGTCCCCAACCCGGGGGTCTATCCACTCGTCGTTGACCCCGTCATCGCCAACACACGCCTCACCAAAGTGCTCATGGACGGCGGAAGCAGCCTCAACATTATCTACTCTCAGACCCTCGACCTCTTGGGGGTCGACAGAGCGCGCCTCCAGCCTAGCGTCGGGGGCTTCCACGGAGTCGTGCCAGGGAAACGGGCGGAACCCCTCGGGCGGGTCGATCTGCCTGTTTGCTTTGGCACACCGGCCAACTTTTGAAAGGAAACTCTCACTTTCGAAGCGGTCGGATTCCGTGGAACGTACCACGCTATCCTGGGACGCCCATGCTACGCCAAGTTCATGGCGATCCCGAACTACACCTACCTTAAGCTCAAAATGCCTGGCCCAAACGGTGTCATCACTGTAGGGCCCTCGTATGAACATGCCTACGAGTGCGACGTCGAGTGCGTCGAGCACGGCGAGGCCGTTTTTGAGTCGGCAAGCTTGGCTGCAGACCTCGACGGTCTCGCCAAAACGATTCCCGACCCAAAACGCCATGCCGGCAGCTTCGAGCCCACCGAAGACGTCAAACTCGTACCCCTCGACCCCGCTGATCCCAAAGGGAGGACGCTGAACGTCAGCGCCACCCTCGATCCTAAATAGGAAGCAGTGCTCGTCGACTTTCTCCGCGCGAACGTCGACATCTTTGCGTGGAGTCCCTCGGATATGCCGGGCATACCCAGGGAAGTCGCCGAGCACGCCTTGGAGATCCGGGCCGGATCCAAACCGGTGAAGCAACGCCTGCGCCGCTTCGATGAGGAGAAGCGCAGGGTCATCGGCGAGGAGATACACAAACTGTTGGAGGCCGGGTTCATCAAGGAGGTTCATCATCCCGAGTGGCTAGCTAATCCTGTATTAGTTAGAAAAAAGAGTGGGAAATGGAGGATGTGCGTAGACTATACTGGTTTAAATAAAGCATGTCCGAAAGTTCCCTTCCCTTTGCCACGCATTGATCAAATCGTTGATTCCACCGCGGGATGTGAAACTCTCTCATTCTTAGATGCATATTCCGGCTACCACCAGATCAAAATGAAGGAGTCCGACCAGCTCGCGACTTCATTCATCACCCCATTCGGCATGTATTGCTACGTTACGAAGCCCTTCGATCTCCGGAACGCGGGGGCAACGTACCAGCGATGCATGCAACACGTTTTTGGGAAGCACATTGGGTCGACCGTCGAAGCTTACGTCGACGACATCATGGTCAAAACCCAACGTGCCGACGATCTGGTCAGCGACCTCGACGTTGCATTCAAGTGCCTCAGGGCAAAAAACATCAGACTCAATCCGGAGAAATGTGTTTTCGGCGTCCCACGAGGTATGCTTTTAGGGTTTATCGTATCTAAACGTGGCATCGAGGCCAACCCTGAAAAAATCTCTGCAATAACCAAGATGGGCCCCATCCGAGATCTCAAAGGCGTACAGAGAGTCACAGGTTGCTTGGCGGCACTCAGCCGTTTCATTTCGCGCCTCCGCGAAAAAGCACTCCCTCTGTACCGTCTCTTGAGGAAATCGGACCATTTTTCCTGGAACCTCGAGGCTGAGGAGGCTCTCACGAAACTGAAAGCCACCCTCTCTAGCTCACCGATCCTCGTCCCTCCGACCCCGGGGGAACCACTCCTACTCTATGTCGCCGCGACATCACAAGTAGTCAGTGCTGCCCTGGTTGTCGAACGGGCCGAGGAGGCACACACCTTGCTCGTCTAGAGGCCGGTCTATTTCGTTAGCGAGGTGCTCTCTGAAACAAAGTGTCGATATCCACAGATCCAGAAACTGCTATATGCTGTCATCTTGACACGGCGCAAGCTCCGACACTACTTCGAGGGTCACCCGATTACTGTGGTTTCTTCTTTCCCCTTGGGAGAGATAGCCCAGAACCGGGAAGCCTCGGGTAGGGTTGCCAAATGGGCGGTCGAGCTCATGGGCGAGACATTGTCCTATGCGCCACGAAAAGCTATCAAGTCACAGGCGTTAGCAGATTTTCTGGCCGAGTGGACTGACACACAACTCCCTCCTGCACAGCTCCAAGCGGAGCTGTGGACCATGTACTTCGATGGGTCATTGACGAAAACAGGAGCAGGCGCGGGCTTGCTCTTTTCTCACCCCTCGGGGTTCACATGCGCTACGTCGTCCGGCTTCATTTCCCTGCGTCTAACAACGTCACCGAATACGAGGCACTGGTCATGGGGTTGAGAATCGCCATCGAGCTCGGGGTCCGACACCTCGACGTCCGAGGCAACTCCCAACTCGTGATCGATCAGGTCATGAAGAGCTCGAGCTGCCGCGACCCCAAGATGGAGGCCTACTGCCAAGAAGTACGGCGCCTCGAGGACAAGTTTCACGGCCTCGAGCTCAACCACATCGCACGCAGGTATAATGAGGCCGCTGATGAACTGGCAAAAATCGCGTCCGGTCGAGCCACGGTTCCACCGGACGTCTTCGCGAAAGACCTTCAGCATCCATCCGTCGACCTCAGGCCAGACGGGGGGGTCGACGGGGCGTCGCTCGACCCTCCACCTGAGGCAGAAGCCCCCTCGACCGGGGCTCAAGCCATGTAGGTGGGAGATTTGACGCCACCGTCTGACCTCGAACCTGATTGGCGCGTCCCGTACCTCGACTACCTCATCCAAGGGGACCTCCCCTCGGATAGGACTGAGGCTCGACGGATCGCATGCCGGGCCAAAACTTTTGTGATCATGGGTGACAGCAGGGAGCTCTACCGTCGTAGCCCTACCGGTATCCTCCAACATTGCATCACGAAAGAGCAAGGCAGAAATCTGCTCGGCGATCTTCACTCGGGGGCTTGCGGTCACCACGCTGCGCCTCGAACCCTCGTCGGAAACGCCTTTCGACAAGGATTCTATTGGCCGACCGCGGTCTCCGACGCTGTCAAGCTAGTACGATCCTGCGAGGGTTGTCAGTACTATGCGAGACAGACTCATCTTCCGGCACATGCCCTACAAACTATCCCCATCACAAGGCCGTTCGCCGTTTGGGGGCTCGACCTTGTCGGACCACTGAAAAGGACGACCGGTGGCTTCACCCACTTGCTTGTCGCAATCGACAAATTCTCCAAGTGGATCGAGGCCCGCCCTATCACCAGCATCAGGTCCGAACAAGCTGTACTCTTCTTCACTAACATTGTTCATCGCTTCGGGGTCCCCAACTGTATCATCACAGACAATGGCACCCAGTTCACTGGCAAAAAGTTTTTGGATTTCTGCGACAACCACCACATCCGTGTGCTCTGGTCGGCCGTGGCTCATCCAAAAACAAACGGGCAAGTGGAACGTGCCAACGACATGGTTCTACAAGGCCTGAAGCCCAGAATCTTTAACAAACTAAACAAACATGGAAAAAAATGGGCTGCTGAGCTACCCTCGGTCCTGTGGAGCCTAAGAACAACGCCGAGTCGAGCCACGGGGTTCACTCCGTTCTTCTTAGTCTACGGGTCTGAGGCTATGCTACCAACCGATATAGAATACGGATCCCCGAGGTTGAAGGCATACAACGAAGGACACAACGACGCCACAAGACAGGACGCCCTCGACCAGCTCGAGGAAGCCCGAGATGTGGCTCTGTTGCATTCTACCAGGTACCAGCAGGGTCTCCGACGCTACCACGACAGATACGTCCGCAAGCGTGACCTCAACGTTGGTGACTTGGTGCTACGGCGGAACCAGAACACCAAGGGACGGCACAAGCTCACAGCACCATGGGAAGGGCCGTACATCATCGCAGAAGTACTAAAGCCGGGCACCTACAAGCTATCCAACGAGAAGGGCGAAATCCTCACCAACGCTTGGAACATTGAACAGCTACGTCGCTTCTTTCCTTAAAAAGCCTCGAGGCTCTGTATTTCCTTTTTCGTCAATAAAGAATACAGCGATGTTCAAAATTTTTCGTTTCGTAATGAGGAAGGATCGACCCTGCACTCCCAGAGTCGACCCTCCCTCGGGGGCTGCAAGGGGGGAACCCCCGGTCCCCGAAAAAACTTATGCTCTTTTTTAAATTTAAGAACCGCTTCTTAGATCGACTTCGCTGAAAGAGCACCCTAAGGTTCGAAAGGGCTCTCGAGTCTGGAGCATCACCTACGCCTCCGAGGCTACGGTACCTCCACTCAACCCTTACGCCTTTTAGAGGAACGCCTTCACGTTGAGAAGATCTAAACAACGGTTCCTAAAATTAAAAAAGAACATACCCCCTGTCGCTTAGATCAGGCTCTCACACGATTTACTAGGCCGCAACATCACCCTGAAGCTCGAGGGCAGTCGAGCCGCGAGATCACTTACGCCTCCGAGGCTACGGTACCTCCACTCGCTCCCTTACGCCAAAGGATGTAGCTGCGCGCTAAGTAAATCACACGAGAACACGATCCGTGCGATAAAGGGAAGAAAAGCTCGAGTAAAACTGAATCAACCACGAACCGGTTTATGTTTCGAGTCTTTTAGGCCTCCGCGGCCACCACGATCAAAATTCGAAATACTAACTTATTACATGGGCCTTCATGCCCAGATTTGGCTCACAGGCCTTCGTCGTCGGCAGGCGGAACCACCTCGGCTTCAAAAAGCGAGGCCAGACAACTTCCAGGTTCTTCGGCGGCTTCGATCAGCTCCACGCAGGCATCCTCGTTCTCCTCGTCTGTCCGATCGGGGTCTGTGATAAAGCCCTCGGCAACGAGCCTCATGTCAAACACAAACCCCGAACGGACGACGGCCAGCGCCCTCTTCACGCCGTGATGGAGGCCGTTCCGTATCTTCTCCCGGGCAAGGCGGCCCAGCGCCACCATCCGTCGGACGAAGGAGTTCCCCGGAACATCTTCCCCGGTGTCGGCGTCGGGCTCGACCCCTAGGCCATCACACACGGTGGTGATTGCGCCCTGGAGAAGTTGGGTCCTCCGGACCTCGGCTTCGAAGAGGCTCTGGAAGGAGTTGGCACACGATTGGGCCTCTCGGTTCTCTCTCTCCAGCTCTGAAACACGACAAACAAATTAGTGCCCAACGCGGGGCCTTCAACGTCGTGACTATAACAACCACACTTACCCTCGATGTGGGTCTGCAGGCCCAGGACCTCATCGCGGAGCCCCCCACACGTTCGCTCGAGCCCCAGGAAGGCGCTGTCCTTGTCACGGATGGCTGCCTTTAGCGCCTCGACCTCCTGCCGAGCAGACTCGAGAGCTGCGTCCTTCTCTTGGACGGCTCCCTGCAGCGTCGTGATCTCGGCGTGGAAGGCGTCGCGCTGAAGGCCAACCTGGGAGACATCCTCCTCGAGCTCCCTCACCCACGCAGACAAGGGCTCGAGGTCCCTGCGCGCCTGGGCAGCCTCCTCCCGAGCCTTGTCCAGGCTAGTGCGCATCACGGCCTCGGCCGCCCATGCCTGCGTCGCCTCTTCTTTCACCACGGCGTATGCGACGCGCAGCTCAGCCATCTCGGCGTTCCGATTGGATAGCTGTTTCTGGGCCTCCTCGACCAGGACCCGTTGCTGGGACAGCGCGCCCCACACGCCACTCTCGTCCCGGATGAAGAGCGACTTGCGGCGGGAGTACTCCTTCAGCTCCTGAATGCAATTCGAAAAGGTCACAAATCCGAGGAAAAAACATATCAAGCAAGCCGACGGGTCGATCATACCTCGGTGGCATCCCCCATACTCCGCACGGCACCGGATGCCACTCGGAGCAACCGGTCAAGGTGCTGGCGGACGCCCTCGAGGTATTCCCATCGGTGCACTTCGTCTTTGTCGCTTAAGACAAAGATGGGCTCGGCGTCGGGGTTCGTAGCGTCCCTGAACTAAAGGGACGGCCCCCCCACCTCGGCAGCTCCGTCTCTGCCCGCGCTATCGCCAGCGTGGCGATGTCGGGCCACGACGAAGATGACCCGGCCAGGGCGTCTCCCGGTCCCGCGGAAGGACCGGCCTCGCCCGCGGTATCCACCTCTCCAACGGCCGTCGCAACACCGGCCTGGTCCACGACCTCACCCCCCTCGACCCCCATCGCTTGTTTTCCCTTGTCCAGGGGGATGTTGTCGAGGGGAACGTGAGGGCGGGCACTTACGACCGCCGGCGCTTCTGGAGCCGGCGCCTCGACGGACGACGGCGCCGGTGCCCGCGCCTCGACCGTTGGCACCTCCGGAACCGGCGCTTCTTCTTCCGGTGCTCCGGATAGGGGCTCGACCGCCCCAACCTCCACCATGCCTGCTGGCTCTGCCAACAGGCCTTGTTGCGGCCGCGACCCCCTCGCCCGGGCCGTCTCTTGCCCTGACGCCGACGCGACCTCCTCCATGGTCACGTCAGCACCCGCCCGCTCCGCGTCGTGGATGGGTGCCTCACCCGTCGCGACCGCAACGGCAGCCTCGGCCATCCCCGACGACCTGGGTCCCGCCTCGACCACGTCAAGCGCCGCCGCCTTTACCGGTTCGGACCCCTCGACGGCAGGCTCTGGGCCGGCAACCGCCGCAGCGTCGGCTGACCCCTGCCGTTATCGCAGGCGCCCTTTCGCGGCCTCGACCTGACGGACCTAGGCCATGTCCTGCTCCGCCGTCCGGTTGAGGACAACGGCGCTGGCTCGCAGCGACTTCACAGGGGTAGGCCCCATCGGCTCCGCCTTCCGCTTCAGCCTACGAAGTGAGAAGAATTGTCGGCCAACGGACTTTGGGAAAGGCAGGACAACCAAGCTGAGATACTTACCCGGAAATCGGCACCAAGTACCTCGACCCCGCGCGGCTCGAGCCTCCCGGGATGGCCGCTGGTGGCCTCGCGGCGGCCTCACCAGCAGGTCGAGCGCTCCTGGGAGCCTCGGCCGGTACACCGCCCTGCGCCCTCTGTGCTTCCGAGGCCAGCTGGCCTCGGGTCCTTACGCCCACCGGCGCCGCCGCCGATGACGACGCCGGTACCGCCGTTTCCGCCCCTGCCGGAGCTTGCGAGGCCCCGGCTGGTGCGGGCGTCCCCGTCGACCCCTCTCGCCGGGACCGGGGTAAAACGGCCCCTCCCGTCGAGGGCCCGGCTTCCTTCCCCACCTTCTTCCCCTCGACCTCCTCGACCACGACGACCGAGGAGGACGCCCCCCCGATGGGCTCCAGCAGGGGGCGAATGTCGGGAAGGTCGCCTAGCCTGGTCGCAATCTCATACCGCGACAGGGCATCATCATCTTCGTCGCTGCTGCCGTCGTCCTCCCCCGAGACCGTCTCGGAAGGCGACAGCAACAGGGACACTCCGTCCATGGTCTGCTGGCGCCGGCGCTTCTTCAACGCCTCCGCCTCTTTGGCCTTGCGGACCGCCCGCTTCTTGGCCGTCTCCTTGGTCTGCTTCTTCTGGGAGGCATGCAGGCGTCGAGCCTCCCGGGCGGGCCGGTCCTCCGGGACTGGTGGGCGCGTTTCCCGCAACGCCGACAAATCCTACACGCCGGCCTTGACCACATCAGCAAAATCCACAGAAAAACAAGAATAGCAATACCTCAGCCCCGAGATACGTACCACGGATTCGCACCCTTCGGTAGGCCTCATGGGAACCTGATTGGCCTCCTCCGCCTTGAAGTTCCCGACCATCCGGTGAGCCCGCCGAAGGACCTCCTCAAGGGTGAGGGATTCGTGGGACATCCGGGTACCCTCCAGGTTCACCTCCGGAGTCATCTGGTCCAGGCGGAGACGACGCCGGCACAACGGCATCACTCTGCGGCGATGGAAGGCCGCAGCCACCGCCGCAGCCGTTAGGCCCCGAAGGCGAAGCTGCTGCAGCGCCGCCAGCAGCGGGTCCAAGCGCGTCTTCTCGGCCTCGGGCACTCCGTATGACCAATGCTCCTCTCGAGCAGTCAGCACGCGGCCGGTGTACCTCGGCAACTGATTTTCATCATTGCGGAGGTAGAACCAACCCTCGTGCCACCCACTGTTCGAGGAGATGAGGCGGGCCGGGATGTATAGATCCGTCCGACCCGATCTCACCTGTAGCACGCAGCTCCCAACTCGGGCCGCGCACAGGACGCCTTTCTCCCCCGCCCTCTTGGCGAAGAGCTCGGCCTTGAAAAGGTGAAGCCACAGGTTCCACTGCGGCTCCACCCCGAGGTAGCCCTCGCAGACCGCCGCGAAGATGGCGGCCTGCGCGATGGCGTTGGGGGAAAGGTGATGAAGTTCCACCCGGTAGTGGTGGAGGAGCGCGTGCATGAAGACCGACGCCGGCACGCCGAACCCCCGCTCATGAAAGCTGACGAAGCTCACCACGTACCCTTCAGGGGGCGCTGGCTCCCGATGGGCAGGGGGCGGCGCCATCCACTCCGGCTGCAACAAGTTCGTCCTCGGCCGCAGCAGCCCGTCCTCGACCAACTCCTCCAACCTCCTCTCCGTCACCGAGGAGGCGGCCCAGTCGTTGGCGGGGAGGATCTGGCTCTTTCCTGCCATCGATGTCGTCGGAAGGGGGGATGGAAGGAAAGGATGCGGTGGTTGCGGCGATACGGGCGGAGAACGCGATGTGGCAGGGGATGTCTAAGGCAAAGGATTGCAGGGACGCAAGTGATCGGTGGGGAACATAGACCCCTAGGCCTTAGCTTTATATGCCCGGACGGAAGCCCAACGGCCGCGCGAGAAGGTTGGAACATTTTCCCGCATTAAATGCGCTCACCTAACCGTTTCCTTATATCTCGCAGGAACTGGGCACGTGGCCGCTCCCCACGTCGTAACCATATGCCGCTACCGCGCCGATCTCGTCTCCCGAAAAAACGCGCTCGGCCAACGGAATATCCCCAGGTACGTGGTAAATGGGTGCGAAGCCCGCAATAAGTCTCGAGGGAGCGAAAGCTGGCCCTCGAAAGGGGTTCGACAGCTGCCCTCGAGCAACAGAGTTAGGGACGACCCGGGGTGCGCCCGTACATGGCCAAGGGCTCGAGCCGCGCTCTCGAGGCACCCCAGGACGTATTCGAGGCCGAAGGAGAAGGTTGTGGTAGGAATCCCTCCGGGGGAGGCATCGAGCCCTCGAATCCTGTCGAAGGGAATCGAGATCCACACGACCACTTCTTGGCATTTTTGAGGGCGCCTCCGGGCCACTAGCCGACCCCTAACGAACGGGGCACGGGTTCTCACTCGAATTCTCCCGTTAGCAGCTCACCGGAGATCGTCGGAACTCGGGCCCAAACGAGGGTAGTACGACGTTCTCCACCCCTCCTCCTTTTCTCGAAAAAAGAGCATGAGGGTCGCGAAAGACGGCCGGGACTCTGATCGACCTCGTGCGTGCGAGGCTCGGGGTCCCGACCGCAAAAATGGGTGCGAAGCCCGCAATAAGTCTCGAGGGAGCGAAAGCTGGCCCTCGAACGGGGTTCGACAGCTGCCCTCGAGCAACAGAGTTAGGGACGACCCAGGGTGCGCCCGTACATGGCCAAGGGCTCGAGCCGCGCTCTCGAGGCACCCCAGGACGTATTCGAGGCCGAAGGAGAAGGTTGTGGTAGGAATCCCTCTGGGGGAGGCATCGAGCCCTCGAATCCTGTCGAAGGGAATCGAGATCCACACGACCACTTCTTGGCATTTTTTAGGGCGCCTCCGGGCCACTAGCCGACCCCTAACGAACGGGGCACGGGTTCTCACTCGAATTCCCCCGCTAGCAGCTCACCGGAGATTGTCGTAACTCGGGCCCAAACGAGGGTAGTACGACATTCTCCACCCCTCCTCCTTTTTTCGAAAAAGGGGCGCGAGGGTCGCACAGCGAAAGACGGCCGGGACCCTGATCGACCTCGCGCGCGCGAGGCTCGGGGGCTTGACCGCAACAAACGTTCCCCAATCAAACGTGTACAAGACCTCGGAGGAGTCTCCATACTCCACCGAGGCCTCGGGGGCTACACCCGGCGGGTGCACTCGCGCGCCCCCACCGGAAAAAATCACGACGCCACGACTCCAGTTCTGACCAACCTCTGGGAGAGTGATCACACACTCACCCAAAGGCTCAGGGGCTACTGTCGGTACCAACAGTACGGGGGTACCCACAGCTATCGCCAAAACACTAACATAACCGAAACTGCAATGAAAGATAGCCCACCTCGGCCGAGTATCACGAGGCCTGCTCGACGGGGCGCCTCGACCGCGCCCCGGCTCCGACTCATACGAGGCCCGCTCGACGGGGCGCCTCGACCGCGCCCCGGCTCCGACTCGTATGAGGCCCGCTCGACGGGGCGCCTCGACCGCGCCCCGGCTCCGACTCGTACGAGGCCCGCTCGACGGGGTGCCTCGACCGCGCCCTGGCTCCGACTCGTACGAGGCCCGCTCGACGGGGCGCCTCGACCGCGCCCCGGCTCCTCGACGTGTTTTCTTTACCTACCCCAGGACGAAAGCCATAGCATTCAATGTGGGTACCTACTACCACCTACCGGCATGGCTGCGGCATGGACCAACGTGGGAACAATACCCACGTCGAGTCTCACTGTTTTACCGCCCATCCCGTGATGGGAGGTGAAACCCGTCACTGTACCCACCTTACAGCACACTGTTCACCATCAATCACCCTCGAGGGAGGATAAGACAAGGTCCGTTCCCCACGATATCAGGGATTCGGCCTTATCCATCCAACCTCGACCCGGCCTCGACCCAGCTTCGACGCTCGGCTTAGTTCGAAGGACGGTATGGCATGGCGCTCTGGGTCATTTCACCATCTTGTCTCCCACAACGTCAGGGTACCCAGGGATGGCCGGCCATTCCGAAGGCACGTCGCTACAGTCAACTCAACAGGAATTGACAAAGCATCACCTCAAGGCTCCCCTTGGCTTGGCCTCCTCTCGCCTTATAAAAGGGTAGGCCAGGGTTCGACAGAGAGAGGCGGACGAACGAACCAACCAACGAACAGACGAACAAAAAGAAGACAAAACAACCAACCACCCGACCGAACAACGAAAAGCAAGAGATCAACATCTCAAGCAACCGCCTTTCTCCTTTTTTCTCTTTGAGACTTGGGCTCAACACCCTCTCTCGCCTGCTTGTAACCCCTACACGAGCACCTCGGTGCAAGGAAATACAAACCTCTCCCCCCCGCTGGACGTAGGGCCTTCTTTTGCCCGAACCAGGATAAACCCCCGTGTGTTCTCCTTGCATCACCATCCAGGAAAGAGTCACGCAGCATTTACTCATTGGTTTAGGACCCCCCTCGGTCCGAACACCGACATAAGGGTTAGGAACATGATGATGTTTTCCTGAGGTATCGGAGAGTCGCCACTCCCCACTAGTCCTCGTTGGAGCACCCGCGCAAGGGTGTAGCTCCCCCTTGATCCGCGCAAGGATCAAGTGCTCACTACGGGCTGATTCTTTGACACTCCGTCGTGGTGAATCACCCAAAACCGCTCACAAGATGAGTTGGGTCATCCACAAGCTCGCCGGATGAATACCAAACTCCCAATCACCACCAAACCGTCTTGGTGATGGCGATCACCAAGAGTAACAAGCTAGAACTCTCACTTGACCACAACAAGCCTAATGAGAAGATGGATGCACACTTGGTACTCCCTAGTCACTAATGAGGGATCTCAAACTTTGATTCTCAAATCACTACCCTCACTAGGGCTCTTGCACTCCCTTGCACTTGAAAGGTGTTTCTCAGCTGAACAAATAAGCAAGAGACCTCTAAAAGAGGTGGAGAGGATGTATTTATACACCCCATAGACAAATCCAACTGTTACCTGCCAACTCAGCAAAACACGCACTGATCGGACGCGCCGGTCGATGTGACCGGACGCGCCGGTCGAGTGTAACGGTCGAAAAACAGAACGGTAGCGCTGAGTGACCGGACGCACCGATCAGGGGTGATCGGACGTGTCCGATCGTGCAAGAACCTTACTGTACTTTAACCTGACGCTCGATTGCGTCCGATCAGTGATGACCGGACGTGTCAGGTCAGCTAAGTACCTTACTGGAACGTGACTGGACACGTCCGATCATTTTCTAGTCACGTCCGATTATATTTTTACCCTCTGAAACACGTGTCAGACTGATCAACGCGTCTGGTCCTCACAGGGACCACGTCCGGTCAACCAGGTTGAAAACACAGTGACTATTAGTATTGACCGGATGCGTCCGATCGTGACAGAGACCGCGTCCGGTCAAGGGTAAACGGCTCAAACGACTTCGAAACGCGACGCAACTTGAACCAAGTTGCTTCCAACTGAACTTTGAGCTTTTCCTGAGCTACCTAGTGCTAAGTTTGACAAGTGTGCACCACACCTAAACAAAAGACTCACCTAGGTCAAGCTACTCGCTCATGCCCCCCTTTATAGTATGGCCAAAGGAAAAAGCGAAGATCCTAACGACTATTCTGGATGTAACTCAACACCTTGACATCTGGAACTAACCATCCTTAATCTTGTCATTGATCCTTTGAAAACTGAAACGATTTCCATCACGGGGCATGAATACCATAGTGCCCAAAGCAGTTATCAACCCCATGACCTAACTTATCAAAGTTTCTACAAAACACACGTTAGTCATGGTAATAAGGTGTTGTCATCAATTGCCGAAACCAACTCTATGGGCCTAGATGCTTTCAATCTCTCCCTTTTTGGTGATTGATGACAACACTTAGATTCAGAAGATTTAAAAGTTGAGGTTTTCGAACATGCTTGGTTCACATAAGCAAAAAACAATAAGCACAAGGGGTTAGGAATTGCTTATGTGCTCCAAGCCAACTTAGTGTACTCACAAGATAAAACATGAAGAGTTAATACACATAAAACATAGCTCATATGAAATCGGAGTAAGGCACGGAAGCACAACCTTATGAGCTAAAACCAATTAAGTGACATGATATATAATAGAGTCTCATAATCACACAAGTCACAAAAATGCAGGGCGAGAAATTAAACATGATGCATGAATGTAGCACACAAAGAAAACGAAACCCTCTATCAACACTCCCCCTGAATCTACTCTATCTCCCCCTTTGGCATCAAACGCCAAAAACAAAACTAAGGATCCAACGGGAGAACATAAGCAGTCGTGTCGGGTGCCAAGGAGCGCGGAGTGATCACAAACTGCGAAGTATCCTCCTCAGACTCTGAACTGTCAGGCTAACCCTCTGTAGATAGACGTGGCAGTGAAGCAGTCTGGGTCTATAGAGCAGGTGCAGGAACTGAAGACGAAGTAGCAACAATAGGAGTAGTCTCTGTCACCTGAGCCTGAAAAACACCAAGAGTGGGAGGATCTGTCGAGGCAACTGATGATGGCACTATCTCTATAGTCCCGGCCCCTGACACTAGAAGAGCAACAGTCTCGGAAGCTGACATCCCTGAAGAGGTCACAACAGTGGTGTGCGAGGGTGTCGGCTGACCAGTCAGCTCGCTGTAGGAGGCACTCAAGTCAGTGAAAGGAGTGCCCGAGAGAAGGTGAGGTCTGGGCTGAGCTGGTGGAGTGAACCCCGTCTGAATAGGAGTGTAGCTCGGGGACTGAAAAGTCTGAGGAACCTGCTGCTAGGGAGAGGTAAACTGAAAGCTCGGCTGTCCCTGACTCTGAAGTCCACTGGACTGTAGTGCTGGAGTAAGGACAGATGGTGGAGGAGGTACCCCAATAGTGACGAGGTGTCGCAGGAGCTCAAGATACTGCTACTGGGTGGCTGTCTGCTGCCTCTGCATCTCAAACTGCTGCCTCTGAAACTCCAGCTGATGCCTCTAGAACTCGTCCTGACGAGTCTGAATCTGAGCAAATGCAGCAGCTGTGTCCTGAGCCTATCGCTGCATCTAAACCTCCTGTCTCTCCTGGGCTTGGGTCAGCCTCTCAAGTATAGCCACCATGGCTAGGTCTGAGCGGGAGGCTGATCCTAAACCACCGGCCTCATGGTCATGAGACCGAGGAGAGCAGTACCGGGGGATGGGCTGGTAGTCCTCGTCAGTGCTGTTAGTGGCAACATCCTCAACTAGATCAGCTGGCTAAGTATCAAGATCTGCAAGCTCGGCCTCAGCAAGACCCTCAACGGTCTCATCCTGCTCAGCTGCTATCTCTGGAACCTCTGGCCTTTGACGCTGTCCCGGCCTAGGTGCCTGCTCTCTAGTCACTAAAGCCCACAACTGTCGAATATTATACTCTAGGAATGCAGTGGTGGTATCAGATATCTCAGCTCTAATCTCTATAGGCAGGTCACACGTAGATCGAATGATGAAGCAAATCCAATGTGCATACGATAGCTGCCGGTGACCCTTGAAGCCCTCTGCTAAAGTGTCCTCCATCTCACATAGCATCAGATCCCAAATATCAAACGGTGTCTGTGAGATGAGGTGATGAACAACCCAGAGATGCATACGTGTCAGGCCCTCTCTGTATCCTAGCCTCGGAAGAAGAGTCCGCCTCACAATGGCATCTAGCACTCTGGCAAGAGGTGTCAAGCTGGCAGGTGTACGTCTGGACCCCTCGCCAAATGGCTCACGAAAGCAAGGTCTGATCAAATCTGTGGGTGGTACTGTACCTCCGTGAGGACGTCACGGTGGTGAAGTCTGTCCAAAGCACAGCTGGTGAATCTTTGTCTCTGAAGAAGGGAGTCTGAGAATCTCCTGTACCCTGGTGCTGTACAATCTGCGGTCACGGCCTCAGAATGCAAAGTATATGAACTCGTGAGCAGGGTCAATCCAAAGTGAGGAGTAGAACTCTCTGACCCAAGTCCCGCAGTAAGCTCCAGTCCATCCTAGAAAGTCTGACAGACCAGGTAGAAAGGACAAGTGTGGACAGAGCTGCTCACCAACCACCTCAACTAAAGCCTCAAGTCGACAGACTCTCTGAGGTCTGAATGCAATCCCGCTGTCAATGTAGGCTATGTAGAAATCCTCATGCAGAGGTGTGTAGAAGCCCTCTAAAGCACGGGGGTCCCGCTGAGGTGGGAACCACTGACTAACCTCAACAAACCTGAGAGCCTGTACCTGGCGTGTTGTAGCTCCCCTAAGGTCAAAGTGCTCGACTGGGGGGTGACCTCGAGCCCTGGGAGGTGGACGACCTCCACGACGCTGGCCCTCTGGCCTAGGAGTCACCTGAGCATGCGTACGTCCTAAGCGACGACGCGGTGGAGTCTGAGCGGTCTGCTCCTCTGTCTCCTCTGTGTCCTCTGTGGGCTGCTCTGCAGGTGGGTCGTCTGTGGCCTCAGTACCGAGCTATCGACCTTCAAGATGAAAGCGACGCTCGCCAATGTGAATCCCACTGCCTCTGCCATCCCTCTCTACACGCTCTGCTGCATCAGCGACGGCCTGTGCTATTTCTGCCTCAATGGGTGTCCTCTTTCTCTTCTTGACGGCTAACTTCTTACGCTTGCCACGGGCTACCTCTGTCACCCTGGGAGGACTTTCGTCCCCGTCACTTGGTCCACCACCAACATTCTTATAGCGAACCATACTGATAAAACTTTGTGACTGAGAAAACCCTGAAAGTGCAAGATGGTGTACTGACACTCGTGAGGCTTGGCCTCAATCCGTATCCGCAGGCTTGGCCTCAGATTCAAAGCTGATCACCTGACACACACAGAGCACTGACAAACCCCTCTGTAAAGATGGAATAGATAGAGCTACTATAAGCATTATATTTTAACTACTAGACAAGCGAGGTCCTTATGAAAGCAAGCATACGAGATAAGAAAAGAATAGATCGTGATAGCTACCTCGGATGAGCGAGACTCCGATGAGAAGGAAAGTGACCTTGACGCGCTAGGATTCCCTGGAAACGACGGACAAGCGCTGGAGTGCTGATAAGATCAAAGGATGTATTAGAATTTCACCGGGAATCCATCGGCAAACCCTAATTGAAAGGATCAAGGCAAAGAAGTCACCTTGCGGAGTCGAACTCGCGTGAAAGACCTTTCACGGAGAGAAGTCAAAGACGTCACGACCGTTAGGGTTAGGTCATAGGGTGCAACGGTCGGAGGCAAACTTGGTGGCGATACTCGACTGAGCGGCTATCGGAGGCGATGGACGGGCGCGGGGAGGCGGTGCACGTGGCTGAGGAGCTCAGGCGGCTGCGGCGGCGTGGCTGCGTAGGACAGCTGCAGTCGCGCGGTTGCGCAGGAGAGCTGCGGTGGCATGGCTGCGCGGGAGAGCTATGGCGGCGCGGCTGCGCGACCGCGCGGGAGAAGGCGCGGCGGCGCTGGTGGAGGCGCGGCGGCGAGGGGATGACTACGGCGGCGCTGGAGAAGTTGGCGAGGAGGCGGCTAGGGTTCGGGGCACGGCGGTGATGGCAGATTGAAAAGAAAAATGGAGACGGATGTACGGTTAAAAAGGCTTAGATCCGCTTTTCACGCGATGACCAAACGCGCCGGTCGACTGACCGGACGCGGTGGAGCAGCGTCCGGTCAGAGTCCAGTAAGCTCCTAGCGCGACCGGACGCGTCCGGTTAGGGATGATCGGACGCTAACAGAGTCCGGTCAGAGTTTACTCGGGAACCCAACACGCATGACCGGATGCGGTGGTGGTGGCCGGGACCGGACGCGGTGGTCACAACGTCGCGTCCGGTCACAGATCCTTGAGATGGTCTTCGGGATGACCGGACGTAGTGATGAAGCAGCATCACGTCCGGTCCAGCGTCCGGTCGCTGTAAAGCACCTTTCTTCAAACCGATCTTCGACGCGACTTCTCCCAATCAAGTTCCAATTCAAAGAGACTAAAATAAACACCAATTGGAACCGGATATGAGGAACCTCTCTCAAACCCTCGAGTTTTTCAAAATATTTTGCCTTAGGCTAGTATTATTTTTAAGAAAATATGCAATAAACACCCGAGGAGCAACGTATGTCCATGCAATAGAGTTTATAAACCCTTGGGAGCATCAAATGCTCTCTCTATTCATGGACGAACACAGAGGTTGCTCAAAGCAAAACCAAAAAGAAACGACAAAGCAACAACCATGCATATGCAATGCAAAGTGAGAAAGGATGACTAGGTTGCTTGTCAAGTTTGATCCACGGTTAGGCTTCTTCACTCCTCCAAATGATGGTTATCGTAACCGTGTTAGACAAGTCCTAGATGCATTGTGGAAATTTAAACATGACATATGATACAATGCAATGCAAGGGACAACACAAGCTCATTTTTTAAAGTTACTAGAGTCAAGCACATTTAGTTCACTTCTCAACCTACAAAAGGTAGCCTCATCCAAAGGTTTAGTGAAGATATCCGCTAATTGATTTTCACTTCTTACACCTTCTAGTGAAATATCATTTTTAGCAACATGATCTCTTAGAAAGTGGTGGCGGATATCAATGTACTTGGTGCGTGAGTGTTGTACCGGATTATTAGCAATTTTAACGGCACTTTCATTGTCACATAAAAGTGGCACCTTATCAAGAACAACTCCATAGTCTAGGAGGGTTTGTTTCATGTATAAGATTTGTGCACAACAAGCCCCCGCGGTAATGTATTCCGCCTTGGCGGTGGACAAAGCCACACTATTTTGGTTTTTAGATGACCAAGATACTAAAGACCTCCCAAGCAAATGGCACCCTCCGAATGTGCTTTTTCTATCAATTTTGCAACCGGCGTAATCCGAATCGGAATAGACAACTAGTTGGAATCTAGCTCCTTTGGGGTACCAAAGACCAATGCTTGGAGTGTGCTTAAGATATCTTAAGATTCTTTTTATGGCACTTAGGTGAGGTTCTTTAGGGCAAGCTTGAAAGCGAGCACACATGCACACACTAAACATGATATCGAGCCTAGATGCGGTAAGGTACAACAAGCTACCAATCATAGAACGGTAGAGAGTTTGATCAATCGGTTTACCTCCCTCATCTAGGTCGAGATGTCCATTGGATGGCATTGGGGTCTTGATTGGCTTACACTCTTCCATCTTGAATCTCTTGAGGAGATCCTTGGTATACTTTTCTTGAGAGATGAAAATTCCTTCTCTCATTTGCTTGACTTGAAAACCAAGGAAGAATGTTAGCTCACCAATCATAGACATCTCGAACTCCTTCGACATCAATTCACCAAATTCCTTGCAATAATCTTCATTTGTTGATCCGAAGATAATATCATCAACATAGACTTGACAAATGAAGATCTCCCCATTAAGCTTCTTGGTGAATAGTGTGGTGTCGACCTTCCCAATAGTGAAGCTCTTCTCAATGAGAAAGTCCCGGAGGCGCTCATACCACGCTCTAGGGGCTTGCTTGAGCCCATATAGCGCCTTGGACAACCTATAAACATGATTAGGATATCTAGGGTCTTCAAACCCGGGAGGTTTTTCAACATAGACTAGTTCATTTATGAAGCCATTTAAAAATGCACTTTTCACATCCATTTAATATAGTTTCATTTCATGATGTGATGCATATGCAAGAAGGATGCGAATGGCTTCTAGTCTTGCAACGGGTGCAAAGGTCTCTCCAAAATCAAGACCTTCAACTTGAGAGAACCCCTTTGCAACTAGTCTTGCCTTGTTCCTCACTACCACGCCTTGGTCATCTTGCTTGTTATGGAACACCCACTTTGTTCCAATGACTCTTGCACCTTTTGGATGCTCTTTAAGCGTCCAAACTTGATTGCGGGTAAAGTTGTTCAATTCTTCATGCATAGCATTCACCCCAATCCGGATCTTGAAGAGCTTCTTCTACATTCTTAGGTTCAAGACAAGAGACAAAAGAGTGATGTTCAACAAATGAAGCAAGCTTTTGAGATCGAGTCATTACACCCTTTATAGGACTTCCTATGATGAGATCTTGTGGATGTGCTTGAAGTAGAGGTGAGTTTCTTCTATCAACCACTTGAGGAGATGGTTAGGGAGCATCAACATCATGAGCTTGTGCCTCGACTTGTTCATGAGAGACATGAGTGTCTTCATTTTTAACTCTCTCATTCTTATCATCATCTTGAGGCACATGTGATGAAGATGGTGGATTGACAATTTGTACATCGTCTTCATCATCTTTAGGCTTGATGTCTCCCACCGGCATATTCTTCATTGCCTCCCTCAATGGTTCATCACCTACATCATCATAATTCTCAATTGCTCCTTGGGAGCCATTAGATTCATCAAATTCCACATCATATGTTTCTTCAACCAAACTGGTGGCATGGTTAAATACTCTATATGCTTTGGACTTTGATGAGTAACCAACAAGAAAGCCAATATCACAACGTCTTTGAAACTTCCCTAGGTGTTGACGCTTTTTGTAGATGTAGCATTTGCAACCAAACACCCGGAAGAATGAGACATCCGGCTTCTTCCCATTTAGCAACTCATAGGAAGTCTTGCCAAGAAACTTTTATAGGAAGAGACGATTTGAAGCATAGCATGCGGTGTTGATTACCTCGGCCCACAATTTTTCTGGTGTATTGTACTCATCTAGCATTGTTCTTGCAAGGGTGATCAAAGTTCGGTTCTTTCTTTCAACTACACCATTTTGTTGAGGAGTGTAGGTTGATGAAACTTCATGCTTGATTCCAATCTCATCACAATAAGCTTCAATGTTTGTGTTGTCAAATTCTTTGCCATTGTCACTTCTAATTTTCTTTATCTTGACTTCAAATTCATTTTGAGCTCTCTTTGCAAACTTCTTGAAGCAATTGGCCACTTTAGATTTGTCATGAAGAAAGAAGGTCCAAGTGTATCTTGAGTAGTCATCCACAATTACAAGACAATAGAGATTTCCACCCAAGCTCATGTAAGTTGTAGGACCAAACAAATCCATGTGTAGAAGTTCTAACACTCTTGATGTTGACATATAAGCTTTGGTTGGATGAGTATTTGCAACTTGTTTGCCGGCTTGACATGCACTACAAGGTTTGTCCTTCTCAAACTTGACATCCTTCAAGCCTCTTACTAGTTCTTTCTTCAATAGCTTGTTGAGAGTGTTCATTCCAACATGAGCAAGCCTCCTATGCCAAAGCCATCCAAGTGTAGTTTTGGTGAACAAACATGTCATCAAGTTTGCATCTTCGGAGGTGAAGTCAACAAGATAGAGATTGTTGTATCTAAAGCCTTTGAAAATCATTTGCTTGTCATCTATCTTTGTAACTACCACTTCATTAGGAGTGAATAAGCATTGGTAGCCAAGGTCACAAAGTTGCCCAACAGATAGTAAGTTGAAACTCAATGAAGCAACATAGAGCACATTTGAAAGAGAGTGATCATTTGATATTACAATCTTGCCTATACCCTTGACTTTGCTCTTTGAATTGTCCCCAAATGTGATCTTCTCTTGACATACCCCATTCTCTTCAAGTGAGGTGAACATACGAGAGTCACCGGTCATATGTTGAGTGCAACCACTATCAATAACCCAATGAGATCCACCGGTCTTGTTGTTCACCTACACATAAGAGATCAAGTTTTTTGTTTAGGGACCCAAACTTGAGAGGGACCCTTGACTTTCTCAACTAGTGACTTGGCAACCCAAATTTTCTTAGGCCTATTCTTGTTAGGGGGACCCAAGAACATGACTTTAATCTTTCCACTTGAATCTTTTCTAAGCATGTAATGAGCATTGAAAGCAAAGGGTCTAGCATGCTTGGGCAAGGGTTGTGGTGGTGGAGTTTTGCACTCATGAGCAAAATGACCTTCTTGTCCACACTCAACACATCTCTTTGGCTTGGGCTTTGACTTGCTTTGTTGTTGTTGAGCTTTACCTTCTTGGCCATAAGGCATAGGTGAGAAGTGGACGATGATGGTGAAGGTGGCGGTGAAGGTGGTGATGAAGATGTCGGTGAAGAAGATGATGGCCCAAACACAAATGCGGCGACCTTCTCTTTCTCATCGTCGCTCTCATCGCCGGAGGACTCACATGATGACTCAATGTCGGTGAGCCAATCACCAACAATGTAAGCTTTGCCTCCCTTCTTCTTCTTGTAGAACTCTTTTCTCTTGCCATCCTTCTTTTTGTATGGCTTGTTCTTCTTCTTCTCATCTTCTTCATCACTTGAATCATTTTTCTTGTCCTTGTTCTTGTTTTTATACTTGTCTTTGGAGGCTTAGGGCATTGATGAGCTAAGTGGCCAAGTTCACCACAATTGAAGCAATCCATCTCGGATATAGGCTTCCTTTTGCTACTTATGAAGAACTTCTTCTTGCCATCGAACTTGATGCCACTCTTGTTGAGCTTCTTTAGCATCTTGGTGGTCTTTCTCACCATGAGTGCAAGTGATGCATCATCAATATCACTTTCACTTGAGCTTTCTTGCACCATCATGGCTTGGCCCTTCTTCTTTTTCTTGTCATGGCTAGCTTTGAAGGCCAAGTCCTTCTTCTTGGAAGATGATGAGCCCTCTTCCGGAGTGATGTGCATGTGCATCTTATGTGCATTGATCTTTTCCAATACTTGTGTCGGTGTTGCGGTGGAGAGATCACTTTGGTGAAGCACGGTGACAATGTGACCATACTTCTCAACGGGAAGAACGCTCAAGATCCTCCTTGTAACATCCGATTGACTCATTTGAGTGAGTCCAAGAGCATTGAGATCTTCTACAAGAACATTCAATCGAGTGTACATTTTATTAGCACTTTCTTTGGGAAGCATCTCAAAAGAATTAATTTTCTTCAAAGCTATGTGATAGCGTTCCTCACGCTCACTCTTAGTTCCCTCATGGAGAGAACAAAGATTTTCCCACAATTCATGAGCGTTTTTGGCATTACGCACATGATTGAAGATATCCTTACCTAGGCCCCGGTAGAGTGCATTTTTTGCCTTTGCATTCCACCGGTCGTACTTCTCCTCGTCACCACTTGGGTTGGCGGGATCCTTGATAGCGGGAAGCCCTTCGGTTGTGGATCTAAGGCACCCAACATCTATGGCTTCGAGGTACGCCTCCATACGAATTTTCCAATATGGAAAATCGTCTCCCTCAAAGGTGGGAGGTGGTCCTTCCCCATTAGACATCTTGCTTTAGGCGGTGAAGCCGAAATAAGGAGCAACTCGGCTCCGATACCTATTGAAAGGATCAAGATGCCCAAGAGGGGGGGTGAATTGGGCTTTTTTAAAAATTAATTATAAGAATTAAATCCTATAAGCCAAAGTTCACCCCTAGTGCCTACTAGTGCTCCTTGTGATTCTACCGGTGAAAAGTTTTGCACCCTAAGTTTCAATCCTAGTCTAGCATGGCAATTCTAGAAAAGTAAAACAAGCAAGGAAAGTAATACATGAAAGTAAATGCTTGAAAGTAAGGATTAGGAACACGGCGATGTTTTCCCGAAGTATCGGAGAGTCGCCACTTCCCACTAGTCCTCGTTGGAGCACCCGCGCAAGGGTGTAGCTCCTCCTTGATCCGTGCAAGGATCAAGTGCTCACTGCGGGTTGATTCTTTGACACTCCGTCGCGGTGAATCGCCCAAAACCGCTCACAAGATGAGTTGGGTCATCCACAAGCTCGCCGGATGAACACCAAACTCCCAATCACCACCAAACCGTCTAGGTGATGGCGATCACCAAGAGTAACAAGCTAGAACTCTCACTTGACCACAACAAGCCTAATGAGAAGATGGATGCACACTTGCTACTCCCTAGTCACTAATGAGGGATCTCAAACTTTGATTATCAAATCACTACCCTCACTAGGGCTCTTGCAGTCCCTTGCACTTGAAAGGTGTTTCTCAGCTGAACAAATAAGCAAGAGACCTCTAAAAGAGGTGGAGGGGATGTATTTATACACCCCACAGACAAATCCAACCGTTACCTGCCAACTCAGCAAAACACGCACTGACCGGACGCGCCAGTCGATGTGACCGGACACGCCGGTCGAGTGTAACGGTCGAAAAACAGAACGGTAGCGCTGAGTGACCGGACGCACCGATCAGGGGTGACCGGACGCGTCCGATTGTGCAAGAACCTTACTGTACTTTAACCTAACGCTCGATCGCGTCCGATCAGTGATGACCGGACGCGTCAGGTCAGCTAAGTACCTTACTGGAACGTGACCGGACACGTCCGATCATTTTCCAGTCGCGTCCGATTATACTTTTACCCTCTGAAACACGTGTCAGACTGATCAACGCGTCCGGTCCTCGCAGGGACCGCGTCTGGTCAACCAGGTTAAAAACGCAGTGACTGTTAGTACTGACCGGACGTGTCCGGTTGTGACAGAGACCGCGTCCGGTCAAGGATAAACGGCTCAAACGACTTCGAAACGCGACGCAACTTGAAACAAGTTGCTTCCAACTGAACTTTGAGCTTTTCCTGAGCTACCTAGTGCTAAGTTTGACAAGTGGGCACCACACCTAAACAAAAGACTCACCTAGGTCAAGCTACTCGCTCATGCCTCCCTTTATAGTACGGCCAAAGGAAAAAAAGCGAAGATCCTAACGACTATTCCGGATGTAACTCAACACCTTGGCATCCGGAACTAACCGTCTTTAATCTTGTCATTGATCCTTTGAAAACCGAAACGATTTCCATCATGGGGCATGAATACCATAGTGCCCAAAGCAGTTATCAACCCCATGACCTAACTTATTAAAGTTTCTGCAAAACACACGTTAGTCATGGTAATAATGCGTTGTCATCAATTGCCGAAACCAACTCCAGGGGCCTAGATGCTTTCACCTCCTCAAGATATTCATGCAGATATATCTGACAATATTTTAAATTTAGTTGGCGATGAAGAGACACATGAGAATATATCAAAGCCGAGGACGGCTTTGTCTAAAGAAGGTGAGGATGATGAACCCATGGTTCCAATTTTAAATATGGTAATTGGTGATTCTTTGGAGATATCTGGTCTTAAATTTGGAGTTGTTTCTTTCGATAAAATATATATAAAAAAGGCAGAAGAAATATTCACTATTGGTGGTTTGTCATCAAAGATCAATTTTAGAGGTGCTCACGTGGTCAAAAGATGGAAGAAAAGGAGCTTAAAAGATATATTAAGATTGGCTCCATGACTCTCGATATGCAGGCAGCAGGTGGATAATAGATGGGATTAGCTTACAGCAGATGCCAACCAATCCTAGCATAATTCTTCCACCCGAGGTCACGACGAACCACGATCAGAAGATGGGGAACTTCAAGAATTCCAAGCGACGCACTCAAGCCGTAGTAGCTTGATCACGTACTCCACACATATCCACGAGGAACCGGAAGATAACCTTCAATATGAAGAACCTGATGGGATCACCATCTAGGGTTTCTCGAGCGGCGGCTCGGCAGGGAATAATCGACGAAATAAAACTATAATCTCCCTACAAGGGTTGTCCGCCCGGGGAATATATGGCACGCAGGCCACCAAAATAGGACTCAGGCCCAACCAAAAGATGTTGAGTCGGACACTACCAAACCTGACCGTTCTGAGCTTGACAAAATGAATAAAACTAACTATATTTAATTCTACTAATAAAGAAGATAATGGCCAATTGCCTTGCACGCTCACATATATCACGTACCAGAACATGTACGTAGAATATAGTATGTAAAATGGTAACCAATAAAATAATCCCACAATTAGCCACCTGCTGCCTGCATATCGAGAGTCATGGAGCCAATCTTAATATATCTTTTAAGCTCCTTTTCTTCCATCTTTTGACCACATGAGCACCTCTAAAATTGATCTTTGATGGCAAACCACCAATAGTGAATATTTCTTCTGCCTTCTTTATATATATTTCATCGAAAGAAACAGCTCCAAATTTAAGACCAGATATCTCCAAAGAATCACCAATTACCATATTTGAAATTGGAAGCATGGGTTCATCATCCTCACCTTCTTTAGACAAAGCCGTCCTCGGCTTTGATATATTCTCACGTGTCTCTTCATCGCCAACTAAATTTAAAATATTGTCAGATATATCTGCATGAATATCTTGAGGAGGCATGGGCTCATCAGATGGCATCAATCTAAGCTAGAGATAATTAGTTCATAATTTCATATTCATATATAATTTAGACAATATATTATTAATCGAAATAATAAACACGTGCATGTTGCACGTGCATATTTGCTAGTAATATTAACTGTACACAGATTATGTCATAATTTGCCGTAAAAAAACATGTTGGGAACTCTTCCAAAAGCAACCGAAGAAGAAACTATTATTTATTAGGTATCTATCCCTAATAATAAAAAGACAAAATTTCATGTCTTTTTTTCGTCCAGCCCATTCAATTTGGTCAACAGTCCTACCACTCGTTCACTTTCAGCCCACTTGCGGCCCATTCGCTACTCACGACGTGATTAAAATAGTCTGGCCGACGCTCCTCTCGGCTCTTATCCGTGTGCATCTGACCGACGCTCCTCCCGGCTCTTGTCCACGTGCAGGGCCAGAGCTTGCGCGAGTTCCGGCAGCCGGCGCTCGTCGTCCGCGTCACCGCCCCCTCCCACATTGCGGTGGCGCCGCCACATGACGGCCGCGCGCGCCGAGCCCATCTGCATCAGCCTCCCGGGGGCCAGTGCTCCCCGTACACGGCCCCACGCCCTCTCCCGCTACGCCAATCCGTCTCGACCTCCCGGCGGCCGGCGGCTGGAGAGGTGGCTCAGGAAGCTCTTTGATCATGGGGGCAACGGGCCAACGGCCTATCGGCGGCGATAGTGCAGGGCCCGACACGTATGCCAGGAGGACATGCCGGTATGGCTATTGTCCCCGTCTCTCCTACTCCGAACCAATCAATCGAATCTGCCTTCAACACATCCATGTCCTTCCCAATATGACTCAGAATCAATGCCACTGCGTATCTATCTCTGTGTCCCTTCTTCTCCTTTATCTCAAATCCAATTTGTCCAATCGTCCTTCATGGCTTCAATGTGAGGTTGCGTCCTTCACCCATCATCTGTGCTCACGCGATTCCGGCGACCTTGGTGGCGGGCTTGGGGATGGTGAGGAGGAGGGGCCGGCGAGGTCGATGAGTTCTGGTGGCCGTGCGGTCCGAGAGGGCGTCCAAGATGCAGCCGCTGGTGTGGGACGCGGGGGCCCTGCTGCTGCGGGGTTCCCAGTGCAGCCGCGAACTTCGACCACGCCGTGGACGCCTTCGAGTACGAGGAGCTACCGTACTTCGGCAGCGGCCGCCGCAGAAAAACATGGTGTGCTGCATGCTCACCGCCAACGAGTCGCTGGCCAATCAGAAGATCCCTTCCACCACGAGATGGCTCAGGTAAGTTTTGAGCTTGCACTATAAAAGCAGCAGACACCCTGTTCGTTTGGCTTATAAGCCGTACTTTTTCAGCGAGCGAGCAATGTTTTTTATCACAACAAATTAACGAACAGTACTTTCAGCTATGGCTTATTAGCCAAGCGAACGGGGCATTACTGAAGGTGTTCACTGTTCAGGTTGACTTTATTTTTCAGTTTTCATCTATTGATAACTAATGTCCGATGACGATTTGTGCAGGTGTTCAGTTTATGTTTTGAAAGAATTAGGCAGGGGTGCAGGTGTTCGGTCTATTGACGAATTTGATTATTCACAAGCAATTGAATTCTAAATTGGAAGCCGACAGAAACAAGCAAACAAGGTAATTTATTGTTCAAAAGGACTATATTTCTAAACTGGAATAGCTTAAAAAGGTAGTATTCCTATATGCACTGAAGACTACATATTCTCGAAAGAAAACAAAGGGCTACTGGTTTCTCTGAATGTTTTTGTGCCAATAGAATTTAAGCAATTTTTTACGAGTTGCTCTTTTTAAAGAGATTGTGCTTTGAGTCTCTTGTGAGGTAGGTTTAACTAATACCCCTTCTTTCATATATAAGAACATATATAAAGGGGTTGCAATGTTGGTTCGTACAGACGTCTAAAGCCTAATTACATTTGGTTTGGAAACCTGATGGGGTGGTTCTATTCCAATTTTGAGGGATGTCATGCTGTGTGCTTAGTTGGGAGAGATGTTTGGCGTTGTGTCTGGATGAGGGGTGATATATGGTGGTATGAGACAACTTGCGTGCTTGTTCGCTTGTCTTATAAGCCGTATTTTTTCAGTCAACGAACAATATTTTTTTCTCATAACAAATCAGCGAACAGTACTTTCAGCCATGACTTTTCAGCCAAGCAAACAGGACCAGGTGAGATGGAACTGGGTTGTGTTTGGACGAGGGACAATAAGGTGGTATGATACATCTAATATGTGGGGTCCATTTGTCATTTTTTTTCTTTCGTGTAGCCACTATTTTTCACCGTAGCCATGCACGGGCATATTTTTCTATGTCTATATATACTATACTAAAGAGGCAAAAATTTTAACCCATTTTTTCCCACCCTATCGAACTAATTTGATGACTGGAAACTATATGTATCAATGATGTCCACGTTTCGGGAGTCCCGTTCATCAAGAAAAAAAAAGCGTGACCCAGGATCTTTCAAGCTTTGGGAGAGACCATGCAAAGCAGAGGTGTAGCGAAGTCACCGGCGTGGACATGAATCGCTCAAATTTTATAAAAAAGAGATAAAAGATAAATAGTTGTACAGCATGTTTTGTCCGGTTGCAACGTATGGGTACTTTTGCTAGTATATAAATTAAATCCCAAGATTTTCTCGATTTCAGTCTTTTTCGTTTTTCTTCTTCTGTTTTTTATTTTGCCAGTGCTTTTTTGTTTAAGCGTACTCAGTTATGTGTTATGTATCCTGTTCAAGTATCGATGTTCGCTATCCTATGATCCGTATGTACGTGCCCGTAACCAAATTTGTCACACCCGGTTTTCTAAAGAACAAAACCAGACTAATTATATGTGTACCCAGAAAGTCCACACATATGTCATAATGAAAAAGTATCAGAAACAATGTTATTATATAACGTATACATAGCTATATTAACACTTACATCAGAGTATCGCGGAACAGTGACTAAACTTCAGGCTCCATTCTTCTCAGGGACGGCTGACTGGTGGCTCCGTATGCCAAACACTTCTGATAGATTTTTGGAAACTCCGCTACATCTTTATCCTTCTTCTAAGCACCCAGAGTCCAAACGGCTCAGATCCACTCTGCACGCTGAATGAACCACACCTACCACATCCCACTTACGCTTTCGTCCTCGCTTCGCGTAAAAGGAATAACCCGGGGATGGTGAGATGGACTCTAGGAGCCTTATATGTTGGTCTATCCCACTCTAAACAACCAAGGTGGGACTAAACTCTCCACAATATCTCATAACATTCACATGGGCCACTATGGGCCAAATTCCAAATTAGGCCGGGTGTGACATACACCCCCTCAAAGAACCTGACGTCCTCGTCGGGCCCAACATACCCACAATCAGGCAAATGATAACCAGGAACGTTCCCTCTTAGCACACGCGACCGTGCGCCCAGTGCCGGCACATGTGCCACGCCGTGCACTCCGCAAATGATAACCAGGAACGTTCCCTCTTAGCACACGCGACCGTGCGCCCAGTGCCGGCACATGTGCCACGCCGTGCACTCCGCAGAGCCTACACGCGCAATGAACCCCATGTCCAGCCCCTGGCCCGCACGCGCCCGTGGCTGCGAAGGTCGGCTCTGATACCATTTTGTAATGCCCCAGAGTCTAAACGGCTCAGATCCACTCTGCACGCTGAATGAACCACAACCTACTACCATCCCACTTACGCTTTTGTCCTCGCTTCGCGTAAAAGGATTAACCCGGGGATGGTGAGATGGACTCTAGAAGCCTTATATGTTGGTCTATCCCACTCTAAACAACCAAGGTGGGACTAAACTCTCCATAATATCTCATAACATTCACATGGGCCACTATAGGCCAAATTCCAAATTGGGCCGGGTGTGACAAAATTCAACGTATATTTTTATTCAGTTCCGACCGTGGATTTTCTAATTTTCTACCCGTAAAGGAAAGATTAGCAACCCTAGATAAATACTTAACATTCTTATTTTTGTTTTTTCATAAATGTTTTGATAGTTTTTTCTTCAATTGCAAGACACAGGCACCTTGCTAGTAATATTAAGGCCACGTCTCTTATGGCTTCTCCACTTGATTTAGAAGTTGTTTGGAGCTGTTCTCTATCACATGAGGTAAAAACAAAATTGCTTCACCTAGAAAGCCTCTTAAATCGTGCTCTCATAGAGGTTCAAAGTGGGATGGAGCCAAAAATAATAGCTTCGGCCGGCTTCACCTCGTCCTAGTGGGTTCTGCATGGGTTTTATGAGAGCATGTTTCAAGGAGTTTTAAATATAGAGTTGTTTTTGCTATGATTTACTAAAACGGCTTTAGCTCCACCGATAGAGCTGTTTATAGATCTAAAGGCAAAAACTAGTGAAGTGAAGTCGTGTCAAATGAGGCCTAAAACTAGAAAAAAAATCGAAATTACTCCCTCAAAATTTGACATTGGTCTAGATAACCTCTTAAACTAAGATTTGGTTCAATTTAGGTCCCGTTTGACACGGCTTCTACACCATCTTCGGGGAGCCATAAACTTCATTTGACACGGCTTCTCTACCGGCTTCAGAGCCGTAAACTAACAATCTGGTTCGTTTGGCAGGCTTGTCCACCGGCTTCGGAGCCATAAACTAATAGTCTGGTTCAATTTAGGTCTTATTTAGCACGGTATCTCCACCGATTTCAGAAGCTTCTTTTTACTAAATGAGTGAAAACAAGACTTAGCCTCCGTCTAGATAACTTTCTAAACTAACGTTTGGTTCAATTTATTGCTCCCTCCAACTATTTCACTAGTAGACGGAAAAAAGTACACAAACACATGTCATACATTAAACGTATATCGCAGTTCACACCCCGTACGGGAGCACCCATACAGTGCAAACGTTATTCTACTGTACACAGCTCAACATGTCGCAAAGGCAGTACAGGGCGAACCCAAATAAAGCAGAGCAACGGCTTCCACGTCATCATTCCATCAAGCGAGCTTGCGCAGTTGCACTTCTCCTCCTTGGCTCCTCCGGTGGCCTTCCCTTTCTCGCCTTCTACCGGGACGAGCTCCTCCTCGCCGGCCACAATCCCCTTGGCGTGCTGCGCGAGCCCAACCACCGTCGCGCCCACCGCCTCCAGGACGTCGCCCAGTACCGTCGTGTCTTCGTCGTCGCCACCCTGCATCACAGCTAAGCCGTCAGCTATGCACACGCTTGCCCAAAAGAACAAACGCGACGTCGAACACCACCATGCGCGTGCACGTACCTTCGCCTTCGTCGTCGTCGCACCGCCACCGCCAGTCTTGCCGGTCCCTGACGCGCTTTCTTTCACTTCCCCTGCCTTCTCCTCCGCGCGCCAAGGGGTGTCCTTCGCCTTGTCCCCGGCCTGCGCAGCGGTGTCCCTCGCCCTCTGCGCCATGCCGCCGGCCGCGTCCTTCGCCGTCTCCTTGGCATGTTCGGCTGTGTCACCCACCTTTTGAAACATCGATACGGCTGTGTCCTTCACCTTGTCCTTGACCTGCACGGCCGTGTCTGCGGCCTTACGCGCCATGTCGCCGGCGGTGTCCGTGGCCCTGTCCTTGTGCTGTCCGGTCATGTCGCGAGCCTTGTCCGCCATCTCGGACGCCGAGTCCTTGGCCTTGCTTGCCGTCTGGGACGCTGAGTCCTTGGCCTGCGCGGTTGCGCCATAGCCTGGCTCCTCGGCCTGGTCGACGGCGCGGGCCGCGCGCTCCTTGCCTTGCTCCGCCTTCTCCTTGGCGTACTCCGCCACCTTGCGTGCGGTGTCGGCCGTCACCTCCGTCGCCTTCTGCGCCACCTGCGCGCCCGTGGAGACCGTCACGTCCTTGGCCTTCACGGCCACCTGCTGCGTGTACCCGGCCGTCGTCTTCGCCATCGCCACCGCCGCCTCCTTCGCCTTCTCGGCCGCGGCCTTGGCAAACTCCGCGGCCGTCTCGCCGGTGCTCAGCGTCACCTCCTTGCTTTTCACCGCCGCCTGCTTCGCGTACTCCGCGGCCGTCTCCCCGACGCCTAGCGTCACGTCCTTGGCCTTCACCGCCGCCTGCTTCGCGTACTCCGCGGCCGTCTCCCCGGTGCCTAGCGTCACGTCCTTGGCCTTCACAGCCGCCTGCTTCGCGTACTCCATGGTCGTCCCGGCCGCACCGGCAGTGACATCCTTCACCTTTGCGGCCGCCTGCTTGGTGCAGTCGGCCGCTGTCCCCGTGGCCTCCTGGGTCTTCTCCGCCGTGGTGCCAGCCGCGCACGCCGCCGTGTCCTTCACGCCTTGCCCCGTGGTCGCGCCGGGCTCCTTGGCCTTGTCGTGCTTCGCCGCCATGTCCTTCACGCCATGTCCCGCGGTCGCGCCGGTCTCCCTGCCCTTATCGTCGTGCTTCTCCACCGCGGCACGTGCAGCCTCCGCGGTCGAGTTCTTCTGTGTTCTGCCCCTCGGTACCATGCTTCCCCATCTCGTCCTGCCTTGTCAGATGGCCGCGGGCTTGGCCACCCTCCTTCTCGTTCCTAGTTTGCTGGTGTGGAGCCGTGCCGGGCGACGCCTTGCCTCTGTGCGCGGCGGCCGGGCTCGTCCCCGGGGCCTTGTTGCACCTCTCCCTAGCATCGGCCGCGGCGGCCGCCAGCCACTGCTGCGCCTCAGAGCCGTGGCTACCGCGGCCATGGCTCTCCCCCTGCTTCGCGGTCTCCTGGGTCACGGTGACGGCCCCGTGCGCCCCGCCGCTGCGCGCCTGCTGGTGGTTGGCCTTGTTGAACCGCTCCTCGGCGGCGCGGATGGCGTCCGCCGACCGCTGCTGCGCCTCGGCGCGGTACTTGCCGATCTCCTCCAGGTTCATCGCCTGGCCTTGGCCGGCCTCCTCGTGGCCCTTGCCGGCCTGCTGCTGCTTCCTGGCTTGCTGTGACGCCATTGTGCGGCGAGCGAGCTGGCCGGCGAAGACGGCAGTGGCGCTTCGAGAGCTAAAGATGAGTAGAGCGTGGCTACTGATGTGCTGATGAACGGAGGTGTGTGAGCTGATTGATGGTCACCGGTTGTGATCGCTCCACGCTAGTGGCTTGCGGCTTGGTGATTGCCGCGGGAGGCTTCTTATAATATTGGCGTTGAGCGGTTCGGGTTTGATCGTCGACGTTGCCGTGGCACCGGGGCGTGACGCGTGCCGGGAGGAGCTGCCACGTGCGACGGAGCGGATGGGATCGGGGAGCTCGTGCTGCGTCAGGGGCTCACCGAGAGTGGAGCACCACGCAGCGTGTGCCGCGGGGGGACACGAACACGACGCGACGCATCAGAGATCAGAGTCCGTGCGAGCCCATCTCATCCGCACGCGTGGGCGAACTCTTTCGGTTGGCTCGGCGCGCAGAGATACGTGGGCTAAAACTACCGGGCCGGCCTGATATCTTAGCGCTGCTGGGCCGACGGGAAGGCGGATCGAGACGGCCACGAAGCCTCTCGTCGCCGGTGCCCGCCCTCCGTTTCCTCTGCATTTCGTCGCTGCCTGGTGCCTGCTTGCCGTCAAACCCTACCCCATACGGGCGTCGTCCTACGGTCACCCTCACCACCGAACACCCATGACGCTTCCGCCTCCTCTCGTACGAAGGCCAGCGCCGTAGCTTTAACGGGGTCTCTCTCTGCCGCATCCAAATGTCACAGCCGTTTGAGGGGCGCCCAACAGCTGCCTGCCCACGGCGTGCTCCGCGGCGCTGGGGTCCCTTGTCGCCGTCCCTGAAGTTTAGCCTGGGTCGTCGATCTTGCCGCAGATGCGGTCCTCCATGACTTCTCCGGCCGGGCGACCATTTCGGCCACACCTCAGTCGGTTGGTCGGACGCAGATCCCTTGCCATGTCTACCTTAATCTGCAACCTGTTGCTTGTGAGGGTTTCGATTTATTAACGTTATTACACAGTTGAGTGTTCAGGATTGACAGAGTTGTGCTACCTGGATGTTGGTTGCCTCATTGATAGGATTCATTGTGTTTACAGATTGTCGTATTTTGGACGATGCCAACCTTTGTTTCCGCTGCGCCTGCCAAGCATGTGGTAACATTGGGTGCTGCTCAAAATTTGACATGCTAGGTAGTTTCGGATGCTTATTTGATAACATAGCTGTTGTGCTCTTGGCATGTCCTGTGTACCTGATATGGTGGCTTCTTTTGGTGCCATCATGCCAACATATTTCATGTTAGGCTTTAAAGGTGCTATTATTGCCTCGTTGATTCCTGCATCTTATAGTATTTTTGTTTGCGCCTTGCTCATATACGAAACAGAATGGGTGAAAGAAAACATCCATATCATATCTACTGGAACAATCATTTGCAGACGATTGCTTATATTTATGTGGAACTAGATTTTCACTTTTGGTTAACCACTATAACTAATGCGATGGTGCCAAACAAAGAGTGTTGAAAATTGGAAGTTTGACAGTTTGTCTATGTGAATTCCCAGGAATATATTCAAAGCTGCTTAACTTCTGTAACAAAATTAGGAATGTTCTATGCAACATGGTCTTCAAAACATAACAAAATTGGGAATGTTATATGCATCATGTTCTGCAAAACATAATAAAATTAGGAATGTTCTGCAAAGCAGAGGCCAGAATTACAACACAAATGTGTGGACATTGGTGGCAATGTGCTGTACATAACCTTCCTTGACACCGCTCATCTCTCTTGAATCTACCTATTGCCACATTCCATTTTTTATCGCTTGTTTGTGACGGTTTCATTCTTTGTTCTTAGTGCCGATATATTTAGGGTATGATTAGTTTCATCTCATTGCATGAATCATTTTGTATTTGACTACAAGATTTTCGAAGGAATGCTTAAGGGTTTGGCAAAATGTTTGGTGCAAACAACATACTAAGTGGAAACATGGAAACCAATTCAAAAAAAATGTATTTTCGTTGTTAAAAAAACTGAAATTTGGCACTTCTATAGTGCATAAAAATATGTACTCACATGCAAAAGTTGAGATGCAAACTTGCTTTTGAAAATTTCATACGAAAATGACAAATTTCAGGTGCATGTACACTAAAAGACAAAATCCCTGAGATTTTGTCTTTTAGTGCACATGCTTCTAAAATTTGTCATTTTTGTATAATTTTTTTTTAAAAAAATTGTATGAAATTTTCTAGTTTGAGTTTGCATCCCAACTTCTGCACATGAGTACATATTTGTATGAACTATGGACATACCAAATTTCCAATTTTTTTTGAATGAGCAAAACACGTTTTTTGAATTGGTTTCCATGTTTTCACCTATATTTTGCTGGTTTAAGGAATATATCGCAAATGGTCAAACATTTGGTTATAATGCATTATGTCCTATGTCACAGTGCTTATAGCTCCTTGATGCTTTACCCGACATATGGTATGCTTATTACTTTTTAATGCTAGTTAGATATCACATCCACAAGCTTTTTCATCATTGATTTCCAGGAAATCTACTTCTTTCAAGGTTTTAACACTAATTAGATATCACATGCCTGCTGTTGCATGCTACAACTAGGTGCCACTATCTTTTGGGTGGCCAGCAAACACCAAATTTTGTCATCTCCCACTTTCTGTCACATGTATGCCATTTCTCTCTAGCCAAGCTGTCCTATTCCTGTTCCATATTTTGTGCAATCCTAACTCCTCTACCCCGACCGTAGTTGCTGAATGAAAGGGGCAATACCATTAAGACTTGCCTATCTACCTCTTGCTCTTTCCTCCATCCTAGAATCATACAACACATAATAGATTAAATACCGGAGAGAAGTGAACCAGAGAAATATGATTGTACTTTTCAAAAATCAAAAGGTTGGACCTTTTGAGTACACATAACCGATTCTCTTTTTATAAAAAAAGAAAGTAGGTCCCACCGGGATTTGAACCCAGGTTGCCAGATTCAAAGTCTGGAGTGATAACCACTACACCATGGAACCATTTTATGTGTGTTCTCCCTGGATAATATATTTATCGTAGCACATCTCGATAGCACTATTTTATTTTTTCTGTGCTTTTGCTAACCATTCCAAAAAAATGTGTCAGGAGTGAACTAGTTTCTATATTTTATTAGGCAGTTGAGTGTTCAGGCATTAATGTTATTAGGCAGTTGAGCGTTCAGGATTTAAAGAGTTGTGCTACCTCGATGTTGGTTTCCTCATTGATAGGATTCATTTTGTTTACAGATTGTCGTATTTTGGACGATGCCAATTTGTTTCTGCTTCGCCTGCCAAGCATGTGGTTTCATTGGGTGCTGCTCAAAATTTGACATGCTAGGTAATTTCGGATGCTTATTTGATAACATAGCTGTTGTGCTCTAGGCATGTTCTTGAGAGGACCGAACGCGGTGGTCAGTCTGACACGTGTTTCAGAGGGTAAATGTATAATCGGACGTGACTGTGAAGTGACCGGACGCGTCCGGTCACGTTCCAGTAAGGTCCCAAGCTGACCTGACGCGTCCGGTCATCTATGATCGGACACGGTCGAGCATCAGGTCAAAGTTCAGTTAGGTTCTTGCATGATCGGACGCGTCCGGTCATCCCTGACCGGCGCGTCCAGTCACTCAGCGCTGACTTTCGGTTTTCGACCGTTACACTTGACCGACGCGTCCGGTCACGTCGACCAGTGCGTCCGGTCAGTGCGAGTTTTGCTGATTCGGCAGGTAACGGTTGGATTTGTCTGAGGGGTGTATAAATACATCCCCTCCACCTCTTTTAGAGCTCTCTTGCTCATTTGTTCAGCTGAGAAACACCTTTGGAGTGCAAGGGAGTGCAAGAGCCCTAGTGAGGATAGTGATTTAAGAATCAAAGTTTGAGATTCCTCACTAGTGACAAGAGTGTAGCTAGTGTGAATCCATCTTCTCATTAGGCTTATTGTGGTCAAGTGAGAGTTCTAGTTTGTTACTCTTGGTGATCACCATCACCTAGACGGTTTGGTGGTGATTGGGAGTTTGGAGATTATCCGACGAGCTTGTGGGTGACCCAACTCATGTTGTGAGTGGTTTTGGGTGATTCGCCGCGATAGAGTGTCGAAGAATCAACCCGTAGAGAGCACTTGATCCTTGCACGGATCAAGGGGGAGCTACACCCTTGCGCGGGTGCTCCAACGAGGACTAGTGGGGAGTGGCGACTCTCCGATACCTCGGCAAAATATCGCCATGTTCCTAACCCTTACTTTCAAGCATTTACATTCGTGCATTACTTTTATTGTTTGTTTACTTTTCTAGAATTGTCATGCTAGTCTAGGATTGGAACTTAGGGTGCAAAACTTTTATCGGTAGAATCATTAGGAACACTAGTAGGCGCTAGGGGTGAAGTTTGGCTTGTAGGATTTAATTCTTGCAATTAATTTTTAGAGAAGCCCAATTCACCCCTCTCTTAGACATCTGGATCCTTTCACCAAACGGGGCCTAAACGTATATTGCAGTTCACACCCCGCATGGGAGCACCCATACAGTGGCAAACATTATTCTACTGTACATAGCTCACCATGTCGCAAAGGCAGTACAGGGCGAACCCAAATAAGCAGAGCAACGGCTTCACGTCATCATTCCATCAAGCGAGCTTGCGCTTCTCCTTGGCTCCTCCGGTGGCCTTCCCTTTCTCGGTTCTCGCCTTCTACCGGGACGAGCTCCTCCTTGCCTGCCACGATCCCCTTGGCGTGCTGTGCGAGCCCAACCACCGTCGCGCCCACCGCCTCCAGGACGTCGCCCACTACTGTCGTGTCTTCGTCGTCGCCACCCTGCATCACAACTAAGCCATCAGCTATGCACACGCTTGCCCAAAAGAACAAATGCGACGTCGAACACCACCATGCGCGTGCATGTACCTTCGCCTTCGTCGTCGTCGCACCGCCACCGCCAGTCTTGCCGGTCCCTGACGCGGTTTCTTTCACTTCCCCTGCCTTCTCCTCCGCGCGCCAAGCGGTGTCCTTCGCTTTGTCCCCGGCCTGTGCAGCGGTGTCCCTCGCCCTCTGCGCCATGCCGCCGGCCGCGTCCTTCATCGTCTCCTTGGCATGTTCGGCAGTGTCACCCACCTTCTGAAACATCGATACGGCTGTGTCCTTCACCTTGTCCTTGACCTGCACGGCCGTGTCTGCGGCCTTACGCGCCATGTCGCCGGCGGTGTCCGTGGCCCTGTCCTTGTGCTGTCCGGTCATGTCGCGAGCCTTGTCCGCCATCTCGGACGCCGAGTCCTTGGCCTGCGTGGTTGCGCCACAGCCTGGCTCCTCGGCCTGGTCGACGGCGGGGGCCGCGCGCTCCTTGCCTTGCTCCGCCTTCTCCTTGGCGTACTCCGCCACCTTGCGCGCGGTGTCGGCCGTCACCTCCGTCGCCTTCTGCGCCACCTGCACGCCCGTAGAGACCGTCACGTCCTTGGCCTTCACGGCCGCCTGCTGCGTGTACTCGACCGTCGTCTTCACCGTCGCCACCGCCGCCTCCTTCGCCTTCTCGGCCGCGGCCACGGCAAACTCCACGGCCGTCTCGCCGGTGCTTAGCGTCACCTCCTTGCCTTTCACCGCCGCCTGCTTCGCGTACTCCGCGGCCGTCTCCCCGGTGCCCAGCGTCACGTCCTTGGCCTTCACCACTGCCTGCTTCGTGTACTCCGTGACCGTCTCCCCAGTGCCTAGCGTCACGTCCTTGCCCTTCACAGCCGCCTGCTTCGCGTACTCCATGGTCGTCCTGGCCGCACCGGCAGTGACATCCTTCACCTTCGCGACCGCCTGCTTGGTGTAGTCGGCTGCTGTCCCCATGGCCTCCTGGGTCTTCTCCGCCGTGGTGCCAGCCGCGCGCGCCGCCGTGTCCTTCACGCCTTGCCCCGCGGTCGCGCCGGTCTCCCTGGCCTTGTCGTGCTTCGCCGCCGTGCCCTTCACGCCGTGTCCCGCGGTCGCGCCGGTCTCCCTGCCCTTATCGTCGTGCTTCTCCACCGCGGCACGTGCAGCCTCCGCGGTCGAGTTCTTCTGCCCCTCGGTGCCGTGCTTCCCCATCTCGTCTAGCCTTGTCAGATGGCCGCGGGCTTGGCCACCCTCCTGCTCGTTCCTGGTTTGCTGGTGTGGAGCCGCGCCGGCCGACGCCTTGCCTCCGTGCGCGGCGGCCAGGCTCGTTCCCAGGGCCTTGTTGCACCTCTCCCTGGCATCGGCCGCGGCGTCCGCCAGCCACTGCTGCGCCTCAGAGCCGTGGCTACCGCGGCCATGGCCTCCCCCTGCTTCGCGGTCTCCTGGGTCACGGTGACGGTCCCGTGCGCCCCGCCGCTGCGCGCCTGCTGGTTGTTGGCCTTGTTGAACCGCTCCTCGGCAGCGCGGATGGCATCCGCCGACCGCTGCTGCGCCTCGGCACGGTACTTGCCGGTCTCCTCCAGGTTCATCGCCTGGCCTTGGGCGGCCTCCTCGTGGCCCTTGCCGGCCTGCTGCTGCTTCCTGGCTTGCTGCTGTGACGCCATTGTGCGGCGAGCGAGCTGGCCGGCGAAGACCGCAGTGGCGCTTCGAGAGCTAAAGATGAGTAGAGCGTGGCTACTGATGTGCTGATGAACGGAGGTGTGTGAGCTGATTGATGGTCACCGGTTGTGATCGCTCCACGCTAGTGGCTTGCGGCTTGGTGATCGCCGCGGGAGGCTTCTTATAATATTGGCGTTGAGCGGTCCGGGGTTGATCGTCGACGTTGCCGTGGCACCGGGGCGTGACGCGTGCCGGGAGGAGCTGCCACGTGCGACGGAGCGGATGGGATCGAGGAGCTCGTGCTGCGTCAGGGGCTCACCGAGAGTGGAGCACCACGCAGCGTGTGCCGCGGGGGGACACGAACACGACGCGACGCATCAGAGATCAGAGTCCGTGCGAGCCCATCTCATCCGCACGCGTGGGCGAACTCTTTCGGTTTCTGCTCGGCGCGCGGAGATACGTGGGCTAAAACTACCGGGCCGGCCTGATATCTTAGCGCTGCTGGGCCAACGGGAAGGCGGATCGAGACGGCCACGAAGCCTCTCGTCGCCGGCGGCCGCCCTCCGTCTTCCTCTGCATTTCACCTAATATATGGTTTCTACCATATATTTTGCTGGTTTAAGGAATATATCGCAAATGGTCAAACATTTGGTTATAATGCATTAGGTCCTATGTCACAGTGCTTGTAGCTCCTTGATGCTTTACCCGACATATGGTATGCTTATTACTTTTTAATGCTAGTTAGATATCACATACACAAGCTTTTTCACCATTGATTTCCTGGAAATCCTTCTGCTTCTTTCAAGGTTTTAACTCTAATTAGATATCACATGCCTGCTGTTGCTGCTGTTGCATGCTACAACTAGGTGCCACTATCTTTTTGGTGGCCAGCAAACACTAAATTTGTCATCTCCCTCTTTCTGTCACATGTATGCCATTTCTCTCTAGCCAAGCTGTCCTATTCATGTTCCATATTTTGTGCAATCCTAACTCCTCTACCCCAACCGTAGTTGCTGAATGAAAGGGGCAATACCATTAAGACTTACCTATCTACCTCTTGCTCTTTCCTCCATCCTAGAATCATACAACACATAATAGATTAAATACCGGAGAGAAGTGAACCAGAGAAATATGATTGTACTTTTCAAAAATCAAAAGGTTGGACCTTTTGAGTACACATAACCAATTCTCTTTTTATAAAAAAAGAAAGTAGGTCCCACCGGGATTTGAACCCAGGTTGCCAGATTCAAAGTCTGGAGTGATAACCACTACACCATGGAACCATTTTATGTGTGTTCTCCCTGGATAATATATTTATCGTTGCACATCTCGATAGCACTATTTTATTTTTTCTGTGCTTTTGCTAACAATTCCAAAAAAAAAAAATGTGTCAGGAGTGAGCTAGTTTCTATATTTTATTAGGCAGTTGAGTGTTCAGGCATTAATGTTATTAGGCAGTTGAGCGTTCAGGATTTAAAGAGTTGTGCTACCTCAATGTTGGTTTCCTCATTGATAGGATTCATTTTGTTTACAGATTGTTGTATTTTGGACGATGCCAATTTGTTTCTGCTTCGCCTGCCAAGCATGTGGTTTCATTGGGTGCTGCTCAAAATTTGACATGCTAGGTAATTTCGGATGCTTATTTGATAACATAGCTGTTGTGCTCTAGGCATGTTCTGTGTACCTGATATGGTGGCTTCTTTTGGTGCCATCATGCCAACATATTTCATGTCAGGCTTTAAAGGTGCTATTATTGCCTAGTTGATTCCTGCGTCTTATAGTATTTTTGTTTGAGCCTTGCTCATATACTGAAACAGAACGGATGAAAGAAAATATCCATATCATATCTACTAGAACAATCATTTGCAGACGATTCCTTATGTTTATGTGGAATTAGATTTTCTCTTTTGGTTGACCACTATAACCAACGCGATGGTGCCAAACAAAGAGTGTTGAACATTTGGGAGTTTGACAGTTTGTCTATGTAATAAATTCCCAGGAATATATTCAAAGCTTCTTAACTTCCGTAACAAAATTAGGAATGTTCTATGCAACAACAACAACAACAACAACATAGCCTTTTGTCCCAAGCAAGTTGGGGTAGGCTAGAGATGAAACCCAAAAGAGACGAGAAACAGGGAGACACATAAAGGGACTAATGTTCTATGCAACATGGTCTACAAAACATAACAAAAAATTGGGAGTGTTATATGCATCGTGTTCTGCAAAACATAACAAAATTAGTAATGTTCTGCAAATCAGAGGCAAGAATTACAACACAAATGTGTGGCCATTGGTGGTGATGTGCTGTACATAACCTTCCTTGACACCATCAGTAACTAACCTCATCTCTCTTGAATCTACCTATTGCCACATTCCATTTTTCTATCGCATATTTGTGACGGTTTCATTCTTTGTTCTTAGTGCCAATATATTTAGGGTATGGTTAGTTTCATCTCATTGCCTGAATAATTTTGTATCTGACTACAAGATTTTGGAGGGCATGTTTAAGGGTTTGGCAAAATATATGGTGCAAACAACATACTAGGTGGAAACATGGAAACCAATTCAAAAAATGTATTTTGGTTGTTCAAAAAACTGAAATCCGGCACTTCTATTGTGCATACAAATATGTACTCACATGCAAAAGTTGGGATGCAAACTTGCTTTTGGAAAATTCTACGAAAATGACAAATTTCAGGTGCATGTACACTAAAAGACAAAGTGCACATGGATCTAAAATTTGTCACTTTTGTATGATTTTTTCAAGTTTGAGTTTGCATCCCAACTTCTGCACATGAGTACATATTTGTATGAACTATGGACATACCAAATTTCCAAATTTTTTTGAATGAGCAAAACACGTTTTTTGAATTGGTTTCCATGTTTTCACCTAATATATGGTTTCTACCATATATTTTGCTGGTTTAAGGAATATATCGCAAATGGTCAAACATTTGGTTATAATGCATTAGGTCCTATGTCACAGTGCTTGTAGCTCCTTGATGCTTTACCCGACATATGGTATGCTTATTACTTTTTAATGCTAGTTAGATATCACATACACAAGCTTTTTCACCATTGATTTCCTGGAAATCCTTCTGCTTCTTTCAAGGTTTTAACTCTAATTAGATATCACATGCCTGCTGTTGCTGCTGTTGCATGCTACAACTAGGTGCCACTATCTTTTTGGTGGCCAGCAAACACTAAATTTGTCATCTCCCTCTTTCTGTCACATGTATGCCATTTCTCTCTAGCCAAGCTGTCCTATTCATGTTCCATATTTTGTGCAATCCTAACTCCTCTACCCCAACCGTAGTTGCTGAATGAAAGGGGCAATACCATTAAGACTTACCTATCTACCTCTTGCTCTTTCCTCCATCCTAGAATCATACAACACATAATAGATTAAATACCGGAGAGAAGTGAACCAGAGAAATATGATTGTACTTTTCAAAAATCAAAAGGTTGGACCTTTTGAGTACACATAACCAATTCTCTTTTTATAAAAAAAGAAAGTAGGTCCCACCGGGATTTGAACCCAGGTTGCCAGATTCAAAGTCTGGAGTGATAACCACTACACCATGGAACCATTTTATGTGTGTTCTCCCTGGATAATATATTTATCGTTGCACATCTCGATAGCACTATTTTATTTTTTCTGTGCTTTTGCTAACAATTCCAAAAAAAAAATGTGTCAGGAGTGAGCTAGTTTCTATATTTTATTAGGCAGTTGAGTGTTCAGCATTAATGTTATTAGGCAGTTGAGCGTTCAGGATTTAAAGAGTTGTGCTACCTCAATGTTGGTTTCCTCATTGATAGGATTCATTTTGTTTACAGATTGTTGTATTTTGGACGATGCCAATTTGTTTCTGCTTCGCCTGCCAAGCATGTGGTTTCATTGGGTGCTGCTCAAAATTTGACATGCTAGGTAATTTCGGATGCTTATTTGATAACATAGCTGTTGTGCTCTAGGCATGTTCTGTGTACCTGATTTGGTGGCTTCTTTTGGTGCCATCATGCCAACATATTTCATGTCAGGCTTTAAAGGTGCTATTATTGCCTAGTTGATTCCTGCGTCTTATAGTATTTTTGTTTGAGCCTTGCTCATATACTGAAACAGAACTGATGAAAGAAAATATCCATATCATATCTACTAGAACAATCATTTGCAGACGATTCCTTATGTTTATGTGGAATTAGATTTTCTCTTTTGGTTGACCACTATAACCAACGCGATGGTGCCAAACAAAGAGTGTTGAACATTTGGGAGTTTGACAGTTTGTCTATGTAATAAATTCCCAGGAATATATTCAAAGCTTCTTAACTTCCGTAACAAAATTAGGAATGTTCTATGCAACATGGTCTACAAAACATAACAAAAAATTGGGAATGTTATATGCATCGTGTTCTGCAAAACATAACAAAATTAGTAATGTTCTGCAAATCAGAGGCAAGAATTACAACACAAATGTGTGGCCATTGGTGGTGATGTGCCATAACCTTCCTTGACACCATCAGTAACTAACCTCATCTCTCTTGAATCTACCTATTGCCACATTCCATTTTTCTATCGCATATTTGTGACGGTTTCATTCTTTGTTCTTAGTGCCAATATATTTAGGGTATGGTTAGTTTCATCTCATTGCCTGAATAATTTTGTATCTGACTACAAGATTTTGGAGGGCATGTTTAAGGGTTTGGCAAAATATATGGTGCAAACAACATACTAGGTGGAAACATGGAAACCAATTCAAAAAATGTATTTTGGTTGTTCAAAAAACTGAAATCCGGCACTTCTATTGTGCATACAAATATGTACTCACATGCAAAAGTTGGGATGCAAACTTGCTTTTGGAAAATTCTACGAAAATGACAAATTTCAGGTGCATGTACACTAAAAGACAAAGTGCACATGGATCTAAAATTTGTCACTTTTGTATGATTTTTTCAAGTTTGAGTTTGCATCCCAACTTCTGCACATGAGTACATATTTGTATGAACTATGGACATACCAAATTTCCAAATTTTTTTGAATGAGCAAAACACGTTTTTTGAATTGGTTTCCATGTTTTCACCTAATATATGGTTTCTACCATATATTTTGCTGGTTTAAGGAATATATCGCAAATGGTCAAACATTTGGTTATAATGCATTAGGTCCTATGTCACAGTGCTTGTAGCTCCTTGATGCTTTACCCGACATATGGTATGCTTATTACTTTTTAATGCTAGTTAGATATCACATACACAAGCTTTTTCACCATTGATTTCCTGGAAATCCTTCTGCTTCTTTCAAGGTTTTAACTCTAATTAGATATCACATGCCTGCTGTTGCTGCTGTTGCATGCTACAACTAGGTGCCACTATCTTTTTGGTGGCCAGCAAACACTAAATTTGTCATCTCCCTCTTTCTGTCACATGTATGCCATTTCTCTCTAGCCAAGCTGTCCTATTCATGTTCCATATTTTGTGCAATCCTAACTCCTCTACCCCAACCGTAGTTGCTGAATGAAAGGGGCAATACCATTAAGACTTACCTATCTACCTCTTGCTCTTTCCTCCATCCTAGAATCATACAACACATAATAGATTAAATACCGGAGAGAAGTGAACCAGAGAAATATGATTGTACTTTTCAAAAATCAAAAGGTTGGACCTTTTGAGTACACATAACCAATTCTCTTTTTATAAAAAAAGAAAGTAGGTCCCACCGGGATTTGAACCCAGGTTGCCAGATTCAAAGTCTGGAGTGATAACCACTACACCATGGAACCATTTTATGTGTGTTCTCCCTGGATAATATATTTATCGTTGCACATCTCGATAGCACTATTTTATTTTTTCTGTGCTTTTGCTAACAATTCCAAAAAAAAAAAATGTGTCAGGAGTGAGCTAGTTTCTATATTTTATTAGGCAGTTGAGTGTTCAGGCATTAATGTTATTAGGCAGTTGAGCGTTCAGGATTTAAAGAGTTGTGCTACCTCAATGTTGGTTTCCTCATTGATAGGATTCATTTTGTTTACAGATTGTTGTATTTTGGACGATGCCAATTTGTTTCTGCTTCGCCTGCCAAGCATGTGGTTTCATTGGGTGCTGCTCAAAATTTGACATGCTAGGTAATTTCGGATGCTTATTTGATAACATAGCTGTTGTGCTCTAGGCATGTTCTGTGTACCTGATATGGTGGCTTCTTTTGGTGCCATCATGCCAACATATTTCATGTCAGGCTTTAAAGGTGCTATTATTGCCTAGTTGATTCCTGCGTCTTATAGTATTTTTGTTTGAGCCTTGCTCATATACTGAAACAGAACGGATGAAAGAAAATATCCATATCATATCTACTAGAACAATCATTTGCAGACGATTCCTTATGTTTATGTGGAATTAGATTTTCTCTTTTGGTTGACCACTATAACCAACGCGATGGTGCCAAACAAAGAGTGTTGAACATTTGGGAGTTTGACAGTTTGTCTATGTAATAAATTCCCAGGAATATATTCAAAGCTTCTTAACTTCCGTAACAAAATTAGGAATGTTCTATGCAACATGGTCTACAAAACATAACAAAAAATTGGGAGTGTTATATGCATCGTGTTCTGCAAAACATAACAAAATTAGTAATGTTCTGCAAATCAGAGGCAAGAATTACAACACAAATGTGTGGCCATTGGTGGTGATGTGCTGTACATAACCTTCCTTGACACCATCAGTAACTAACCTCATCTCTCTTGAATCTACCTATTGCCACATTCCATTTTTCTATCGCATATTTGTGACGGTTTCATTCTTTGTTCTTAGTGCCAATATATTTAGGGTATGGTTAGTTTCATCTCATTGCCTGAATAATTTTGTATCTGACTACAAGATTTTGGAGGGCATGTTTAAGGGTTTGGCAAAATATATGGTGCAAACAACATACTAGGTGGAAACATGGAAACCAATTCAAAAAATGTATTTTGGTTGTTCAAAAAACTGAAATCCGGCACTTCTATTGTGCATACAAATATGTACTCACATGCAAAAGTTGGGATGCAAACTTGCTTTTGGAAAATTCTACGAAAATGACAAATTTCAGGTGCATGTACACTAAAAGACAAAGTGCACATGGATCTAAAATTTGTCACTTTTGTATGATTTTTTCAAGTTTGAGTTTGCATCCCAACTTCTGCACATGAGTACATATTTGTATGAACTATGGACATACCAAATTTCCAAATTTTTTTGAATGAGCAAAACACGTTTTTTGAATTGGTTTCCATGTTTTCACCTAATATATGGTTTCTACCATATATTTTGCTGGTTTAAGGAATATATCGCAAATGGTCAAACATTTGGTTATAATGCATTAGGTCCTATGTCACAGTGCTTGTAGCTCCTTGATGCTTTACCCGACATATGGTATGCTTATTACTTTTTAATGCTAGTTAGATATCACATACACAAGCTTTTTCACCATTGATTTCCTGGAAATCCTTCTGCTTCTTTCAAGGTTTTAACTCTAATTAGATATCACATGCCTGCTGTTGCTGCTGTTGCATGCTACAACTAGGTGCCACTATCTTTTTGGTGGCCAGCAAACACTAAATTTGTCATCTCCCTCTTTCTGTCACATGTATGCCATTTCTCTCTAGCCAAGCTGTCCTATCCATGTTCCATATTTTGTGCAATCCTAACTCCTCTACCCAAACCCTTGTTTTAGAATGGAAGGGGCAATACCATACCATTAAGTTTTGCCTATCTACCACTCGCTCCTTCCTCTATCCTAGAATCATGCAACACATAATAGATTAAATACCGGAGAGAAGTGAACCAGAGAAATATGATTGTACTTTTCAAAAATTAAAAGGTTGGACCTTTTGAGTACACATCACCAATTCTCTTTTTATAAAAAAAGAAAGTAGGTCCCACCGGGATTTGAACCCAGGTTGCCAGATTCAAAGTCTGGAGTGATAACCACTACACCATGGAACCATTTTATGTGTGTTCTCCCTGGATAATATATTTATCGTTGCACATCTCGATAGCACTATTTTATTTTTTCTGTGCTTTTGCTAACAATTCCAAAAAAAAAAATGTGTCAGGAGTGAGCTAGTTTCTATATTTTATTAGGCAGTTGAGTGTTCAGGCATTAATGTTATTAGGCAGTTGAGCGTTCAGGATTTAAAGAGTTGTGCTACCTCAATGTTGGTTTCCTCATTGATAGGATTCATTTTGTTTACAGATTGTTGTATTTTGGACGATGCCAATTTGTTTCTGCTTCGCCTGCCAAGCATGTGGTTTCATTGGGTGCTGCTCAAAATTTGACATGCTAGGTAATTTCGGATGCTTATTTGATAACATAGCTGTTGTGCTCTAGGCATGTTCTGTGTACCTGATATGGTGGCTTCTTTTGGTGCCATCATGCCAACATATTTCATGTCCGGCTTTAAAGGTGCTATTATTGCCTAGTTGATTCCTGCGTCTTATAGTATTTTTGTTTGAGCCTTGCTCATATACTGAAACAGAACGGATGAAAGAAAATATCCATATCATATCTACTAGAACAATCATTTGCAGACGATTCCTTATGTTTATGTGGAATTAGATTTTCTCTTTTGGTTGACCACTATAACCAACGCGATGGTGCCAAACAAAGAGTGTTGAACATTTGGGAGTTTGACAGTTTGTCTATGTAATAAATTCCCAGGAATATATTCAAAGCTTCTTAACTTCCGTAACAAAATTAGGAATGTTCTATGCAACATGGTCTACAAAACATAACAAAAAATTGGGAGTGTTATATGCATCGTGTTCTGCAAAACATAACAAAATTAGTAATGTTCTGCAAATCAGAGGCAAGAATTACAACACAAATGTGTGGCCATTGGTGGTGATGTGCTGTACATAACCTTCCTTGACACCATCAGTAACTAACCTCATCTCTCTTGAATCTACCTATTGCCACATTCCATTTTTCTATCGCATATTTGTGACGGTTTCATTCTTTGTTCTTAGTGCCAATATATTTAGGGTATGGTTAGTTTCATCTCATTGCCTGAATAATTTTGTATCTGACTACAAGATTTTGGAGGGCATGTTTAAGGGTTTGGCAAAATATATGGTGCAAACAACATACTAGGTGGAAACATGGAAACCAATTCAAAAAATGTATTTTGGTTGTTCAAAAAACTGAAATCCGGCACTTCTATTGTGCATACAAATATGTACTCACATGCAAAAGTTGGGATGCAAACTTGCTTTTGGAAAATTCTACGAAAATGACAAATTTCAGGTGCATGTACACTAAAAGACAAAGTGCACATGGATCTAAAATTTGTCACTTTTGTATGATTTTTTCAAGTTTGAGTTTGCATCCCAACTTCTGCACATGAGTACATATTTGTATGAACTATGGACATACCAAATTTCCAAATTTTTTTGAATGAGCAAAACACGTTTTTTGAATTGGTTTCCATGTTTTCACCTAATATATGGTTTCTACCATATATTTTGCTGGTTTAAGGAATATATCGCAAATGGTCAAACATTTGGTTATAATGCATTAGGTCCTATGTCACAGTGCTTGTAGCTCCTTGATGCTTTACCCGACATATGGTATGCTTATTACTTTTTAATGCTAGTTAGATATCACATACACAAGCTTTTTCACCATTGATTTCCTGGAAATCCTTCTGCTTCTTTCAAGGTTTTAACTCTAATTAGATATCACATGCCTGCTGTTGCTGCTGTTGCATGCTACAACTAGGTGCCACTATCTTTTTGGTGGCCAGCAAACACTAAATTTGTCATCTCCCTCTTTCTGTCACATGTATGCCATTTCTCTCTAGCCAAGCTGTCCTATCCATGTTCCATATTTTGTGCAATCCTAACTCCTCTACCCAAACCCTTGTTTTAGAATGGAAGGGGCAATACCATACCATTAAGTTTTGCCTATCTACCACTCGCTCCTTCCTCTATCCTAGAATCATGCAACACATAATAGATTAAATACCGGAGAGAAGTGAACCAGAGAAATATGATTGTACTTTTCAAAAATTAAAAGGTTGGACCTTTTGAGTACACATCACCAATTCTCTTTTTATAAAAAAAGAAAGTAGGTCCCACCGGGATTTGAACCCAGGTTGCCAGATTCAAAGTCTGGAGTGATAACCACTACACCATGGAACCATTTTATGTGTGTTCTCCCTGGATAATATATTTATCGTAGCACATCTCATAGCACTATTTTATTTTTTCTGTGCTTTTGCTAACAATTCCAAAAAAATGTGTCAGGAGTTAGCTAGTTTCTATATTTTATTAGGCAGTTGAGTGTTTAGGCATTAATGTTATTAGGCAGTTGAGCGTTCAGGATTTAAAGAGTTGTGCTACCTCAATGTTGGTTTCCTCATTGTTGGAGTATGAGTATTAGGCCCATGTGGCTAGGCCCATGAGGCCCATGTATGACATATATTGCTACCCCTCTAGGGTTAACCCAAGTAATAGAGAAACACAGGTTTCAACATGGTATCAGCCTAGGATCCTCCCTCCCAGCCGCCACAGCCGCTGCCGCCGCCGCTGCCGGCCATGGCAGGCCGTTCTCCCCCTCCTCCCATCCCCTTCACCCTTTCCCCCCTCACGGCCCCGATGGAGGCGCGCGACGGTGCTGTCCTCGCGTCGAAGCTCTCCGCGGCGCATCCCGTCCCCGCCGAGTCCGTCCGCCTCAACCACAATGAGGAGCTCGTCTCGCCGGACCCCGCCGCTGTGCTCCCGTCCCTCGGCCTCACGTCCGGTGATCTTGTCTTCTTCAGCGCCGCCGACGCCGCTGCTCCTCTCCCCATGGCGGCGGGCGCGGGGGCCCCTCCCCTGGCCGCGGACGTGCCTCCCCTCCCCGGCGCGGCCCCCAACGCAGGCGCGGGCGGCCCCTGGAGCGCCTCCCGGCGCAGGCGCAGCTCCTAGCGCAGCCGTCCCCGACGCGACCGGCCCTGGCACGGGCCCAGGTGCTGGCGCAGCCCCCCGGTGCGGGCGCAGCCCCCTGTGCGACGCCAGCGCAGCCGCCCCTGGCGCGGGCGTAGCTCCTGCGGGCGCAACCCTCTGTGCGGCACTAGGCGCGGCTGCAGCTCCTGCCGCGGCCCCAGGCGCCGGTGCGGGTGCCCATGGCGCGGGCCGTCCCGGCGCGGCCCCCGGCGCAGTGTCGGCCCCTTTCATCCTCCACACCCCGCTTCCTGTGTTGGACCCTTCCCTCCTCCACGCTGCGGGTTCCCTCAGCGCCGCCGCCGCCGCCGCACTCGCTGCCGTGGCTGGCCAGGGCCGGTTTCGTGCGGGTCCTGACTCCGCACTCGCCGCTGCCCTCGCCACCGCCCGAACTGCTGCCGCGGCAGGCCAAGAACGTGTTCGTGCGGCCGCCCTCGCTTGGGAGCGTGAGCGCCATGCGGCTGACACACTGGCTCTCCAGTTCGCCGCAGCGGAGCAGCTCCTCGTCCTCCCTACCTCACTCGACGTCGGGCCGGGGTACTCGTCTTGCTCGTCTGCCCTTCCTACTACGCCGCCGCCGTCGTCTCCTCTTGGTTCTCCCTCTGAGCCGAGCGGGGGTTGGGGGGGCCGTGGCCGCGGGTACAGTCCGGCTCCCGGTGGTGCAACTCGCCCGCCGGCGGCCATGCTCGCAGGTGCTCCTCCGCCCGGGCCTGTCGGTTGGGACCCGGTGGCCTTGGCCAGCTCTTTCAGCACCCTGGCACCGACACCCCTTGTCGGGCCAAACTGGATCGCCGACTCGGGAGCCACGTACCACACCACTCCCGACCCTGGGATACTCTCCTCCGTTGACGCTCCTTCTCATCCTTCGTCCATCATGGTCGCCAATGGCTCCTGTCTTCCTGTCACGTCCGTGGGTGCCGCCGGCACTCATGGCTCCTTTCGTCTTCCCGACGTTCTTGTTGCACCTTTTATGGTTCACAACCACCTTTCTATTCGCCGGTTTACCACTGACAACTCCTGTTCCGTTGAGTTTGACTCTTCTGGTCTTACTGTGAAGGATTTGACTTCCCGACGTCCTCTTCTCCGTTGCGACAGCACAGGGCCCCTTTACACCCTTCGTTTTCCAGCCTTTGCCTCCTCTTCCTCGCCTCCTATTTTGTTCGCTGCTTTCACCACCACACCTTCCTCCATTGGCACCGCCGTCTCGGCCATCCTGGTCGTGATGCTCTGATGCAGCTCAGTCGGATTTCCGACGTTCGGTGCCCTCGGGCTCACGATGAGCACTTGTGTCATGCGTGCCAGCTGGGCCGTCATGTTCGTCTTCCTTTTCCTTCTTCTTCACATGCCACTCGTGTGTTTGATCTTGTTCACTGCGACTTATGGACTTCTCCTGTCATCAGCATTTCTGGCTACAAATACTATCTTGTGGTGGTCGATGAGTTCTCTCATTATTCGTGGACTTTTCCCTTGCGTGCCAAGTCTGATGCTTTTTCCACTCTTCTCCACTTTTTCGCCTGGGTGTCTACTTAGTTCGGCCTTACCATCAAGGCCGTCCAGTGTAACAATGGTCGTGAGTTCGATAACTCCACCTCCCGTGTTTTTCTTCCTCTCTCACGGTGTCCAGTTGCGAATGTCTTGCCCGTACACCTCCTCCCAGAACGGCAAAGTTGAGCGCATGATTTGCACCACGAACGACATCATGCGCTCAGCCTCCCTCCTCTCTGCTCGTTGCTGACCACGGCGTCGAGGCGTTACCGACCGCGAGGGAGATGAGCGGTGGCGCGCGGAGGGTCCTGGAGGCGTGGAGGCTCGGCGTGGTGAAGTACGGCGAAGCGCTCCACTTCCAGGAGCGTCTCGTCGCGGACCGCAAGGCCGGCCGCGTCGGCGACCTCGTTCTGTCGCTGCAGCACCCGCCGACCTACACCCTGGGCAAGCGCCGCGAGAAGGTGGAGCGAAACTTGCTCGCGCTGGAGGCCGAGCTGCGCGCCCTGGGCGCCGAGCTCCACCGCACGGAGCGGGGCGGCGACGTCACGTTCCACGGGCCGCGGCAGGCCGTGCTGTGCCCGGTCCTGTCGCTCCGCGCCCTGCGGCTCGGCGCACGGAGGTACGTCGAGGGGCTCGAGTCCGCGATGATCCAGATGGCGGCGCTCCACGGCGTCTTCTTCTGCTGCAGGCATCCCTTCCCGCCCGCTTCTGGGCAGAGAGCCTGCACACTTCCACCTACCTCCTTAACCGCCTACCTTCCGCTGCCTGCCCAGCTCTTACACCACACCACGCTCTCTTCGGTACACCTCCTCGGTATGACCACCTTCGTGTCTTCGGGTGTGCGTGTACCCTAACACCACCGCCACCGCTCCCCACAAGCTGGCTCCGTGTTCGACTCTGTGTGTCTTTCTCGGGTATTCCCCAGATCACAAGGGTTACCGATGCTATGATCTCACCTCCCGTCGGGTCCTCATCTCTCGCCATGTGGTGTTTGATGAGTCTATATTCCCCTTCTCCACCGCCACCACACCACCACCTAACCCTGACCTCTCCTCTCTGTTTCCCACTGACACGGTGGTCCAGCCACTGTTGCCGTTTGCTCCTGCAGGTACTGCTCCACCGTGCCCTTCGCCGGGCCCGTGCCCCAGCTCGCCGCCCACCAGTGATGCCCCTGGCCCTGTGCCCTGCCAGGGTCCGGCGGCGTCACCCTCCGATGACACGGGTCCGGGGTCGTCGACTTCTGTACCTCCTGCGCGCTTCGCCCGGCCGGTGCACGTCTACCAACACCGTGTGGCCCCAGGCGCGGGCGGCCCCGGTGCGGACGCGGCCCCACGCGCGGGCGGCCCCGGCACGGTCGGACGTTTCGCCCAGCCGGTGCATGTAACACCCCAGGTGTTTATCACCAATTAGGCCGTGGGTTTGAGCTCAAACATGATAAATTAGTTGAGATGACGATGCCAAAGCCAAACCTATGGAAATAAACCCTAATCTAAATTTGGATGTTGCACCCTCGCTTACATATAGGCTCAATTAAAAGATATATGTTTGGATGGCGTTATTGCCATATCTTCATGTGTCTCACATCACATTCTATCTATATTGATCCCTGGAAAAGTTTCATGAAGTTTGGAATCAAAAAGTCACATGAAATGAGGAGTTATATGCTTGTTTGGATTATAACTAAAACCTACACTTTTGTGCAACCTATGCATGGTGTGTGTGTTTGGACTCTACAACACCTTAACTACACTTAGGACACTTAATGGAACAATGTTCATGTTGATCATTTTGCCTAAATGTGCTTCTAAGTGATGGTTGACCATGTATGGACCCTAGAACACTTTTGTTTGACCGTTTCAAAAGTGTGACCTAGAAGCTTTGCATGACTGTGCACCCTTTGACAAAGTTGTAGAGAATTTTATAAGGAACAAACTTTGTTTAAGAGTCAAGTCATGAAAATGTTTGGAACATGCTCAAACAGGGCCCATAAGTCAGTTTTAGGGCTGATTTCAGCACTTAGCCACTTTTAAGCCCTAATTCCGGTAACATCGACGTTGGCATCTCGCGTTCTCAAGATTTCGTTAAGTAACTCAAGCTGACCCAAAAATAAAAGTTGGAAACAATTTAGTGGAGAGCAACATGTAAAGAGTTGGGATCAAATTGACCAAGTTTGACATTTAAAAATCCCAAAACCGAGCCCTAGCTTAGCTTGTTGACACTGGTGATTTGGGGACTAATTATCTCCTAATCTGTGGGTCTTATGACCATGGTGCTTAAATGAAATTTGTAGGGCATCATGAAATGAACAACTTTCATAATTGGCCCATGTCCAAATTCGGACCCGAGCAGGCCCGAAAATGGTCTCCAAGTCAGACACAGCAACACGTGACACGTATTCGACGAATTGTCTGAAACGCCGACACGTGCTCTGGACGTGGCGACCATGCCCGACGCCGCGCCCCACCATTGCTGCTCCTCCCTGCCTTGTATGCCGTGCCCTGGGTCACTGGGAGAGGCCGAGGTCGAGCTCTCCATCTTCCACTCGCCCTCGCACGGCCTCGCTCTCCTCTCCCTCGTTCTCTGGCCGCTCTAGGGTCACTAGTCGCTGGAGCCGCCTTGGACGACGCCAACCGAGCTTCGCCCCTCCCCACGGTCCCTCGCCTCTGAACCTCCTCATCCCCAATTGAGCACGAAATCACCTTCCCTAGCCCGTGCTGCACCTTCCGAGCCTTTTCCCCGGTCCAAACCGTCGTCGGAACTCGTCACCGCCATGGCCGTCCACAAGAGCTCCGAGCCACCGCCGTCGTCGCTCTATCTCCGGCCTCCCTCCACCAAACTGATAGTGCCATCGTGTTCCCCGTACCACGCCGCCCCTCTGGAGCTCCTCGCCTTGCCATCTTCGCCCCTGCAGTGAGCCACCGCCGGAGCATCCGCCGGCAAACTGTCCGCTGCCGTGGCCACGCCACCACGGGCCTCTTTGGGCCGAGCGAAGGGCACCAGCTAGTGCGCGGTGGTCCCCTAGTGCTCGTGCCGCCCTGAGCCGCCGCCGTTGGTGACCCCCCCTCACCGGAGCCGAGAAGACCGGCCGCGAGTGGTCGCGCCCGCAGCCGCCCGCGCCCGTGACCGGGTGACCTTGAGCCACCTCTGGCCGAGCTTTGACTGCCCGAGGATGCGCGTGGGCCTCCTACCACTCCTCCACTGCCGCTCGTCGCCGGAGCGCCGCCCCGGCCGGCCGGAGCCGCGGTCCGGTCACCCTCCTCTGTTTCCCGGCGTCCAGAGGAAGGGGACGGCGATCCTCTCTCTCTCTATTTTCCCCTGTGTGAGTGACATGTGGGTCCAACCGGCCAGTAGGCCCCGCATGTCAGTTAAGGAGATGGCTGTTTTGGGTGTGCTTTCGGGTGTGCCTAGCAAATTCAGTTAGGTGTGGATAATTCTGATTTTGAATTTTTAAATCGGTGTAAATCTTCTAAAATTCATATCTCATGCTAGGTAATTCCAAAAATAGTAAATGTGGACTTTTTGGAAACCTTGAGAAGAGATCTATGCAGTGGAGTCATAATATGTTACATGTTTGTAGGTATTTTCTAATGTCTTTATTTAAGTTTTAAAAATACTCTAAAAATGCCTTTAAACTTAGCCAGAGCAAGATCTGGAGTTTTAGAACTCCAAAAATAGTGATTCTTGTTTTGTTAATTTTGTGATGACATGTACTTGCTAGGAAAAATATTAAACACCCTAGTTGGTCACTGTTTTCTCAAGATTTTGATTTGACCTTGTCAAATAAGGAAAATTTCATTATATTGCTTGTTATTTTATATCTTGAGTTGTGTTGCTCCAATTGATGGGAAATTTTTATGGTAGGCTTGTCATGCTATGGATGTACTGTGGTATAAATTTCATGGTCATTGCTTACTGTATGCTCAAGTTATTGATTTAACTTGTTTATAGCTTGATAAATAGCTTATAAATAATATATAAATTATAAAATAGAAAATGTTGTTCCATTACCTTAGTATTATGTTTCTCTATCATATTAATTCATAATATGGCCTTGTGTTCACAGAAAATATTGAGTTTTAGGTTTAACTTGCTCTCACAGGAGTTATTGCAATAGCTAATTGTCTTTTTCATAGAGGTTGATATACTTGTCAAAATGGCTTGAAATTTGGACAGTAGACTTTTGGGAGCATTTGTAGGACACTGTAATTTTTGTAGAATTTATTGTGCACCTTTGATAGGTGTTCATAATTCCACCTAATTATCTAAATAAATTAAGAAAATACATTAAAAGAAATTATTTAGGAATGGAAACTATGTTTTCTGGTGTTCATTAGTCATGTGTGACATGTTGTTAAAGTTGGTTTTGTCTAATTATATGTTTGCAACATAAGTTAATAATTATTTCTTGCAAATGAGGTTTCTGGACAGATCTGGGAACTTAGCAAAGTTCTTCATGATAATGTGCTTTGTTGTGAAACTTATTTATACAAAAGTTGTAGATAATGTATGTATCTAGCTTCTTTTAAAATTTGGTGGCATTTGGCCATGTGGTTTAGGAGTTATAGCTGTTTAAAGTTGGGTTACAAAATTACTTGCTCTCTGTCTTGTTAGACCAGTTTCTGTGTTTATGTAAATTCGACATGATTAACTTTAGAATCATGCTAGGATGATTATAAATTAAATGTAGAGAATTTTATAAGCTTTCCATAATGTCTTCTTGCAAGTCATTTGGATTTATAAAACTCCAGATATGATTGATTTATGAAGCTACTGTTTGCAAGTTCAGAAATTGGCATATTCCAATTATCGTTGTTGCTTCATCTTGACTTGCTTTGCATGTTGCTAAGTGTGATTCATGTCCTTGGTGATGAAGTTAGTACACCTAAGACTTTGTAAATCTTGTGTCATGTTGGTATTGCTTTCCTTGCTATCTTAGCATGATAGGTTGTGTAATGTTTATTTGAGCAATGTAAAGTGCTTATGTGTATTTAGCGTAACCTTGTACTTACCTTGTTTAGTGTGTGATGCATCATCTATTGTGTTCCCATATATTCATACACTTGCATCTTGCATCTCATTTAGGTACGCTAGATGCACCACGTGAAGGACGTGATGTGGAGCTAACCAGAAGATGGTGTTGGTGGACCTATATCGAAGATGGAAAGATCGGACAAGTGCTAGAATGAGGGAATGCTCGCCAAGCGAGTTTCATCTGACAAACTCTGACTTGAGTCGGATCCCAGGCAAGCCCCGGAGCATTATAAGCCTCCTATCTTTAAAGCAATTAATTCTATATATGTTATAAGTATTGTTGCATTAAGTGATAGGAGTTGGTTGGAAACCCTTCCTGCATTATATCATTCCTTGTCCAGATATATGAATCCTTGAATCCTACATAAATTAGGATCGAGTAGATGCTTAGCCCTGCTTTAAGCGGTAGAAGTCAGGTGATTTCCTGTCACCTGCGAGATATAAGGATATTCATATATGGCACGGTTGGCTATATTTGCTATCGTGGAAAGGAACCATGTGTTAATAAAATAAAATAAGACCGGGCGGGATAAGGATAGTGAAGCGACAAGGCATGGAGGTCTTGGGTGTGAATCTATCCCCGTCTGCGTCGTTTAAGGACCGATTCGCTGTACGTCCTTGAGTCATGTTGAACGCAGTCTAACACTTAGTTGGCCGGATAAGTCGTTCCGACCGCGAAGCCGAGTAATGTGATTCAGGCCGGGAATCGAATGGTAGGTTGCTTCTTGGAGGAGAGAAAGGATGTGCTTGGGGACATTGGCGTGAGACCAAGGGGGGTTAGAGTCCCTATCACCTGGCAGAGTGTCGCCCTTGGGGTCGCGACATTATTCGGACCCGCGATTCCTGAATCATATGAAACGGTGGCCTGTGCGACCCTGGCAGGGGTCTGCACGGTGAGTGTTAGAAATACCCCTCCAGCTGGATAGGAATTCGATTCGAATCGCCGTCGCTCCCGGTTAGTGAGCACTTGACTTGAGCAGCGGCAACGTAGATTCCATTAAATTGAACGGATGGTTAATTGGATAACGATGGAAAGATTGCCTCAATTTATACCTGCTATGGTTAATATTGTTTGCTCCTAATAAAGTGAGTGCTCTAGTACAGGTTCTAATATAGATGATAGGTTAATGATAATTAACTTGATGCTTAAGCATTAATGATTGATCATATACATTAAGCTTTTATGCAAAATGTTGTCAAGCTAGCCCCACTTTATATCAGCCTTGCATGATCCTTGGTGTCACCTTATTTCTGGTTTCTGACGGGTAAGTCTAGCTGAGTACTTTGTCGTACTCAGGGTTTTATCCCCACTTGTTGCAGGTTATGATGTATCATGGCGGCTGCAAGAGTTGGTTGACTCCTGCCGTAGTGGCGGAGTGTGATCACGGGCATGATCCTTCTTATTTACCTTATCCCTAATGCTTTTGTTGGAAGTCGACCGTGGTACTGGCATGTATTTTAAATAAGATTAATGTTAGTTTCAAATTACTTTGCTTCCGCTACTTTTGAACTTAAGTTGTAATAACTTTGTTAAACTCCGATGTATATTGAATTACTTGTGAAATGGTTGTAACATGTGACTTGTTATGTTGAATCACTACGATCTTGGCTTGTATGTTGGTTGGTTTGAAATCCCTCGTGATTTCATTGGACTACCGGAGTTATATGGGCTCAAGTGCGAGAATTTGATCATTTCGGTGATTGTTTTTGTACTTGTGCTCTTATAATTTGGACGGTTCCGTTACAGTGCACGTCTACCAGCGCCGTGCACGGGCAACTCCGCTACCTCAGCCACCACAGGTGGCCTCTTCTTCCCCGACGCCGCCTACGCCGCCGGTCCTCTTCTCCGCTGGGGACGCCTACACCACCGCCGCGGCCACCGGCCGGCCGCGTCGTGCTGTAGGTGTACCACCCTCCGCTCCTTCACCGACACCCGCGGCATGTTCACCCTATGGTGACGCGGCACGCGGCTGGTACCCTGCGGTCCCGGGCTCTCGCGGTGATGCCCGACGACACGCAGGTCTCCTGTACCCTCTTTCGTTCGCGACACCTTGTCGGAGCCCCACTGGCGCCGCGCGATGGAAGAGGAGTACACGGCTCTCCTCGCCAACCAGACATGGGATCTGGTGCCTCGTCCGCCCAGCTCCAACGTCGTCACCGGCAAGTGGATCTGGACACACAAGCGGCGGGCTGATGGTACCCTTGAGCGGTACAAGGCTCGCTGGGTGCTCCGGGGTTTCACTCAGCGCCCTGGAGTTGACTACGATGAGACTTTCAGCCCAGTGGTCAAGCCGGCCACCGTCCGCACGGTGCTCTCACTGGCTCTCACTCGCTCCTGGCCCGTGTATCAGCTGGACGTCAAGAATGCCTTTCTGCACGGGACTCTTACTGAGACAGTCTACTGCAGCCAGCCGGCGGGGTTTGTTGACTCTTCTCGTCCTGACATGGTCTGCCGGCTCAACAAGTTTCTCTACGACCTCAAGCAGGCCCCTCGGGCGTGGCACTCTCGGTTTGGTACTTTCCTGTTGACACTGGGGTTTGTGGAGGCCAAGTCAGATACATCACTGTTTATCTATCACCATGGAGCTGAGACTGCCTACCTACTGCTCTATGTTGATAACATTGTCCTCACAGCCTCCAGCCCGTCACTCCTTCGCCGGATCATCAGCTCTCTCCAGCAGGACTTTCCTGTAAAGGATCTCGGGGTACTCCACCACTTCCTCGGGGTCACTGCTGAGTCTCGACCCACCGGGCTTCTTCTTCACCAGCGGCAGTACACTCTTGATATCCTGGAGCGAGCTGGGATGACTGACTACAAGCCCTGCTCCACTCCGGTTGACACACAGGGCAAGCTGTCAGAGGCCGAGGGCAACCCAGTGGCAGACCCCACGGCTTACCGGAGTCTTGCAGGTGCACTTCAGTACCTTACTTTCACCAGGCCTGACATCACCTATGCAGTCCAGCAGATATGCCTCCACATGCACGATCCCCGGGAGCCCCACCTCACCGCTCTCAAGCGCCTCCTCCGCTACCTCCGCGGCACTGTCGACTACAGCTTGCTCCTTCACCGGTCCTCCTCCACCGAGCTCGTCGTCTACACTGACGCGGACTGGGCCGGGTGTCCGGACACTCGGCGCTCTACCTCCGGCTACGCGGTCTTTCTGGGCTGCAACCTGGTGTCCTAGTCGTCCAAGCGCCAGCCGGTGGTCTCAAACTCCAGTGCCGAGGCGGAGTACCGCGCTGTCGCTAACGGCGTGGCGGAGGCATCCTGGCTCAGGCAGCTCCTCGCCGAGCTCCATAGCCCTCTCTCCCGGAGCACACTCGTCTACTGCGACAATGTCAGTGCGGTCTACCTCTCCACCAACCCTATTCAGCACCAGTGGACCAAGTATGTGGAGATTGACCTACACTTCGTCCGTGATCGAGTCGCCATCGGCGATGTTCGGGTCCTCCACGTCCCGACCACCTCCCAGTTTGCCGACATCTTCACCAAGGGCCTCCCGTCCTCGACCTTCATCGAGTTTCGTTCCAACCTCAACATCACCAGTGGCTAGTTGAGCTTGTGGGGGGCTGTGTGTGTGGCTTCTTTTCTCTTTTCATTCTTGTCCAGTCTGTAAATCCGCTGCGACGGGTAGTTCAGACTGCAGGGGGCTGTTGTTGTATGAGTATTAGGCCCATGTGGCTAGGCCCATGAGGCCCATGTATGACATATATTGCTACCCCTCTAGGGTTAGCCCAAGTAATAGAGAAACACAGGTTTCAACACTCATTGATAGGATTCATTTTGTTTACAGATTGTTGTATTTTGGACGATGCCAATTTGTTTCTGCTTCGCCTGCCAAGCATGTGGTTTCATTGGGTGCTGCTCAAAATTTGACATGCTAGGTAATTTCGGATGCTTATTTGATAACATAGCTGTTGTGCTCTAGGCATGTTCTGTGTACCTGATATGGTGGCTTCTTTTGGTGCCATCATGCCAACATATTTCATGTCAGGCTTTAAAGGTGCTATTATTGCCTAGTTGATTCCTGCGTCTTATAGTATTTTTGTTTGAGCCTTGCTCATATACTGAAACAGAACGGATGAAAGAAAATATCCATATCATATCTACTAGAACAATCATTTGCAGACGATTCCTTATGTTTATGTGGAATTAGATTTTCTCTTTTGGTTGACCACTATAACCAACGCGATGGTGCCAAACAAAGAGTGTTGAACATTTGGGAGTTTGACAGTTTGTCTATGTAATAAATTCCCAGGAATATATTCAAAGCTTCTTAACTTCCGTAACAAAATTAGGAATGTTCTATGCAACATGGTCTACAAAACATAACAAAAAATTGGGAGTGTTATATGCATCGTGTTCTGCAAAACATAACAAAATTAGTAATGTTCTGCAAATCAGAGGCAAGAATTACAACACAAATGTGTGGCCATTGGTGGTGATGTGCTGTACATAACCTTCCTTGACACCATCAGTAACTAACCTCATCTCTCTTGAATCTACCTATTGCCACATTCCATTTTTCTATCGCATATTTGTGACGGTTTCATTCTTTGTTCTTAGTGCCAATATATTTAGGGTATGATTAGTTTCATCTCATTGCCTGAATCATTTTGTATCTGACTACAAGATTTTGGAGGGCATGTTTAAGGGTTTGGCAAAATATATGGTGCAAACAACATACTAGGTGGAAACATGGAAACCAATTCAAAAAATGTATTTTGGTTGTTCAAAAAACTGAAATCCGGCACTTCTATTGTGCATACAAATATGTACTCACATGCAAAAGTTGGGATGCAAACTTGCTTTTGGAAAATTCTACGAAAATGACAAATTTCAGGTGCATGTACACTAAAAGACAAAGTGCACATGGATCTAAAATTTGTCACTTTTGTATGATTTTTTCAAGTTTGAGTTTGCATCCCAACTTCTGCACATGAGTACATAGTTGTATGAACTATGGACATACCAAATTTCCAAATTTTTCTGAATGAGCAAACACGTTTTTTGAATTGGTTTCCATGTTTTCACCTAATATATGGTTTCTACCATATATTTTGCTGGTTTAAGGAATATATCGCAAATGGTCAAACATTTGGTTATAATGCATTAGGTCCTATGTCACAGTGCTTGTAGCTCCTTGATGCTTTATCCGACATATGGTATGCTTATTACTTTTTAATGCTAGTTAGATATCACATACACAAGCTTTTTCACCATTGATTTCCTGGAAATCCTTCTGCTTCTTTCAAGGTTTTAACTCTAATTAGATATCACATGCCTGCTGTTGCTGCTGTTGCATGCTACAACTAGGTGCCACTATCTTTTTGGTGGCCAGCAAACACTAAATTTGTCATCTCCCTCTTTCTGTCACATGTATGCCATTTCTCTCTAGCCAAGCTGTCCTATCCATGTTCCATATTTTGTGCAATCCTAACTCCTCTACCCAAACCCTTGTTTTAGAATGGAAGGGGCAATACCATACCATTAAGTTTTGCCTATCTACCACTCGCTCCTTCCTCTATCCTAGAATCATGCAACACATAATAGATTAAATACCGGAGAGAAGTGAACCAGAGAAATATGATTGTACTTTTCAAAAATTAAAAGGTTGGACCTTTTGAGTACACATCACCAATTCTCTTTTTATAAAAAAAGAAAGTAGGTCCCACCGGGATTTGAACCCAAGTTGCCAGATTCAAAGTCTGGAGTGATAACCACTACTCCATGGTACCATTTTATGTGTGTTCTCCCTGGATAATATATTTATCGTAGCACATCTCGATAGCACTAAAAAGGGCAGACACAGTGCCAGAGGCTCCCACACGAGTGGGGTCTGGGGAAGGGAATAACCGAAGCAAAGTCTTACCCCCGCAGAAATTCTGTAGAGAGACGGCTTCGAACCCAGGACCTGGTGACTCGGCGAGCTAGCACTCACCAGCTGCACCAGGCCTGCCCTTCCACATCTCGATAGCACCATTTTATTATTATTTTTTCTGTGCTTTAGCTAACCATTCCAAAAAAATTGTGTCAGTAGTGAGCTAGTTTCTATATTTTAACTGATGCACCTTGCTGCTTTATTGAGTGGTGTCTATGAAATGAATTTGATGGAAGGGAAATTTCCCACCAATTTAATTTTATGTATTTTAAATAATTCGTTGCCAGGTCTGCATTCAGCCTGTTATGTTTTGTTGTCAATTTGTTGGGCTTGCGTTTATGTTCACCATTTTTTAGCAGGGAAATCAGAACATAGTTATGCCAGTGCTACTAGGTTTCACTATGCCTGATTCTGTTCCTGCTTTTGAGTCTATCATGATTATAGGGCTGTTAATGACGCGTACATTGTCAATTGGAAGTACCATGTCAACAGACTGATTAAGAAATACAGTATCTTTTCTTTGGTGGGCCGTATTTGCAAAATACCTCCTATATTAAGAAATACGTGGTGTGTCAAGCTTCTTTTACAAATCTGTAGCAAATAGAAAACTAGTTGCATTGGTCATGTGGAAATATCTCGCCTGTCTCATGTATGTTGCTTATCTTTTGTCTCTTGAGTCTTGAGAATCATTAGCCAACTTGCTTATCTCTTGTCTCCCTCTTGTGTGTGGTTTCTCTCCAGCTGAGCTGTCCTATTCTTATTCCATATTGTCTGCAACTCTTATCACCTCCATCTTAATCCTTTCTGTAGGATGGTAGGCCACAAATATTTACCAATCTACCTCTTGCTGATCCCTACTACGTTCTCTATCCCAAGCTCATTAAGCATGCAATAGATTAAGTACTGGAACAGATGATGACAAACTTTCTGAATCACATGAAAGTGAACTAGGATATGCTAACTGGATTTTCCAAAAGATTGGATCTTTGAGTGGATTATCACAAATTCTCTTTCCCTGTGAAAAAAAGTAGGTCCCACCGGGATTCAAACCCAGGTTGCCAGATTCAAAGTCTGGAGTGATAACCCCTACACCATGGAACCATTTATGTGTGTTCTCCCTGGATAATATATTTATTATAGCATGTCTCCATAGCATTATTTCGTTTTTTTGTGTGCTTTCACTAGCCATTCCAAAAAAAAAAAATCATGTTGCGCGAGCTAGTTTCTATGTTTTTAACTGATGAGCCTTGCTGCTTTATTGAGTAGTGTTTCCGAAATGAATTCGACGGAATGGCAATTTCACACCAATTTAATATTATGTCTTTTAAATCATTCCTTGCCATATCTGCATTCAGCCTGTTCTGTTTTGTTGTAAATGCGTTGCGCACTTGAGCTTGCATTCTTTTCACTGTTTTATAGTCAGGAGATCAAAACATAGTTATGCCAGTGCTACTGGGTTTCTCTGTCTCTGATTCTGTTCCTGTTTTTGAGCCTTTCAAGATTATGGGGCTGTTAATGCTGTGTGACTTTGTCAAATGGATGTACCATGTCAACAGACTGATTAAGAAATACAATATCCTTGCTTTAGTGAGCCAACAACAACAACAACAACATAGCCTTTTGTCCCAAGCAAGTTGGGGTAGGCTAGAGATAAAACCCAAAAGAGACGAGAAATAGAGAGACACATAAAGGGACATAAAAGGCACAAACAGAAAGAGATCACGGTTCAGACACGTTGATTGCCAGTCTCCAAGCGCTCCTGTCCATAGCTAAATCCTTGGAGATATTCCACTCCTTAAGGTCTCTCTTAACGGACTCATCCCAAGTTAGTTTAGGTCGACCTCTACCGCTCTTTACATTATCGGCCCGCTTTAGAACCCCACTACGCACCAGCGTCTCAGGAGGTCTCCGTTGGACATGTCTAAACCATCTCAACCGATGTTGAATCAATTTCTCCTCAATTGGTGCCACCCCAACTCTATGCCGAATATCGTCGTTCCGGACTTTATCTCTCCTTGTGTGCCCACAACACCAACGCAACATACGCATCTCTGCTACACTCAATTGCTGGACATGTCGCCTTTTTGTAGGTCAACACTCAGCACCGTATAACATCGCTGGGCGAATCGCCGTCCTATAGAACTTACCTTTCAGCTTCTGAGGCACCCTTTTGTCACAGAGGACGCCAGAAGCTTGACGCCATTTCAACCAGTCGGCTGAAATTCTATGCCTAACATCTTCATCAATGTCTCCATCCTTTTGTAGCATCGACCCTAAATACCGAAAAGTATCCTTCTTGGCCATCACTTGCCCATCGAGGCTAACGTCTCCCTCCTCATGCCTAGTCGCGCTGAAATCGCACCTCATGTACTCGGTCTTAGTCCTACTAAGTCTGAACCCTTTCAACTCTAACATGTGCCTCCATAGTTCTAACTTCCTATTAACCCCTGCCCTACTGTCGTCAACTAGCACCACATCATCAGCAAAGAGTATACACCAAGGGATATCACCTTGTATGTCCCTTGTGACCTCATCCATCACTAAAACAAATAAATAAGGGCTCAAAGCTGACCCCTGATGCAGTCCTATTTTAATTGGAAAGTCACTGGTGTCGCCATCACATGTTCGGACAAACGTCACCACATCCCTGTACATATCCTTGATGAGGGTAACGTACTTAGTTGGGACTTTGTGCTTTAGTGAGCCATATTTGTAAAATACACCCTAACAAAAAACTAGTTGCATTGGTCATGCATAAATATCACGTTTCTCATGTATGTTGCTTATCTCTCATCTCCTGCGAATTACTAGCCATCTTGCTTATCTGTTGTCTCTTTCATGTATGTTGTTTCTGTCCAGCCGAGCTGTCCTATTCTCGTTCCATATTGTGTGCAACTCCTATCACCTCCATCTCAGTTCTGCCTGTATGATGGAAGGCGCCCACAAATCATTACCAATCTACCTCGCACTGATCCCTACTACTTTCTTTATCCCAAGCTGATTAAACATGCAATAAATTAAGTATTGGAACATATGATGAAAAACTTTCTGAATGGCATTAAAGTGAACCAGGATAGGCTAATTGGATTTTCCAAAAAATTGGATCTTCGGAGTGGCATATCAAAAATTCTCTTTCTATGTTAAAAAAAAAGTAGGTCCCACCGGGATTCGAACCCAGGTTGCCAGATTCAAAGTCTGGAGTGATAACCGCTACACCATGGAACCATTTTATGTATGTTGTCCTTAGATAATATTTTATCATAGCACATCATCATAGAACCTTTGTTTTACTTTTCCTAGCTGTTCCCAATAAAAGCATGTATAAGGAATAAACTAATTTCTATATTTTAACTAACTGATGCACCTTGCTTCTTTATAGAACGGTGTTTATGAAATGTATTGGATGGAAGGGGCATTTTCCCTCCAGTTTGATGTTTTATCGTTTAAATCATCCTTTGTGATGTCTGCATTCTACCTGTTAAGTTTTGGTGTGAACATATGGCAATTGTGTCCATTTTCACCAATTTTAGTTGGAATATAGAGAAGTGATTAAAACATAATTATGTCACTGCTTGTTCCCACTATTGAGCCGTTCAAGGTTATTATAGGGCTGTTAATGATGTACGACTTTGTCAATTAGATGTTCCATTCCGACGGACTAATTAAGAAATACAATCTTGGCTTGAGTGAGACATACTCAATCCGTTCCAAATTATAAGACGTTTTGGCTTTTCTAGATTCATGATTTTTGCTACGCGCTTAGATATACATTATGTCTAGATGCATAGTGGAAGCAACGTATCTAGAAAAGCCAAAACGTCTTATAATTTGGAACAGTGGGAGTATTTGCCAAGTACTCTATCAGAAATGTATGGAGTGTCAAACATCCTTTACAAATTAGTAGCATATACTCTCTCCGTTCCAAATTATAAGACTTTTTGGCTTTTCTAGATATATTGCTTTTACTATGTATCTAGACATAGTGTATATCTAAATGCATAGTAAAAACTATGTATATAGAAAAGACAAAATGTTTTATAATTTGGAATGGAGGGAGTAGAAAACCAGTTGGATTGGTCATAGGGAAATAGCACCATTCAAAATTACTAATCAACTTGCTTTTTCTTGCCTCTCTCATGTATGTTGTTTCTCTCCAGCCGAGCTGTCCTATTCTTGTTCCCTATCGTCCTCAGGGGCGGACCTGCGCCCTGGGCTGGGCGGGCTGCAGCCTGGGGCAAGCCAAGAAAAATCAAGTACTCCCTTTAAAATTAGCCCAGGAACAGCCCATAGCAAAGAGAATAGTAAAGGTCCAACCCCACCCAGAGGAAGCGCTTGTGGCTCATCCTCTCCCAACGACCACTCCATTCTCCCGTGGCAGCGCCACTTTTCTCGTCCGCTCGTCGTGACCTAATCCGGCCGACCTTGCCTCCTCCCCGGCCCTCGCAGCACAGATCAGACCCTGCTGGGCACTGGGCACTGGCTACCTGCATCCTGCACAGCAACGCCCCACCGGCTGGTGCCCATCTGCGCCAAGCCTGGCTTGGCTGCCTGCTATGCCCTGGTAGCTGATGCATAACGGCATAAGCTAGCACCCAGTGGAGTCATCCCCAGCTGGCCTGCCCCTAGGCAAGACACCCTGCTGCTGGTTGCTACACTTGCACATTGAGTCGGTGTGTATTAATTATTGATTATGATTACATCAATGCATCCTTTTTGATTGATGAATGCCAGCTGTTAGTTTCTAATAATTGCATTATACAACAGTAGGGCATAGGAGATTAGGATGGAGAAGTATTTTAATAAGAAAGATATGGTAAAAAATGGTGCTGGAACGAAAGAGAGTCAAGTTGAGTAAAAAAGAACACAGATTGAGCCTAATATTGATGACATAGTTGCTGATCTAGGCCTTTGAAAGATAACCATTAAAATTTGCCGCTTATAAGATCCATAGCCTTAAATTATTTAGCCTCCCTCTTGCTCGATTTCTGGATCCACCACTGATTGTGCTTGTGCACTACTCCTATCCCCATCTTTTTTTTTCGTTCATCTTCACTATTTTTTTTTGTACTAGAAAGAAGAGATTGAGACAGATATGCCAGTGCTTGTTCCCTCTATTTAGTCATTCGAGATTATCGGGGGGCGTTATTGATACACAGCTTTGTCAATTAGCTGTACCATGTCAATAGACTAATTAAGAAATAAAATATCTTGGTTTGAGTGAGACATATTTGCCAAATACTCCCTCCATTCAGAAATACATGGTGCAGCTAACTTCCAGGGGCAGAGGATAGTTGAGGCCATTATGGGCTGTTGCCCTTCTGCCATTCAAAATTTTCTAATAAGTCATATGCTTCACATGGTTAGTTACCCCTGAACAATGTGGCAGCCTCCTATGGCCGGCCCCCTTTGGTACTTGCTCGGCTGTTCAAAGGCATCGTGCAACAAGTACAGCTAGCCCAATGGCATATCTATTGTCTGTGCTGACTGCTTACTGCTGGCTAGTGGTTTCTTAAAAACAATTTAATTGTGTGGAATTATAAAACTATGTGATTGCATAAACCTATAAAAACAAGTCATTGTTCTTGTCCTCAGCATTTGAGGCATTAAAAGGGCAAGAAGGAAGCTGGCTTGCAAGTTACTGCATTGTGTGACTATCCGTGGAGGAAGAAGTATCTGCAGAACACACAGTAAAGCACTCAAGGTGGCCGAGCTGGCCGGCACAGGTCCGTTGATGGTGTTGCTGATTGCTCACTGGAAGTTTGAATTAGTTGTACAACTCTACAATTTCATAGAATGATTTCTCATTGACCTTGCCCCCGTAAGATTTCCTTCAATCGGCCACTGCTAACTTCCTTTACAGATGAATAATATATAGAAAACTAGTTTGATAATTTGATTGGTCTCATGAAATAGCACCATTCAGTGTTGGCGTGTCACGAGAATTACCAACTCTCTCCCTCTCTCTCTCTCTCTCTCTCTCTCTCTCTCTCTCCCTCACCCTCACCTCTCTCTCTGTCTGTCTCTCCCTCCCTCCCACTCTCTCCCTCTCCTTTCCCCCCTCTGTCTCCCTCCCTCCCCCTCTCAAGTTTGTTTCTCTCCAGCCAAGAATCCTTGGTCTCCATTTTGTGCACAACTCCTAGGGCGTGGGACTTAATCCCAAACTGAGGACTGAACCGAGCCGAACTATCGTCTATCAGCTTCAATTCTGTTTTTTGGTAACTCCAGTGATTTGTGTTGGTGTTGGTTTCCAACCCACGACATTGAACACCTGAACAAAACTGAGTTACCAGTCACTGCAGGTCAGCATCTCACCCTCGTCTGCAAGCATTCCAATCTACAATTCTGTGTTAGTTTCCAACCCACGACATTGAACACCTGAACAAAACTGAGCTACCAGTCACTGCAGGTCATCATCTCACCCTCGTCTGCAAGCATTCCAATCTACAATTCAGCCTAGGCTTGCCCTCCCCACCGCCACGAGTCTAGAAATTTCTGTCATTCTATGATTGCCTTCTGTAGGATGGAATTCCACAAATCCTTCCTGATTTACCTCTTGCTTATTCCTAGTAAGTCCTCTACCCCAAGCTCTTTAAACATGCAATAGATTAAATTCTGTCACAAACAATGTAAAGCTTTCTGAAAGGTATTAAAGTGAGCCAGGAAAGGCTATTTTGATTTCCCAGAAGATTAGATCTGAGTGACACAAATTTTCTCGTGTTAAAAAAAACGATCCCACTGGGATTTGAACCCAGCTTGCCAGGTTGAATGTCTGGAGTGATAACCACACCCTTTCTCAATTCTTGGTGAGAAAAAAAAACTATTTTCCATTATTTTTATGATGTACCTTGCTGCTTTGTTGAGCGGTTTTAGGAAGAGCAGGTATTTTATTTGGATAGTAAAGAAGGAATGGATTTGAAGGAAGAAGCAATGTCCCTCTAATTTAATAATTTTCTTTTGTTAAATATTTCCTTTCCATGTCTGTATTGAGCTTGTGGTTGTAGTAGATGGTCTGTTAAGTAGCATGTCATTTTCTTGTCTTGGTGTGAAGTGGGATCGTGTTGCATCCGACTGTTATCACATTTTGTAATAGAGTTTGAAGCATAGTTATTGCAGTGCTACTTGATTTTCCTATTTTTGATTCCATATTTCTGTTACAGATTTTGAATGCTTCATGATTATGGGACTGCTGATGCCTCACTTTGCGTATTAGATACCATGTTAACAAACTCTTTAAGAAATACAGTATAATGGCTTGAATGAGAATTATTGGTTGTACCCTCCATTCAGAAATACATGATGTGTTGAACTTGCTTTTGTTCTATCAGTAATACATTGAAAACTATTTGAATAATCACATGGAGATAGTACCATTTGATAGTCTGAGAATTGCTTTCTTAATATAATATTTTCTATACTTTTAACTAATGTACTGCTATAGAAATTGATGATCATAATTGCTTATCAAAGACTGTATGTTGTCCACGAGCTAAATATTTGTGAACAAATTTGATTAATAAAAGGAATGTTGACTTTTTAATTTTTTTTAGATAGACTTCATTTGAAGTCTGGTAGCATTTTATCAGACTGCAGAATTTACTCGTACTTTACATTTCCTCAGTTATCCGCCCAGTGATTTCTGCTAACTGTTTGTGTTAGCTATCTTTCAGTGATGTTGCGACATGTTAATATTGCTCTCATTGAGGGCAATATGCTGAAGCTGAACTGCTGGCTCAGCAAGCGGCAAAAAAAAAAAAAGTCTACAGTGCATCTCCAGCATTTCGATAAAACCACTTACAATGTCCTCTAACAACTATTTTAATTCCTAATCTATCCGCGCTCGTAAAAAAATGGTGGTCTATCCGCGCTCGTAAGAATGGTGGTACCCATGCTCAAAAGATACACGGACGACTGCGACTCCCTCCCTGTCTGTTGATTAATAATCGGACCAATCTTAAATGGGCTATGCCTTAATGGGCTGGTGCTGGGCTCGGTCAGAAAGAAAGAAAAAGGAAAGGAAACCACGTTATCCTCTTTTCATAGACGGATACGGGACATACGGCCGGCTCAACAGTCAACACGCCCGAGGGCTGAGGGCTGAGCCTAACCGGCCTCCAGCCCGCTCCCGCTCGGCTCGTCGACGACGGGCAACCGCCGCCGCCGCCCTAGGTCAGGCCGTCAGGCGCCCAGGTATCCGTCGGGCCCTTCTCCAGGCCCTTCCCCGTCGACAGCAACCACCAGGTATGCCAGCCCCTTCTCTTCCCTGCGGAACCGACAACCCTAACTTAGGCTATTTGGCTATTTGTATTCGTAATATATCTGATCAAGTTACAAGTGTATACTTCTATTATGCCTAACTTCGTTTTGTTTGGCGATAGGTATCGGCTGAATCTGTAGGAAGGAACTGATATACAATAACTTCGTTTTGTTTGGCAATAGGTATCGGCTGAATCCGTAGGAAGGAACTGGTATGCAATAATTTCTTGTTTTATATGCAAACTAATTGACAGGGAATTGCTTGGTTTAGCGCAACACAACGGCACATAGAAAATGTGATGTGGTTTTTTGATGGTGTTGTGGTTGAATTGCACATCGATGATTGGATTTGCCAACATTTTTGGTAGGCTGTAGCATAGCAGTGGACTACACAACGTGATCAAATAAAAAAAAAGAGTTACTTCCTGAAACAAAATACCCTGCATCAGCAATAATGTTGGCTGATTTTGATAATGCTATGAGAGATTAACTGTGTTGTCAAAGATCTTGTAGGCTTTATTTCTTTTTTTTTGCGACTCTTTTGCGTCTCTTTGCGTCTCTTTTGTGTTTCATCTCTAGCCTACCCCAACTTGCTTGGGACAAAAGGCTATGTTGTTGTTGTTGTTGTTGTTGTTGTTGTTTGCGACTCACTGTAGGCTTTATTTCTTCTTGGCTATTGTAGTAGCTATCCCAAATTCCGGTTCCGGCCCATCTTATGTTGTCCAGCACACCAGATAGTTTAATAAAAAGAGCTTAAGGATTTCCTTTTAGGCACATATGCTGACAAATCTGTTTGGTTCAGTGGACAGCATTGCTAAATAATTTACAGTCTAACGGGATGAGTACATTCTGATGACTTGAATGCTTTTTGTACTTGGCATTACTGCATGACGACTTGAATTATCAGAATCATAGTTAGTGCCTTCAGAGATTGGACATTCTTGGGGTAGTTTGAACCCAGTGTCACGATAATCATGATGGATAAGTCTCATGTGTGGTTGGTCTTTGTGGGGCTGTGCTGCTCACATGGTCCTTGTGGCTGTTTTTCTGTTTTTAGGACAGCATCTTAGACTGGAGGACAACATCTTAGACTAAAGGACAGCATCTTAGCTAGGACAGCACTTTAGCATCTTAGACTAGCATCTTAGACTAGCATCTTAGACTAGCATATTGGCATATGCTTGGCTGGCTAGCAGCCTATAAATATGTAACCCCAACCCCTCAGGTTGGTATGACATTGTATGAGTTTGTGTGAGAAATAAACCAGAAAATTACCCCAACTCCTAGTGTCATCCTCTCTCGATGAGAGTAAGGATTCTACTGCTACCAAGAGTGAGAATCCAGCGACTAACAAGTGGTATCCGAGCCGTACTATCCTGTAGCCTGAGCATCTCCTGCTCTTCTCCTTCCTCGGCCTCGCAGCAGCCCCAGCCGGTAGCAGCAGCTCCGGCTGCCCCTGCTCTCCACACAGCAGCCCCCTCGATAGCGCGCCATGTCCGCAGGACAGTCTGAGGGCTCGGTCGCCTCGAGCACGCGGCGTCGGTAGGAGGCCGACCTCGCCGCGGCAGAGAAGCGCGAGCAAGCGGCAGCAGACGCCGCAGCAGCAGCAGCAAGGGCATCGAGGCTGGCAGCAGCGAAGCTGGCAGCAGCTAGAGCGGAGGTGGAAGCAGCGGCGGCGGCGGATGCAGCGCGTGCAGCAGCAGCGGAGGTCGAGGTTCTACGCGGCAGCAACAGCAGCTCCATCGCTGCTGATGACAGCGCCGACGCGGACCTCGAGCTGCTGGAGAGGGAGGCATCGTGAGGGCGAGCGGCGCAGTGGGCAGCCGCACACGCCCACGAGCGCGGCGGCAGCCCAGACAGGCGCAGACACGCCGGCGGCGTTCCTGAAGGAGGCGCGCACGGCGGTGGCGCTCCTGGAGGAGGCGCGCATGGCGGCGGCGGACGGGTCGACGGAGAGCGCGGCCTTCACAGGCAGCGCGGCTCTCTCTCCCCGGTTCGGTACCGTGGTCACCACGAGTACCAGGCTGTCGGCGGACGGGTCGACGGAGAGCGCGGCCTTCACAGGCAACGCGGCTCTCTCTCCCTGGTTCGGTACCGTGGTCACGAGTACCAGGCTGTCGTCAGGGACGTCGGCCCCGGTGGCGGGTGGCCTACCCTCACCAAGACCAACTACGTTGAGTGGGCTGCGGTGATGAGGGTGAGGCTCCAGGTGCGGCATATATGGGATGCAGTCCGGTACAGCGACGTCGACTACGACCAAGATCGACGGGCGCTGGATGCTCTCATTGCTGCAGTCCCGCCCGAGATGCAGTTTTCGCTTACCAGCAAGCGGACTGCCAAGGAGGCCTGGGACGCCATCGCTGCGGCACGCATCGGCAGTGACCGCGCCCGCAAGTCCACACTGCAGGCACTTCGCAAGGAGTGGGAGAACCTGGCCTTCAAGCCAGGTGAGGACGTTGATGACTTTGCTCTCCGTCTTAACACTCTGTTGCAGAAGTTGGTGCAGTTCGGCGACGACACCTACGGCGAGGAGAGAGCTGTTGAGAAGCTCTTCCGCTGCGTCCCCGAGAAGTACAAGCAGATGACTCGCTCAATCGAGTCTCTGCTAGACCTCTCCACGATGACGATCGAGGAGGCGTTGGGCCGCCTCAAGGTCGTTGACAGCGATGAGCCACAGCGCCTCTCGGGACCCGTCACCATTGGCGGGAAGCTCCTCCTCACTCGGGAGCAGTGGGCTGCCGGCCAAGGTGACAGGAAGAAGGGGGAGCCTTCTTCCACGATAGGTGGCCGCAAGCGTGGCAAGCCACGCAAAGACGCCCAGGTAGGGGCGCGAAGACGTGCCGAGGGTGATGATCGTGGAGGCGCCCAGGGCGGCGCCGCTGGCAAGCAAAAGCCAGCACGAGACGAACCTTGCTACAACTGCGGCAAGCTTGGTCATTGGGCCAAGGATTGTCGACAGCCACGACGCGGCCAGGCCCACGTCGCGCAGGCGGAGGAGCAGCCGGCTCTGTTCATTGCTCATGCGAGCATCGAACTACCTCCAGCGGCACCGGCCGCAACGGCTCTCCTCCACCTTGACGAGCCAAAAGCACACGCCCTCGTCGATGACAGCTCCGGCAACGACAAGACCGACGGGTGGTGCCTTGACACCGGCGCCACCCACCACATGACCGGGCGGCGGGAGTTCTTCTCCGAGCTCGACTCAGGCGTTCGAGGCACCGTCAAGTTCGGCGACGCCTCCGCTGTGGAGATCAAGGGCGTCGGCTCTGTCGTCTTCGTCGCCAAGACTGGCGAGCACAGGCTGCTCACCGGTGTCTACTACATCCCCGCGTTGAGGAACTCCATCAGCTTGGGACAGCTGGATGAGAGCGGATCGCGCGTGGAGATCGAGCACGGGGTGCTGCGCATCTGGGATCATCGACACCGGCTCCTGGTCAAGGTCAACAGGAGCAACCGCCTCTACGTCCTTCACGCACAGGTGGCGCAATCTCTTTGTCTTGCAGCCCGCCGCGACGACGACGCTTGGAGGTGGCACGAGCGCTTTGGGCACCTCAACTTTGAGGCCTTAAGGCAGCTCGGCAGCAAGGAGATGGTGCGGGGCATGCCGCACGTCGACCACGTAGAGCAGTTCTGCGACACCTGCGTCCTCACCAAGCTGTGGCGGCTCCCTTTCCCTCGCCAGGCAAGCTTCTGCGCCAAGGAGAAGCTGGAGCTCGTACACGGTGACCTCTGTGTCCCCGTGACACCGGCTACACCTGGAGGCCGGCGCTACTTCCTCCTCCTCGTCGACGATATGTCCCGCTACATGTGGGCTGTCCTGCTCGACGCCAAGGCAGCCACGGCGGACGCCATCAAGCGTCTTCAAGCTGCTGCGGAGGCGGAGTGCGGCCGCAAGCTTCGGGTCCTACGCACGGACAACGGCGGCGAGTTCACGGCGGCCGAGTTCGCGGCGTACTGCGCCGATGAGGGGATCCACCGCCACTTCTCCGCGCCGTACACTCCGCAGCAGAACGGCGTCGTCGAGCGCCGCAACCAGACGGTGGTGGCCACCGCCCGTGCCCTCCTCAAGCAGAGAGGGATGCCGGCGATCTACTGGGGTGAGGCGGTGATGACTGCCGTTCACTTGCTCAACCGCTCCCCCACCAAGGCCCTCGACGGCAAGACGCCATACGAGGCCTGGCACGGGCGCAAGCCCGTGGTGAGCCACCTTCGCGTCTTCGGCTGCCTGGCCTTCGTCAAGGAGCTCAACCACGTCGGCAAGCTCGACGACCGGAGCACGCCAGGGGTCTTCATCGGCTACGCGGAGGGCGCCAAGGCCTACCGCATCCTCGACCCTGTGACACGGCGCGTGCGCATCACACGTGACGTCGTGTTCGACGAGGGGCGAAGCTGGACGTGGGGCAAGATGGTGGATGACGGCTCGACTCCAACGACCAGCGATTTCGTCGTCGACTACGTCCACTTCCAGGAGGCGGGGGGAGCTAGCAGCTCGTCCTCACCGAGCTCGCCTACCCCACCACCTCGTTCGCCACCACCTCCGGCGAGTCCTTCACCACCGCCACCACCAGCTCCGGCAAGTCCACAGGCTCCGGCGAGTCCACCACCAGCACCGCCGGCCACGCCTCGCTCTCCTACACCGGACCCTACCCCTTCAGGCTCGGCACCGGCAGCTTCGGTCCACGACGAGCAGCGCACAGTGGAGTTCGCCACTCCGCTGTCCAACGACGAGGATCGCATCGACGCCTACCACGGCGGCGAGCCTCTGCGCTACCGTACCGTGGACAACCTCCTCGGCGAGCAGCCGGTCCCTGGACTGGCGCAGCACGACTTTGAGGCGGAGCTACACCTCGCACAGGACGATGGCGAGCCTCGTTCCTTCGCCGAGGCGGAGAGGGACGCGGCATGGCGTGCCGCGATGCAGATGGAGATGGACGCCGTCGAACGGAACAAGACGTGGGAGCTGGCCGATCTTCCAGCCGGCCACCACGCCATCTCTCTCAAGTGGGTCTTCAAGCTCAAGAAGGACGAGACCGGAGAGGTGATCAAGCACAAGGCGTGTCTGGTGGCGCGCGGCTTCGTCCAGCAAGAAGGAATCGACTTTGACGACGCCTTCGCGCCCGTTGCACGGATGGAGTCCGTGCGACTCCTCCTTGTGCTAGCTGCCCAGGAGGGCTGGCGCGTCCATCACATGGATGTTAAGTCGACGTTCCTTAACGGCGACTTGAAGGAGGAGGTCTACGTGCATCAGCCGTCGGGATTTGCGATTCCCGGTAAGGAGGGCAAGGTGCTCCGCCTGCGCAAGGCCCTCTATGGCTTGCGGCAGGCACCGAGGGCGTGGAATGCCAAACTGGATTCCACGCTGAAGGGGATGGGCTTCGAGCAAAGCCCACACGAGGCGGCAATCTACCGGCGGGGCAGCGGAGGAAAGGCCCTGCTGGTAGGCGTCTACGTCGACGACTTGGTGATCACCGGCACCAAGGATGCGGAGGTGGCAGCATTCAAGGAAGAGATGAAGGCCACCTTCCAGATGAGTGATCTGGGGTCTCTCTCCTATCTGGGAATCGAGGTGCACCAGGATGACTCCGGGATCACGCTTCGACAGACCGCCTACGCCAAGCGCATCGTTGAGCTAGCTGGGCTCACCGACTGCAACCCAGCCCTCACCCCGATGGAGGAGAGGCTGAAGCTGAGCCGCGACAGCACGACGGAGGAGGTGGACGCTATGCAGTACCGGCGTCTTGTGGGGAGCCTTCGCTACCTCGCCCACACACGGCCGGACTTGGCATTCTCCGTCGGCTACGTTAGTCGGTTCATGCAGCGACCGACGACGGAGCACCAGCAGGCTGTGAAGAGGATCATCCGCTACGTTGCGGGGACTCTCGACCACGGCCTCTACTACCCGAGGTGCCCTGGGGCGGCACACTTCGTCGGGTACAGTGACAGCGACCACGCCGGCGACATCGACACCAACAAGAGCACGAGCGGGATCCTCTTCTTCCTCGGCAAGTGCCTCGTTAGCTGGCAGTCGGTCAAGCAGCAGGTGGTGGCCCTGTCCAGCTGCGAGGCCGAGTACATAGCGGCCTCCACCGCTTCGACTCAGGCGCTCTGGCTCGCTCGACTGCTTGGTGATCTCCTTGGCAGAGACACTAGAGCGGTGGAGCTCAGGGTGGACAACAAGTCCGCTCTGGCCCTAGCAAAGAACCCCGTGTTCCACGAATGCAGCAAGCACATCCGGGTGAGGTACCACTTCATTCGAGGCTGTTTGGAGGAAGGAAGCATCAAGGCGAGCTACATCAACACCAAGGACCAGCTTGCGGACCTGCTCACCAAGCCCCTTGGGAGGATCAAGTTCCTTGAGCTCTGCTCCAGGACCGGGATGGTTCAACTCTCCCACAAAACGACGCACAAGACTTAGGGGGAGAATGATGGATAAGTCTCATGTGTGGTTGGTCTTTGTGGGGCTGTGCTGCTCACATGGTCCTTGTGGCTGTTTTTCTGTTTTTAGGACAGCATCTTAGACTAGAGTACAGCATCTTAGACTAGAGGACAGCATCTTAGCTAGGACAACACTTTAGCATCTTAGACTAGCATCTTAGACTAGCATATTGGCATATGCTTGGCTGGCTAGCAGCCTATAAATATGTAACCCCAACCCCTCAGGTTGGTATGGCATTGTATGAGTTTGTGTGAGAAATAAACCAGAAAATTGCCCCAACTCATAGTGTCATCCTCTCTCGATGAGAGTAAGGATTCTACTACTACCAAGAGTGAGAATCCAGCGACTAACAAATCAGAAGGGATGTGCTTCTGCAAGTTATGGAATGCTTTTTCTATATACCATGCAATTACTCCTCTGGTCCAGTTTATAAGGCATTTTGCACACGTCAAGAGTGAAACTTTATAATCTTTCATTGACCAATAATTTCTCTGGCAACTTTTTAACTATTGTATTGTAATACAAACTTTATACTATTAGATTTGTAATCAAATGCACTATCCAATAATCATTTATAATCATAAACAAGATAATATAAAACAAGAATGATCAAAGAGTAATTTGTAAGACTGTGCCATATCAGACTATGTCTTATAAACTGGACCGGAGGGAGTAATTGCAAATGATGCTTAGATAGCTGAACATTAGCTTTCATAATTTTATCATTCTCAATTATATGTTAGCAGTTACATTCCTACAGTAGTGTTTAGTTTTCAGTATGTATGGAACTTTTTTTTTTCTTTATGTGTTACAAGCGCTATTCAGATTTCTTATTGTTTCTGTTAATACTGCAGGTGTGAACAATATCAAAATCAAATTTCTGGTCACTTATGGAGGCTTTAATTTCAAGTTTAAACAGCATGGTAAGTTTACTTTATATTGTTATTGTAGGGTTGTTGCATCCATGCAAATTTTAGTACAACTGATATTATGTGGCTTGAAGGAAATGGAAACCAGTCAGACACCCAGCTTGGAAATTCATCAGAAGCTGGAACCAGAGATCAGTCAAAATCCTATGGAAAATCATGTTAACCCAGAAAAGGAAACTGTTGAAACTCCAGTATCTGAGGTTAACCAAGAGCCTGTGGAAACATGTCAGGATGCAGTGGTCGAAATTGATATTATCCCAGAAAAGCAAGCTGTTCCAGAGGCAGGCTTAGTGGTTAATGAAGAACCTACGGAAACATGCCAGGAAACAGCTGCAGAATCTGATGTTAACCCAGAGAAGCGAACTTCTGATCCAGGTGTTATTTACCGCTGCAGAAAATGCCGGAGAATGCTTGCAACACAAGAATTTGTTGTTACCCATGAAGTAGGCGCTGGTGGCAAGAGCTTCAGAGCAGGGAAACAGTCTAATGTGCATGAGGATGGTGAAAAACCAGAATGTCCATGCATCTTCGTGGAGCCCATGAAGTGGATGCAAACTGGTCAGTTTTCCACGCATGATGGTTTACCTCTTGTGTTTTAGAGCATTGTCATGAAATCTCTGATGTTCTCATCTGCTCCATGTTCTATTTGCAGTGGAAGAAGGTTATGTTGCGAACAAGCTCTTTTGCATGGGATGCAAAGCTCGTCTGGGACAATTCAACTGGGCTGGTATGCAGTGCAGCTGTGGAGCCTGGGTGATTCCAGCATTCCAGCTGACCAAAAGCAAGATCGACAAATGTTCAATGTAACACCAGGCAATTAGGTGAAGTTTTAATCCCTTAGCAGTGATATTACAACATATATATGTAGCTAGGAAACAGTATCATCTAGACATGTATAGGCACTCTGGTAGTTGGTTAAGTGGTTATCAGCTGTTTAATCTGCTGCTGATGATCTCATCCAGAGCATCAGCACTTGGGTTTCACCAAGTTGCAACAACTAAAAAAAATGAAACTAGGAAGCATTAGGCGGGTCCTCAGTTTACTGATTTGTTTTGCCCTGCTACTTAGTTCTTTGGTGAATTCATATGATAAGGCAAATCTCTTGCGGTGATCTATTGTCCTGAGATGTGTATGATATGATCAATGTGATGAGTGGGTCTATTTCCTTGAGATGGATACTACAATTCTGATCTGCTGGTAACTTGTTATGAGGTTGCCTTGGGTGAATTATGAGCATATCCATGTTATGCTGACGTCAGTTCTTCTCTCTATATATCAGCTTTGACGAGTGATGTGGGTGTCTGATATCTTGAAATAAGACTGTTTTGAACTTTTGATTCGAGTTGGCTATATGTTTGAATACAATTGTAGGCAGACAAAAGAATATTATTACTGTAACACTGGGTCACACACTATGAACTATACTCAAACAATGATTGCAAGTAGAGATTACATAAATATATTTGTCAAAAAGAAGGCAAACTCGATCAATGATGTCCGTTATTGCACGTAGAGATTACAGAAATGTTTGTCAAAAGAAGGCAAACTCGATCAATTACACGTCGATGATGGGACACATTGTGCTGAGGAGCTGCACCAGGGCTAGTAATGCCCTGTTTAGTTCCCAAAAAATTTTGCAAAATTTTTCAGATTTCCCGTCACATCGAATCTTTGGACACATGCATGAAGCATTAAATATAGATAAAAAATAAAACTAATTACACAGTTTAGATGAAATAGACGAGACGAATCTTTTAAGTCTAATTAGACCATGATCGGACAATATTTACCAAATAACAACGAAAACGCAACAATACCCATTTTGTAAAAAATTTTGCATCTAAACCGGGCCTAAAAGTAAGCTACCTTTAGGAGTTAGTAAAAGCTGCACGGTCAGACAATAATCCTAGATGTTGGCCTGAGGTGGAGTAAGATTTTGGAGGGGCCCATTTGGTTCGGAGCTAGCAAAAATTGCCTGGGCAGACAACAATCCCAGGTGTTTTCCTGTTCACTCGGTTGAAAAGCCATGACTGTAAGTACTGTTCGCTGATTTGTTGTAAGAGTAAAATATTATTTGTTGGTTGAAAAAATACGGCTTATAAGATAAGCGAACAGGTAGATTTTGGAGGGGGCATTTAATTTAGAGCTGGCAAAAACTACCTGAGCAAGCAACTATCCTAGGTAGACCTAGGATAGACGAACAGTGATGGATGACTGGCCAAGTTACTTGCGCCGAGGCTCCAACCAAACAACCCCCCCTATGGGATTGGAACGGAGCTACTGTGTGGGTTTTTTTTTACTTTTATTACTGGTAATAAACTTGTACTTGTTGGTTTTGTAATTTTTTTCTTAAACAAAGCCTAATACTTTTGCGGGACCCCTAGCACCTGGACGTTCAGAACACGGCGTCCGTCCGGACGCACTTTCCATACGCATGCAACTCCCTTCGCCCCGCACCAAATCCCGTTCTAGAGACAGCGTCCGTTCCGGACAGAGCTCCGCGCCTACACCCGACGCTCGCCCGCATCGCATCCTGCGTCCCGTGCCCGCCCGCATTGCGCGCCATCATCTAGAACCTCGCCCCTGCACCCACACGTGAACCACGGCAGCACCCCTGCAGCAGCACCAGGCCTGCCACACCCATCCCGTGCACGCACATGAATCATGACAGCGCCCCGGCAGTAGCACCAAGTGGTTGCGGCAGGCTACTGTCCGTCAGCCACCAGCGCGCATTGCAACATGTGCAACACCGATTTACTTTTGAAACATAAAGATGAAATATTTGCAACATACATATTGAAACAGATGAAACATGCTCTTGAAACGTGCGTGTATAACCATAGCAACATATGCAACGTTCAGATCTACTTTTGCAACATAAGTCTGAAACTCATGAAAACAAACACTTAAAACATGCATGTGCAGCCATAGCAATATATGCAACATCCAGATGAAAATATTTAAAACATGTGTCTGAAACAACTTAAACACTTTGGCCATAGGCTTAAACACATGCGTATATTGTTATGCAACATGTGAAACATCTAAGATTTACTTTTGCAAAATCCACATGAAATGCTTGAAAGTTGAAACACTCGGATAAAGTATGATACTCCGAGTCGAGCCTGATACTCTGATACAAGTATGATACGAGTACCGATCCCCATAGGTCAGCGGCGCTCATGCAGAAAGTCAGCGGCGAGGCGTCGACGTTCACGAGGCTGCAGCCTGCAGGAGCCCCGCCACGACGACGACTGAGTCAAGGGCCTCTCGGGATTTTACAGCATGGCGTCCTGGACGCCGTCGCCGTCCGAGACAGCGTCGCATCTGCGTTCGATGCGATGGAGAGGTCGGTCTCTGCGCAGTCGGCAGCCATGGAGGAGCAGCGGTGGCTCTGGCTCATGGATGCAGAGGAGATGTCGTTGAGGGTTTTCTCCGGGAGATCTACGTGGAATTGACGAAATGCGATCGTTATCAGGGGTAAGGATGTCCGACACCTACACTGCATCGTAGCAGAGTTACTACTGAGAATACCTCGGACTACTTCTAATCTCTGAAGGATGAAACACTAGCCAGCTGCACTCAGCAAGGCGTATGTATCCCAGAGAAGTCAGAGAGCAGACTATGTTATAATTCAAAACAGCATCGTCGTTTCTCCCAAGTGGAAGCTGAAATGCTAACAGAAAGAAGGATTGATTCAGAAATTAGATGTGAACTACAGCATGTGTTATACTCAGCAGTATTCAGAGACCGACTAAGGAAGCTTTCGGTTCTGGCATATGATGCAAAAAAGATTACAGAACAAAGAGATGAAATGAAAATCAGAAGTAACCTGCACTATGAGATATATTATCATATTCAAAGATTTTGTGAAGAACCTAGGTGATGAATCCGCCGATTATCTTATCAAGACCTCCACCGAAGATGAGGTGAATACAACTCTTCTTGCCAAGACTATGAATGCTTTGAAGATCGCTACTGAAATGGTTCACAGTGAGAGACTTGGAAGAGATCGACCATGTTGTCTTTGGAGGTTTGAAAAATAATTTGGTAAATGGTCAAAATTTCAAATATCAAAACCAAAATAGGCCCAGCGATAATCTGAGAAGATTTGATAAGATAGACAACACCAAGCAGTCGGCCGCCCTATCGATGCCGATGACCTCGGTGTTGTCCCTGACCATGATGCCTTTGGCATCGGCGTGCGACCAGAACATGGTACGGCCTTGGTAGTGCGTAGCGCTGACCACGCCGCCGTGGTCGCTACCGTCGGCTGGGGGCACGGCGAAGAAGCCGTCACCTCACCAAAGGTGTGGACAAAAATCGAAATCTGGTGCAACGCACGGGCATGTATTTAGTGAACACAAAAATTGACAGAAAAAAGAATGCGGGAGGGATAGGCCAGACCAAAAATAGGAAATATTTTTTTGGATATTTAATATTAGATATAAATATAGATAAACATACATAGATATATACTTAAGAGTACATAAAAAATTGGGTGTAGGAATACCCAGGAATACCACTTTATCCGCCCACGGACATAGTTATATTAAAGTTAAAACAATTAATTATGTGAATGTTTGGTATCTTCTCATGCACAAAGCCATTTGTTTCTTTAAGAGTCCGTTTGGATCATTAGAATTGAATTCATTCTAATAATTATAATTTAGACAGAGATTAAGTATGTTAATATAGTTATATATAGAATATATTTGTATATTTATTGTTAGGCATATAAGGGACATGCTTATATGTTGCATTTTTATTATAGGGAAGTGAGTTGAAGAGTGTGCTATAAGTTGAAGAATAAAATTATAGCATAGTGATCTATAGAATCCATTTCCATCTTCCACCATATGAATTTGAGATAGACTTATTTGTGAGCTTGGGAATGTTATGTAATGTCAAATTTCAAGTTAAATAGCCTACACCTTGTTCGCTTGTGCTTATCAGCCAGCCATTCAACAGTGTTTTTCTCTCACAACAAATCAGCATCAGCCAGAAACCATCCAACGAACAGGGTGCTAATCTATTATGTAGATTTCAATTCCTCCGAAACGAAGGGATCTAAACGGCCCCTAAGAGTTGTTTACTTGATCGAATCAAATCTTTGTTGAGGCAGTTTAGTTCAGGCTTCTTGTTTTGGGTCCTATTTTTACTAAAGCAAAGTTTCAGCTGCTAGTTTTACGAAGCATATTGTTTGGGTGCTAAAAATGCATTCCAGACATGAAGAGCAGAGGAGTCGAGGAAAGGCGAAGCTCCTTTGAGCGAAGCAGGGCAACTTTATATGCGTTTCTCTATCGATGCGAGTCTATGCGTGTTCTGTCGCTATCACATGCTTCTCTCTGTATATTAGTTGGCCTTGTTTAAATTCAGGGCGTAAAGTTTTAGGGTGTCACATCAATTGTTACATTGGGATGTCACATGGGAGTGTTCGGATAGTAATAACGAAATAAAATGTAGTACTGTAGTTTTACTGTATCACCATATTGTCAAATCATGGACTAATTGGGCTTAAAAGATTCGTCTCGCAAATTAGACGCAATCTGTGTAGTTAGTTATTTTTTAGTCTATATTTCATACTCCATACATGTGTCAAACATCTGATGGGATAGAGACTAAACTTTAGGGGGAGGAACTAAATAAGGCCATAGTTAAAGTTCTATATGACCCTCTCAACTATTCAGGGTTGAAAGCTCTGTGTTTGGTATTGGTAATTAGTGACAATGCCCAAGTGCTAATCATGTGCTTAAGATTGTATGTAGCAAAGGATGATTAGCACATAGCATGGTGAAGTATGATAATCAAGTGTGGATGATGAAGTGCTTACCATGGTGATGAAGGAGGAACAAGGTGCAAGGTATATGCTAGGGGTTGTACTTTGGTAACCAAGACACCTAGTGGGTGTGGTTACATTACATGTTAGATAGTCGTACTATAAAGAGGGAAATTGTCGTATCAATTCTAGTTCTACATGTGCCTCTAGGTGACATTTCATTGAGTATATGCATTTGGATAGATCTAATAACGTCTCGAAAAATAATTGTGAAAATACTAACACACTTGCACATGACGATGATCACTTGGTGGTATTAGCACATTTGCGATGACGATGGTGTTTGAGCGGTAGAGAGGGTTTGGGGTCCTATTTTCCTTTACGCCAATGTCGAGATTTGGAGGCATAATCACGTGGTGTTTCTCGAGCTAAAACATGTGCTAAAGTGATACACATACTTAGAATAGCTCATATGTGAAAGGGACAAACAAGTGGAGCAATAAAATCTCGAAATCTGCTTGAGATACACGCGACAAACGCTGGCACTAAGGGCAACAGACGCTGGCTCTGGCGTCTGTCGGGCAACCCTAGCTTCGGCGCGGTTTGGACGCACGTGTCAGACGCATGGTTGCTCGAGCGACGAACGCTAACGTCAGCGTCTGTCGATCAGTTCGCAAGGGCGGCTTCGGTGCATAGGAGCGACGGACGCTGAGCCGCGTCTGTTGCAGAGGCGACAGACGCGTCCATCGCCGCACGGTTTCACCCTTTCTGGACCGCGTCTGACGGTGTGACAGACGCCCGGGTGCGCGAGCGTAGAACGCGTCCGTCGGTTGGAACTCGACCGTTGGATTTTGAAGCTCGTGGACATGTGGCACACGGAGGTGCGACGGACGCTGGACGCCGCGTATATCATGTGAGCGACAGACGCGTCCGTCAGTCACGCAGTGAGCCCAAAGGATCTTTTCGAAGGGATACGTCTATAAATACCTCTTGGCCGGCTTCTAGCTCTTACTCTTGGACACTTGACATACTTATGAGCATATTGAGCTATGAAAGCCCAAGTTTGGTTTTAGTAATTAATGACACCAAGTTGCTAATGCCATGTGTTAAGTGTTTTGAGTTAGGCATAAGCAACACATGTGATGAAGGTGTATGTGGTAAGGAGTGGTGGTCACAAGATCACAAAGAGATGGTGCGTGGACATGAAATGATGATCATGGTGGAGATGCACCTAATATGATGGACATGATGATCAAGTGGAAGAGAAGGATCTAAGAGCACAAGGCAAAGGTATAACTATAGGGTTTTTCCTTTTGCCGGTCTAAGATGAGTAGAGAAGTGATTGACCGGGTCTAGGATACATAGCCGACTATCAAGAGGGGCAATCATGGTTAGCTCGGGAATCAAGTGCCACTATATCAATGTCTTGAGCATATGCATTAGGATCTAGTAGAGAGCTAACATAACGCCTTGGAAAATGTTTGTGAAATGCTAACACACACGCACATGGTGGTGTACACTTGATGGTGTTAGCATAGTTTGCGAAGGCGGTAGAGTTTAAGCGGTAAAGAGGGGTTTGGGTTCCTCTCTCCCTCCCGCCGAGCTTGCGAGGCGGGATTCGGCGCTTTTTGGAGAAGTGAAATGCCTATTTTCTACTACGCCGGAAGTCGAAAAAGAAACGGAGGCGAACGGAGGTCACAGAGGTGACCGGACGCTGCACCGGACGCGGTCATGTTATGACCGGACGCGTCCGGTCAGTTCAACGCAGCAGTTAGGCGCGCGGGTGTTAGGGTTTACAACCGGCGCGTCCGGTCACTCGCGGGACCGGCACGTCCGGTCAGGCGTCCAGAGGGGCAGAGCGCAGCGGAGTGATGATCGGACGCGCGGCGCGTCCGGTCACGTGCGATCGGACGCGTCCGGTCGTTGAGGGAGCTTACTGGACTCTAACCGGACGCTGATACTGTCGCGTCCGGTCGTTGCCTGGAGCGCGCCCGGTCGTTGCTTCGCGGGCTCGCGGTGCTGTGTGATCGGCGCGTCCGGTCAGTTGAGCGGCGCGTCCGGTCTGCGCGACCAGCGCGTCCGGTCAGTGCTTCGCAACTTAGCCGTTGCGCGACCGGCGCGTCCGGTCAGTTTGACCAGCGCGTCCGGTCAGCACGACTTCGGCTGGTTAAGTTCCTAACGGCTATATTCGAAGGGGTACGTCTATAAATAGAAGTTGGCCGGGGTTTGAGGGGATCTCTTGCACATTTTGAGACTTAGAGACATACTTTGAGCTAGAGAACAACCCCTGCACTCATCTCTTTGCATAGTTGCACATCTTGAGTGAGATTGAGTGAGATTCAAGTGCATTGCTTGAGAGTTGCATTCAAGAGGCACTTGATCTTCGAGTTGCTACGGATTTTTGGTTACTCTTTCGTATTTCCTGACACGGTAGACGGCTTGGGGCAGCGGAGGTGATTGAGCTCACAATTAGAGATTATTGGAGCCCTCACCAAGTGTTATAAGGGGTTCTTGATCCTTCCCCACGGGAGTTCATGAATTGGATACTCTAGTGGAGCTTGTGGCTTGGAGGATCTCCATCTTATGTGTGGTTATGCGACGCCCGCCGAGGGCTCGACTCTTGATAGTCGATTAGCTCACGAACCGACAAGTGGGTGTATCGCCACAACGGGGAGTAGCTTACCGGGAAGCAAGTGAACCTCGGGATAAATTCTTGTGTCATTCTCTTCCCGAGGATTTCTCTTGTGTGATTGATTGATTGACACTTCTCATCTCTACACGGCGGTATAATCTCTCGAAGCTATTTTCTCGTATTACTTCTTGTTTCTAGCTTGTAGTTGTTGTTGTGTTTAGTGGATAGCCTTGTACTAGACTTGTGTAGGTGGCTTGCTTAATTAGTTAGAGCTAGTGCTTTTGCTTCGCCACCTTTTGTACTAACTTATGGTTAAGTAATTCTTGTAAAAGTTTTAATTAGGCTATTCACCCCCCTCTAGCCTATTTGGACCTTACAAGCTAAGCCAAAGCATTTTCTCTCATCCCAACTCATATCCTTTGCATTCGATTGCGATCTTTGAGTGAGATTGAGTGATTCAAGTGCATCGATCATTGATTTGCATCTAGAGGCACTTGGGGGATTGATTTGCTGCGGTTTTTCTTGTTACTCTTGGTGGTTGCCGCCACCTAGACGGCTTGGAGCAGCTTGGAGGCGTGGCAAGTGTTGGTGATTGTTCTTGGCCACCTCCCGTGATCTTATGAGGGGTTTGCACCTTCTCCAGAGGAGTGCCGCAAGGTAGCATTAGTATTTGCTCGTGTCATTGCAACTCCTAACTGTTTGGTAGGTTCTTGTGGCGCCTTTTGAGAGGCTCGGTGTATGACCGATTAGCCACCGAACCACGTGGTTGAGGGGGACACAACGGGGATTTGCGTGCCGGCAAGCACGTGAACCTCGGGATAAATCATCGTGTCTTCACTTCATTGATTGTGATTGATTTGTCTCGGTGGATTGGTTATCTTGATTATCATCACTTGGAATTATTGATTGGCTGGCTCCATTCATCGCCCCTCGGTGAAATATTTCTTACACTTCTCTTGTATTACATTTCAAGTACTTAGTTGTTTTCTCTAGTGCTTAGTAGCTTGAGTAGAGTAGCTTTTTTAGTTTACCTCTTGTGGTTTAATTTGTGCGGTTGTGTGACATTCATTAGAATTGTGTATTGGATAGGTGGTTTGCAAACCCCCTTTAAGCCAAGCAAAACTTGCATCACGCTTATATTGATAAACTTGTTTAACATATTTTGTAGAAAATTTTAATAGGATATTCACCCCCCCTCTACATCAAGACCTTTCAAGGGTGACCTACTTCACCCCCAAAACTATAAAATCGGATTTTCTACCCCCTGAACTTTTCAAAGCCGGTCAAATAACCCCCTTAGGCGGTTTTGGACATTGGTTTTGCTACAGTGACTTTGGTTTTGTCTTTTTCTTTTTTATTTATTTCCGCTGAATCTTTGAAAAATCATACTAAATCACAGAAAAATCATAAAATAGAAAATCCAATTTTGTTGGTCTCCACATGAGTAGATCTATACAGTGAACATATAATATGGTATACTTTATTACAAAGTTTTTCTATAGCTTTAAATCTATATTTTTCTGTAATTAATTGGAATAATTTATAGCTGCAGCTTCTATGGTCCAATTATGGTGAAATTTTTATGGTGAGCTAATTATTGTGTGCTTGATCCAATGAAGCTTACAGAAAAAGCATATATCTAAAGTTATAGCAAAAACTTTTACTAAAGTATACCATATTATATGTTCACTGTATAGATCTACTCATGTGGAGACCAACAAAATTAGATTTTCTATTTTATGATTTTTCTGTGATTTACTATGATTTTGCAAAGATTAAACGAAAATAAATAAAAAAGAAAAAGACAAAACCAAAAACCACTGTCCGAAACCGCTTGAGGAGTTATTTAACCGGTTTTGGAAAGTTCAGGTAAAAAATCCGGTTTTATAGTTTGGGGGTGAAGTAATCCACCCTATATAATTGAGGGGGTTATGTAAACTTTTTCCTTTGTTTCTTCGAGAGCTGTTTACTTCATCGAATCAAATCTTTGTCGACGCAGTTCGGTTCAGGCTTAGAGTGCTTCTTGAGGGCCAAAAATCATCGGGTAGTTTCAAAATTTACAATGAATATACTTACAGGGGTGCAAGCTAAGTACATACAAACTATACTGAAACGGGGGAAAATGAATGGAATGGTTGTTTAAGTAATAAACTATTATGCACGTAATTCGATCGTTCTCGCAAAGCCAATCTCCGTACATCAATACGGGTAACCGCCGTAACAACCGTCACTCCGTTCACTGGCAGCACCGACATAGAACAGATCGGAGAAGTCGCCCATGCCGATGACGTCGTGCAGGCCCATACCCTCCAGGTACGGCGGCGTGCTGCTGATGACGGCCGGGCGTACCTCCGCCACCGGGTACTGATAAGCGCCTTGCGGCCCAGCTCCGGCAGCGGCCCTACTCCAGCCCCGGCGGCCGTCGTCATGTCGGCACGGGAGAGGCCTGCTGTGCGGCGCCGGCGGCAGAGGAGCGGACCTCCCGGTGAGGCGCTGCACGAGGTCCTTGAAGCCGGCGGCGTCGGAGGTGACGAACTGCGTCTCGATGTAGGTCACCCTGACGCCGCCGCCGCCGCCGCCGGTGACGTTCTTGCTGTCCATGCTACTAGATCTTCCTTCGCTCGTCTTGGTTGAAACGAACTTGTGCCTGGAGCTGTCGTGGTAGCGTAGCGTACCGTGCTTTTTGCCTGCTGATGATCTTATCCGTGCGTGTGTGAAGGTTAGCTAAGCTAGGTGGCGGAGCAAGCGATAGGCGCTGTAGTATGCATTTGTCAACCTGCCTTTTGGCTCTGTTTATAGGATGTGGGGTGCGTACGTGTACGTGCGTGAAGGAGACCTGGAACGAGACCTAGTCCGACCAATGAATTCTGGGCGGTTTGCGAGAGCGGGCACGTCCTTGCGGCGGCGTACTCACTCTGACTTCTGACTGGTAGCAACTACTGGTCAACTAGTAAGCACAAGCTGAGGCGTTTGACTGGTCGTCTTCTCTGGGCACAGGTGCACAGCAACGAGAGCTCGAGAGGAGTAGTAGTCGTCACTGACAGCGAGGGACGACGGCGGGCCAGGCCACGGTCAACTTTAGCAGGTGGGTGGTCAGAGGCTCGTGCGGAACCTGTGGCTGTCTGTGTCGGGTGGCTCCCTCGGCTCGTTGCGCTTCTACGCGCGCGGCCCATCTTCCTCGCTGCTGCCGCCGCCGCGCCCCTGCACTGCACGGCCGGAAACCGCACACGTACGTACGGTGACAGTACTCCAGTTGATGCCTGCAGCTTGCCTCCAGGCTACTACTATGGGCGCGGTTGATGTGGAGCCACAGGGTGGCTGGGCCGGTTGGCCTGGCACTGGCTAGCCGCGGTCTGGTCGCGGCCAAAAAGAAGAGCTTGTTTGATTCACGTTCTAAGCCGTGCTGGTCAGCCAGTCCAGCGTTTGATTTCATTATTAGAGCCAGTCTCAATACCCAACTACCTCCAACTACCAAAAGGAGATCCTAATTGATTTAGGCCTGGTTCGACGGTTGCCACCAGCCAAGATTGGCAAGATCAAGAGCAACACAGCAATTGAGCAATGGAAACCATGATAAAAAATCGATATAGTTGGCCAAAGATAACATTGCGACAACAATTTAGCTTCAGACTAATTTGTTCATTAACCATGGAGTCATAGGTGCTTAAATTGTACAGAGATCCAACCAACTTTGGTCAAATAACAGTTCGAAGAGCACAAAACAACAACATTTGTTCAACATCACAAAAGATCAAGGCATCAGAAATGGAATTACAACAACAGCTCTTCCACCATCTAGTTGTAATCATCACAGGCATAGGTGCATGAACAACCACAAACCTACCAGCAAGATAGCCACACAGATGATCAGCACAACCTTAGAACATCCATGGTTACCCGCACCAGTAGAAGCAGCAACATGGTTTGGAGAACCAAGTAGAGGGACTACATCATGAGGGTTGGGTTCAGGTTCTCCAAGATTGGGATTAACATCCCTCTTGCTGCCTCAAATTCCCAACCTCCTCATAAGTGCTATATTTCTGGTATATAGCATCCCTTACCCTGAGTACATGCTTACCGCACTCATGCCAACTCAAATAAATCCCAGCTGCTTTCCCATTGAAAATGACATAGTAACCTGCCATTTCTGTGAGTGAATAACAATTCAGTCTCCTCAATATTTCAATAATGAAATAAGTGAACAACAGTTTAGCCTTAGTCATTGTAAGTGTCATTTGAAAGAGCACATCAAGCGGAATTGAAGATCTCCGATTATGTTACACTTAATCGTAGATTTCCAACGCCGACCAATGTACTGTTTCAATCAAGTAACAATAGTATACATCATTGGCATAAGAGAAAAGGTTGGCCTCAGCTATTTGATTTGCTGCTACAATCATATAATCTTGTCATTGGTGGCTAATTAAGACATCAAAAGAAGAAAACATGCAAACTCACGGCACCCATGGAATGTTCCAGCCTTAGTCACTGTCTACCGTCAACTTGAGTTGGACCCAAATGTTGCTGATCAGTAGATGATGCTAGAACATTTGATGAGTAACATGATAAAACCAACAAGAACAGCAAATAGAAAGTAAAAAACAACCACCTCAATTTTATAATTTGCATCATTGGCCTTTATCAAACTTCCAAACTGTGCAACAAACAAATACCAAAATTTAAGTTGCAAGCATGAATTAAATAAAAAAACCAACAAAGGCTTCAAATTGTGCATTACAATAACAAGTTCAACCCAACATCACAGGGCTCAAATGGTGTTCTCAATACCCATCTCATAGTTATCCACCCTCCCAGATAAGAGTTCCCAAAAGAAAACAGGTTAGGATTAGCCTATCAACCTATACAAAAGCCTATAGTAAAGTGTGTCCATCTGTAGTCAAAAGATGAGAGAGTGGTGAGGGAGGTAGAGGAACTATACATCTCAACGGTCAACCCCCTCATTCCTTGCTGTCCAATGTTGGACAAGAACTATACATAGTAGTTCTTAGCAAGGTAGGTCCTCAGCCAAATGTCCCTGTGGGTTGTTGCCATACTGACAAAGCCCCTGTCAAGGGCCTTCTTCTCCAGCAGGTAAGTGTAGGTAACAATGAGAGTTTCAGTGGTGAAGCCCTACATCTCCATCACAGCAAGGTAAAGGTATGGATCCACATGTGCAGGACTAGTCTCCCTAAGTGCATTAGCTACATCTCTCACAACATCTGTCATGTTAGTCATCATAATCATCTCATCATCTGTGAAGATGCTTTTCTTCCTCTTGCTGCCAACTGAGGGGGTTAGCACTTCAGTTGCCTTGCTGCCATCCCTCAAATCAAAGCTTGTTTTGGCATCTGCAGCACCTTTGTAGTCACAACCCTCAATCTTAGCAGCTACACTATCAGCATGGTTAACCCCAAGTGGCTCACTAGAACCTAGGGCAAACCTACCAGTAGCCATGGAGCTACCAAAGATGGTCTCCATCTCAGTGTAGTGTTTAGAAATTCAGCATCCTTAGGGTGGTCCTGCAGTGGGTTGTGCTTAATTAAACCACACAATAATGAAATGAAAATGTGGGTACAGTGAAGTAGGCTATACTCTCTACCTTGTAGTGCCCTAGGTAGTGATTAGTTTCAAGCATTGGTAGTGTCATCCCAAATGGCCCTACTAAGGTCTTTCAACTTGGCCACCTTAGCCCACTTCTGCCTCCACTTCCTCAAGTGATTATACACTTGAGTTGGGCTCACAACCTCACCACTGTACTCTAGCAAAGCCTTTGCCATAGAGTTGACATCTTTGTCCTTGAAGCACTTGTCAGCCCTAGTACCATCACCTATTATCTGGGCCATCCTTCTAAGCACAAACCCAGAAAGTGTTGTTATTCCACCTCATGGGTGACCTAGCAGCACCTGCACCCCCTGGTTGTCCCCAGCATCAGCAACAACATCAACCACCTCAGGCGCAACACCACCAGCATCAACTGCTGGTGCAGCTTGATGAGCCATCTCAGCAGCACTCACAAACCCATCCATCCTAATTTGGTAACCAATCCACATGAAGTAGAATATAAGGGAAATAGACAAGAACAATCATGAACACAAGTAATAAGAGTACAATAATTTGGTCTTAGTCATGTCCAACAAAGAGAAGACAACATTGAAATAAAACAAATTGGTCTCAGTCATGTCCAGCAATCATCAGGAATTAAACATGGCAGCACATCACATGAGTTCCATGTTCAGGGTCTACAAACTGAAATTATACAAGAATTGAATGCATAAATTAAATCCTAGCAGGTCCCCTTCCAGCCCACATTGCATTACAAATGACATCTCTTTTTTCAGTCATCACTATGGAGTCCTGGGCCAGCTCATGCTGTGATTCATGAGGATCAGGTGTTCTGCCTACAAAGCCATCCTCAATGGGGACAATGTCATCAACTCCAAACCCAAGAATCTAGTTATGGAGAATGCAACAGGCAAGTACTAGCTTCACTTGTGTCTTGTAGCTACGGAAAGGTTTGTTGTCTAGGATACGAAATCTTCCCTTCAAAGCACCAAAATCCCTCTCCACTGTCACCCTGAGGGATGAATGCCTCAAGTTGAACAGTTCTCTTGCATTGGTAGGATAGTTGCGGTTCCCATATTCTGACAAGTGGTGCCTAACCCCCCTATAGGGAGGAAGGAAACCAATGCGGCAACCGTAGCCAGCATCTACAAGGTAGTACTTTCCTACAAGTGGACCAAACACAAACTACAATGAAGGTGTGTCATAAGTTAATGGACAGTAGTGTAAGCACTAATGACTTCAATTACCTTCAGGCACTATGAATCCATCAACCCTCTGAATTGCATATGCTAAAATCAGTGCATCATGGGTAGACCCCTCCCAACCAGCAAGGACATAGGTGAACTTCAAATCAAAGTCTACAGCAACCATCACATTTTGTGTGGGGCTCTTGTGTCTACCCCTAAAAGCCTGCTGGATGTTCCTAGGAACTCTTGCAAGTACATGTGTGCCATCAATAACACCAACACAGTCCTAAAAATGTTTAGGATAGTTTATAAGTTCATTTGTACGAAATTGTACAATCCATTACATAATATCATGGTGGACAAGTACCTACAGATAGAGGTGCCACCTTGGGCTACCAACAATTTTGGGGTGCGTGGTGGTGCTTGGTGGCCTGATCATTTCACTTATGAGCTCACCAATAGCATATAGCACCTGGTGGAACACTCTGCTCATAGTTTCAAGTGACCTCCTAAAGGATTGGTGAACCAACCTGAACCTCTGGTTGTGACCCACAACATGGAGAAACATGGCAACTTGTTCCTTCATAGAACACCCACTAGTTTCTTTAACAAGGCCTCTAGTTCTAAAGAGGTTGGAAAGAGCAAAAAAGGTGCTCTTTTCATACGCAGCATGGCCAGACACTCTGCATCAGTGCTATTGAAGATCATTTGGAGGGTTGGTAGTCTATGCTGCTGGGATAAGGGCCTAGGACCATAGGGGGAAGGCTCAAGGTGGAACCTAATCCTTCTTAGTCTACTAACAACAAAGGTAAACATGACCACAACTAGGGCAGATGCTTGCCTAACCATCATTTGACGTTGTTCAGTTGGAGCCATCTACATGCATTCAAACATTAATTCGTAAACCCTAGCTAGCCTCAATATGCAATTGCAGTTCATGTTCATCAAATCAATTCAAACAGCACGGCTGCATAAACATATATGCCTCCAGTGCAGTGGACACAATCATCATTTACCAGAAAAATAAGCAAGGTTTCAGCATACATTGGACATTTTCATCATACACCATATCATATTTGTAGCTACCAGTATGTAAAAATGTATCCATTAAGCAAATCCAGAATAAGAACAGGAAGAAATACATCAAATACTCATGTAATCATTTTGCATGGACAAATCAAAAATCAACAAGTGAAACAACAAACCCTAGAACAAGAACATAAGGGGATTTGGGAGGATTTCACCTTGGGGACCTCGACAGAAAGTGGAAGAAGTAGAAGACGGAGATGAAGTAGGCGCGGTGGAAGAAGAAGCAGATCCACAACGGGATGATGCAGATCCACCCCAACCGAGCCCAGCCGACTAGCACCGAAGGAAGAAGAGGAGGAAGATGACCCCGTCCACGGAGCCCGGCAGCAGACAAAGCAGCAGCACCGCAGCCACGTGGATCTGGTCTGCCAGAACGGAGACAGAGACTAGCGAGGAAGCAAAGCACCGCGCCACACCACCACATCACAGACGCCGCCGGTAACTCAACACAAAGGGAGGGAGCTGGGAGGAGAGGAAGGCAAGAGTGGAGGGAGGATTTATAGATAGGGGATTTCGGCAATGGAAGAGCGCGGGAGGAAGATTCATGGTTCCTGCGCGCGCCCGCGAAAGCCGTTGCCGCCGTGCCCAAATCGCCCGTGCAAGGACGAGAATGAGCCTAGCCGCCATGGCCCAAACACCACCCTCCCGTCGTCCTCGCTGTCTAGCTGATCTGCCCCCTCGAATCCCCTTCTAAGCCCATCGGAGAGATAGTGAAGAAGAGAGGGTGCTGAACTCTAACACTTGGGAGCTCATTAGAACCCTAGGCGTCTTCTTCCCCAATTCTGTCACAGGCACAAGTGCGGGTGCAGGTGCGGACATGAGTGCGAGCATGTAGGAGGGAGAGGGAGAGGTGGACCGGCCTGCGTCGCGCCATCCGTGCTCCATGCGACGGGGTGCGCGATAGAGTATGCATAATTTTTCGGTGGCACTAAAGCTCTCTGGTGGGTGACACTAGAGCTTTCCGGTGGGCCTAGGCCTAAGGCAATTCACAAAGTCGTTCATCACATATTTCTAGTGTAGCACCGGAGTTATGCACCGAAGATTGAGTATACAAAGGGTAGTGCATAGGCATGGTGGAGGTTTAGAGAACACTAGAGCTCTCAGGTCTATGTACCACAAATATGGGTGCTGTCAAGTGAAGAATTGATGCTCTGGACTAAGCACTGGTATTCTCTGGTACGTGTGGCACTAGATAAACCGCCATAGGAAAAAGACAACAACTGTCGACAAAGGCTAGTTGACATTACTTGGTGATGCAAGCCCCGCAACAAGCAATGTGTACGCAGCCCAACAAAGCAATTTACACAACCCTAAGACCGACAAAAGAAGAATTATATTAAATCATAGCTGAGTACATCATCACGTTATAAGCACATTGGAATACACTACGTATATCCAGATAGTACCCACACTTTGTATAGCCCAAAATCTCAAATGATGATTTGTATAGATGACCGCATAGACAAACACTCAGCAAAAGGTCTGAGAACATATGCCCAACGAATGACGGCCAACATTCCTGCAGATGAAGTGAAGAAACTTCTTCTTTCTTGTGTCTTCCTTCTTCTTCTTTCTGCCACCGAGGAATAAGAAAGATTGATCTAAAACTATTCTCCCTAATCCATCATTGTGGTTAGATCTAACCATAATAAAACAGAGAAGAGACCAGAGAAAATTATTCCATGACGACGATATCATCTCTACCTTGATGTCGCCGTTCGGAAAGCCAAGACTCCATGTCGTCAAGCCGAGATGAAGTTGCTTACGCCGATGTCGCCCTCATCTTCAATAGAGCCGCCATGGAGAAAATGAATCCACCCCGCCCCCTCGCCGTCGCCGGAGAGGAGGAGGAGATAAAACCCCAGTACCAAGAAACTTGGCATGGAGAGACTCTAACCCTAGATGACTCGATCTACTAGAAAACTTATAAAAAACGATGGATGCCCACTCCCTTTGGCCTCTGGCAAGACGCCGGATGGGGAAGGCAGGGGGACCAACGGTGGTGGATGCAGACGCCTCACAGTGTCAAGTTGGATGTTGGGATGAAGAAGATGCCACACCAAGGTCCCAACACCTTGATGATAAGTCGAAGATCAACAAGATCAAGTCCTGACTTCAGAATCCTTTCAAGAAGGAAGAACAACACCAAGTGTTTGATATGTCATCCAAGCTAAAAAACCGTTGTTCTGATTACATATGGATATGTATAGACCATAAATATTAATACTAGATATGTGTGAATACTAGTGGCCAGATGAAAGGTTCTTAAGCAAACTGAAAGTCACTAAAAGGCCAACTCGTCCATATCTTGAGCACACTTGATGACCTGTATTACAGCTTCCACCAAAATAGCTATCACTCTTGACACAAAACTCCAAAAGACAATCCCCTTGAAAGGTGTGAAACTAGACTTGATATTCTTTCTAATGGTGTATAAAGTGATGTCTGAAAGCTTGCAAATTAATTATAGCTTTTCTATGAACTTGGCACACAGATCAGCACCATTAGCTGGATGAGTTCATTCCACTTCTTCTACCTTCCATCAATTATTTGTTTTGTTATCTTCATAAGTGCTTCTTTAAACTTCTTTGCATGGGACCTTGTAATACACTTGGAAAGTTGATGGGATCCATCTTTTGGTCAAACTTATGATGAGATTTTCTTGTTGTAGCCCCTTTGGTTTGCCGTGCTGGATCATTCTCCCCCTCTTCAACAATATTTTTCCTCAAATCTTTGGATTCATCATCTGCATTATACAATGACATGAGACACTAGAAGAATTACTAACACCATACTCACTAGGTAATTCAACTTTATATGCATTGTCATTGATGCAATCTATCACTCGAAAGGGTCCATCACCTCTAGGATGAAGCTAAGATCATCGTTGCTCTAGAAATCTTTCCTTCCTCAAATGTAGCCGAATCCTATCTCCTGGTTCAAAGATGACCTTCTTCTGCCCCTTGTTTTCTTGTTTGGTAGAATAGTTTTGATGGTTGATATTTGCTTAAACTTTCTCATGTATTTTCCTAATGAACTCAAGCCGGCCGATTGGGCAGAGTGGGGAGTAGGTAGGCCGGCCTGGCCGGTTCCCAAGTTGGCCAGGTCAGTTTCTTCGAGGGCTGGCAGGGAGGCCTAGGAGAGGTGCGCAGGAGGCAGCCCAGTCGGCCTGGCTTGTAACAGAACCGACCAAATTATAAGAGCACAAGTACAAAAACAAGCGCCGAAACGCTCAAATTTTCGAACTTGAGCCCATATAATCCCGATAGTCAATCGAAACCACGAAGGATTCCAAACCAACTCTTTTACAACCAAGATCACATCATTCAACATACACATCACACGTTACATTTCACAAGTAGAGCAAAAGTTCACTTACAACACACGGAGTCGCAAAATTATTACAAACCGAGTTCATAAAGTAGCAGAAGCATAACACACACATTTAGTCAAATACTACTGCTAGTATTAAAGATCACCATCCCACAAAAGCATTAAGGAAAGGAACTAACAGACGATCACGCCCGAGTGATCTAGTCCTCGTCACCCGCAGGGTGGAGGCAGGTCTTGCAGAAGCCCTGATAAAGCATGTCATCTGCAACAGGAGGGAATAAACCCTGAGTACGGGAATGTACTCAGCTAGACTTACCCATCGAAACAGAAAATAAGAGACACCAAAGATCATGCAAGGCTTTCATAAGTGGAGCTGGCTGACATTACCTTTTGCGGAAAATCATAAGTAATTTAAACTCTTTTAACCTGTACTAGCATTTATTTTTAGCATTAACCTGTCATCTATCTTAGCACCTGTACTAAACATTCACTTGAGTATAATCAAACAATAATATTATTATATCCATAGCAGGTATAAATTGCGGCAACATTATATCATTCTCTTAACAATCTGTTCAATTTAATGAGATCTACGTTGCCGCTGCTCAAGTCAAGTGCTCACTAACCGGGAGCGACATCGATTTGAATCGAATTCCTATCCAGCTGGAGGGGTATTTCTAACACTCACCGCGCAGGCCCCTGCTAGGGTCGCACAAGCCACCTTTCGTATGATTCAGGACTCGCGGGTTCAAATGATATCACATCCCCAAGGGCGACACTCTGCCAGGTGCTAGGGACTCTAACCCCCCTTGGTCTCACGCCAATGTCCCCAAGCACAACGTTACTCACCTCCAAGATGCGACCTACCATTCGACTCCCGGCCTGAACCGAATTACTCGGCTTCGCGGTCAGAATGGCTTATCCGGCCAACTAAGTGTTAGACTGCGTTCAACATGACTCAAGGACGTACAGCGAATCGGTCCTTAAACGACTCAGACGGGTATAGCTCCTCACCCAAGACGTGAAGTGTCTTGCGGCTGCACTATCGAACCCCCGCTCAGTCTCAAATTTATTTTTAGGCATGGTTCCATCCACGATAGCCAACATAGCCACTCGTGACCCATTCCTATATCTCGCGGATGACCGGAAATCACCCGACTTCTACCGGACTAAGCAGGGCTAAGCATTAACACGGCCTAAACCTAATTTAGGGTTTAAGTATGATATCTGGACAAGGACAGGTGTAATGCAACAAGTGTTTCCATACAACTCCTACAACTTAATGCAGTAAATAAGTAAAAGTACTCAAGAATTATATTTAAAACGATTGGGTCAGCATGCACCGGGGCTTGCCTTTCAGAAAAGAGGACGGGCGGTGATCGGGGCACTCAGGTAGGTCGTCTGCGGGCACTCCTTCGCCTGCTAGATCCTCGGGCTCCCTCTGCTGCTCCTGGTCCTCCAGAATGGTCCCCTCGAACTCGAGGAGTGTCACCCCCTCCGGTACACCTATTGCATGAATGCACAATAAATCTCATGGATGCATAATGAATGCAATATGCTCGGAATGGAATGCATTGCAGCAAATTGATTATTCTATTCAAGTTACTTCAATATTACGTGCAAATCTCTTCTCCGGTGAAGAAGTACTTATCTAATCTACACAACCTAATGTACAAATGTTCCTCTTCAGTTAAGGCCCTAACACCTAGAAATCCCAAGAACAATATCACTTAGGTTACCAACAACAAATCATCAGATATCGTAACAACATAATCTGGACAGCAGCTACGTATTCTTATTACAACTGGAGATTCCCAAATCCTAAAAGCATGATACAAGACAATATGGAAATCTTATAAAATACCCTATAATTTATTTTCAGACCTCAACACTTAATTTCAAAGTTTACCTAGTCGAAATTCTAAAGTTCCAGAAATCTATCCTCTCCAAACAGAGAGCAGTCATTTCTGGATAGCCAGTTTAAACAGATATAACTCCTAGACTACTAGGCCAAATACCATCAAATTTTGACACAAGCCATTTTATCAAGTTTACTACAACTTTGGTATTCACAAGTTTTCTAGCAAACAGTTTTATTAAGGGTCAAACCCAAAAATGCTACTAGCTGTCCACAAAACCTAGAAATAAGAAGATTAAATATTTATTTATGTGTCAAACTCCCTCTATGACTAAACCAATGATACCAATAGTTCACACATATCATAAAAACACCAGAAAATAAGGTGTGCCAACCTAGAACATTTATTTTCATCCTTTTCTTAATTTACTTAATTAATTAAGTAGGAAATTAAACTTATATTCAAACTAATTAGAAAATTCTATAAAAATTATAGGAGGCTCCCTGGCCCACTAGGAGGGTACTGTAAAAATTTGAACCAAAGTTATTCAAAGAAACTCCTTACACAAAATTCACAAGCCAAAAAGGCTGATTTTTGCATAAATAGAAAACCCTATTGAAACGTGTCAAACAACAGACTTCATATTTTTCCTAGTATCATTCTACCCTAAGAACAACACTCCCAAAATTTTACATGTACTAGAACTATAGAAAAATTATGAAAATTCATTCAAGTATCTCTTAATATAAAATGATAACATCATAACTTGAAAACTACTCAAGCAATAGGATCCAAACTTTTACCAGAGCTAGTATATACATGAAAGAACATACTCACCAAATTTCATAATTTTTGGAACGCATAAGCTCAAGATATGGATTAAACAAGTTTGCATGCAATTTAAAACACATTTCAAAACCCTAATTAATACTTCCAGAAAAATAAACATCACATAAGCATTTGATATTTTTCCTAGATCCTACACTTTATTTGGAGCCCAACAAAATTTGGATCACAATTTTTGGATCTACCAAACCCTAAATATGAAAATCACAACATTATTCAAATCTATGGAATAATAAAGAAAATGAAATTTTAAACAAATCAAAAGGAACCACTGGGCCGGCTCAACACGCCCGCGCGGCCCAGACTCGCACAACACGCTTGAGCGACGCGGCCCACAACGCGTGTGGCCCGCGACGGCCTCCCGCCCGCGCGCGCGCTCTGACGAGCGGGTCCCACTGGTCAGCGAGACGAAGGCGGGGGAGAAGACGGTCGATGGTGAACTCACCGCCGGCGGCAGCTCCGGCGAGACCAAGGGCACAGGCACGTTCGCCTCTTCCTTGCGCACCTTGGGGTGCCACTAATTGGAGCAATTGCTGCGGCTATGGGGGACGGTGGCGGGCATGGCGCATCGGCGGAGCGGTGGTGGTGCTCCTCGCCGGCGATGACCTCAGGACCCTTTTCTAGACCCACGGTGAGCATCCCCGCACTACCCCGGTCCTAATTCACCCACTAGCGCTCACCGTGGAAGCACCGAAGACCCCAGCCACGGTGAGCCGCCGCGCGGAAGAACGCCGACGAGGTCTGGCGGTGGCGAAACTGGCGATTCGTCCTTACCGAGGTGCGTCTGAGGGCAGGGACGAGACGAGTGGGTAGAGGGGCTCAAGGCATAGCTGTTGGCCAGACTTGAGGCGCGGTGGTGCGGTGGAAAAACACGCGCGAGCTCGTCGGAGCAAGAGCGGCAATGGCGGCTCGGTTCTCTCTGCTTGAGCGTGGAGAGAGCGAGAGAGGAGACAGAGGCGCGAGTGAGGTGGAGTGCGGCGTCGTGGCGCCCTTGAAGCCCTCGTGGCCTGACGGGTGGGGCCCCGGCCGGCATACGGTCGCCACCGCGCGCCCACGCGGCAGCACGGCCCTATGGCCGGTCAGCCACGATGTTCACTGAACATCGCCCGTTTGACTGAATTGGCGCCCGGAATGGTGACTGACAGAGCAAATGTAACACCAAAATGGTAGAGCTACATGAGGACTACAACTTTGTCAATTGGCTCAAGGACTGGTTCGGCCTAGTTTGTGAGTTACAAGTTGTCAAAGTGAGGTACAGTGAAACTGAAAAGTCCAATTTCCAGACCTAGAATTTTTCTAAGTGTTGATCACCACTCAAGCTGACTTGTGGGCCATTTTTGAGCATGTTCTGGTCATTTTCATGAGATTACCATATTAGAACTTTTGTTCCTTATGAAATTCTCGACAACTTTGCTTAAGGTTGCTCCTCCATGCAAGATTTCTAAGCTAGACTTTTTAATTGGTCAAACCAGATCACTCTAGGGGTCCAACTTAGTCAACAACATTTGGAAGGGCAATTTGGTAATTTTGGTCAACATGAACATTTCTCCACTACTTACCATAAATGTAATTAAGGTGTTATAAGACCTAATTAGCTACTCTACACATTGGTTGCACAAAATTCCTAGTGTCACATACTTTGAAACAAACAAATCAACATTTCACCCAATGTTGCAAGCTCATGTTGCATATGTTGCATGAGTGTGTTGCATAGCACTTGCTCATTATGTTACACTAAAGGGGTTGGCATGTCTCAAAAGGAAGTTGCACATATGGTACTTGTGTTTTGCACACTACTCACTTCTTAATACACATGAAATATAAACACATGTTGCAATGTTTTGAAAGCATGTTTCACATATTATAAGCTCATGCATGAAATGAATGATGCTCACACTCATGAATGAGATGATTAATGTTAATGCTTATGAAATGCGATGCAATTAAGGAAGCTAAACACCTAGGGTGTTACAGCCCTCCCCCCTTATAAAAATCTCGTCCCGAGATTTAGAAAGCATACCATTGTTGATAGAATTCCTTATAACCATCACGTAAATAGTCTTCTCGCTCCCATGTAGCATCACTCTCACTACCCTGATTACTCCACATTACTTTATACCACTTAACCACTCGACTTCTAGTTACCCATTCTTAAGTGTCAATCACACGGACTGGCTTTTCTTCGTAAGTTAAATCGGATTCTAGCCTGATATCTCCTAATGGAACTCTTTCTTTTGGAACTCGAAGACATTTCTTTAACTGGGATACATGGAAAACATTGAAAATGGCGCTCATTTTAGGAGGTAACTGGATCTGATATGCGACAACACCACTCTTTCCTATGATCTGAAAAGGGCCCACATATCTTGGTGCAAGCTTCTGCTTCACACCAAAACGTTGTACACTCTTCATAGGGGAAACTTTCAGATACACGAAGTCTCCAACCTCAAACTCGATCGGTTTTCTACGGCGATTAGCGTAACTTTTCTGTCTAGCTTGAGCTGCAGCCATATGAATTTTGATGGTATGAACTTGCTCCTCAGCTTCCTCAACAAAATCAATACCATAATATCTCCTCTTGCCAGCTTCTATCCAATTTTGTGGGGTTCTACACTTACGACCGTACAATGCTTCAAATGGGGCCATCTTAATGCTCTCGTGGTAACTATTATTATACGAGAACTCAGCTAAAGGCAACCACTTCTCTCATGAACCCTTGGACAAAATAACACAAGCTCGTAACATATCCTCCAAGATTTAGTTGACTCGTTCAGTCTGACCTGATGTCTGGGGGTGATAAGCAGAGCTTCTCACTAACTTGGTTCCCAGAAGATGATGCAAGTGCTCTAAAAAATGAGCAGTGAATTGTGGACCACGGTCAGAAATGATAGTACGAGGTATCCCATTGAGCTGTATTATCTGATTGAAGTACAATTCAGCATAGTCAGTAGGACGATAGTCTACTCGAACAGGAATGAAGTGAGCCGACTTGGTTAGACGATCTACAATTACCCAAATGGAGTTATGGTTCTTGATAGTAGGAGGAAGTCCAACAATGAAATCCATGCTTATCTCTTCCCATTTCCATCCTGGGATAGAAAGTGGTTGAAGCAATCCAGCTTTCAGGTGCACAGCCTTAACCCTACAGCAGGTGTCACACCGAGCAACATAGGCAGCTATTTCTTTCCGCATTTTGGTGCACCAATAGTATGGCTTCAAATCGTAATACATCTTATTGCTACCAGGATGGATGGACAACTTAGAGGAGTGTGCTTCAGACATGATATCATTTCTAAGCTCTCGGTCCTTAGGCACAACTAACCTATCCTTGAACTACAGTACACCCTCTTCATCTACCCTGAAATGTGTAGTCTCTTGCTCTTTCATCTTACGCTTGATGTGGAATATACTAGTGTTAGTCTTTTAGAGCTCAATAATTCTACTCTTGAGAGTACAACTGACAGTGATGTTGTACAGAACTGCTAGGTGTAGAAGGCGAGACAGATGAAAATCACTTTTAACTAAGGAGTGGCAATGAGACTTACAGCTTAAGGCATCGGCAACCACATTTGCTTTGCCAGGATGATAGTGCACTTGGAGATTATAATCTTTAATCAACTCAAGCCATCTTCTTTGACGCATATTCAACTCGGGTTGGCTAAAGATATATTTGAGGCTTTTATGGTCAGTATAGATATTGCAAACATTGCCTAACAGATAGTGCCACCAGGCTTTCAAAGCATGAACAACTGCGGCGAGTTCTAAGTCATGCGTTGGATAATTCACCTCATGCTTCTGAAGTTGTCGAGAGGTATATGCAATTACTCGGCCTTGCTGCATCAGAACACTTCCCAAACCTATGCCTTTCTCGATATCCAGTTGCGCCAAAACCGGAGCCGAGGTTAGGAGAGTTCGCAGTTTGTGAAAAGCCGCATCACACTCAGGAGTCCAGACAAACCTAGTGTCTTTTTGCAGCAACCGAGTCATTGGCTTGGCTATTTTTGAGAAATCCGGAATGAAGCGACGATAATAGCCAGCCAAACCAAGAAAACTCCAGACCTCGTGAACCGAGATAGGAGCCTTCAAGTTCAGTACTTCTTATACCTTGGTGGGATCCACCATAATCCCTCCATCGGACAACACATGTCCAAGGAAAGGTACTTCTCGGAGCCAGAATTCGCACTTACTGAACTTTGCATATAGTTGATGTTCCCGCAATCTTGTGAGGACTATACGCAGATGTTCAGCGTGGTCTTCCTCATTTTCAGAATATATCAGGATGTCATCAATAAATACCACCACAAACTTGTCCAATTCGGGCATAAACACCAAATTCATCAAGCACATGAAGTGTGCGGGGGCGTTGGTCAAGCCGAAGGACATAACAAGATACTCATAAAGACCATATCTGGTAGAGAAGGCGGTTTTTGGAACATCTTCCGGATGGATTTTAATTTGATGATAGCCAGATCTTAGATCAATCTTTGAGATGACTTTAGCTTTAGACAACTGATCGAACAAGATGTCGATGCACGGTAGAGGGTACTTATTTTTGACAGTGACTGCATTTAGAGGTCTATAATCTACGCACATTCACAATTACTGATCCTTCTTCTTTACAAAGATAGCAGGACATCCCCATGGAGACGAACAAGGACGAATCAGCCCCTTCTTCAAAAGTTCATTCAACGGCACCTTAAGTTCAGCTAGTTCATTCAGAGGCATCCTATAGGGTCTCCTAGAGATAGGTGTTGTGCCAGGCAACAACTCAATTTTAAACTCCACATCCTGATCTCGAGGCAGTCCGGCAAATCATCGGGAAAAACGTCAGGAAACTCACTCACTACAGGAATATCAGCTAATGCCTTCGCTTGCACCGCATGAACTTCCCTAGAAAGGTCAATTTGCCTGGGAAGTTGCACTAGAAAACCTTTCTGATCAGTAGGATCTCTGAGCATAACCACCCGGGTGGATGTATCAATGAGTACCCCATTCTGACTCATCCAATTCATGCACAAAATAACATCTATGCCCAATCCAAGCAAAACCACTAAGGTAAGCGAGTACTTTCGCCCTTCTATTTTGAACTCTAGATCTCTTACTACTTGATTTGTGGAAATATTCCCACTTGCCGCTCTAATGCAATAACCCCCATCTTCTACAGTATGTAATTTGTGTGCAAACTTCAATGCAAACATAGGACTGATAAAGGAATGCGAAGCACCTGAATCAAATAGCGCCACTGCAGAATATTGGTCAACTAGGAACTTACCAGCAGTGACTACCTCACCAGATGGAATTTCTTCAATACTATTGTAATGAACATTCCCCTGACGACCACCTTGATTGGTATTTTTCTTAGGATATGGACAATTCCTAGACCAATGACCTGGTTTGTTGCAGTTCCAGCAAGGCATGTTGCTGGGAGGGACACTAGAGCTGCCTTGACCAGAATTACCCTTTGGCAGAGCCACTGTATATGCTTTGCAAAACCTAGTCTTCACTGGAGCCTTCTTCTGCGGGGGACGGAACTTAGCACTTATGGCAGGAGGGCGAGGAGGAGCCCTCGGTGCAGCTAGAGCTCGGGACTGTGAAGCACCTACCTCAAGGGCCCTCTTGCGGCTCTTAGAAGCAGCATAGATGGAGTTATTGTTCTCTTGGGTCAGAGCATCACTGATAAAATCAGTGAAAGTAGCACATTTGCTAGTGCCCATGGTCTTCATCAGCTTTGGACCGAGACCACGCTTGAAGCTAGCAATCTTCTTAGCCTCAGTATCAACAAACTCAGTTGCATACCTTGCAAGGTTGTTAAAGGCTTGCAGGTATTCCGTCAAACTCTTAGTGCCTTGGTTTAATCTCATGAACTCAATGTGCTTTATAGCCATCAAACCTGGAGGAATGTAGTTCGCACGAAAAGCCATTTTAAACTGGTCCCAAGTGATCGGGACATTAGGAGGCAACGTGGAGCGGTAGTGACTCCACCAGATACCAGCCAGGCCATGCAGTTGATGAGAAGCATACTCAGTCTTCAGCTCCTCAGTCAGACAAAGTAGACGGAACTTCTGCTCAATGGTATTCAACCACTCATCAGCCTGCAGAGGTTCCTCCACCTCCTTAAAGAGCGGGGGCTTGGTGTCAAGAAAATTCTTGAAATCACTATACTGATTTAGTTCTGGTCCTTGACGACCATGGCGAGCATCCCGGTTGACTAGCTAGCGCATAACCTTTGCTAACATGCGCTGACCTTCAACCACCGTTTGCATCAATTCTGCCAGAGTGGGTGGTGGAGGAGGGGGTGGCTGTTCCTCATCCTCAACGCCACGTCCACGATGGAGGTTATACGCCATCTGCAAAATGCATAGCAAATGAGCACTGACGCTGTGGGAAATTTGTAGATGAATTATGTAAACATGCCAAACTGATTTCATTAAAAATGAATTCGCAAATAATCGAGGCACAGTAATTCATCATAACCACACAACCCATCAAGTGCATCAAGTGACGTAATTATGCGATGGTCATAACAACAAGATATCTTCAGATGAAAAGATGGAATTTGTTAAAGGCTCGCATGTAGGGAGCACAAACATGACTGGACAGGTTACATCAATATCAACGGAATTTCAACCTTACATAACGGTGTCCGGGTTCGAACTAAACTTCTAGCCAAATAGGAAAGGCTAACAAGAAATGACCACAAGAAGACAACCCATGGTTAGGGTTCCATGGTGGATCATGACTAGCCACCTCGATACCAGCGCGTGCCAAGCAGCACAACCTTATGTTGCGCGCCATAGGAGGCGCTCGGTTTCATCGTGGCACCGAAGGGTGCTAATCGTGACACCATCACCGAACACAACACGTGAGATATCCATTCGTGACCAAAATTTAACATGTTCAAACTAACATCCAGGATACATAGGGTTTGATGTTACATCCCAAAAGCTAAGTTATTACAAAGCCTCACTCCCACACAAGGAGGGCACAAAAGATAACTTCAGCATCAAAGCTACGCGATGACTACTCTAAGCGTCGTCCTTGGAGTCAGTGTCGAAGATCTCCCCGCCATCCTCGTCACTAAGAGGCTCTAACTCCTCCTCATCTTCTTCTTCTTCTTCTGGTGGAACATCTTGTGGCCCATTGACCTCCACGCCGTCATCGTCTTCAGCCATGAAGACTCTAGAGCCCATCTCCTCATCCTCGTTATTGTCATGAAGAAGCAGAGGATCGAGCTGGTTGTTGAGGCGGTGCACTTCCTCATGAAGATTGTCATTGTATTCTTCTGTGACTTCAATCCGTTGCTCAAGCTCCACCTGACGAGCTCTCAGGACGTTCTCTTCGTGCCAGGCTTCATCCCGCTGGTTCATCACGTGGACCAGCATGCGCTGACAGTTGCGATTCGCCACAGTCAACCTCTGGACCGCAAGTGTCTCCTGATCTCTGTCATGTATCACTTGCTTCCAGCTGTTGCTGAGCCATATTTCTAGCAGCAGTCACCTCAGCCAACTCAGCCCTCAACCTTTCCACCTCGGTGGGCTCAGGGCGGGGCTCACGTGGAGCAAGCTGGTGACGAGGTGTCCTGCCTCCAGTGGACTTGCGAGCGGTCCTCTTGATGCGAGCCATCTGTAGCAACAAGACATGACTTAAAGTGAGGATAATTTAGGGATACGAAATTTAATTAGTCGGGACCATCGAAATTTTTAAGGAGGGAGTAAAATGAAATGTATGACATGAATTAAACATGATGCATGCATGTTCTGTACGCCTCTCATACTAGTAGAATCATAAACTTTTAACGCTAGGCGGTGGCATACATACGTTCTCTCATATAGGCGAAACTATCGGTCTACTCGTTTGCGCTGTTAGTGTACCTGCAGAAAATCTCATTTTAGCCCAACAGTTTCCCAATAAGCACACAAGTAAGCAATAAACTAAATACTTTCCATATACACATCCCTGATGTATATACTTCAGTATCACAACTATCCGATAGATATACCCCAATTAAGTACTTTCATAATTATATGGTTTGAACATGTAAGTATGCAAGTAACCACAACTACTCTCCCCTAGACCGCCGGTTGGACGATCATGCTCTCACAGCTCACACTTACCAGAGCGTCGAGGTGTTTGATCCCATACATTACCACCCATAAATGGATGGCATCCATACAATATCACGCCGTATGGACGACGAAACAAAAACAAACAAGACCCCCAAGTTAGTCTTTTAATAAGCCACCTAAGGGTCCTTATTTGGGCTAAGGGATGTGATCACTGGCATACTTATAGAAATAATTTTTAGATTTTTAAAACTTTTCGCAAACAAACCCTTTTGTTTTCAAATACACGTATGATGTGTTTAATATTGAATTATGCTCCGGTACCAGCTGTAACAGAACCGACCAAATTATAAGAGCACAAGTACAAAAACAAGCGCCGAAACGCTCAAATTTTTGAACTTGAGCCCATATAATCCTGGTAGTCAATCGAAACCACGTAGGATTCCAAACCAACTCTTTTACAACCAAGATCACATCATTCAACATACACATCACACGTTACATTTCACAAGTAGAGCGGAAGTTCGCTTACAACACACGGAGTCGCAAAATTATTACAAACCGAGTTCATAAAGTAGCGGAAGCATAACACACGCATTTAGTCAAATACTACTGCCAGTATTACAGATCACCATCCCACGAAAGCATTAAGGAAAGGAACTAACAGACGATCACGCCCGAGTGATCTAGTCCTCGTCACCCGCGGGGTGGAGGCAGGTCTTGCAAAAGCCCTGATAAAGCATGTCATCTGCAATAGGAGGGAATAAACCTTGAGTACGGGAATGTACTCAGCTAGACTTACCCGTCGAAATGGAAAATAAGAGACACCAAGGATCATGCAAGACTTTCATAAGTGGAGCTAGCTGACATTACCTTTTGCGGAAAAGCATAAGTAATTTAAACTCTTTTAACCTGTACTAGCATTTATTTTTAGCATTAACCTATCATCTATCTTAGCACCTGTACTAAACATTCACTTGAGTATAATCAAACAATAATATTGTTATATCCATAGCAGGTATAAATTGTGGCAACATTATATCATTCTCTTAACCATCTGTTTAATTTAATGAGATCTACGTTGCCGCTGCTCAAGTCAAGTGCTCACTAACCGGGAGCGACGGTGATTCGAATCAAATTCCTATCCAGCTGGCGGGGTATTTCTAACACTCACCGCGCAGGCCCCTGCCAGGGTCGCACAAGCCACCTTTCGTACGATTCAGGACTCGCGGGTTTGAATGATGTCGCATCCCCAAGGGCGACACTCTGCCAGGTGCTAGGGACTCTAACCCCCTGGTCTCACGCCAATGTCCCCAAGCACAACGCTACTCTCCTCCAAGATGTGACCTACCATTCGACTCCCGGCCTGAACCGAATTACTCAGCTTCATGGTCGGAACGGCTTATCCGACCAACTAAGTGTTAGACTGCGTTCAATATGACTCAAGGACGTACAGCGAATCGGTCCTTAAACAACTTAGACGGGCATAGCTTCGCACCCAAGACGTGAAGTGTCTTGCGGCTGCACTATCGAACCCCCGCCCGGTCTCAAATTCATTTTTAGGCATGGTTCCATCCATGAAAGCCAACATAGCCACTCGTGACCCATTCCTATATCTCGCGGATGACCGGAAATCACCCGACTTCTACCGGACTAAGCAGGGCTAAGCATTAACACAGCCTAAACCTAATTTAGGGTTTAAGTATGATATCTGGACAAGGACAGGTGTAATGCAACAAGTGTTTCCATACAACTCCTACAACTTAATGCAGTAAACAAGTAAAAGTACTCAAGAATTATATTTAAAACGATTGGGTCAGCATGCACCGGGGCTTGTCTTTTAGAAAAGAGGACGGGCGGTGATCGGGGCACTTAGGTAGATCGTCTACGGGCACTCCTTCGCCTGCTGGATCCTCGGACTCCCTCTGCTGCTCCTGGTCCTCCTCCGGAATGGTCCCCTCAAACTCGAGGAGTGTCACCCCCTCCGGTACACCTATTGCATGAATGCACAATAAATCTCATGGATGCATAATGAATGCAATATGCTCGGAATGGAATGCATTGCAGCAAATTGATTATTCTATTCAAGTTACTTCAATATTACGTGCAAATCTCTTCTCCGGTGGAGAAGTACTTACCTAATCTACACAACCTAATGTACAAATGTTCCTCTTCAGTTAAGGCCCTAACACCTAGAAATTACAAGAACAATATCACTTAGGTTACCAACAACAAATCATCAGATATCGTAACAACATAATCTGGACAGCAGCTACGTATTCTTATTACAACTGGAGATTCTCAAATCCTAAAAGCATGATACAAGACAATCTGGAAATCTTATAAAATACCCTACAATTTATTTTCAGACCTCAACACTCAATTTCAAAGTTTACCTAGTCGAAATTCCAAAGTTCCAGAAATCTGTCCTCTCCAAACAGAGAGCAGTCATTTCTGGATAGCCACTTTAAACAGATATAACTCCTAGACTACTAGGCCAAATACCATCAAATTTTGACACAAGCCATTTTATCAAGTTTACTACAACTTTGGTATTCACAAGTTTTCCAACAAACAGTTTTATTAAGGGTCAAACCCAACAATGCTACTAGCTGTCCACAAAACCAAGAAATAAGAAGATTAAATATTTATTTATGTTTCAAACTCCCTCTATGACTAAACCAATGATACCAATAGTTCACACATATCATAAAAATACCAGAAAGTAAGGTGTGCCAACCTAGAACATTTATTTTCATCATTTTCTTAATTTACTTAATTAATTAAGTAGGAAATTAAACTTATATTCAAACTGCTTAGAAAATTCTATAAAAATTATAGGAGGCTCCCTGGCCCACTAGGAGGCTACTATAAAAATTTGAACCAAAGTTATTCACAGAAACTCCTTACACAAAATTCACAAGCCAAAAAGGCTAATTTTTATATAAATAGAAAACCCTATTGAAAAGTGTCAAACAATAGATTTCATATTTTTTCTACTATCATTCTACCCTAAGAACAACACTCCCAAAATTTTACCTTTACTGGAACTATAGAAAAATTATGAAAATTCATTCAAGTATCTCTTAATAGAAAATGATAACATCATAACTTGAAAACTACTCAAACAATAGAATCCAAACTTTTACAAGAGCTAGTATATACATGAAAGAACATACTCACCAAATTTCATAATTTTTGGAACACATAAGCTCAAGATATGGTTTAAACAAGTTTGTATGCAATTTAAAACACATTTCAAAACCCTAATTAATCCTTCCAGAAAATAAACATCACATAAGCATTTGATATTTTTTCTAGATCCTACACTTTATTTGGAGCCCAACAAAATTTGGATCACAATTTTTGGATCTACCAAACCCTAAATATGAAAATCACAACATTATTCAAATCTGTGGAATAATAAAGAAACTGAAATTTTAAACAAATCAAAAGGAACCACTGGGCCGGCTCAACACGCCCGCGCGGCCCAGACTCGCACAGCACGCCTGAGCGACGCGGCCCACAACGCCTGTGGCCCGCGACGGCCTCCCGCCCGTGCGCGCGCTCTGACGAGTGGGTCCCACTGGTCAGCGAGACGAAGGCGGGGGAGAAGACGGTCGACGGTGAACTCGCCGGCAGCGGCAGCTCCAGCGAGACCAAGGGCACAGGCGCGTTTGCCTCTTCCTTGTGCACCTAGGGGTGCCACTAATTGGAGCAATTGCTGTGGCTATGGGGGACGGTGGCGGGCATGGTGCACCGGCGGAGCGGTGGTGGTGCTCCTCGCCGGCGATGACCTCGGGACCCTTTTCTAGACCCACGGTGAGCATCCCCGCACTACCCCATCCTAATGCACCCACTAGCGCTCGCCGTGGAAGCACCGAAGACCCTAGCCACGATGAGCCGCCGCGCGGAAGAACGCCGACGAGGTCTGGCGGTGGCGGAACTAGCGATTCGTCCTTACCAAGGTGCGTCTGAGGGCAGGGACGGGACAAGTGGGTAGAGGGGCTCAAGGCGTAGCTGTTGGCCGAACTTGAGGCACGGTGGTGCGGTGGAAAAACGCGCGCGAGCTTGTCGGAGCAAGAGCGGCAATGGCGGCTCGGTTCTCTCCGCTTGAGCGTGGAGAGAGCGAGAGAGGAGACAGAGGCGCGAGTGAGGTGGAGTGCGGCGTCGTGGCGCCCTTGAAGCCCTCGCGGCCTGACGGGTGGGGCCCCGGCCGGCGTACGGTCGCCACCGCGCGCCCACGCGGCAGCACGGCCCTGTGGCCGGTCGGCCACGATGTTCACTGAACATCGCCCGTTTGACTGAATCGGCACCCGGAATGGTGACTGACACAGCAAATTTAACACCGATTATCTCCTAAACCAGCTCGATTTAGCCGAAGCTGATATTACCAAAATGGTAGAGCTACATGAGGACTACAACTTTGTCAATTGGCTCAAGGACTGGTTCCGCCTAGTTTGTGAGTTACAAGTTGTCAAAGTGAGGTACAAGTTGTCAATTGGCTCAAGGACTGGTTCCAGACCTAGAATTTTTCTAAGTGTTGATCACCACTCAAGCTGACTTGTGGGCCATTTTTGAGTATGTTCTGGTCATTTTCATGAGATGACCATATGAGAACTTTTGTTCCTTATGAAATTCTCTACAACTTTGCTTAAGGTTGCTCCTCCATGTAAGATTTCTAAGCTGGACTTTTTAATTGGTCAAACCAGATCACTCTAGGGGTCCAACTTAGTCAACAACATTTGGAAGGGCAAATTGGTAATTTTGGTCAACATGAACATTTCTCCACTACTTACCCTAAATGTAATTAAGGTGTTATAAGACCTAATTAGCCACTCTACACATTGGTTGCACAAAATTCCTAGTGTCACATACTTTGAAACAAACAAATCAACATTTCACCCAATGTTGCAAGCTCATGTTGCACATGTTGCATGAGTGTGTTGCATAGCACTTGCTCATTATGTTACACTAAAGGGGTTGGCATGTCTCAAAAGGAAGTTGCACATATGGTACTTGTGTTTTGCACACTACTCACTTCTTAATACACATGAAATATAAACACATGTTGCAACGTTTTGAAAGCATGTTTCACATATTATAAGCTCATGCATGAAATGAATGATGCTCACACTCATGAATGAGATGATTAATGTTAATGCTTATGAAATGTGATGCAATTAAGGAAGCCAAACACCTGGGGTGTTACATGGCTGGCTTAAGGACGGGCTAGGCCGGTTCAGCAGGAGTAGCATCGCCTTTGTTTCTTCTTTTCTCCTCTAGACCTCAATGTGATGATCCAAAATAGGCTTTGGGAACCTCTCATTGCAGAGCCCCTCGGTCATTTTTGGTCGTCAACAGACATAGTTTTTTTACGAGAATCATAATTCGTTTCCTATACAGGTTATACTCGGTTATATATTGGTTTTGTACTTGATCTATCCTACAAAGCCAACTTTACATATTTTGGTTGTAGCGGCGTGGTTATGGTGTGCACCGGTGGCCAAGTCATTCATTTCTAGGCACATGTGTGGGTGATCTAATTTACTTGATAGTCATTAACCCATTACTGTCTCTGCACTCTTGTTAAATTTTTTGTTGGTTGTGTTCATCCTCGATCATATGTAGAGGCTGGAAGTGCTTTCAATATTTTTTTAATTGTCTTTGTACTCTTGTTAATTTTTTTGTTGGTTGTGTGCACTGCATTCTCATATGCAGAGGCAGGCTGGAGGTACTATTTGTAAACTCTGCGTGCTTCTTGCTCAATTGCAGGTTCATTTCGCTCCAGCTACTCACAAGAACAACAAAGAATATATATGTAATTTAAGACTTGTGAGAATAGAGAGGGGAACGACCACATGAACCCCATTTGACTATTTCCTCGGTCCAATCATGCATTCACACCGGGCACGTTATGTAAAACTCAACTTTCCTCGGTTCAATCATGGATTCATGCAGTACTTAAATAAAATGGACGAAAGCACGATGCCCTTACACACAATTGCCGCCGTCGTCCCCAGACAACCTGTTCCCACGAGGCCGAGTGCTGCTCTAGTTGTATATTCGCTGCATTCCTAAATAACTGTAGTTTTCATTTTTCGAGAAATAAATTTTGACTAACTAAATATAAAAAATATTAATATTTATAGTACAAAATTAATATCATTAAATAGGTCGTTGAATCTATTTTCATATTAAATTTATTTAGAGATATAAATGTTGTACGTATTTTCTATAATTTCAATCAAACTTACGGCACGGAAACAAAAACAACAGTTATTTAGGCCAGTCTAAGTGGAGAGTTTCATTTCGCTGTTTTCAAGACCGCCATGTCATATAGAATAAAATGAAACTTGGTTGAAACACTCATTCTCAATGGAAAGTTTCATTCTATAGTTTCATATATATATATAATTCTATGACTCACAGAGACTTGGTAACTGTACTAAGAGAGTTTCATCCCTATGAAACCTAATTCTTCTATCTTTTTATTAAAATGTTGACATGTCATCAAAAATACATACGTGACAGGCTATTAAATACAAATAAAACTCTAGTGAAACTCCTATTGAGACTGGCCATAGGGGCAGAGGAGCGTCCTTCCACAGTCAGCACCCGCTCTCGCACGGTGATGTGCAGCCACCCAGACAGACAGCAGTTGGAACCTCCCCAGTCCCCAGTATATTTATATTTCACCAACCGGAATCCATTTCTTTGCAACCCACCACACGACCTACGGTCGTCTCCTCGGATGGAATCTCGGATGTCTGATCTGGCCTCTGATTGGAGCTTCATCTATATGACTATATCCTGCATTTGATCCAATCGTTTTTCATTGGAGTGTGTAGCATTACTTAAACCAGAGCCACATTGCAGACAGCTAGCTGCTCGAAACTCTCAGTGGTCAGCCAGAGTCCCAGAACCAGTCTGCTGCAAACATCCACCGGATCGGAGGCGGAGGCAGCGGCGGCCATGGGTTTCTTTGAGAGCGAAGCGTTCGATGGCTGGAAGTGGTGGGAGGTAATCGCCATCGGTGCCGCGGCTCTTCTGATCCTCGGCGGCATCATCGCCGTCCTCATCATCGCCTTCGTCGTCGTCTACCTTCCCAAGGCGACCGCCGACGACGCCGTGCTGCAGCGGTTTCGCACTGGCGCCCGGCTCCCCCGCCGACAACTCCACCATCTCCTACAACCTCACGGCCACGCTGTCGCTGCGGAACCCCAACATGTACCGGGGCATCGACTACGAGCCCATGGCCGTGGCGCTGTCCTTCAACGGCACCCTCTTCGACGTGTCCGGCAAGAAGGTGCCGGCGTTCCTCCACAAGGCGCGGAAGACGGCCACGTTCCACGTCACCATGGGCGGCGCGTCGCGGCCCATCAAGCTCTCCGCGGAGGGCGTGCGGGAGTTTGCGGCGGAGAACGTGACGGGCAAGTTCGACGTGGAGCTGAAGCTGGACACGGCCGTGCTGCAGTACAAGGGGCGCAAGGCCAAGTGCCCGCTCGTGGTCATCTGCCCGCTCAAGCTGCAGCTCGTCGACCCAGAAGTCGCCGCCACCGCGTATCAGAAGACCAAGTGCACCGTCCTCCGGGCCAAGAAGTCCGGCTGCTGATCATGCATGCATCGCAGCCATTCCAGTTCCACGGCTAGCATTAGCTCCTTCTGGGCTGCTGGCTAGTTGCGGCAAATGCTGATGAGTCTAGGAGCTAGCTAGATCAGCTCAATTATTTCTGCCTCCTTTATTGTTTGCCATACATAATTCTTCAAGAATTCTTAGTTACCTTCTCCCCAGAGAGACTGTTGTTCTGTATTGCATTTGGAGTTATTTCCGTACTTGGATTGATGATTTGATTTTGATGGTTTATTATTGATGCCAATGATTTACTATATATGCGATGGAGTCCTTTAGAATTTTGAGCAACTTTTGTTGTGCTATATCCTGTTTTTTTTTCTATACACGATCTCTGGTCAATCTCTATTATACATCTATCTATAATCTATCTATCTATCTATGTATTCTATCTACTTCTACTTCTTTTTGTTTTTTTCTCTAATAGCAAATATGCCCATACGTTACCACGGGAGAAAAAAAAGCTATTAAACATTAATAAAAAATAAGAACAAGAATATTACAATTCAATTAATGTTGTATATCCTTTCTTTGAAATTTTAAAGCTATAGTTTATTATGATGAACTTTGGGTTGATCCAGGTTCTAATAAAAATAAGTTAGTACATTTATTTAGATTGTATTGGATAAGAAACTATTTAAAATTTCAATAAACAGTTTCAGGTTTGATCAGATTATAAATTTCTTCCGTCCCTTCCAAGCCAAAAAAATCTATCTACCTATCCATCTATCTATCTTCGGATCTCCCTATAAACTCTCTTCTCTCTCCACTCCACAGCTTAATTTAGTGCACACCATAGTCGACAATGCGGAGGTCCATATGCATTGTACAGGTTCGGACTGAGGTGTTGCGAGGGTACGGTGGGCTCGATGCCGCCATGATGCCTCGGACGTTGCCAACTCTGCCTGACGACACTTCGTCATCTGCCTCAATGGGCTGGTTCTTGAATGTTTGCGGTGTGGAGGTTCCACTTCCACCTCCGTCATGGTGCTTGGCTTTGACGCCTCCTAAGTCATGCCCCAATCCTGTGTGAGCAACTGCGCTAGCCTACATGTGCCTAGCGCCAAGCCGTCAAGTGGAAGCACATGTGGAGTGGCACGGGCGTGGATCTCGGCTCATCGTTATTTAGGGAGGTCTACACACGTAGAGCGTGTCCTCACATTTCTCAGCAGTGACCTTTGTTCAGCTTCAGCACCTCAGCTCTCTTGCAAGTCGCACCGTTTTTTAACGGTTCAGAGAAAGAAGTGCAAAACCAAAGCTAAGAAGTGGGGGTCGGGCCTACCCTGTTGGCGCCACGACAGTAGGCTCTAGCCCATAATAGATTGGAATTGCAACAGCAAAGCACTCAAAATTTTCTAGTGCGTTGCCTATTTTATTTATTTATCTATTACTAGCAAACATGCCCGTGCCTATTTTATTTATTTATCTATTACAGCTTGATGCACGGTTGCAACAGCCATGACAGCTTAATTTGTATAGGTGCTACTTCTAGTATTGTGTGTGGTTACCGTAGCAATCACAAATGAGCGGGCTCATTAATGGAGACAAGGATGACAGTCTTAGCTATCTATGTATTTTTCTGGTGAAGTTAGATATCAAGTTTTATGGCTTTTTTTATGATCCATAAAAATATATAATTTTAATATCTTATCAAAGCTAGCAATGGGTTGTCATCATCATATTTCAATTTACACATGTCAGCCTTATCGAAAGTTTGCAATGTTATATGCGGATAACTTAGAGATTTGTGTTGGCATATGCAGATAGGTTGAAGAAACATTTATCTTTTTAGATTAGATTAGATGACAAAGTGTTCAAGATTTAAGTATACAGTTTGATTAGTTAGGTCATCGGCTCAACAGGTGATGAGTTGGGTAAAGGATACAACCTTTGACTTGTAGCACCTGAGTCACCCGCCAAACCAGCAAAAGCTAGAGAAGGAAATCCCTAAATGGCGACGGCAGGAGGAGGGATGGTCGAAGGTTAACACAGACGCAGCATTGTCTGAAGATAGCAAAAAGGGTGCAACGGCATCTGTCATCAGAGATGATCAGGGAGCGCTCCAAGCAGCAGAGGCACTTTGGTATGAGCGAGGGTTTGATGCATGTACCATGGAGGCTTTGGCGTGCAGGGATGGCCTCAAACTGGCTGTGCAGAGCTATGGAGAGTGCAACTAAAATCTGATTGCCTTCAGGCTATGCAGCTGTGGAAGAGGAAGAATATGCAACGTTCTATCCTTGTCCTATTCTGAAGGAGATGGAGGAGATAAGTCTTGTCTTTCATGAATTTTCTCTCTCATAATAGTAGAAATTGTAATAAGGTTGCGCACTGCTTAGCTAGGCAGGTCTCTAGTTCGCATCGTTTGGAGGTGTGGCTTGATGCTCTGTATGACTCGATCGATTTTGAGGCCTCAGACAGCTGATAATGGAAGACAAGAAGTCACAAAAAAATTATAAACAATAATTTATTCTTAATTAAAACCAACAACTTAGTAATAGAAATATATTTTTTGAACATAGTAATAGAAATATTTGTTTATTATAAGTAAGGGTCAACGTTTAAAAGACCCGTAATATTTTATTTATTATATCTTAATTGTGTAATAAAAAGTATAGTTACTTTATTACTCATCGGGAAAAAAACACATAAAAGGAACATAAAAGTCACGGACATGACATCCAGGAGAGGCGGCACCTTCCTTAAACCCAACGTACCAAACGTGTGTGAAAAGGTGTGGGAAATAGAAAAGATGACGAAGTGACCAAACAAAAAAACAGAAATGGAATTGAGAACAAAAGATACCCGGACCAAACGTTGTAACCAGGCTACATGCGGGTGAATATTGATGACTGTGTTGGACGAAAAAAATATGGCAAGAAATTTTATCTATTTGGTATTCGATATAGAGAGGTTTCCTTTTCTATTTAATTAGAATTCCTATTTTAGATTTAGAAACCAGAGATATTTATTTGGATTAGGATTTCTAGTTATCCATATATGACCTTAAGACTATGTATATATTATAATTGGACTTCGTATCATCGTTAGACGTGAGTTGTTTAACATATATGAGCACAGACCCAATATGTTTTGGAATCAGACTCTGCCTCACGCTGGATAAGAGCTATTCTAACTCGTATATGAAATATATATGAGTCTAGATATGAAAGAAAAAACTCTCCATCGTCCGGTAGTTAAAGGGAGACTGACCAAATAAATAGATAGATGAAAAAAAGTGCATGAAATTTTGTCTCTTTATTATTAGGTATAGATAGCTATCCATCCATGTATGACCTTAAGACTGTGTATATATTATAATTGGACTCCGTATCATCGTTAGACGCGAGTTGTTCTAACACATATGAGCACGGACCCAATATGTTTTGGAATCCGACTCTGCCTCACGCTGGACAAGAGCTATTCTAACTCGTATATGAAATATATATGAGTCTAGATAGGAAAGAAAAAACTCTCCATCGTCTGGTAGTTAAAGGGAGACAGACCAAATAAATAGATGGACGAAAAATAGCCTGAAATTTTGCATCTTTATTATTAGAAATATAGATATAGATATAGATATATAGGCTGCGAGAGGAGGGTATTTCTTTTTTAGGAAACACACTAAAGTCCGGAGGAAAATCTTGTGCTTGATTTGATTTGGAGTTTTAGTCCATTTCTCCTTTTCATCTTCTACTTTTTTCGTATATACTTTAGCTTCAACCGTACAAATTATATTGTCTCGACTTGGTATAATGGAACAATAAAAGTGATGGATAATTATTATCTCTAGTCTTTATTTTTATCTTTTCCTATTTAGATTCTCTCCCATTTTCTCTTTTTTCCGTGGACTAATCAGATTTGTTTAGATTCTCTCCCGTTTTCTCTTCTTTCCATGGCCTAATCGGATTTGTTTTTTTCCTTTCTAATGGGTCCGTGCTGTGCGGGACCCATCGTCGCATAACTCGTTCTTTAGCAATAGACGTGTTTAATTTGGTCTCGTTTGGAATTGGTTTCGGACGTGAACTCTAAACGATCCTGGTTGTGATTGGTGCGAAGGGCAGAGGTATCTGATATATAGAGAGTGGAGTGGGGATATGATGCACATTCACATAATTTGTTATGGAGGGCTAGACCAAAATAATGTACCAAAGAGGAGGAAATTTTGTTTTTTTTTATTATTAGGTATAGATAAAAAATATGAAGGAGAGACTCTACAAGGCAAACGATAATGCTACTCGTCTTACGTCCGATGCAAGCACAAATCGTCAACGCTCCTGCAGCCCCACTGCCCATGCCCACGTGTCCCCACCTACCCTGCCAAGTGTCTATCCTCTTCCTCCCACACCACTCATCCCGTTTACCCCCTCTTCTCTTTCTCCACGACAGCGCTCACAGATGCCTCATTGGCGGTGGTGCCTGGCCCTCGCAACCCCCTCCCCACGCAGCGCTGCCTCACTGCCATCCACGGCGGCACTTGCAGTTGCCTCCTGCACTCCGCACAGCCTCGTCTTCACTTGCGGCCGTCGTTCCTCGGAGCGAGCTCGCTGGCGTCGGGGACGCGGTCCCCCTTGCTCAGCACCGCCCATGCCCCTGCTTAGCCACCTTCCCCCTCGCACGCCCGCCTACCACCATACTTCCTCTACTGCTTCACCACCACATAGGCCTTTCGCCCACTGCTGCCATCGTTGGCGACTTGACTCTTTCACTCAAGATGGATAAGACAATGGTAAAGTCCAGCCGTGTATTTATTTCATTTGTTTCAATTGCTCGTTTCTCTTGTTGCGGATTTTGTTCACTTTTATGAGATTTCTATTCTGATTTTTGCTTGCCCATCTCTATAGGATTTGTGATTTCAATGTTTGATTTTGCATGTTGCAATTTTGATTTGCGATGTTAATGAGGGAACTGGTGTTGCCATGGGGGTATCCTTCTTCCTTGCCAGCTGACTTCATGAAGGCAACGCTTTCATGTTGAAGCTGAATGAATTTGATGCTACAGTGGCCTTATTCTGATGTTGTAACAAGCAATATTTCTTTGTTGCATTAATGTTTTCTTTTTTGATGTTACATCTCACATTGCAGTAGCCTTGTTCTGATGTTGCAGTAGCCTTGTTTAGATGATGTTCTTTTTTGTTCTGATGTTCTAGTAGTGTTGTTCTGATGTTGCATCTCGCATTGCTCCGTGTTGCAACAGATCGTCCGATGGAAAATTTCTCATCAGACATTCGGGTGATGGAGCACGGAGGGCAACAGGGCGTGCAGGGGATGGTGGTGTGGTGGGGGATAGGCTATCACACGTGGCATGGGCGGGGGCTCTAGTATGGAGCTAATGGCACTATTTATTTTAGAGGTTGTCTTCATGTGCCACGAAAAGTTGAGGTAAAGATGGATATTTTAAGGGATGCTCATAGCTACTCCATTCACAGTTTATCCAAGTGAGACTAAGATGTATCAAATTGAAACAGAGTAGTTTTGTGGAAGTGAGTCGAAGTTGATATTGCTAAGTATGTGGCTTCATGTGGTATTTGTCAGAAGGTGAATGCTAAGCATCAGAAGCTAGTTGGGTTGCTAAAGCCATTGGAGGTCCCTGAGTGGAAATCAAAGAATATTACAATGGACTTTGTAGTTGGATTGCCTCACTCACCTAGAGGCAAATGTGCTATTTGGGTTGTCATTGATAGGCTTAACAAAGTGACTCACTTCATTCCAATGAAGACGACTAATTCAGCTGTAGATTTTATTTCGTTGTATGTTAAGGAGATTGTGAGGTTGCATGGTGTGCCCAAGTCTATTGTGTTAAATTGGGACTCTATGTTTGTGTCTAATTTCTAGTAGAGTTTGTAGAGTGCTTTGGGCATGAAACTTGATATGAGTACTGCTTTCCATCCTCAGATAGATGGTTAGTGTTGGTGTTTTGTAAATCGTACTAGTGAATTTATACGATTGTCGTGCTTCTCTAGAAAGACGATGGTAGCATCCAAAAGACACGAGGATTTATACTGGTTCAGGCCGGAGCACTACATCCAATCTCAGAGATGATCGATTGTGTGTTCCTCTCTTGAATGCTCTGAAGTTCTTACAATGGGGGTTGCAAGAATGGTGGAAGAGGTAGGAGACGGAGCTAGAGCTAGGAGATGGACTGCCTGAATGAAAGCTTTGAGAGTTCAGAGATTGTCCAGATGGGGTGCCCTGGCTGCCCTTATATATAGAGTCTAGGGTCAGGTCATGTACAAAGGAGGTTCTCTCAACCAAGGGGTCATGAGCCTAAGGGAGGGAACCTAGCTAACTTGGTTTGCAAGCAACACCGTCTTGTGGTGCACATCTGAATGTGGTTGTCGTCATGGTCCTGTGTCCACATCGCGGTATGGTGTGACATGGTGCTACAATTGTGCTGTTCGTGGTGGCACTGTGGGCACGTTGCCGTCCTGCACGATGTGGTCTTCGTTGTGGCCTTCGTCATCACTTCCTGATCTCTCAGGGGCATCATATAGGAGTTGGTAGCCACCCCCGGGTCGTTGATCGTCTTCTTGGCTTGTGGTGTTAGTGAACATGGTCTCGGGCTCCGGGGTCGTGGCCCCTACAGGCTTGGATGGCCTCTAAGTCAAGACCACCGTCATGGATCCCATCCTGTAGTAGGTGGAGTCATACATACATCTCGTCGGGCCGTATTTCGATGGTGGGTCACCATACTTGCCATCACCACTTGATGGTGTTGTCTTGTCTCCACTGCGTGGTGTAGGAATGGCGTATGACCGGACCGAGATGACTGCTTTCCCCTTGGTCCTTGCAGGGTCAGTGCGGCGTGCCTGCTCTTATCAGAGCAGGCGCGCTTGGCTAGACCCGATCTCTCCCTATTCCTCCCAAGGGTCGGTGAAAGGATCTCTGGTAAGCCTAGAGGGGGGTGAATAGGCGTATCTAAAAATTTATACACAAAACTCAAAGTCATTTGTCAGCAACTATCGGAAGTCCCGATAGTTCGGGTCAGAATTGCTGACGTCATCAGAAGTTCTAGCACAAACTGTTAGAACTACCGACGCCTATGGGGAATGAACTACAAGTGCTCAAATGAACTTTGTGCTGCCAATAACTTACAACCCCACTTCCTAGTGGTAAGATGAAGTTGTCCAAGTGTTTCCTTGACCTTGGAGCACTACCAATTTGTAGATCGGGACCAAAACTAAGAAATAGCTTGAGAGAGAGAGACAACAAAGAACAAGTAATCTCAAGTAAGCACAACAACAATGAGCATGCTGGACATAAGGATTTATCCCGAGGTTTAACTCACCATTAAGTTTTGTCTATGTCCTCGTTGTTGAGGTGACCACTAAAGTCGAAGTCTCTTTCACCTCCTTGCCTCTCTCAAGCAACCACAAAGGTAAACTTGAGTTCTTCACTAGGAAATCAAGAGTAATACAAACTTCCTAAGGTTCTCCCACAGATCGGGAGTTCTTGGGCGACACCTAGCCGGCTAGGGTTCCAAGAACCTAAGAGTAACAAATGCAAATCCAACTGGCTTGATGAAGAAATCAAGTGCTCAAGCTTTGAATCAATGTTTCTCTCACCAAGTCCCTTTTCTCAACTCAATCTCTTGCAAGATTTGAATCTATGAGCATAGAGGAGAAGAAGGGGGAGTTTGAGAGCTAGAGAGCACTTTGCTGAAGGTTTTGGTCAAGTGGAATGAGTGGACAACGGTTAGAAGTGAGGGAAGAGCTATTTATACTATTAGTTGAAATCCAACCATTCAGATCTATGTCGACACTACCGACGCAGATCCTGGGATTTCTGACCTTAACTAAAAGTACTGTTCATCCAAGGTCCAAGTCCTTGCATGAAGGTCAACGTCGGAAGTCCTGACGTATGTCGGGACTGCCGACCATCGGGACTGCCGATGAACGTTGGCACTGCCGATGCGAGCGCGCAGCTGAGCCAGGCAGAGGGCCAGGCATCAGCGCTGCCAATGAAGGTCAGCACTACCGACAGTTAGATCTATCGACGAACGTCAGAACCGCCAACGGTCAGAACTGCCGATGAATGTTAGAACTACCGACAAACGTCAGAACTACCGACGTCCATAATCACTGCGCGAGCAAGTGACTGAACGTCAGCAGTTCTGGTGCGAGCCAGCACTTCTGACTGTCGGGAGTTCTGACATACGTCGGCACTTCCAACACCTAAGGTCACAAAAACTATTCTAAGTTCTCGTGAAGTGCTAGAGTGTCTCTCTTATGATTTAGTTTTAATACTTGAGCACTCTATCTTCCTCAGACCAACTAAATTTGCATCCCTCTTTATAGTGCGGCATAGCCTAGACTCAAGATCAAATATCAAAGAATTTAAACACCTTTGGGTCCATTACCGCGTCGTTTTGTAACTCAGGCTCCACCATCTCATGTATTATCCTCATTCTTATTTTACCTGCTTGTCATCTCGATAAATCTCATTAGTCCTCTAATCATGTGGTCATTATCACCAAAACCCACAATTAGGGCTTGATTATACTTACAATCTCCCCCTTTTTGGTGACTGATGACAACACAATTAGAGCTTACAACAATATTGAAATAAAACTGAGATTTTCGAGCCATGGGTGTAGAAACTCCCCCTAAATATGTGAATAGAGAATTGAATTCTCAAGTTGGCATAAGAGGCAAAAATTCACATATAGAGTTAAGTGATGGGGCTCCTACTACATCCATGCTTTTGTGGGGTGCTGCACATGGTGTCATAAGAATATCCATGATGCGTATGACAAGTATGCACACAAACATCCAAGGCGACAGAAAAAATGTACCCCCTCTCTCCCCCTTTGGCAACAAGCACCAAAAAGTGAGAAAAGAAGGAAGAGGGATACAACAAACTTGACAAATTATGGTCAACAATAGATAACCAAGACAAGTAGTGACCATAAAATGCAAGTTCTCTTTTGATAAAGCATTTATAAACACATTATGAACTTTTTGCAAACCTTTTGCCTAGATGTTAGTTGATCAATCAAAGGTGTGCAAAATTTCAAACCACGTTATGAGAATCAAGTATATTTAGCTCACTACGCAAAACACAAAACCTTGACTCATCGCATGTTAGTCACAAGAAACTTAGAAACCCAAATAGAAGTATTCTTGTAAACATTAGTTTCCTGTCCAACATATTTGGCAACTACTTTTCCACTGCTGTTGCTTCTCAACACAAAGCATGAAGTGAAACTTTGTCAGGGTGGTTGAGCCTTTGGTTAATAAGCATACTTGTTTATAGTGCCCCACACAGATTCCTTTGACTTCTGCTGAACCTGTTTCTGCTAAGACACCTTCTTCTTAGGCTTAGTCTCATCAGGGACAAAATTGGTGGTCTTCCCATTTTTGCAGGGAGCGGCACTGCTGCCCTTCACCACGGCACTGCCACTATGTGGCACTGTCGCTCTAGGGTGTGGCACTGCCACCCTTTGTGCAGGCCAATCTATACCAATTTTGCCCTTCCTCTCAAACTTGACACACTTATAGCCATTTATGATCTTTCTTCCATTTGTTTTGGCTCCTGCAGTGTGCCCAAGCCCATGCTTGATTAAGGAGTTTCTCCCTTGCTTGAATTTAGGTACTTTTGAATCATTTGCCTTCTTGTCACTTACTTGAGCCTTACCACTCAAGTAGCCCTTGCCAATGATCTCATTGAGCCTAACAATCTCCTTTCTCATAGCCTCCATATTAGCAAGGTTAGTGGAATAAGCATTTAAATCAAGATTATAACATTTTCTACAACCTTGACTAGTGGAGGGAGTAGAGGTGTCTTTTGCCTTGAAGGGATGTGAGTTGCTATTCCAAAGAATGCTATATTGTTCCTCAAGTTGCTTGTGCTTTCCATCTAAGTCACAATACTTTTGCTTGAGGACAATATTTGCTTTCCTTGTGATAGCATGGGCCTCTTGCTCTTTGGCCAAAGCCTTGCGCAAGGATTCCACCTCACTTCTCTCTAATGCAAGAGCTTCCTTGCTAGCAATGTAGAGATTGTCTTGTTTGATAAGAGTCTCTTCTCTAGATTCTAGCTCGGCTTGAACACTCCCTAAATCCTCCATTAGCTTAGTGATAAACAATTTGGTCTTGCTATCTAAATTTTTAGTTATGTTATTAATTTCTTTATCACTAGACACATCATCACTAGAGCAATCACTTGTATCACTACTAGATGTGTCACTAGGGGGAGGAGGTTTGGATTTGGATTTAGATTTAGATTTAGATTTTACCTTCTCACCCTTTGCCATGAGACAAATGTGAGGAGAGTAGTAGTCATCATCGGACATGTTGTTGAAAAGCCTTGGTGTGGAGGATGGCTTGTGAATAGCTACGGTTGCAATCTTCTCATCCTCCTCACTTGAGCTATCTTTTGTTGGGTCCTATTCATGTCCAATGTGAGCCTCTCTCATGTGCCTTTTGCTCTTTTTGTAGACAGTCTTGCTCTCTTTCTTGTCTCTCTTGTAATTGTTGTCTTTGATTTCATGAGGATAATGAGCAATGAGATGTTCGGTGCTTCCACAGTTGTAGCATAGCCTCTTCTTCTTATTTGGGAACTTTCTCTTCACTACCTTGTAGCCTTGCTTTTTGAGCCCCTTTTGATATCTTCTCAAAAAGAGAGCAACATCTTTCACTTTCTCATATTGTTCACTATCACTTTTATCTTCACTTGACGATGTTGTCTCTACTTCTTCTTTGACTTACTTCGGTGCCTTAGGCTTGCTAGTTGATGCTTGCTTGTTGGACTTGGACTTGCTTGTAGAGGGCTGCTTGGTTGACTTGTTGGCTTTGAGAGCTACATCATCGTTGCTCTTGATGCCTTCTAGCTTTGCTTGCAACTCACCAAGCTTCTTTCTTTCATTTGCTTCTTTTCTTTGCATGTCAAATGTTAAGATTCTCCCAAGTACATCATTTGGTGTGAAGTACTCAAACTTCTTGTCTCTAATTAAAGTGACTACGGTCTCATTTCTTGGTGAATAAGCTTCCAACATAATTTTGACAACCTTGTGATAATCTAACTCATCACAACCATAGCCTCTAATCTTGCCCATAATGGTCATCAATCTATCAAACATCTCTTGTGGCCCTTCTCTATCCAAGATCACGAATCGGTTGAGCTTGGCCATCATCAAAAAAATTCTTACCTTCCTTACTTTGTTAACCCCTTCATGTGCAAGGTGCAAAGTGTACCATATTTGCTTGGCAACATCAACCCCAATCACTTTATTGTACTCATCACCATCCGAAGCACTAAGCAACACACTTGTGGCTTGACCGTTGAGATGGATGATCCTCATTTCTTCCATGGTTGGATTCTTGGGGTCAATGGGTGGCTCAAATCCATTGCACACAACCTCCCAATGCTGGGATGAAGACCTATAAGATAGGCTCTCATCAAGTGCTTCTACTTGGCAAAGTTAGTCCCATCGAAATGAGGTAACTTGCTCATGGGCATATGGATGAAAGACTTGCGATTAGGGATGAAAACGAATCGGATACGGACGGATATCACTGATATCGTATTTGTTTTCATATTTATATCTGAATTCGGATTCGAATACGGATAGTATAAAAAATGCCAGATAGGATATGTTTGGATATCAACATCATAAATATGTGATTTAAATATTCAGATACGAATACGGTATCGGATGTTAAATATCCGGACTCGGATACGGATGGATTAAAACCCCTCTAAACGGATTCGGTCTCGAATATGGTCAGAAAATATCCGTACCGTTTTCATCCCTACTTGCGATCATGGTTAGTCATAGACATAGAAGAATAGTTAAAGGATACGACGGCATATTTGTTGTCATTGTCCATCTTGCCCTTTCCTTTCTTGTCCTTCTTGTTATGCACTTGATAGGACTCATCATCATCTCCATCATCGGAGCTGCTAGAGAGCTCACTAGAAGATGTGTTGGAAGGTTTGGCTTCTTTTTCTTTCTTCTTTCTAGCTTCCCTTCTCTTTCTTCTTTCTTCTCTCTTGAGCCTTATAGCTTCTTTTCTTGCTTTCTTTTCATCTAGCCACTGCTCCTCCTTCTTTTCTCTTGCTTCTCTTTTCTCTTTTCTAGCTACCTTTCTTCTTCTTCTTTCTTCTTTATTTTGAGCTCTTTCGGCATTGGTTGCCTCTAGCTGCGGGAGCATGGAGTTGCTCTCTATAGAGGCGCTGAGCTCGCTGCTGTCAGTGTCATGTAGCTCAACTCGCTCTGGATCGACATCCACCGGCTTCATGCTGCTAGTTCCTCCTCTGGGCTCCATACCTCACGCATTGAAGCGTATACGAGGTAACCCGCCTTGATACCACTTGAAAGGATCTCTGGTAAGCCTAGAGGGAGGGGTGAATAGGCATATCTAAAAATTTCTACATAACACTCAAAGTCACTTGTCAGCAACTGTCGGAAGTCCTAACAGTTCGGATCGGAACTGCCGACGTCATCAGAAGTTTCGGCGCAAACTGTCAGAACTGCCGACGCCTACGGGGAATGAACTACAAGTGCTCAAATGAACTTTTTGAAGCCAATAACTTACAACCCCACTTCCTAGTGATAAGATGAAGTTGTCCAAGTGTTTCCTTGACCTTGGAGCACCACCAATTTGTAGATCGGGACCAAAACCTAAGAAATAGCTTGAGAGAGAGACAACAAAGGACAAGTAATCTCAAGTAATCACAACAACAATGAGCATGCGGGACACAAGGATTTATCCCAAGGTTCAACTCACCACTAAGTTTTGTCTACGTCCTCATTGTTGAGGTGACCACAAAGGTCGGAGTCTCTTTCACCTCCTTCCCTCTCTCAAGCAACCACAAAGGTTAACTTGAGTTCTTCACTAGGAAATCAAGGGTAATACAAACTTCTCAAGGTTCTCTCACAGATCGGGAGTTCTTGGGCGACACCTAGCCGGGCAGGGTTCCAAGAACCCAAGAGTAATAAATGCAAACCCAACTGGCTTGATGAAGAAATCAAGTGCTCAAGCTTTGAATCAATGTTTCTCTCACCAAATCCCTTTTCTTAACTCAATCTCTTGCAAGATTTGAATCTAGGAGCAAAGAGGAGAAGAAGGGGGAGTTTGAGAGCTAGATAGCACTTTGCTGAAGGTTTTGGTCGATTGAAATGAGTGGGCAACGGTTAGAAGTGAGGAAAGAGCTATTTATACTATTAGTTGAAATCCAACCATTCAGATCTACGTCGGCACTGCCGACGCAGATCTCGAGACTTCTGACTTTAACTAAAAGAACTATTCATCTAAGGTCAAAGTCCTTGCATGAAGGTCAACGTCGGAAGTCCTGACGTATGTCATGACTGCCGACCGTCGAGACTGCCGACGAACGTCGGCACTGCCGACGCGAGCGTGCAGCTAAGCCAGCCAGAGGGCCAGGCGTCGGCGCTGCCGACGAAGGTTGGCACTGCCGATGGTCAGAACTACCGACGAACGTCAGAACTACTGATGTCCACAGTCACTGCGCGAACAAGTGAATGAACGTCAGCAGTTTTGGCGTGAGTCAGCACTTCTGACCGTTGGGAATTCCGACATACATTGGCATTTCCGACACCTAAGGTCACAAAAACTATTCTTCGTGCTCATGAAGTGCTAGAGTGTCTCTCTTATGATTTAGTTTCAATACTTGAGCACTCTATCTTCCTCAGTCCATCCCTCTTTATAGTGCGGCATAGCCTAGACTCAAGATCAAATATCAAAGAATTTAAACACCTTTGAGTCCGTCACCACGTCGTTTTGTTACTCGGGCTCCACCATCTCATGTATTATCCTCATTCTTATTTTACCTGCTTATCATCTCGATAAATTTCATTAGTCCTCTAATCATGTAGTCATTATCACCAAAACCCACAATTAGGGCTTGATTGCACTTACAGTAGGGATGGTGGAGTGGTCGCAAGTCCTTGTGTGGCGTGCGGTTAAGGTTGATGGAGGGGCCGTGGCCACCCCCGGTCTTAGTGTTTGGCCCTGTTCGCTTAGCTTAGCTGGGCCTTGATCATTTGGGTTATACTAGCTGACGTATCATGGGCCTCTCGAGCAGCTATCTAATCGGTGCCTTGAGATACCCGAGGTATTGTAACCCCGACAGTAGCCCTGAGCATTTTTTGCGATCATGAAGTGACCGTGAAAGCACTGAGATACGCGTGTGCTAAGTGCAGGTTCATAGTCGTCGCCTGTCCGAGCTTCGTCGCTCAACCCCTTGTGAATTGGTGCGTTCAATGCAGTAGGTGGCTATTATGTGCCAACCCGTCAGGACGCCCTGACTATGCAGTACGCGACTGTAGAGCCCTACCGTGTCAGTGTGCTACATATCAGGGTTCGTGACCCAGGCAGGGCCGAGTGGTCTTGTCATCGCTGTACCAGTTCTGCCTTTAGGAGGATCTCGATTTCCCTGACCCTTCGCGGGCATCTGACATTGGCTATGGCCTCCTGTGGTGCACCACACGGCGGGGGGTCTTAAGCTGCTCAGTCCTATAAATAGGGACCTTCCTGTCATTTGAACCACCTCCAACCATGTCTACGTATTGCTTTTAGCCTTTTTTGAAAGGCTGAGTTTGAGTAAGGAGAAGAGAAGTTCCAAGCATGCGGCCTGCTAGGGGTCGTTTGCGGTGTCTAGAAGCCGATGCCGCCCCTTCCAACAATTGGTGCTAGGAGTCTTGTGAGTAGGAGAGAGTTGGGGAGGTGCTCGGACCGACCTCTCTGAAAGCTCTAGTTTGGTTTTGGTGAATTGATGAATCCTAGATGCTAACCCATTACTCTAAGTGAATATGAGATAGGGTAGCACATTCTAAGTGGTAGAGCAAATGGTGATGATCATGATGTTGGTGATGGCCATGGTGATGATCAAGTGCTCGGACTTGGAAAAGAAGAAAGAGAAAAACAAAATAGGCTCAAGGCAAATGTTATATCCATAGGGCCATTTTAGTTTGGTGATCAAGACACTTAGTGAGTGTGATCACATTTAGGATAGATAGCCATATTATTAAGAGGGGTGAAACTCGACGTGAAATACGGTTATTAAAGTGTCACTAGATGTTCTAATTCATTGCATATGCATTTAGATTGTAGTGAGTGCTAACACCCTTAAAAATATTTGTGAAAATATGCTAACACACGTGCACAAGGTGATACACTTGGTGGTGTTTGATGATTATTTTTTTTGTTTTGTTAAGATAATAATAATGAGTGACAAGATCGGTGTGTATAGCTATACATCTCGTCACATATTATTTTGACGTCCTGTACAATTTTATAAGATTGAATGGTGGTTGAGCTTATGATTTATATGAGCCCCACTGCTCAGATATTTCAGTCTAGGAAATTAAAATAATAAGTTGAATATTTGATTTTAAAGTTGTTGGAACGTATTTTTTTTGGAATTACGAGTTATTGATAATTATTAAATTAATTATGCCAAGGAAAACTTGGTGACCTCTATGCGCATGATATTACTCCCAGCTAGTTAGTTAGCTGCATGGAATATTAAACAAATGTGGATATCTAATACGGAAGTGTGTCCAGAGAGAGGAAGGTTTCCGAAATCAAGGATCAGGCCCATGGTTCAGTACGTGATTCAAGGGCCGCATACTGATATGTGCGTATGTTAGCTGGCCAAGATACGGATATGTGCGTATGTTAGCTGGTTTAATGGATTTCGGAGATATTTGTTGAGCATGTCACGGAACCGTCCAAATTATAAGAGCACAAGTTCAAAAACAATCATCGAAGTGATCAAATTCTCGCACTTGAGCCCATATAACTCCGGTAGTCCAGTGAAATCACGAGGGATTTCAAACCAACCAACATACAAGCCAAGATCGTAGTGATTCAACATAACAAGTCACATGTTACAACCATTTCACAAGTAATTCAATATACATCGGAGTTTAACATAGTTAATACAACTTAGTTTGAAAAGTAGCGGAAGCAAAGTAATTTGAAACTAACATTTATCTTATTTCAAATACATGCCAGTACCAAGATCGACTTCCAATAAAAGCATTAGAGAGAAGATAACTTAGACGGATCACGCCCGTGATCACACTCCGCCTCTACGGCAGGAGCCAACCAACTCTTGCAGCCGCCATGATACATCACAACCTGCAACAAGTGGGAATAAGCCCTGAGTACGAGAAGGTACTCAGCTAGACTTACCCGTCGAAAACCAGAAATAAAGTGACACCAAGGATCATGCAAGGCTGATATGAAGTGGGCTAGCTTGACAACATTTTGCATAAAAGCTTAATATAAATAAGTAATCATTAATGCTTAAGCATCAAGTTAATTATCATTAACCTGTCATCTAGATTAGCACCTGTACTAGAGCAATCACTTTATTAGGAGCAAACAATATTAACCATAGCAGGTATAATAAGGCCATCATCACCATTATCATCAATTCCGAACCATCATTATAATTAGTATATCTACGCTGGAGATAACAGTCAAGTTTCTCACTATCCGGGAGAGACGGCGACTCGAATCGATTCCAACTCAGCTGAGGGGGGTATTCCTGACACTCACCCGGCAAACCCCGCTAAAGGCAGCCGTAGATAACCTTTGGTACAACTCAGGGTGGGCCCGAACAGCGCCGCGTTCTCGGGGATACCAGTGGTCAGGATGCTCAGGACTTTTAACTCACCTGCCCTTGGACTCTCTGGCTCCCTTCCGAGGCGACTTTCACTTTTCGACTTCGCAGCCTGAGTTGAGCTACTAGGCTTCGCGGTCGGCAACCTCAGGCCAGCCAACTAAATGTCAGACATGCGTTCAAAATGACATAGAAGGCTCCAGGTCTCGGTCCTTAATCGACATAGACGGGGATAGATCCACACCCAAGACCTCCATGCCTTGCTGCTTCACTATCGTCATCCCGCCCGGTCTCATTTTATTTCATTAACACATGGTTCATTTCCACGATAGCAAATATAGCCAACCGTGACCTGACAAAGCCCTATATCTCGCAGGTGACAGGAAATCACCCGACTTCTACCGGTCTAATTTAGCAGGGCTAAGCATAAATACGATCCTGTCTATATAGGATTCAAGGTTTGAATTGTTGGACAAGGAGTGTTATCAATGCAGCAAGGATTTCCAACCAACTCCTATCACGTAATGCAACAATACATATAACATATATATATATATATATAGATAATTGCTTTGAAAGTAGGAGGCTTATAATGCTCTGGGGCTTGCTTAGGATCCGACTTAAGTTAGAGTATATCAGATGAATTCACTTGGCGAACATCTCCCAATCTATCACTTGTCTGGTCCTTCTATCTTCGGGATGGATCCACCAACTCCATCTTCGGGTTCAGCTCCACATCTTGCCATCCACGTAGTGCATCTAACGTACCTAAATGAGATATGACGATGCATGTGTATGAACATGATGAACGGCAATGAGAATGCATCACATAAGACAAGCACAATATTTAAACAAGATACAAGCCCTCATAGCCACTCACTGACTATAGCACACCAACCATTCCATGCATAATAAGTAAAGCATAATCTTCATAAGTTTCAGGTGTACTAACTTCATCACCAAGGACATGAATCACACTTAACAACATGCAAAGCAACTCAAGGTGAAGCAACAACGATAACTGGAATATGCCAATTTCTAGACTAGCAATAGTAGCTTCATAAATCAATCATATCTGGAGTTTTATAAATCCAAATGACTTGCAAGAAGACATTATGGAAAGCTTATAAAATTATCTACATTTCATATAATATCATCACAGCATGATTCATAAGTTAAACAAGTCAAAAATACAAAGTTCCAGATTCTGTTCCTGACAAACAGAGAGCAAGCAATTATGTATCCTAACTTTAAATAGCTATAACTCCTAAACCACATTGTTAAATGCCACCAAATTTTAACAGAAGCTAGATACATAAATTATCTACAACTTTTGTATAAATAAGTTTCACAACAAAGAACATTATCAAGAAGAACTTTGCTAAGTTTCCAAATCTGTCCAGAAACTTCATTTGCAAGAAATAATTATTAACTTATGTTGTAAACATATAATTGGATAAAACTAACTTTACCAACATTTCATACATGACTAATGAACACCAGAAAACATAGTATCTATTACTAAATAAATTCTTTTAATGCATTTTCTTAATTTATTTAGATGATTAGGTGAAATTATGAACACCTACCCAAAAGTGCACAATAAATTCTACCAAAATTACAGCGTCCTACAAATGCTACCAAAAGTCTAATGTCCAATATGTCAAGCCATTTGCACAAGTATATCAACCTCTATGAAAAAGATAATTGACTATTGCAAGAATTCATGTGAGAGCAAGTTAAACCTAAAACGCAATATTTTCTGTGAACACATGGCCATAGAATGAACTAACATCAAAGAGCAACATCATAATAAGGTGATGGAACAACATTTTCTATTTTATCATTTATATATTATTTATAAGCTATTTATTAAGCCATAAACAAGTTAACTCAATAACTTGAGCATACAGTAAGCAATGGCCATGAAATTTATACCACAGTACATCCATAGCATGAAAAGCCTACCATAAAAATTTCACATCAATTAGAGCAGCACAACTCAAGATATAAAAATAACAAGCAATATAATGTAAATTCCTTATTTATCAAGGTCCAATCAAAACCCTAAGAAAACAGTGAACAAATAGTGTGTTTAATATTTTTCCTAGCAAGTACATGTCATCACAAAATTAACAAAATAAGAATCACCATTTTTGGGGTTCTAAAACTCCATATCTTGCTCTGGTCAATGTTTAAGGCATTTTTAGAGCACTTTTTAAAGCTTAAATAAATACATCAGAAAACATCTACAAACACCTAACACTTTATGACTCCACTGCAAAGATCGTTTCTCAAGGTTTCCAAAAAGTCCACATTTGCTATTTTTGGAATTACCTAGCATGAGATATGAATTTTAGAAGATTTACAAATTTCTGAAATTCAAAAACAGAATTACTCAACCCTAAGTAATTTTGCTAGGTGCACCCGATTCGGTACCCAATCTCGGCCACTACTTAAACCGACATGTGGGACCCACTGTTTAGTCGGGCCCGCTTGCCATCCACCGGAGAGAGACAGCGAGAGACAGAGAGAAGGCTCCGGCCTTCTTCTTCTTCCGGTCGGAAAACAGAGGAGGCGGCGGTCGGCCGCTCTCCGGCGATGGAGTCACCGACGACGGTGGCTAAGGGCGGCATGGGTACCCACGTGATTACCCGCACCCATTGGTGTGCTCTGTGCAGCCTGAGGCGGACCACCGAGACCCGGCCACGGTAGCAGACGGTTTGCCGGCTGGTGCTCCGGCGGCGGCCAAGCTGCAGGGAGAAGCCGGTGATGCGAGGAGTCCAGGAGGGGCGGCATGATGTGAGAAACTCGATGACGCAGTTAGCTTGGTGAGGGAAGGCCGGAGGAGACCGGACAACGGTGGTCATGGAGCTCGGCCGGTCGGCCATGGCAGCGGCATGCTCCGGTGACGAAGGAAGGTGGGGGGAAAAGGCGCTCTAGGCTCGCGGGAATGTGGAGCAGGCTCTAGTGGTGCTGCTGAGGGCTCTAGGGGGATACGAGGACAGGCTTGGTGGAGGAACGACAGTGGCCGGCCATGGCGGTCATCGCGGCATGCGCGCTCAGGGCGGAGCCGAGCGAGGGAGAGGCAGAGAGGAATGAGGGAGGCCGAGGGGGGAGATGGGAAGCTCGGCCTTGGCCCCTCCCAGTGACCCAGGACGCGGCACACGCGGTAGCGAGTAGGGCACGCGGCAGCAATGGTGGGCTCGCTCTGGGCATGACGGCCACGCACTGGGCACACGTCGGCCTTAGAGGCATTTCGTCGACTACGTGGCAGGCAGCAAGGTGGCAAGGTGGGACGCCATTTTGGGCCTGTTATGGGCTGGTTTGGACTTTGGGCCTTTAATGAAGTTTGAAGCCCGTTCAAAGCTCTATGATTTTCCTTTAGGGAGCAAAGTTATTAGAGCTGTAGATTAGTAAATAATCAGCCCCCAAATTACCAGTGTCAACATGTTGAGCTAGGGCTCGGTTTTGGGGTTTTGCAATGCCAAACTTGGTCAAATTGATCCTAGCTTTTTACATGTTGTTCTCCAACGAATTGTTTCCAACTTTCATTTTTGGCTCCACTAGAGTTACTCAACAAAATTTGGAGAACGTGAGATGCCAACATCGAAGACACTGAAATCAGGGCTTTAAATGTCTAAGTGCTGAAATCAGCCCTATTTCAGACTTGTGGGCCCTTTTTGAGCATGTTCCACACATTTTCATGACTTGACTCTTCGACAAAGTTTGTTCCTTATAAAATTCTCTACAACTTTGTAAAAGGGTGCACAGTCATGCAAAGCTTCTAGGTCACACTTTTGAAATGGTCAAACAAGAGTGTTCTAGAGTCCATACATGGTCAACCATCACTTAGAAGCACATTTAGGCAAAATAATCAACATGAACATTGTTCCATTAAGTGTCCTAAGTGTATTTAAGGTGTTGTAGAGGCCAAACATACACACCATGCATAGGTTGCACAAAAGTGTAGGTCTCACATGCATTGAAACATAGAAATCCCTATAATTGACATGCTTGTTTCAAAGCTCTATTTCAATTGTTTTATGTGTTTGCTTCAAGGTACATGCTACATATGTTTCACTAGGTTGTTCCACACGTGTCCAAGATGTGTTGCACATGTTGCCTTTGTATGTTGCATAATTACTAGTTCCCATGGGATGTAAGGCATGTTTCAGTTATAATCCAAACAAGCATATAACTTATTATTTCATGTGACTTTTTGATTCCAAACTTCATGAAACTTTTCCAGGGATCAATATAGATAGTTATTGATGTGAGACATGTGACGATACTTTTATAACAATGCCCAAGCATATATCTTTTAATTGAGCCTATACGTAAGCAAGGGTGCCATATCCAAGTTTAGGTTAGGGTTTATTTTCATAGGTTTGACTTTGGCATCGTCATCTCCACTAATCTATCATGTTTGAGCTCAAACCCACTGCTTAGTGAGTGACAAACACCTAGGGTGTTACAGAGCATATCCGTTCCAATCTGCGTACGTCCCTTGCTTGGCAAGGAGTTGATCCCGGTTCCTGAGTTCTGCCCCTATATAAACCGACCCTGGCCAACAGGGGAGGGCCTTCGGTTGCACGCATCCACACGACCACACATCCACGCTAATAAGCCGCCGCTGCCTGCAAGTAGCTAGCAGCGAGTCGCCGAGAAGCAAACCAACGCCAGCATGTCGCCGGTCCTTGCTGCCGCATCTTACACGCTCACGTCCATCAAGTCGATGACATCTTCTGCAAGTTCAACTCCGATCATGTCCTCTGTGTCGGCTGTCACGTTTTCTGGTGAGCATCTAATCTGATGCGTTAACAAGTTCAGATGAGCATGAGCAATTGCTCATAAGATGCATATACTCCGAGCTAGTTATTGGCTCTATTATTTCTATGATGGCAGAGAGGTCGTATTGGCCTGTTCAGATTACTTCTCACCGAGCTTGATGATTTGATAAGATGCGTGAGATGGGAACGCCCCGCTCATCGCAGCGCACGAGACAGGAAACCCCGCTCGTCGTGATAACGAATATTAAGATGCGCGAGACGGGAACGCCCCTCTCGTCGCAGCGCACGAGAGGGGAAAACCCCGCTCGTCACAGCGCGTGAGATGGGGAAACCCCGCTCGTCGCGATGATGAAAGACACGCGAGACGGAAAAACCCCGCTTGTCTCAATGAAGCCCGCGCGAGATGGGAAAACCCTGCTCGTCGTGATGATGAAAGACGCGCGAGACGGAAAAAACCCCGCTTGTGGTGACAAAGACCGCGCGAAACGGGAGAATGCCCCGCTCGACGCGATGACGATGATTACATCGTATGAGTCGGGAATTACCCGCTCATCTGCTCCTTTGATTTGGTTCCATTCTCATTAATGACAAGCTATGTGTTGTGGGCCTTATGTAAATTGCTACTGAAATTTCTAAAAGAAGTCTCACGGGCATATATGTGTGTGCCATATACTTCTGGGAATTTTTCCACGCGTGGTTGTGACCGGCATATTACTTTATTAATAGTGAGCTTCAGAGCTTCAGCTGTTCTAGTGTTCGTGTTTACTATTGTGCAATGCTAGAAGACTATTATTCAGCCAGCAAGCATCATCTAAATGCTATGTCAATGCTGCAAGTCGCGGCATGTAATTTATCATATGTTTAGTACCGATGAGGCTAGACGGAACTCTGGCCAGGTGCCGACGAGACGAGGTCACTAATTCATCCACACGTCCCAATTAATGGGATCGGACACATCGTTGCTGGGCACCGACGAGGCAAAGGCAACTGACACACGTCCGTGTTAATGAAGGCCAGCGTACATGACTGGGCACCGACGAGGCAAAAGTCATCCCCTTCATCAACAATATGTTCCGTTTTTACTCCGACGTGGCGATGGCAATGTCATGACCGAGCTTCAGCGATATAAAGCCACCCATATTGTTACTACGCCATATATCGCATATGGCTGACAATGATCAAATTAATACTTGACGACCATAAAGCGCAGCTTAATCGGAGGTTTTTCACAAGCTCGTCTTGCAGATGTAATTAACCAGACGCGCCCAACAAGCCCCGGGAATCGGCGAACTACGCAATTTTCCTATAAGTCAGACCTCTCCTTCAGCATGACGCTGAAGACGGAAGAAGACATTTTTTTCGTTGATCATGTGTTTTGTATATTCAAGAAAGAATTAATGAAATATGTGGTTCTCGAATGTGTGCATGTGTCTGTCTTGCATTACATTATTTTATTTATATGTCTTCATTCGGTTTTCGACCAAACAGGTGGTTAGCACATTTGAGCAAGGGTGGAGAAGTTAGTGAAGTCAAGGGGGTCACTGATGTGACTAGATAAAGGACTGGACCCTGGACATGTGCGTCCGATCAACGGAGCAGAGAAGAGTGTGGCATCGGTCTATGACCGGACACTAGCGCAAGGGGATGATCGAACGCAATAGTGGCGCGTCCGGTTGAGTGTGATACGCTTACGCAAGCATGTGAGCGAGGAAGGAAGGAGCGGACGCTAGGGCATGTCCAGTCCTCATTGACCTGACGCGTCCGGTAGCGTTTGGATGGCTCTGGACCCGCTCTGGAGTCAACCTAACTCTGCTGTGGTGCAGCGTCAGGTGCTGGTGTGGTGTGTCCGACCAGGTGCTCAGGGGCATGGGCGCGCACGTGATTTGACACAATGGCAAGCATCTGGTCTTGGCGTGGCGCGTCCGATCGTCACTTGATCGCTAGCGCGAGCAAGTTGACTGTTGGGATCGAGTGATCGATGGTGAATGCGAGGGACACGCGGACAGCTGGCAGCGATCGAACACTAGGGCTGGTGCGTCCGGTCAGCGCGAACAGACATGCACTAGGCTGCCTATTGAGCCCAATGGCTCTATTTCGTGGGGTCACCTATTTATGCCCCATGGCTGGCTCTTGCTCACTCTCTTGGCGATTTCTATTGAGAATACATCCTAGTGAGCATAGCCAACACTCTCTTACTCACCTTGCTTGATTGAATCATCATCTAGTGGGATTTGAGAGCATCTAAGTGCGTTACTTTGAGCAATTGCATCTAGAGGCACTTGGTGATTGTGTTTCGCTGTGGATTTCACTTGTTACTCTTGGTGGTTGCTAACACCTAGACGGCTTGGTGCAGCGAGGATCATCGAGCGGAGGGTGGTGCTTGTGTTTGGCTCCGATCGTGGTGATTGTGAGGGGTTCTTGACTTTTCCACGCTTGAGAGCCAAAAGGTACTCTAGTGGATTGCTCATGGCTTGTGGATCCTCATCTTGTGTTGGTTGTGCGGCACCTGATTGCAGGTTAGGCGTGTGATGCCTATTAGCGCATGAACCTCCAAGTGAGTGAACTGCCACAATGGGGACTAGCTTGCCGACAAGTAAGTGAACATCGGAGAAAAATCTTTATGTCATCATTGTCTCCGGGATTTCTTGTGATTGATTGATCATCTCTTGCCACGGCGGTATAGACATCATTACATCTCTTGTATTTACTTTCCCAGTGTAGCTAAACTCTTTAGTGTAACTAGTTTTGAGAGCTAGCTTGTGTCTTGTCTAGTGGTCAGTGATGCTCTTTAGTTAGTCTTTGAGAGCTCACTAACTTAGAGAGTAGTGACTTGGCCTCTTGTGTGGATTAGAGATCATAGCAACTAGAATTGTGGATAGGAGACTTGCATTTTTAGTAAAGCTAGCGCAACACTTGCTTCGCCTCATACTTGTCTAACCACTTGGCTTAAGTGTTATTGTAGATTTTTTAATAGGCTATTCACCCCTCTCTAGCTATTAGGACCTTTCAGCGGCTCCCAGACCCTTTAGTTTTTGGGTCGCAGAAACACTGACCCCAGTGGCCACGATCAGCCTCCCCGGGAAACTGTGGGCACCTTGATGTCCCCATCCCATTCTCCGGGGCATGATGGTGGTGGCCTCTGAGACAGCCAACCCTGCCCTCTGTCGGTGTTTGACTACCAATAGCCTGCCATGGGGGTACCCGGGACAGTTGTTCGGGCTTCGACGCATGCTAGAACTCGACGGTAGACGCAGAGACAGTCGATTTATATTAGTTTGGGCCCTCGATCGTGATTGAGTAATAACCTTACGTCCAGTCGGCGTTAGCCTTTGCGTTGGATTGCTTGTGTTATCTTGTCTCTTATTACAGGGGTGCCCACAGCCTCTCTTTATATCGGTAGAGGTGGCTGTGGTGCGGTTACAATCCTAGTCGGATCCAAAGAAGGTGTCATCAACAAAATTCAGAAGTTACTTTCCATTGGAATCCGGCTAGTCTGGCCTATTCTACTCGGATTCGATGTATCGGTCGTTGTACCTCTTCCTGCTTCCGTCTGTGGGCTAGGCCAGGGCCCATGACTCGCAGTCGCATCGCTAGGGGACCCTGTAGGTCCCGCATCGACAAGCCCCCGAGCATTTCATAGTTGAACTCAAAAGCCTCCTTGTTTCTCTGGCTATGCCTGATGAACCAAGCTCGTTCTGGGTTCTTTCAACATGAAGCCTTGAAGTGGTCCTGTCTTGAGGTCTTCTAAGTGACGTGCACTTTTTCAAAGAAAAAGCACACTCACAGAGTGTAGCCCCTGAGCCTCTTACTATTTGGAACAAAAAGATGGAGGATCTTGATCTTTGATTGTTGAAAAAACTAAAAATCTCTTCTCAGGATATGTACCATACAGCCCCGAGCATCTTTCTGAGTTCTTTTTGATTGTCGAGAACTCAGATGGAAGGTCTTCCATTATCTTCTTAGGTAGCCATCTTTATGTCCGAAGTTGGTGGTGGTTGGCGGTTGAATTGAATTCTCTGTAGTCACGAGGTGTACAGTGTTGGTATATTCTTTCGAATATGCTTTTTCTTTGAGTATTGTTCCTTCACGCGCGTGACCTCTTCTTATTGCTTTCTGTCCTTTCATTGAGACCTTGGTCAGTCTTGTTTTGTTGGTGCTCCCATTCTATGTACGCCACTTTTTGGCCTATAAATACCTTCCTGGTGTGCTACCTCGATTTATCAAGTGTCTTGTTGTATAGTCCGAAGCCTCCATAGCCATGAATATGATAGTTTGTGAAGTAGAACAACCTCCGGGTGTAAGTTATGAGTCTTGTAAGTTTTATAGCGGATGAAAGAAGTCTTGTGATTGAGATTAGAGGTAGACTAATCTCACAGCAGCATTGTACCAAGTAGTACATGGTGGCAGGTGGAAGAAGTCTTATGATGTGGGATATGTTCCATCATCTAGTAGCTTCTAGTTGATCCTTTTCACACTGCCTTGTGACTATCCGGTGCAGATCAACATCTGATCCAGGATCACATCGGGCTTGGGTAGACTGATGTCTGTGAGCCTTGCCTAGTCCAAGTTGTCCCGCTATGCTGTTGATATCCGTCTTGGATGCACTGTGTCCTTCCTTTGAAGACAATAGTGTATCCAGGTTGGTTGTCTTCTGTTGTGTTGTGGCTAGGAGTACGTAGTCGTTTCTAGAGCCGAGTTCTGTCTGGGCTCTTTGTTACTACCTTGCTTGTCATAGTACCGAGTTCATTGGGTCTTGTAAGATTTGTAACTTGATGCCCTTTGATGATATTGTAATAAAAAATATCTTTCTCTGTTCCTGTCTCCTTTCTTATTGTATGAGTGCTTTTGAGTATCATTCAGGTTGTTTCTGGAGTATCCGGGTTCTCCTGTGGCGTACTGTAACGTCTTCTGTGAATCTTGTGGCTAGCGAGTTCTTTCTGAGTTGTGCAATCTATAATAATTCAGCAATGGCATAGTGTGAACGGATAAGTCTGAAATCTACCCGTTGCATTGTACCGTTGTGGAAATTTGCGTCGTCCGTCATTTCGGCCGTGTTAGTTATGGTAAGAAATGGATCGTTGCGTTTCCATGCCGCATTAAGCGGGCTTGATGGGCCATATTTTTACCATTGTAAATCTATCTAAGGGCCCTCCTCCTTCTTCTTTCTTACCCTGTCCTTGCCCTCTAGCATTCGGCCTTTGCTAAACCCTAACCCCCAGAGTTCCACCGCCACCGTTGCTGTCGTCGTCAAATTTTTGCCACCATCCTCAGATCCTCACCATTGTATGGGCAAGAAGAAGTCCTCGAGCAAGCCAAAGGAGGTCTTGGTAGATGAGGAGGTGTTGCTCTCGGTCATCGAGAATTGGGAACTCATCGCCATGAGGGCTACGGAGAAGCTCTGGCCGGTTTCGACCACAACGGAGGATCAATTGCGTGATTTGGTCAAAGATGGCCTAATCTAGGAGAAGGACTTTGCTGATTGGAAGGTGCCTGGCCAGCATTGGGTTCCTACTCCTGGTCCTGGTGAGATCATCCTATTTGTCTCTTTCATTCGAGCTAGCCTCTGCTTGCCTGCTTCTGTCTTTCATCATCGTTTCCTTCATTATTGCAACATTTCTCTGAACCACTTGACTCCGAACGCTGTCCTTCATCTATCAGTGTTTGTCCATCTCTGTGAAGCTTTTATTGGCATCATTCCTTCAATCTCTCTATTTCATTTTTTCCATTTGAAGCTGCATCCTCGAAGTGACAATACTTCTCCGTTGGGTGGTTGTGGCATCCAATTCCGTAAGGGGAAGAAAGCCCACTTTTTTTATTATGATCTTATTGATTATGTTCGGGATTGGCATTCCAAGTGGTTCTATGCTGCAAACATGATTTCTCCCCTTGTTGTTCATTCCGGTTCTGGTCCCTTGGTTAATGATCGTTGAGAGAAGAACTCCTTCACAAGCGATGAGCTCTAGGCCACCAAGCCACTTCTTGAGAGGATCCAAACTCTGAAGCAGCAAGGTTTGACCAGCTTTGGGATCATTGCCAACTACATGCATCGCCGAGTTCAACCCCTGAAGGAGAGGGAGCATCTTGGCTTTGAGTATTCTGGGGCTGAGGACCCATCTCGGATGGTTCCTGCCCTTGAGTTGACTGAAGAGAGGTACTTGAGCGCCTGAGGAAGGTTCTGAAGGGGGTGACCATCGTCCCCCATGTAGTTCTTGAATATTGTGGAGATTATTCACCCCCTACTGTGAGTTGTTTTACTTTTCATGAGTACTTTCCTTTATATGTCTTTTTTTGTTGGTACTTTCTATCTTCAATTTCCTACTTATTCCTTCTCCTTTGGTCGTCTTGTAGAAATTGGGGCGTAACTTTGTTGATCCAGTTCCTGCTGATGATAACCCAGCTGGTGAGGAGGCTGGAGGAAATCTAGCCGTAGTGGCTTCGGCTAGTAAGTCTTTAGTATCCGCAGTTATTCCTGGTGCTTCTTGCAATAAACCAATCCAATAAGTTGAATATGTGCCACGCCTAGTTCTTCAAGATCCTCATTCCGTCAATAAGAGGGTGGGGGTGGATGATGCTTCCGCAAGCGCGTCTGCCACTAAGAAGCCTCATCAACTGGGTACTCTTCTAGGTACTCCAGTTATAGGTAGCATGCTCCTAGGTGAGCACATTAGTTTATTTTATCCCTTTTGTTGTTTGTTTATGTGTATAATCGAGTACTTTCTCTCTTCTTAGATGGTACTGTGGTTGAGCTGCTTGAGGGCAAGGAGGATGAAGAAGATGATGCGACCCCCAATACTTGTCGGTGAGTTGTCATTGTATTTTTGTTTTCTTGTTGTTATTCTTGAGCGTTTCTTTTGACTTATCCTTGTCCTTTCATAGCAAGCGGTCATTGAGCCTGAGTTCTGCTGGGGCTTAGTTGTTAATCATGCCATCCCTGGCGCGGAGTGGTGATGATGTCTTTTCTGCAGCCATGCCCCCGCCAAAACCTTTAGCTCGGCTTGGGGGTTTTAGTTTGAAGAAGAAATCGGCCAAGTAAGTGAACCCAAGTTAGGTTGTTTGCTTCTATTTTTCCTTTTTCTTGTATCATTGAGGTTGTCCATCATCTTGCAGGTCTTCGCCTGCGCCTTCCTTGAACCTTCGATCGGCTTCTTCTTAGTCCGCTGGTGCGGCTGTGCGTACTAAGTCTCAGGACTCAAAATGCACAATCAGCGAGGCAGCTATGAGGGAGGCGGTGGCCCCTGATGAACATGTTGCCACAGAGTCACCTACTCCAAAATGGTGGTGATTGTGGTGGTAGGTCTGTTTGAGGAGGTAGCCGGGGCTTCTACTACCCAGGTTGCAGCCTTGGTCTTGTTGTCTTCTCATCAATCAGTCTCTCCTCATGCTGGACTTGGTACTAGTAGTCGACGTCACCTGTCGCTTGTCAGAGCTGACTACGGACTGGGGAATTCTGGCGGTCGATGCAGCTTCTTTTGGAGAAAAACTCCAGGTAGGTTTTCCTTAAGTTATTATTTTACTGGTCCTCTTGGGTTCTTATGCCTTGTCTCTCTTTCTCTTTGTTTTATTTGATCAGTCTTTCTCTTAGGACCATGTCGACTTATTTTTCTCAACTAAGACCAAGAAAAAGTTGACCTCCAAAATTAGCGTTCTAAAGACAGATCTAGACCTCTGCTGGGTCGAGATGGAGATTGAGTGTTAGACGCACCAGAGGGAGAAAAAAAGCTCTCTGTGCTCAGGTGATTGAGGCAGAAGAGCGGAGGGATGTTGCGGTCCAGGAAGCCTTGAAGAAGGTGGAGGCCATGAAGAAAGAGTGTGATGGTATTCCGAGTTCTTTTATACTTTGTTCCCTCTTGTTCTTTATTTTTTGCTCCTTTTTTGCCTGATTTTCTTTTATTATCTTGATCAGCCCTTCGAAAAGATAAGCAGACGCTGTTGACTGATATTGAAGATATGAAGATATCGGTTCAGTCTAATCATAATAGGGCCGAAGAGGTAAAGGTTGTTCCTGAAGAAGAGCTCGCTCGTGCCCAGTTGATTAGGCTTGGTGTTGATTGGGATCTTGTGCAGGGATGAAAACCATTGAGGATTTGTCCAAGAAGCTGGCGACATCTAACCAATGTTTCACGACTTTGTGGAAATCTTTCAAGACTGTTACAAAGCTTCTTCGGACTTCTGAAGATGATGGGAGGACCTAGGGTGAGTTTATTCCTCTGATTCTGGAGCGCCTTCAGAGCTTCGTGAAGGATGGGGTCTAGGCATGTGTCAAGAATGTTTTGGCTCACATCCGTGTTCTTGCACCATCGGTTCATCTAGAAAAACTTAGGGAGGACACCGATGATGACAACTACCTAGAGTCCATCGAGAATGCAGAGTCTAAGGTTGAAGACCTGGACAACTTCATCACTGAAAAGCTTGATATTCATCTCCACCTTCTGATGATGAAGCTGACGGTTAGGTTCTGTAGTATCTGGGCACATCTCTCTTTTTTCTGTAAAGATATACTTTGTATTGTGCTTTGTAACAGAATTCTAGTTCTTTGGATACATCTTTACTGTCTTGCTTGAATCATTTGAGTGAATCTTTCCGAGTTGTTTTGCTAGACTTTTGAATTCTTTAAATATGTGCTGGATATAAACCTAAGTCTTTGTAGGCGTATCCAGGCTCCTTTGAATTGTGTATCTCCAACTGGTCTTGCTCTTTGTTTTTTATATCTTCGTGAGTCTTGTCGAGCGTAGGTACTAGATCAGTCGGGTTGTTTCTGGTATTCAAACAACTCCAGAATAGGGCGAGCGCTATCTGACTCTCAACCAGGTCGTGAGAACAACCTAGGATAGGTCAAGTGTTGGCTTTTCAGCCTTCCTACTCTCATCCAAGCCCAAAAAGACTAGGGACAAGGTGAGCTCAAGCACGTTTTCAGCTCTTTTGCTCTTGATTTGTGGATTGCGAGCTCAAGCGTCCTTTCAGCTCTTTTGCTCTCATCTGGTTGTAAAAACAACCCGAGATTGGGAGAGTGCCTCTAGCTCTTATCCAGGCCATGAAGACAACCTAGGATAGGTTGGGTGCTAGCTTTTTAGCCTTGTTATTCTCATCTAAGCCTGAAAAGACTTGGGACAAGGTGAGCTCAAGCATCTTTTTAGCTCTTTTGCTCTTAATTTGTGAATTATGAGCTCAAGCGTCTTTTCAGCTCTTTTGCACTCATCCGGTTGTGAAATCAACCCAGGATAGGGTGAGCACTTCCGGCTCTCATCTAGGCTGTGAAAACAACCCAGGATAGGTTTAAGTATTGGATTGTCATCCTTCTTGCTTTCATCCAAGCCTTGAAAATTGTCCAAGTGTTTTGTCTTCTCCTTTGTAACAAGAAGAACTCAGTTGTTGTGTCCATTGAGCTGCTCTACATGAAAAAGCGCACCACTTTCACGCCAGTTGCGTTGCGTAGTTAATGTTGGAGACCGAAGCGCCATGTTGGCTTTGGTGAAGGGATTGACTCTGCCCTTAATTTTAGGAGGAGAAATTAATTCTGTCTTTATTTCGAGGAGGCTGTTGGACTGCTTGAGGAGATGGCTTTGCCCTATTTAACTGCCCCTTTGGTGATTGTTTTGGCACTCTTATCTTTTCAGTCTTACCACAGCCAAAATGGTGAAAAAAATTATCCAAAGGCATTGTGTCCGTAAGGTGCCATGCTCGTCGCTCGCTCGTCCTTCAAGAGCTGTGGTTATGATGGCACCATTGAGCGAAGGTTCTTCATCGACAGCATATTTTTTTGCCGGTGTCGTTGGCTCCTAGAGTTTTGTGAGGCTCTGGCGGTGGAGGAGGCTCCACCTGCCGGGACATCAAAACCGGTTCCGTCCTTGCAGGAGAAGGAGGATCCAGCGGCTGCTCCGGCAGTCAATCTCATCTCCGTTCGTCCTATTGATGCTGACTTGATGGAGGTGGATTTGATCGTCCTTAGCAGCTGTAGCGAGGATGAAGTTGATTGGGAAGCGCTTATTGCTGAAGATGAAGTCGACTGGGAAGTTCTTGCCGCAGAAGATGACGACATCGAGTTTGTGGGTAGCTTGGGCATGCTGCTATTAGCCCTCGCTTTGATGTTGGCGTAAAGGAGATCGAAGGGTGGACTATCTAGTAATAGATTCATCTAGTTAGGTTGTCGATATATCCAGTAGTTCTGTTCATCGTGTAAATATTTTGTTCTCCCTTAAATCTGAGTAATTTCTTGTGGTATAGTCTGTTCTCTATTGTCAAAGATTGTGTCTATTCTAAAAAATATCTTTTTCTTTTTCTGATGATAATTTTGAGAATTAGGCCTTCTCATTGTTGTTTTGTAAGAAAGCTTTCTTTTGTTGACTTCTTTCTATATTATTCGTTGGTCATGAACCTTGGCAAGCACCGGTGCTTTTGTTCATATTAGTAGTAGTCCTGATGTGCTCAGGCTTCTTTTGTACTTTTTTTCCCATCGCATATTCGCTTATCATGGACATAATTTTCATCCAAAAATGAGCTCACGTGTATTTTCAACTCTTTTGATTTTTTTGTGAATTGCGAGCTCAAGCGTCTTTTCAGCTCTTTTGCTCTCATCCGGTTGTAAAAACAACCCGGGATTAGACGAGCACCTTTGGCTCTCATCTAGGCTATGAAAATAGCCCAGTATAGGTTCGAGTGTTAGCTTATTAGTCTTACTCTTATCCAAGCCTGAAAAGATTTAGTATTATGAGGTCAAACATCTTTTCACCTCTTTTGCTCTCATCCGGTTGTGAAAACAACCCAGGATCGGGCGAGCACCTCTAGCTCTCATCCAAGCTGTGAAAATAGCCTAGGATAGGTTCGAGCGTCAGCTTATTAGCCTTACTCTCATCCAAGCCTGAAAATACTTGGGATTGTGAGTTCAAGCATCTTTTCAGCTCTTTTGCTCTTATCCGAGTGTGTTCTGCTTCTCTCTCCTTGTATTGTTTGATTTTTAGGGATGTCCAGATCAAATCTGTTGGTAGCACAACTTTTGATCCATATACTAGAAAGAAAGGTGAGTATCTAGTTGCTTTGCTTACTTGAGTGCATAACCCCCATACTACTTTGGGTAATTCTTCAATCCATTTGGAGCCGTAATCTTCTAGTTCTTCATATAGTCTTGGTTTCAATCCAGCTAGTATGAGTCTATTGGCTCTTTCGACTTGTATGTTGGCTTCAGGGTGTGCAACTGATGCGTAATCTATACTGATGCCGCAATCTTGTGTCTAATTTCTGAACTCTATAGCTGTAAAAGGGGAACCTAAATCTGTAATAACATGATTGGTTATTCCAAAGCGGTGCATAATGTCCTGGATGAACTCGACTGCTTTTGCTGCGCTATATTTGACGAGCGGCTTGTACTCGATCCATTTGGTGAATTTATCGATTGCCACGAAGATGTACTCAAATCCACCTTTGGCCTTTTTGAGTGGTCCTACTTGGTTCAGCCCCTAGCATGCGAACGGCCAGATAGAAGAGATGCAAATTAGCTCGTGAGCTGGTACGTGAGCTTGCCTTGTGAACATTTGGCATCCTTTTGCACTGTCTAACTAGTTCTTCTGCATCTTTCAAAGCTATTAGCCAATAGAAACCGGTGCAGAAAGTTTTACCCACTAGAGTCCTTGAGGTTGCGTGATTACCACAGCAACCTGAGTGGATTTCTTTTTCTTCTTCTCTTGGTATACACTTAAGAAGTACTCTTGATGACGTTCCTCTTCTGTACAGGTTGTTGCCTACAAGAACGTAGTTCTTGTTTCTTCTGATTATCCTGGTGGCCTCTTCCTTATTAGATGGTAGCTTGTTTTCTTTGATGTAGTCGATGAAGTCTTGAGTCCATGATCTGGTGATTACCATGATCTAGGTTGTTGGTGCTGGTGGATCAGAGGTTATCTCACCGGGTTGTTTTATGGAGGGTGATGGCAACTCCTCTACAAACACACCTGGCGGGACCTTCGCTCTGTCTGATCCTAGCTTGGCGAGAACATCTGCTGCAATGTTTGAATCTCATAGAACATGCAGGATTTTTAGTCCTTGGAAAAATTTCTCTAGTTTTTGTACTTTAGCACAATAGGCGTCCATGTTGTTTTTGGTGCAGTCCTAGTCTTTGTTGACTTAATTGATGACTATAGCTGAATCACCATAGACATGTAGCCATTTGATTCCAAGAGAAGGTGTGATCCTTAGCCCATGGATGAGTGCTTCATATTCTGCTTCATTGTTTGTGGCTTGCCACAGTATCTGGAGTACATATTTAAGTTGTTTTCCTTTCAGGGATATGAAAAGAACACCTGTGCTAGCCCCGCCTAACTTGAGTGATCCGTCAAAGTACATCTTCCAATGGTCGAGGAGAGCTGGCGCGGGTTGTTGGATTTCTGTCCATTCAACTACGAAGTCTATGAGTGCTTGTGATTTTATTGCTTTCTGAGGAGTGAAATCGATATTTAGAGCTTCAAGTTCCAATGCCCACTTTGATATGTGTCCTGTCGCATCTCTATTGCGCAGGATGTCTCTGAGAGAGAAATCTGTTACTACGGTAATCTTGTGGCCTTCCAAGTAGTGTCGTAACTTGCGGGAAGTAATTAGGAGGGCGTAGAGTAGTTTTTGTACACGTGGGTACCATGTTTTTGAGTCTATTAGAACCTCGATGATGTAGTATACCGGCTGCTGTACTTTGTATACATGCCTTCTTCTCTTTTCCACCACAATTGCTATACTGACCACAGTAGATGTTGCAGATATATATAACATCATGTCTTCATGCTTCTTAGGTGGTGTGAGTATGGGTGATGAGGTGAGGTACACCTTAAGGCTTTCAAAAGCCTCCTTGGCTTCCTTTGTCCACTCAAACTTGCCTGTCTTTTTAATAGCTTGAAGAAAGGAAGTCCTTTTTCACCGAGTCGTGAGATGAAGCGATTGAGTGCTTGCTAATATATATAACATCATGTCTTCATGCTTCTTAGGTGGTGTAAGTATGGGTGATGAGGTGAGGTACACCTTAAGGCTTTCAAAAGCCTCCTTGGCTTCCTTCGTCCACTCAAACTTGCCTGTCTTTTTAATAGCTTGAAGAAAGGAAGTCCTTTTTCACCGAGTCGTGAGATGAAGCGATTGAGTGCTGCCATGCTTCCTGTTAGTTTTTGCACATCTTTTACATAGCGCAGAGATGTCATTTCTGTTATGGCTCGAATCTGCTTAGTGTTTGCTTCTATTCCTCGATTACTGACTAGGAATCTGAGTAGTTGTCCTGATGGTACTCTGAAAATACACTTATTTGGGTTTAATTTCTACTTCTACTTATTTAGATTTTCAAAAGTCTCCTTCAAGTCTTCAATTAACATGTCTGGGTTTTTTGTCTTTACTACTACGTCATCGACATAAGCTTTCGCGTTGTCACCAATCTGTTCACCGAGACATGTTTGAATAGCTCTTTGATAGGTGGTGTCAGCGTTCTTGAGTCCAAAGGACATGGTTTTATAGCAATAGGCGCCAAACAAAGTGATGAAAGATGTCTTGCTCTGGTCTTCTTTCTTTAATGCAATTTGATGATATCCTGAATAATAATCGAGGAACGATAGCAGGGCAGATCCTGCCATTGAATTGACAATCTGATCAATTCGCAATAACCCGAATGGGTCCTTTGGGCAATGTTTATTGAGGTCCGTGTAATCGATGCACATGTGCCATTCTGCCGTGTTTTTTTTGGCACTAGAACGGGATTTGCTAGCCAATCTGGATGAAGAATTTCTCTTATAAATCTGGTTGCCATTAATTTTGTAATATCCTTCTTGATTGCTTCCTTTTTATCTGATGAAAATCTTCTCAGTCGTTGCTTGACTGGTTTGGAGCCTTCATTGACATCGATTCTTTGCTCAGCCAACTCTCTTGGGACACTTGGCATGTCGGTCGGCTTTCAAGCGAAGATATCTTTGTTGTCCCGAAAGAAGGTTGGTGAGCGTGAGTTCCTATTTAGCTGAGAGGTTAGCACTGATGGTCGCTGTCTTCTCAGGATCACTAGTATCCAGGTCAATTTTCTTTACATCGGCTTCTTTTTACGGTGCAAGGATGTAAGGTTTCTTTGCTAGGATCTCTAGCTCTTCTAGGTCCATTTGTGCAGCGACTGTGGTAATTTCTTCTCTGTCGTCGGCTGCCTGTGCTTTGGTTGTGATTTGGATTGCTTGAATGTCACAATCGAAAGCACGCTTCAATTTGCCCCGGAGGGAGAGTATTCCGTGAGGTCCTGACATCTTGAGCAGGAGGTATGGGTAGTGAGGTATAGCCATAAACTTTGCAAGTGCTGGTCTTCCAAGGATGACATGATATGATGTCTCAAAGTCCACAACTTTAAACTGAATGAATTTGGTTCAGTAATTAGCTTGTGTTCCAAACGTGACTAGTAGAGTGATTTGCCCGAGCGGCATGGCAGCTTTGCCGGGTACTATTCCATAGAAGGGTATTCCTGTTGGGGTAATCAACCCAGCGAAGTCTAGCCCCATCTTCCTTAGTGTTTCTGAAAATATGATGTTGAGTCTAGCTCCCCCATCGATCAAAACTTTGGTGACTGTCATCCCTGCTATAGTTGGATCTAGGACTAGTGGATATAGGTCGGCATTTCCAACGCTAGTCCATTGATCTTCTTTTAAAAAATTGGATTGGGTACTGTGACCAATTTAGGTACCTTGGGATGGCTAGTTCGGCCGCCATGATGCTGCGGAGAGCCAACTTGTCTTGGTGCTTGCTTCTGGAACCTGGAACTCCAGAGAAGATTACTGGCACTGTTCCCTTTGGCTATTGGAATCCTTTTATCTTCCGTCTTATCTTCGTCTTTGTACTTGTTATCCTCTTGTTTATCCTTGTTTTTTTTCTTTTCTTGCGTACCGGTCGATGAGGATCTGGCAGTCTTTCATTGTGTGATTTCCTTGTGGGTGCCATATATAGTGCATATTCTTGATGTCTTTGAACCTCCTGAATTTCAAAAAAAAAATTCTCATGTCAGCCATGGCGACGGTGTTGTCTGGTCCGCGCTTCCTGTCTGGGTGTTCAGTGTTTAGAAAATTTTTCTGGTCTGAGTTGTCTCTGGCCATGATCATCTTTTCCACCGTGCGTTTGAATTATTCATTATTCCTTGGGTTTTCTTTGTAAAAATCTTGAAATTGCCATTTGACCATGATTCCGTGGGAAAAGACTTCAATCACTTCTCGTTTAGTGATATCATGTACCTGGGCACGTAATTCACCAAAACATCAATAATAATCTCTGAGGCTCTCGCCTCCCTTTTGCTTGAGTCCTTTTAGCTCTGCATGTGTGATGGGGTGCGTAATGATGCCCGCGAAGTTTTCGCATAAAGCTTTTTGCAAGTCCTCCCAGCCTCTGATTGATCCTGGGTTCAATTGATCGAACCATTGGAGGGGCATGTTCTCTAGGGCCATGGAAAAGAATAATGCCTTGATATCGTCATCTCTGCCGGCTAGTTCAATTAACTGCGAGTAGATTCTGAGCCATTGCTTTGGTTCGGTCTTCCCGTCATATTTAGAGTGGTTTGATGGCTTGAACTTGTAAGGCAGCCGTACCGAAGCAAGCCGCCTCAAAAAACAGGGAAACCTATCGTGTGCTCCGACTTCTCTGTGCTCTGACTCAGCTCTCTCTTCTTGCCAGCTGTTATTTAGCCTAGGAGTAAACCGTGGGGATGAGCGGTGAGATGCTCTGCTCCTTTCTTCTCTCGGACGCTCAACTTAACTACTCCGGGTGTGGTCTCTCCTTTTCTCTTGATTCTGGCTCCCGTTCGGTCCTAGTCTTTCGAAGGCATACCTCCTTTGACTTTGCGCATTTTGTTCATGCGATGTTGTTCTAGCAGGGAGTCTGGAATGAGTTCTTCTGCCATGCGCTCTTAGGGTTGTTGTCCGGATAACTTCTCAAAGTTGTTCTTGTTCCTCGTTGGGATGCGAGATTGCTTCGAGTTCTTCTAGCTTCCCGTATTTTATCGTAAGGAGCTTCGTGTACTATGGCCGCGTGCCTTTCTTCGGCTTCTTTCTCTGATTTTCTCCTATAGTACTCAACCAGCTCTATCTTGTACGTGTCTTGTGCTTCTTTTCGTTGCCTGGCATGACGTCTGCGGCCTTCTTTTAGTTTGTTTCTTCTTTCTCTAGCTCATTTCTGGCCCTCAGATTCGCCATCGTATCCAAGATCGTCGGGCGATATGTTTGATTCTGGTTCATCTGAAGATCTGACATCGGGTGTAGTTGGTGGCATCGGTAGTGGCCGCCGAATCATGAAGGCTTCTCGGCCTGGTACCAGGCTTGCAATGCTATAGTTGCTGACGACTTCAGTTGGAGTGTTGGCATCACGGAGTGCACTACCTTCTTGGTAGGGTAGAGCGATATCTTCTTCAACTAGTCGAGCATTGTTGCTCTGAGGACAAGTACCCGGCTAGTGTACTAGGCAACCTTTAGATATTACGGTTAATACGAGACCTTCTTGTGCCCCGGTAAGATGTAGCCTCCGTGTTCGACCAGCCGTACTTCAGAGTAAGTCTTGATATGTCTTTGTCGTGTTATTAAGTCCAGTTGGGAGGCGACTCAACTCTTTGGAAGAAACCTGAAGTAGATTCGAATTGATCTCTTGTAGAGTTGATGCCGTGTTCCGGAGTCCAATAGGAAAAGAACTCAGTTCGTCCCCAAAAGAACCCGGATTGGGCCCCGAAGAGGAATCCGACCCGGACATTAAGCCGAGACCAGTTGCCATCGAAGCCTAAGTCGATTCAGACACCGCAAGTCTTTGGTGAGATTTTTGGTAAGCTTTGTCAGAAGAATGAGTCCCTCATGGGTTTCTAGAGCTTCGATGAGATGTCCCTGGAGGTTACCTTTATCGTCCGCCTTGCAAACCCACGATCCGAAGATAAAGATTGATCCCACTAGGAAGATCATGTTGTCGAAATCCGTAGAGTTCTTGATCGCGATTGCGCCTAAAGCCCCTACATGGTGCACCAGCTGTCGGTGTTTGACCACCGATAGCATGTCACGGGGGTACCTAGGACAGTTGTTCGGGCTTTGGCGCGTGCTAGAACTCGATGGTGGACGCAGAGACAGTCGATTTATACTGGTTCGGGCCCTCGATCGTGATCGAGTAATAACCTTACGTCCAGTCGGCATTAGCCTTTGCGTTGGGTTGATTGTGTTATCTTATCTCTTGTTACATGGGTGCCCACAACCTCTCTTTATATCGGTAGAGGTGGTTGTGGTGCGGTTACAATCCTAGTCGGATCCAAAGAAGGTGTTCTGAACTAAATTCAGAAGTTACTTTCCATAGAAATCCGGCTAGTCTGGCCTATTATACTTGGATTCGGTCTAGCGGTCGATGTACCTCTTCCTGCTTCCGTCAGTGGGCCAGGCCAGGGCCCACGACTCGCAGTCGCATCGCTGGGGGACCCTGTAGGTCCCGCATCGACACCCTCATCTGCGTGCTTTAGTTTAGAGGCTATGGTGCGACGAGAAGGTTTGCAGGGGGTTCTTCGTCGCCCCTTGCGCTCGCGGCATTCGCCTCTAGACGTTTTTGTGGTACCACCCCTGAGGTGATACCTGGTCTTAGCACCTTGCGAGCGACACGTCTGCTCTTGTATTCAAGGGTGCCAAGCGGGGAGAATCTCCCTCGAGTTTGGGGCTTCCCTTGTAGCTACAGCGAGCCCCCGAGCCATGGAATCGGGGTCGCACTTTTGGCCTTGGGTAGCCGGAAGGCTTTTCTGGCCTTGATGATGCGAGCAACCGTCTCCCTGACCTCTTTTTGCATGATCGCGAGGTTTTTTGTGATCATGTGCTGGCTCGTGGGTCTTGGACCTTTTTGTTTCTTCCACATGACCGAGCCGTGATCATGCTTTGGGCTTCGCATTAATTCACGAGGAAGATTCTGCTGTGTTACCCTGGTCATCTGGACATGTATAAGCACTGTGGTAGTTTGGTTAAAGTGGTTATCAGCTGTTTAATCTGCTGATGATGATCTCATCTAGAGCACGTGGGTTTCACCACTTGCAACGTAACAACTAAACAAACTGAAACTGGGAAGCATTAGGTGGGCCCTCAGTTACTGATTTGTTTTTGCCCTGCTACTTAGTTCTTGGTCGAATCAATATGATAAGTCAAACCTCGTGAGGTGATCTATTATTCTGAGATGGGTATGGTATGATCAATCTGATGAGTGGGTCTATTTTCTTGAGATGGATACTACAATTGTGATCTGCTGATAACTTGTTATGAGGTTGGCTTTCATAATGGTGTTCCGCTGTTGTAATTATGAATTATGAGCATGTGGATGTTATGCTGCTGTCAGTTTGTTTCTATATTTCAGCTTTGACATAAAGGAGTGATGCGGATGTCTGCTATGCTTGTTCATAAGACACTTTTTATGAGAGCTGTTTATATTTGTTAATACAATTGGAGGCAGACAAAAGAATATTATTAGACACTATGGACTATACTCTAAACACAATTATTTCAATTAGGGGATAAACACCATAGAAGGTTGCATCAAGAAGGCACCAGGTCCATTGGATTGACGAGGTTGGACGGTTAACATGGAAAATAACTAAGTGCTAGAGATGGAGCCAAGATTTAGATATAAGGAGGACCAGTTCGAAAGTGTCAGACAAAATTTTTTGAGGATACTAATTGTCAAATATTAATATTGGCTTAAAAACTATTTATTGTAATGTTGGCTTAAAAAACTATAAATCATCTTTAATCTCTTTACTTTTCTTCATCTCAGATAAGTGCTAATTGTCTAAATTGAGATTAAAAAAGAACGTTGTTCATAAAACCAATGGTTCATATCATATTTATTTTATCTACAGATATAGAATTATACAATTAGGACATATAACTTGAGAGAAATACAATAGGGAGATCATTTTATTTCTAATTGGACCTTTTGTTACCTTAGTTGAGGAGTTTTTACCCATAATCTCTAGGATTGGTACAACCATTAAAGAGTACTAATATATACTAATCATCAATCTTAGGGGGGGTTGGGGGGGGGGGGGGGGTGGGGCGGTGGCAGGCCCTGCCTCCCTGTCTCCGCCACCCCTACCAGGTGCCTATATATATATGGGAGATTGGTAGATGATTGGCTTGAAAGACAATGCCTTTACGGATTAGGCTCTCTTTTGTGAGGTTGAGAGTTTTGCTTAGGGTTAGAGTGAGAAGGAGAGAGGATAGGATTTTTGTTTGAGTTTTTTTTGGCCATCTAAGCTTTGAGATCTGCTAGGAGTGAGTAATGATACATATTGAGCTAAATTGAAGGATCAATTTTGTGCACTACTTGTGTTTTTTTGTTGATTTTCGATCTACTACTTTGGCAGAGTTATAGGCTTGATTTTGTGGTGTTTTGGGACCTTGGAACTTGTTCAAATCATGGCTTGAAGCCCAATTCTTATCTACAAAGTTCCAATCTCTAAAACTCATCTTTTCAGCCTCTTTTGGTATTTTCAAGATCTTTGAATTGAGATTTTTGAGATGATCGATCTCTGCCGGTTCTTATGTGCTATGTGGTCTTGGCAACATGTCTATGCTTTGCCTCTAACAAATTTCCCACGAGCACATAGAAATGCCATTTTGATGTCTCTTACAAAACACCCATTTTAAGAGAGGGATGCTGAAATTCCTATTCATGCTTTAATCTTGTTGACTTCATCTCTTGAGATGGCCGGGCGCACCTCCGCCACCGGGTACTGATAAGCGCCTTGCGGCCCAGCTCCGGCAGCGGCCCTACTCCAGCCCCGGCGGCACGGGAGAGGCCTGCTGTGCGGCGCCGGCGGCAGAGGAGCGGACCTCCCGGTGAGGCGCTGCACGAGGTCCTTGAAGCAGGCGGCGTCGGAGGTGACGAACTGCGTCTCGATGTAGGTCACCTTGACGCCGCCGCCGCAGCCGGTGGCGACGTTCTTGCTGTCCATGCTAGATCTTCCTTCGCTAGACTCTTGCTTGTGTCTAGAGCTGTCGTGGCAGCGCGCGTAGAGTACTGCACGCACCGTGCTTTTTGCCTGCTGATGATCTTATCCGATCTGTGCGTGTGTGAAGCTAGCTAGCTGATGGAGTATGCATTTGTCAACCTGCCTTTTAGCTCCATTTATAGGATGGGGTGAGAGTACGTGTACGTGCGTGAGGGAGACCTGGAACGAGACCTAGTCCGACCAATGAATTCTGGTAGTAGGTTGCGGTTTGCGAGAGCGGGCACGCCCTTGCGGCGGCGTACTCACTCTGACTTCTGACTGGTAGCAACTACTAGTCAACTAGGGCTTGTTTAGATCCTAAATTCTCCCCCAAATTTCACTGTGGAAAAAGAAGATTCCCCATCACATCAAAATGCCGGCAAATGCATGGAGTACTAAATGTAGATGAAATCAAAAACTAATTGCACAGTTTTGTTGTACTTTACGAGATGAACATTTTAAACCTAATTAATCAATTTTTATATAATTTTTCTACTAAAAAACAAAAGTTGCTACAGTGTTCCGACACGGGCACTGTACCTACAGTGCCCGAATTTAGGAAGTGAACACGACCTAGTAAGCACAAGCCGAGGCGTTTGACTGGTCGTCTTCTCTGGGCACAGGCGCACAGCAACGAGAGCTCGAGAGGAGTAGTAGTCGTCACTGACAGCGAGGGAAGACGGCGGGCCAGGCCACGGTCAGCTTTAGCAGGTGGGTGGTCAGACGCTCGTGCGAAACCTGTGGCTGTCTGTGTCGGGTCGCTCGGGAGGGAGTCTTGATGCACCCAAAACCGATACTCAAAGTTAAAACCCGAACACGAATCAGATACGGATTCGGGTGTCCATCACTAAAACCGAACCCGACGGATATCCGAAACCCGGTAGTTAATCCGAAACCCGAAAATTTTTGCAACAAACCAGCAAAGACAGCATACCAATGCATACAATACATGAAAGCTAAAGAACATAAAAATTAGCATAAACAAGGAAGCGGCTTGCAAATGAATATAGATAAATCATTTATTCCAACAAGAACTACGGTTTGCAAAAACAAGAAGCCGACGCCGTCCTCGTCTTGTCCCTGCAGGAGCGATAAATTATTCCAACAAGAAATACGGCTTGCAAAAACAAGGAAGCCGACGCCGTCCTCCTGTCCTTGCGGGAGCGGGACTGCAGGCCTGCACCCTGCGGCTGGACCTAGGGGCGACGCGCCGCCAGCCTAGATCAGCCCCCGGCGGCTTGCGCCTCCTGCGGCTGGGCGCGCACGCACCGTGGCACCGGCACCTGCTGAGTGCGCCGGTGGCGGCCGCTCGGCCCTGCTCCTTGCCTCCTTTGCTGGCAGCCGACATCTCGACGAGCGGATCTGTTGGAGTGGGCGCCTGGGCGGGTGGCGCTGGCCCCTGCTCAGTGGCGGAGGACAAAAAAAAAATTAAGGTAGGGCAAGGTTGATAACGCAGTGGCGGAGGACAAGCTCAACGCAGTGGCGCCTAGCTAACGTGCAGTCACGTTGTTGTAAAAAAAAACGTGCAGTCACGCAGTCCCAGTCCACATGTGCACATCAGCAGATGTGCTGCGCGGCCCACAAGTCACAAGCCCACAAGGCAAGCGTCAAGGCCCACCGGGCAAAGGCCAACTAATGGACTTAGAGGTTCAGTCATCTTCCTTGTGCGGACATTCAGAGTTCGTTCGATAGCAGCAGCCAGCGCCCCGCGGGACCTTTAACCTGCCATCCATGGCGGCCGGATGAACTTGGGGTGGGCATCCGCGGCGCGAGCGCCCTACCTTGCCCTACCGAGCCCTCCGCCCCTGCCCCTGCTCCTCTGCGCTCAACTAGTGCTGGCGGCCGACGGGTGGAGGCGGAGGCGGATTGGGTGTGGGGTGAGCGAGAGGGCCTGAGGTCTGCGAGTGTCTGAGTTATATAGCTAGGTTATTAGATGGGCTGCTAGTAAGCTCAATGATTTCGGGGCTCCAATGGTGATCCGCGGGGAAAAATAAAGATCCGTCCCAAACCCGTAACCGTTCGGGTATCCAAACCCGAAAAACCGCGGACGCAAAACTGTCCTCAAAACCAAAACCGCTGGACCCAAAACCCGTGGATATCCATCCCAAACCCGCCTCGCTGCCATCCTTGGTCGCTCCCTCGGCTCGTTGCGCTTTTACGCGCGCGGCCCATCTTCCTTGCTGCTGCCTGCCCGCCCCTGCACTGCACGGCCGGAAACCGCACACGGACGTGACAGGACCGGGCATGCAGTGCTTCCAGGCCTCCAGCAGCAGCAGCTCCATGCTACGTACTAGTGTCTACTATATGCACGCACGCATGTTCCTCTTTCCCTTTCCGTCGCCCACCATTGAAGCCAGGTAAGGCCGTGCTTGGAATCCCTGTTAAAATTTAGTTCCTATCACATCAAATGTTTGGACATAATTAGTCCATGATTAGCACTAACTGCTACAGTAAAAATGTGCTAATAATAGATTAATTAGGCTTAATAAATTCGTCTCGCGAGTTACTCATGGAATATGTAATTTATTTTTTTATTAGTATCCGAACACCCCCATGATCAATCTCATATAATATTCGATATGACACATGTTAAATTTTAGTCATGAAAACCAAACACGGCCTAAAAGAACACATGCATTCATCCTCGATCTGCACCGCTAGCGTTTGTAGTGGCACACCGCACACAAGAGCCTTCCGGTCGTGCCCAGTGTGTACGTACACCGCGATGCCATTTGACTGGCACTAGGGCACTTGCGCGCATTGACCGTTCCTTTTTCACCTATTGGCTGTTGGTATTGGTCTGTTAGATTAGTTAGGGCCGGATTGATAAAGCTCGGCTTCACTAAAAAGGGCAGACCCACTGCCAGAGGCTCCCACACGAGTAGGGTATAGGGAAGGGAATAACCGAAGCAAAGTCTTACCCCTGTAGAAATTCTGCAGAGAGACGGCTTCGAACCCAGGACCTGGTGACTCGGCGAGCTAGCACTCACCAACTGCACCAGGCCTGCTCTTCAAAGCTCGGCTTCACTAGTGAAACAAATTTTTTTGGAGCTTCAGTTTCGTAAAACAGTTTCACTATTGAAGCTAAAGCTATTTTCATAAATGTTTGGTAAAACAGCTTCTCAGGGAAAATAACGAAGAGAAAGCTGAAAGAAACGTTTGGTAAAATAGCTTCTCACACAAGGAAATCGCCATGGGTACCGTGGCTCTCCTGGTCCTCCGCGGCGTCATCGCTGGCCTCGTCATCGCCTTCGCCGTCGTCTACCCTCCCAAGGCCACCGCCGACGACGCCGTGCTGCAGCGGTTCACGCTGGCGCCGGGCTCCCTTGCCGGCAACTCCACCGTCTCCTACAACCTCACGGCCACGCTGTCGCTGAGAAACCCCAACATGTACCGGGGCATCGACTACGAGCCCATGGCCGTGGCGCTGTCCTTCAACGGCACCCTCTTCGACGTGTCCGGCAAGAAGGTGCCGGCGTTCCTCCACAAGGCGCGGAAGACGGCCACGTTCCACGTCACCATGGGCGGCGCGTCGCGGCCCATCAAGCTCTCCGCGGAGGGCGTGCGGGAGTTTGCGGCGGAGAACGTGACGGGCAAGTTCGACGTGGAGCTGAAGCTGGACACGGTGCTGCAGTACAAGGGGCGCAAGGCCAAGTGCCCGCTCGTGGTCATCTGCCCGCTCAACCTGCAGCTCGTCGACCCGGAAGTCGCCGCCACCGCGTATGAGAAGACCAAGTGCACCGTCCTCCGGGCCAAGAAGTCCGGCTGCTGATCATGCATCGCTGCCATGCATTCTACTTCCGCGGCTATTATATTAGCAGTAAGCTCATGCTGGCTAGCTGCGGCAAATGCAGATGAGTCAAGGAGCTAGCTAGATCAGCTCAATTTCTGCCTCCTTTATTGTTTGCGATATATAGTTCTTCATCAAGAATTCTTAGTTTCCTTCTTCCCAGAGAGATTGTTGTTATGTATTGTTTGGAGTTATTTCCGTGCTTGGATCCATGATTTGATTTGATGGTTTATTAATAATGCCAATGATTTACTATACATGCGATCGAGTCCTTCAGAATTTTGAGCAACTTTTGCTGTGCTATATCCTGGTTTATCTTTACACCGTCTGATCAATCTCTATTATACATCTATCTATCTATTCTATCCACTTCTACTTTCTTTTTCTTTTTCTTTTTCTCCAACTTCAGTACATCTAGCGCCCGGACGTCTGGCGCCAGAACACACCCGGGCACGACACGTCTGGGTGCACCTCCAAAAACGGCACCCACGTACAGAAACAACGCCAGCATGCGTGCGCACATCCCCATCCGTGACCTATCTCCTCCACACCCCATCCTGCCACCGCGCTACCATCTCAGGCGCACTCCTCTGCAAGCCCCCCGCCACGCCCATTTCGCGCTGCACGTAAGGCCCGCGCTGCCCGAGCGACAAGAGGGGAAGGGCGCGCGGCGCCTCCGATTCGGAAGGACCCAGCTATGGCGTCATATGGACGCCCTGCCAGCTCCGGGAGAGACGATGCAGCAGAAGGTGGCGAGAAGAGATGCAACACCCGATCTACTTTTGAAACATCCAAATACAACAGTTGCAACATACGTCTAAATGCAGTTGAAACACTTGAAACATGCTTATGAAACACTTAAAAAACACACTAAACACACTTGAAAACCATGGCAACCATACGTATGATCCAAATAAAATATATGCAATGTATGTGTGAAACATATGCAACATCTAGATAAACACACTTGTTATATGTGTCTAGAAAACGCAGATGAAACATACATCTGAAACAACTAAAACATTCGAAACATACGCTTACAACATGCCTCTGAAACAACTGCAAATATACAACATGTGCAACATCTCCTAATCTACTTTTGCAACATCCATATAAAACAAATGCAACATACATCTAAAACGCCTAAAATACTTGAAACATACATTGGAAGGTTGCGTCGGTCGATTCCGGTCGCCGGGGGTCGACGACGGGTGCTCCGGAGCCTGGCCATCGCCTTTGGTGGTGACGAGAACAACTGCGACGGCGACAGCGACGGCGATGGCGCGGGGGCGCCTTCGCCCCACGTCCTTGACTCCGTGGTCAACACGAGCGCAGGGAACGGCGGGGACTATGTGGCCTGCCTCGCGGAGCTCGAGCCCGGGGAAAAGGCCCGCACACTGCTGTGGTGTGGCCATCGTTTCCACGTCGAGTGCCGGGGTCGGGGAAGGGACTGCCGGGGTGTTAGAGGAGGCCGCCGGGGTGGGGAGGAGGACACTAGGGTGGGGGAGGGAGCCGCCGGGGTGGGGGAGGAGGATGCCATGGGTGGGGGAAGGAGCCGCTGCCAGTCAGGGAAGCAGCCATTGCCGCGTCGTCGGGTGTGGGGCAGGATCATTAAGCGGATCACTTTTAAAAGCTAGAGCAACATTAGTCACCTTTGAAATGGGATACATTAAGAGGATCACTTTTAGCCTCTTCTGGGGCAGGATCAGAAATAACAGCTGCAACATTGTGTGGACTTGCATCAACAAATGAAGGATCAGCATCATCAACACTAGGATAAGTCTAAGCAATAGCTTTCATAAGATCCAAGACTAAGTCCTTTGTTCTCACATCAATACTACACACATGCTGTATCATCTTGGCAAACATATCTCGGAACTCTTTCGAAACATTGCCAAAAGAAGTGACATCCATGTTCAAGGACATACCACAATACCACAATAAAAAGGAATGCTGATCAATCAACCTTAATAGATCTTCCTTCTTGAACAACCTATTAGCAAAGAAAGAAACTGGAGGAATCTTTTTCCTTTCCAAACTTGATAACATAACATCCTTGGCCTGGTGATTTTTATAAAAGTTTGTTCATGTCTAGTGCAGGGAGCCGTATGGAGGAGCTATTACCAGGGTTTTAAATATTTCCAAAATTTCTGAAATATCCTATTTATCGCTGGCTCCGTATTTTTGCTCTATCACCCGAAATTTTTAGAATTTTCAAATTTGTCCGTCTAAATAGACCCCAAAGCCCACAGGATACTCTAACCTTAATCCATGTTTCATTTTCTCTCCTATCCTGTTTCATTTTCCCTCCTGTTCTCTTATAGGTTTAAGTTGCCACCACCGCAACACGTTGTAGCCGTGTCGTTGCCTTCCTCGTGAATAGGGAATTGATGATATGGTTTTATTTAGTTTTTATATTAAATGATTTAGAAATGATCTATGTGTTTTCCTAATCAAAATGAGTTATTTTTTGTCTAACTATTTTTTTTCTATCACCGATAAATTTCTAATATTCCTATTCATCAGTGACTGCCGAGATTTAGAAAATATCGGTAATGTAAACCCTGGCTGTTACAACATGTCTAGCCCAAAGTGATTAGTGAAATGAACGTTATGCTGATGCGTGAGCTCACGATGGAGGAAGTGAAGCTGGGTCTGGACAACATTGGCAATCTGAAGGCTCCAGGGGGCCATCTTTTTTCTACAAGAAGTTTTGGGATATTATTGTTGGGGGAGAGGTGACCAAGGAAGCGCTGAATTTCTGTAACACTCCAAAAATTGCTCCTTTTAAAATAGATATAAATTGATTTAATTTTGTATTTTGTGCTCATAAAAATATAGGAAAACAAAATTTTTCATTAAATTAAAATTTATCATAGAGTTTAGCAACATTGATGGTGCATTCATGCTGGTGCATACAATTTATCGAGTTGAGTGGTTTTGACCAAAATTCAAAATGAAAGGAACTTAGAAAACCCCCTCCCTCTCTCTTTTCGGCCTGGTGGCCCAGCTAGCCTGGCCAGCTCCCTCACTCCCCCACAGGCCCAGCTTCCCCTTCGCAAGTTCAACAGCAGGTCAGCCTAGCAAGAGCTGAAGCCCACACGGATGACTCCTCTCTCTCCCTCGCTGTAACGGACTGACCAGCCCCGCGCCCTTGCATCACTAATGAGTGGGACCACCCCGTCAACCTCTCTCCCACCTTCCTTTCTTCAACCTTTGGACCTTCCTTATTTGTCAGGCTGACCTTCCCTTTTTCGGTCGAGATCGGACCCCGCTCGATCTCCACCTTCCTTCGATGCGGCCGCCTTCGTGCTATAAAAGTCGAGCCCCGCACCATGCCACCTCCATCCCACCCCTTCACAGCAACCGCCACGCCCTAGAGCTTCACCGCCGCCGTCGTGAAACCCTAGCTCCCACCATCGCCGCTCGATCCGTTGTTCTGTCGCTTCATCGTCGACATGGGCTGCCTACCGTGTTTCGGAAGACGATAGGGAGCACCCCAACGCCCCTTGATTGCTCTCTCTCGCTTCGTGTCATCCTCGCGATCTTGCCGACGCAACCGAGCCACTCAGGCGAGCCCTGTGCCGCCACCGCGTCTCCGCGGCCATCCCCTACCCTCTCTCTGAGTTCGCCGATCTTCGCTCTCTCTCCTTGCGACTTTCCCGTGGCCAATGATGGACGAAATCGCCGTTGGGTGAAAATTCGGCGAGGTCCATGTTTCCCGGCCATGGCGTCGCCACCGTCGGGCTCATATGCTGGCGACCCCTTCCTCCCCTCTTTTCTCGACTGTCCAAACCCAGATCAACGACCTAGATCCAAAGCTGACCGAGGTCTACTGCTCAGCTCCTGTGGTTTTGCAAAAAGCCCCCTGTTTTTTTGTTTTCTAACCCACAGTCCTTGCCTTAATTCAAAATTCATTTTTACCCACTTTAATTCGAAAACTCAGATCCCATTATTTATAGAAATGCCACCGATTTGTTTTATGCTTAAAATCTCTGTTTTAGCTCCGTTTTGACCCATTCAAATTGTGTTAGATTCATAACAACGTAATTTACACGTTAGTAACAATGTTTACGTGTCACTAGCTTTGGAATTTCATAGTTTAAATCCTAACTTGAATAATGTCTATGCAATTGGACTTGTAAATAAAATATGATTAATTTTACTTTAGTTTTCTAATTTAAATATAAATTTTGACTTTGTTCAATTTAGGTACTTATTTGAAGTATCTTATACATGTTTTGTATAATCATTAAAATTGATGAAGCCTATAGTTTTCTCATATAAAGTGAATCTTATGGTAGTCGTTTCTTTTTTCACCATAGCTCCGATTACTATGCTTTTCACGTCTGTGTGTTCATAGCAACATGTAGATTAATTTTCAAACCTTTTTATTGACTGGTATACTGTTCTAATTTAGTTATATTTGTATGTTATGCATGTCAATGTGGATATTTGTGTGGTGCTTTATGATCATGTCTAGTTGGTGAGCTTTACGTGGTGATCAAGAAGCAATCCATGGCAGAAGGTCTGAGTTTAAGGTAAGTATAACATGGGATCATTCTTGTTTCCTAATAACCTTAATATCACTTAATTCATATGTATATGTCTACGTTTCTCCTGTAAGGATATCCTATTATTTGTACCTTGTTCCTTGACACCGTGGGATAAATGCATTTGGTAGTATGATGCTAGTGCTCTAAATCAATAACCATGATATGTAACTTGACTAATGATATATGTAATAAATGTTGAAATATGAGTTTTAGCAACTTGGAAATATAGGGTGGGGAGCATTTGACTTTTGACATGATGCTCTCGTGACTCCCTAAGGACTTATTTGTAAGTGATAACCCGGAACTTACAGTACAACCATGAGTACTATATGGCTCGGGCTTTAGTCGAGTATGAAGACATTTTCTAGCTTGTTAGGCGCAAAAGGGGCTTGCTGAGATGGGTATAGTGCGGCCTCTGTCCCTATGTGTATAGCCTACGCAAAACGTGCCATTCGGAAGGGGGGCCCTGTATCTGCTTGCCATCGAAACCTAGCAACTACTAACTTTTTAGGGAAACTTTTGAAATACTTCATAGTGAACCTTGCCGACCTTTCTTGGAAGTGGGTCAAGAGGTTGGCCGCCTCGGGTGAAAGGGTAAATCATGGCTCATTGTAAAGGTGTACAACCTCTGCAGAGTGTAAAACTGATATATCGCCGTGCTCACAGTTACGAGCGGCCTAGACTCCTTATTGAATAGAAGAATACTTGTGATGCTAAAATTATGACTCACTAAAAGCTAATCTGTGACACCCTAGGTGTCAGTTTTAAGTTAAGCAGTGGATTAAGTATAATCCAAACAAGTCAGAGAATGATTATGAGCTTTAGTTTAACACTTTGCAAGTGGTGGCAGAGGTGGAGTCAAACTTTTTCATTTGAGACTTAACTCAAAATTCTTTTGAAAGGCAGAAGTAAACTTCTTTTGGTTGACTTGTAATCTTTTCAAAATATGAATGGTTAGTGTTAATCATGTCCCTTCCAATTGAGTTAATAAAACCTTGACCATGATCATTATCAAGTATAGTCATCAAGCCTTGTGTCATGTATGCATTTCATGTTTCAATTATAGTATATATATGTTACATATGTTTTGTTAGGTGTGACCATGAATTGCTAGTAATAATTTTGATTAAGGTGTTTTGTGATTTTGTGGTTTAAAAATTTTCTTAAACAATATAAAATATGCCAATATAAACTTTGTAGTACAAACTATGTGCTTTTAAATAGAACCATAATTATGATGTGTTTTCAAGTTAAACATATTCAAAATTGCTTTTGAAAAGTGAATTCAGCACTGGTTTCCTATACTTGGCATTTTGGGTTTGTCTCTGAAAAACAGTAATTAGGTTCAAAGTTTGGTGATTTATTAAATCAATTTTCATAAATAAAATTGGTGCAACTTTGACTATGAATTGGTATGATGTTTGAACCTTATCACTGTACCTTTGGTTTGATCACTGTTTAATCACTAATTAATTGCTCAAAGTAGTTTATCAATTCTGTTTTATAACTTTGAATTTGAATTCAGTTTTCAGTTTCCATGTATATGTTTTCAAAAAACTCAAAATCTTTCAAACCAGTGAGAGTTTGATGTTGGTCATTTAAGCAAAGTTGTTGTGCTCACGTAGCTCTACAGTTTTTGTTAATGCACCTTGGCCTTTTGTCGTTTGAATTAGGAGATAGAGATAGGGGAAAGGAAGGGTTTAGTTGGTGAACAGTAACTCAGCAGTAGTGTGCTTGCCCTGCTCACCGTTGTGCGCTGTTCGCATTGTCCTTCATGGCGCTTCTCGCGCTTGGACGCGCGGCCGTCCGCGTGGTTGAGTTCGCGAAGGCACTAGCGAAGCCTGAGTCGTCATCATCGCCCTTAAAGCCCCGACACCGATGCCTTCTCTCTCTTTTTCTCTCTTCTTATCCACCACCAGTCAATTGGTTTCACCGAGCGCCATCTGCATCCAATTCCTCTCATAGACAGCACCGCCACCTCCTTGCGCTCCTCCCTGGCTTGCTCGCATCAGCCCTCTCGGCCAGAATCAACTGCACACACCAAATTCCGCAGTCGCAGCCTGCCACCGCCGCCATAATCCCCTCGCCGTGGCCGGGCCACTCGGGCTACTCTCTCTCTCACCTCTTACTTGCGCTAGCTTCACCTTGATGCCGTGATGCTCATCGGCTTGTCCGTTTCACCGTTCATCCACAGGACGAGCCGAAACATGAGCCCACCACCAGTGCACGCCGCCGCCCCACCATCCTCGATGGCAGCGCACCTCTGTTGCACCACCGCCTCGTCTTTGGAGCCGGTCAAGTCATGGTGAGCCTCGCCGAGCTATCCCGAAGCCTAGCTAGGATGGAGAAGGTCTGTCGTAGTGAGCCCGCTGCCGTGGCGCTATAGCCGCGGCCGAGCTTGCTAGTAACCTTAATTCGTTCAATCGATCCCATAGAAGTGTGCGTGAGGTCTTGGGGAACGTGTAGGTGGTGACCTTGTCGCCACCGACCTCGCCGCCAGCTGGATTTGGCCGTTGGCCGTCGCTCCTCTGCTTTGCTAATCGAGGGAGGAGAAGAGGGAGTAGAGAGGAGAATAGAGAAGAAGGGGAGGTCTAGATGTAAATCTCGTGACTCATATGAATAGTCATGTTGGAGTGCATGTTAATTTTGAGAAAGGGGAGGGTCCTTTATTGCAAAAGCGTGCGCCCACCGCGCTGGGCTGGCCTGTCCTTCCTATGTGGGCTGACCTGCTCGCGTCGTTGGGCCGAGCTGGGCCACTTTGGGCCTAAAGCCCTTTTTCCTTTTTCAAGTGTTTTATTATTTCCATAAATGTGCTGATTCTTGTGAAATGCATAACTAAATGTACAAAAATGCTAAAAATGTGAAACTTGTTTTGTTGGCTTTGTAATAATGTGCTCTATGTGATAAAAATAATTGTTATCATACAACAGTATTTTTTATGTGCTCGAAAATACAATAATTAATCTAATTGAGTTTTGTTGCATAATTAGTGTAGTAAAAAAATATAAGCCCAAAAATAACGAAACTTTTTGTGAATATTAATTATGTTAATTTATGCCTCTACAAAGAGTTTCAGGCTGATTTTGATCAAGTTAACTTGTTTAATTAAGTTAAGCATGCTTTTATGCCTTTTTATGATAATAAGTACTTAGATGTTTAATAGGTGTTTTAGATAGTTTCTATGAGTTCTTTGAAATGCCTTTCATATCAGCTATAACTAATGATCAATTAGCTGTGTTAATGGAAGTTGTGAGCCATATGATTAGTTGTACATATGTGATCTTATTGTTGAACCAAGTGAAGAACTTGGTTATATGTGTGCTGAGATAGCTGCACATGTAGTTTCTGTTATGATGATGGTTTCGTGATGAAATAATGTTTTCTGTGGTTATGGTCTATATAAAAGTTGTAGGTAACTTGCTGATCCTTACTGTCCTAAAATTTCATGATTTTAGGCCAACAGATTTGGAAGTTATGAATTTTACAAATTCCCTGTCAGGTTTTACTTATATGCTGGACAGATTTGAAAGGTTGTGCTTTTTAGCTTAGCTAACTATTGAATCATCTCAAGATGATAATAAGAAAGTTGTAGACAATTTCTTAAGCTTTCCATAAAGTCTAGGAACACCTTTGTTGGATGTCTATAACTCCAGTTATGGCTAAAACAGGTGACTACTTTGCTGCGGTCCAGAAAAATGATTTTTTGCTAAGTTTAATTGCTTGAACTTGATATGAGTAATATGTTTGTTAGTGTTAATTTATGCCTTAGATAGGGTTGTTTTCGTCCACCTAAATTATCTGGTCACTTTGTTGTTTAATGATGATCAACTAATTAAGCAAATAGATGGTCTTGTATGCATGTCATTAGAAATAATGTTTGTACCAAACTTGCTAGAACCTTTATCATGGCTGGTATGGCTAGCTTGCATGAGAGTGTCTTGGTGTTGCTTTGCTATCGTAATTTAGCAGGTTGTATGATGTTTAGTTAATCATCATCCACCTAAGTGCCTATGTTTAATCTAGTGTAACCTTGTGCTTGTTTTGTAGCCAAATTGTAATGCATCATGTATCACTCTTTCTCCATATTCATGTATTGCATCTTGCATATATCATTTAGGTACGTTAGATGCACGACGAGAAAGTGAAGAACGTGGTGTTGAAACCAACCAAAAGACGATGTTGGTGACCAAGTCCAAAAGATAAAGATGATGGTTGATCGTGTCCTGAAGATGAAGCTAACTAACTGATATTGTGCTTCAAACCCAGGCAAGCCCCGGAGCATTTTAAGCCTCCTACCTCTCTTTTAAAATACACTTGAGTTTATATTTTGTATTGTGCATTAAGTATAGGAGTTGAATTGAAACCCATTGCTAAGTGTCTTACCTTGTCTACAATATATATACCTGTATCCTTGCTAGTATGTATAGGTCGCTCTATGCTTAGCTATGTTTAGACCGGTAGAAGTCGGGTGATTCCTGTCATCCGCGAGATATAGGTGGCTACTCTATCACGGTTGGCTATGATTGCTATCGTGTAAAAGAATCATGTGGATGTTAATAAATTGAGACCGAGCAGGATCCGATGTTACTATGGTTGTTGTTGATGTCGGCTAGGCATGTGTTCTTGATCCCGTCTATGTCCATTAAGGACTGTACCATTGCCTAGCCCTTGGTTGAGATTGAAGGTACCAAACACATAATAGGGGCCTGAGTTATAGTTGACCGTGAAGCCAAGTACCTCGTTCGGGGTGAGGGTTGGACTGTGGATCGCATCGCAGGGAGGAAAGCATGATGTGGAGGGGCGGGGACTCAACCGGGCTTGCAGGTATGGCCTAAGCAACCTGGCGTCAGCCGTCCCTCGGGCCTTGCGGCTCAGACCAGACTCCCTTCCGAATAGAGCGAACGGTGACCCATGCGAGCTAATGTGGGCTCATACGGGTGTGTGTTTGGGATTACCTAGCTGGATGTAATTGATTTGAATCGCCATCTCTCCCGGATAGTGAGAAACTTGGTCACTGTCTAGCATCGTAGTAACTGATGAAACATGATGGTTCCATTGATTATGATGATTGAATATGGTTACTACTGTGATGCTTAATAATCAAATGATTGTTACAGGATAGATGCAAACTTAGCTTTAATTAGCTTTATAGAACTTGATGCTAAAACATTGAAGGTAAGGATTTATGTTAGTAATGATCTTTTGCAAAGTTATGCTATCCAATTAACTCCACTAAATAAACCATGCATATCCTTGGACTTTTCATTTTTCTCCTATCGGGTAAGTCTTGTTGAGTACAATTGAGCCTCAAGGTTTTATCCCACCCTGTTGCAGGTGAAGTGCTATGTCTGCTAAAGGTGGTGACTAAGTGCCGATGGGCTTAGCTATTCTTCATTTGCTTCTTATCTATGCTTATGTTGGAGGGTGTCATCAGAGTTAGCAATATGATTCAAAATTATGATTTGGTAATTATTTCAAAGTTATGTTGTTTTAACCTATTGGATTTGAAACTGAACTTATATTAATTACTTGTGACCCTAACGTAATATTATTTCCGCTGCAAACTCTGTATATGGAATATGTATTTGCTTAATCAAGTACGATCTTAGTTATGAAGTTGATTTATCGAGACTTTCGTGGTACTCGACGGACTACCGGGTTTATATAAGTGACGGTATGCGCGTGTCAACGTGTTTAACGGGAACAGTCACACTCAATCTTGTATAAATTGGGCAGTTCTGTCACATAATCGCAGTAAACCAGTGTCAACCTTTTAAGCCTCATGAATCACATGTTATATTGCTAAGTCTGATATGTACTTACACTTGTTTTACTTTTCTATACTTTGGAAAAAAATCCCAGATTGGTACTAGATTGTTAGAGTCTAGAGGAGTTAGGCCTATGATCAACCAGTCAGCTGTCCCTATGGTGTTGGACTCTTCACCTAAAGATTGGAGTATCTTTCTGCTGTCTACTATCTAAGGTTGTATTCTTTGTACTAAAACACTATATAGTAAAGCATTGTCTTTGATATTACCCCTAATTTGTAGCCATATGTGTGATTTGACTTTCTAGGCTCACATATGGTGTGTATCCGATTTTGTCCTTAAAACCAGGTATGACAATTTCGTAAATGGAGGACTGATGCCGGAGAGGTGGAATGAAAAAAATAGTTGTGCTGATCCCAAAGATACAGAATCCTGAGAAGCTGAAGGACTTGCGTCCAATTAGCCTATGTAATGTAGTGTACAAAATAGCATCCAAAGTTCATTTGATATGAGTAAAGTTTATGACAGAGTTGAATGGGGTTTTTTTTGTAGAAGATGATGACTAGGCTAGGTTTTTCTACTCATGGGTGAATCTCATTATGAAGTGTATCCCAAATGTGTCCTACAGAATTAAGGTGAATGAGGAACTGACCGATGAAATCCTTTCAACAAGAGGCCTGCATGAGGGAGAGATCCATTATCTCCATATTTGTTCTTAATTTGTGCTGAAGGGTTCTCAACTTTGTTGAATAAGACTGAGGAGGAAGGGTCCTTGCAAGGAGTGTCTATATGTGCCAATGCACCAAATATAACTCACCTTTTGTTTGTAGATGATTCGCTGCTTATACTGAGGGGAATGCACACCATTTGTGGCATATACTACAACTATATGAGGAATGCTCGGGGCAAATGATTTACAATGACAAATCATCGATCATGTTCAGTAAGAACACCAGTGTGAATTCAAGGCAGGAGTTTATGGAGATCTTGGATATGAGACAAACCCAAGAACATGGTAAATAACTAGGTGGTCTCAGCTATAGAAACATACACTTTTTTAACCTGATCATGTTAGCCCGGTAGGCGTGGAGGATTCTGCAGCACCAGGAATCCCTATGTGCACAGGTGTTGATAGCCAAGTACTCCTCTAATGGCCAGCTATTTGGAGGTCACAAAAGGGCCAGTCATCTCCTATACATGGAGCAGTATTGTGCGAGGAATAAATGCTTTGAAAAGCGGGTTGATTTGGCGTGTAGGCAATGGAGAGAAAATAAGGATTTGGGAGGATCCTTGGATTCCACTTGGCATTACAAGACATCTAATTACACCAAGAAGTGGTGTGCTGATCACCAGGGTGTGTGAGCTCATTGATCCGGCTATTGAGACATGGGATGTACGTCCAACTAGTTAGCGATATTTTTTGGGAGGAGGATGCAATCAATATATTGGCAAGCCCAGTGAGACCTGGGCATGATGATGTGGTTGCCTAGCATTGCGATCCAAAAGGACTCTTCTCTGTAAAATTAGCCTATCATGTTCTGGATGATCAAAGTGTACGATGAGAGTGTTAGGTCCTTCGGATCGTCTAGCAGTAGATCGAGTGGGTGTGTTCTTTGGCATTTGGAATAATTCATATAGATACATGTTCTTAGAATAGAATACGAGAGAGATGGGGAGTGTGTGATGTTACTGACCATCAATTGGGGAGGAAGAGGAATCCGCCATGGCTTCGGTGTTGGAGTCGAGGACGCGATAACGACGTCGCGGTAGCGTAGTGGCGGCGTGGAGACGCTGGTGGTGCTTCCCGCCGCTGGCAGTGTCACCCTCGGGATTAGACTAGGGTTAGGACAATGGGGGCTATGGCGGCTGTAGTGAACCTCGTAACCCTAACCACTGGCCCCCACCTCCTATTTATAGCGCTGCATGACGGGGGCCCACCAGCCAAGTCCGGTGGAGATCGAAACTAACATTCTCCCCCTTGATCTCTCATCACTTTCTTCGTTCTTCAATTTCTTACTCAAAATTTTGATTCATAGTTTTCTTGCTTCTTTCCTATTTCATTACAGATTAGTGCATAGAACTGTCTCATCGTCACCGCAATTAGTGCTGCTAGACTAACAACCACAATACACCTCTCTATTTTGAAATGAGACTTTCTTTGGACCCTTTATTGTTCAGAAATCATAGGCTATACCATAAACCCATGTCGACTGTATGTTCTCTGAACACACTGGGTGATAAGCCTTTATAAGAGGATCTGCAAGTACTTGCTTTTACTTATACATTCGAAAGCTTTTAAAAGATTCTGGACTTTCTCCTTCACAACGTCTAACTTTATGTCAATGTGTTTGGCAGCACACTTGACCCGTTGTCATAGGAGTCAATCACTTTAAATGGTAATTGTTGTTGTATACCATTACCAATTCCGGGTATAAGTTAACCATTTTGCCTGTCCTATAAGCCTCATAATAATTTGTACTATAGGTATGCATCATTGATGACACCACAACTGTTTCTTTGGAGCTTTTCCACAATAAAAATCCAACTGCGAGTGTTAGTTACTATGTGGGTTTCACTAAATATCTTGCCAAAATTCAACATTCTTGTACCCATAACCATTTGAGAGTACTTTTTCTTTCTTAGTCATCATGAGGCTTATTAAATCTTTGTACAATTGCAAAACATTCTCAACTCCATTCCAGTGATCTATATCTGGACTGGACTTTCTGCAAAAACATCCCGGATAAATGAACTATGTTAGGGTAATATCATACTTGTGCACTCATTAAACTGTAATATCATAGTTGTGCACTCATTAAGCTTCCAACAGCTGAAGCATATGGATCCATATTCATTTGATCTATCTCATGTCGGTTCTTATAACACTAAAATTCTCAAAACTATTACCCTTGACTATATGAACAGACGTAGGTTCACTTGCATGCATACTTTGTTTCTTTACAATCTTTTCTAAGCATGCCTTTGTGATAATCCTAATACCCCTTTTATCTGTCTCGGTAAATTTCAATTCTTATAACGAGAGTCATTTCACCGAGAACATTCTTACTGTGTCTCGAGGACAAGAGCTTCTTCACATATAGTAGATTGACATGACTACTAGCAAGTAAGGTGTCATCCACATATATAGGATTAGGAAATGAATCTCCAATTCTATAACTTTGTACTGATGCAATTGTCCTCTCATTCTCTTTAACCCAAAATTTCTAGTTGACCTTTCAACTTGAAATGCCACTATATAGAGACTTGCTCTAGTTCATAAAAGATTTCTACAAGTGACATCCCTTTCGTTCTTTCTTTCCACAACAAAACCTTTAGGTTGTGCCATGTAATCATTTTCATACAAATCCCATTAGGGAATATTGTCTTTACTTTCATCTGATGTAACTTAGATCATGATATGCCACTAGCACTCATTGTAATCTATTCATTCTTTTTGTGTAAAATCTTTCAATTCAAGTCATGCTTTATATCTTATATTCCCTTTGGAGTCACATTTCGTCTTGTAGACCCTTTACAACCTACTATTTTGGCTCCATTAGGAACTGCTTCTGTTTCTCAAACTTCGTTGGTATTCATCGATTTCATTTCAATTTCCTTAGCTTCTTGCCATTCAGATGTGTTAACGCCTCTCATTAATATAGAATTTATAGTCATAAGAAATATCTGATTATCTTATTCTTCGAGACCTTTAGGTCTTTAGCTAATGACATTTCTTTCACATGGGGTTGTTGTTGCTCTTTCATCGCCAATCGATTCTATAGGGTCCTGTAAAACTAGATCCTTGTTTTCTTATTCATCTTCTTGAAGGGCTAACAACATGTGTTGTATGAGTCATACAACATCAACATGGTGTTGAGCATTTATCGATCTTGAGTCATTGGAGTAGGCACTGGTCCCACTTCTCTTCAAGTCGTAGATCTTTTCATACCATGCTCCCCCAGATTACTCCATCTTCTGTAAGGATAGTGTATCTTCAATCTTTCTTATTTTGGGTTTATTCTGTTAAAATCTATCTCATTTGGTGCTTTAAGCACCGTCTTAGTATTTCTTAGTATATTCATTGCTATCTTCCTGTCGAACTATAAAAGGTTCAGGATTTAGCCATTTCTGTACTTAGGGGTATCTTTATTATGACCGTTATACTCCCTCAACGATCACCTTCATCTTTTATAGATCACTTTTTCTCTAAATGCAAATCATACAATGGGGAATATTTTTCAATTATCTTTCTGAGTTTCTTTCAATTGTATCTTTCTGAGTTTCTTTCAATTGTCTTTCTATCTTTCTCAATTCATAGTCATCAATCCTCCCCCTCGAAATGTGGCATAAACTTTTCTGCCATAATTTTGAAACCTTCATAACTCTTGTGAATGAAGAAACTTTGATTTCTTACTTCACCCACATGATTCCATCATACAAAATGAAATTATTTCTTAATTCGTATATGAGTACTTTTTCCTCATTTCACTTCAAAAACTTAACAGAGTCCTTTTATCAATACTTCTACAATTCATGCTTGCATGTCATTCTTATCATGAGGTTCGTTTTCAACTTCTTTTGTTCTTAAACTCATACTAGGATAGCACAAAAGCTACCCTAAACTTCTCTCCCTGTGCGGGATACACATCGTCATCTCACTTTCTCCTACCATGCAGGACAAGTACTATACCAACTTTACCCCACAATGCAGGTATTTTCTTAAATTTTATGTCGCCATGCGAGACAATTCACTTGAAGGGACATAAATGTCAGGATTGGCTCATATTCAATCATCAAATTCAGGAATAAATCCGATATTCTTTAACACACATGCTTAATCCGATGTTGGTCAAATTAAACATGCATGCCACTCATTACAATTCATATCATGATGATAAAAACTAAAAATTAAATTATTTTCATAGAGAGTACATAAAAGACATTTCTCAAACTAAACTCTTATTGTTCTATTTCTTTTCTTGGATCAATATCCCTGAAATCTTTGAAAAACATTTCTTTTCAAGCCACTCTTAAAGAGGACACAATCTCTCATGCAATGGCCTACTTTCATATACACAATTTGTGATTAGGCTTTTCATCATCTGAGTCACAAGTACCCAGTGCTTTTCTTTTCTCTTTCCTTTCTGCCTTCAAGAACGAAAGCATGAAGATCTTTGTCTGAAAATTATTCAACAATAGTTATCAATATTAAACTCTGATTTCTTTATGTTCTATTCTATATCACCGTTGGACAGATATAGAACAAAACAACTTTCTTCTACATTAATTCTATATCACCGTTGGGCAGAAATAGAATAAATGCATAAAACTCATAGATAAAACTCATAAAATTTTCTATCAATAACTTTTGCTAAAATTAGCAACATCATGAATACAATATTCTTGTACATTAATTCCATATCACCGTTGGGCATAAATGAAATTAACATATGGAACAACTCAATTATCATTAACTCTCTTCAAAATTAAATTCTCCCATCGGTTTGAATTTAATTAGAAGATCATCATTATCATTGCAGCGGAAACATCTTTCTATTTCATGAGCATTTCTTGATCTTTATCGATTCTCTGAAATTGGTCACTTTGATGCATAATTTATCAGAGATTTAAATTTCAACCTCAAAATCATAAATAAGCTTATAATATTGTTATCATCAACGTTGGTCAGAAAATAACAATATCATAATTGCACTTAAATCATAATGTGTATATCCCTCTAATTAAAATTTTCTCGTTGGTTCCAATTTTAATTAGAGGATAAACTTTTCATCATTTTCTGAACAACTGTAACTGCTCTTTAAATTAAATCCTCCCGTTGGTTCGGATTTAATGAGAAGACAATATTCTTTTCCTTTACAGCAGAAACATGAACAATTTTTAAAATAAGATTCATCTACTTTTTAGAAGCATTTCTCTATACTCATCTACTCTCTGACAATTTTATCCCGTTGGTTCAAAAAATTGACAAAGATTTAAGCATATTCTTTAAATGAAATCATTATAAATTTGCTTCTGAAAATAATAAGACAACTGACTCTATTACTTATTCATTTCGGCATGAGGCCCAACTCTTGCGGCCTGAGGCCCAGCTCGTGTGCGCGCTCGCGCTTTGGCCCACGGCCCAGCGAGCTCCCCTGCGCTCCTTTACTTGACAATGTCAGCGCGGCCCAGTTTGCAGAAACGGCCCACGACCAACTAAATCGCGCAGCGCACCCGCGTCCCAAGCCACAACCTGGGCCTGGGCCGAGATTCTGTCACACCCATTTTTAAGGACAAAAATAGGATGCATAAAAGACTCATGTGCGCCCCAGGAAACAGTCGCACACATAAGTTGACAAATTTCAAAATATCATCACAGTGCTTATTACATAACGAATAAGTATTTAAGACATAGTCTTGAACGATAGGTAATAATAACTAATAGTAATTCTTCAGCGGAAACTCCACACAGGGACACGGTTGACTCGTTGACATCAAGACTAGTACTCATTTCGATAATCTTCCTCAATATCTTCATCTGTTATGGTGGAAATAGCAAGGGTGAGTCCATGTTGAACTCAACAAATATAACACAGGGTTCATGAGGCTCAAAAAGGCTAGACATTGTTTAACTACGTTTAGCTTTTAATCATATATTAGCAATTGAGTAGCATCAAGATAAACCGCTTCCCATTAAAGAACCAATGATCAATTGTAATAAGGATAATGAATAGCATTAACATGAGCAAATAAAAATCAATAATAATTAAGCATGATATAACAGTTATGATCAACTATTCCATAAGAATCCCCAAGGCCGCTCGTATCCGTGAGCACGGCTAGTATACCAGTTTTTAACTCTGCGCAGAGGTGTACACTTTCACTGTGAGTCATGATTTCCAAATGAGTGAGGAGATCAAGCCCAAACACCCGAGAACCATATAAAGCCACTCAAAAGTTCGTCTAACAAGTTAGGGCCATTAGATTCACTCGGCAGGCAGATATAGAACCCCCTTCCCTGTGGCACAACAACCGCAGCCTATACACACTAGGCCAGGGGCTCGCACTACACCCAACATGGCAAGCCATTCTTACGCCATTTAAGGTAACCACTAACAAGCTAGAAAAGGTCTTTTAAACAACTAAAGCCAGAGCCATATAGCCCTCACAGTTGTACTGTATATCCCGGTTATCACTTACAGATAAGTCCTTATGGAGAGAAACCAGAGCATCAAGATAATACACATGCTCTAGCCCCCTTTTAACAGTAATAAAATCATCTTAATAGTTGATTGCTTAATCCATTAATCAAATTACAAGATCATTGTTCTTAGTTTAAGCACTAGCAGTAGCTACCCATATGCATTCCCAAGGTTGACAAGGAATCAAGATAACAATCACTAAGTTATAATCTCTAAGGTTGTCAAGGTAAGCACATGCATATGTATGACAATTCAATGTATAGGTAACAAGGATAGTCCTGTGTTATACTTGCCTTGATCAAAGCTTTCCAAGCGATACTGCTGACCTGGCTCAAAGTAATACTCCGAATCGTCCAGATACTGCTCACCTTCTATACTCGATCATCAATCAACAACACACATGCATCCAATCAAACAAACACGAAGCAAACAAAGAGATACAATTAGAACAGTACACCAACAGTAGCAAAACAGTAATAAAAGTTTATAAAACTCTTCTACACGTTTCTACGATCACACAGATGCAAAGATCACCAAATTCGGAGTTAAAACGTGAAAGTTATGAATTTTCTAAGATTTCCTATAGATAAATAAATACTTAATTATAACCTCGAAAAATAAATTATCAAAACTAACTATACAACTACACTAACATGTAGAGCTCGCAAATACGAACCTAACGCAACTTGAACGGATCAAATCGGAGTTAAAACGAAGATTTTATGACCAAAACAGTTCTAGTGGCAAAACTGTAATTATCTGAAAACGTACTTTTGACTTAACCGGGAGAGAATACGCTTTCCAAACACGAAAACGTACTTTTAGTTTTACGCTACGGACCGCGGGTTGATAACTAAAAAGCTGAGGGTCTCTTTAACAAATTTACCCGCGAAGGGGTAAGTTCTAATCTGGGCCGTTGATCTCGATTTGGACGGCTCGCAATCATCTGCAACGCTACAGTAGAAGGCCCGGCCTCCACCTTCAAGTCCGGCCGGCGGCCCCCCCATGGCCGGCGGGCTCCTTCTCGCCGGAGATGGCGGATCACCCCCTCTAGACCACCGCTCGACTCAAGATTTGACCCAAACAGTGGAGAAGCTCCGTGCGAACTCAACTAAACAATAAAAACCCGCTATGGTAGACTGAACACGGCGTGCGGCAACAAGGGAGCGGCGGCGCCATTGCCGGCCGACGGTGAGCTTCAAAAGCTCTCTTCTAAGCACCTCCAACCAAAAGAAGAGCACAAGAGGGTAGAGAAGACAAGTGCGGACTCACCAACGCGACGAATTAGACCTCCAAATCACCCGAAGGCACTCCTCCCCAACGTCCGTCGTACTCAACCGAACCCAACCCTAGAACTCGACGTTTTGTGGTGGAACTCACAAGATTCGGTTGTAGCTCGGTTGGAAACGAACTCGACTCCGGTCCGGTTACGAGGAAGAAGACGACTGACATCGGGGACCCACCGGTCAGCCACCAAGAGAGGGAAGGGGAAGGCGCTGCTGCTGGACTCGGGCCGAGCTGGGCTGCTGCGCTAAGACGGCCGCTGTGCCGAGCCGGGCCAAGACGCCGAGATGGGCCGCTCGTCACTGATGGGCTGGAATGCGGAGACGGCTGCTGCGGTGCTGGCCGTCGGGCCGTTGGCTTCCAGGGAGAAGGTAAGTGGTTTCTTCTTCTTTTTTTTCTTTCTTTCATTTATTCACTTCTATATATATATATTTTCCAAAACTAAATCAATTAAAATAAAACAAATATAACCACACCATAAAATAAAATAAATGCAACAGCATGAATGCATCACCAAATAGTTTTTAAAATTTTAATTTCCCATTAATTGTTATCTAAATTATTTGAAATTCATTAATTCTAAAATTTAGAATTTTTGGGTGTTACAGATTCTATGTGCCCGCCTGGGCCAAAACTGAGCCCAGTCGATCTGAGATGTTTGTTTCCATTGGACGGTTGTCCGCGCTCCTAGGCGGATGAAAACCGCCCACGTTCGGCCTCCCCTGAACCCTAAGTCATTTCATTTCTTCTCCTTTCTTTCTCAGTGCTGAGAGCAACGACGCCGATCATGGTGGCCGGTTGCCGTTGGCGGCGGTGGAGCGGTGGCGAGCAGACCCAGCCCCCATGCCTCCTCCTCACTACTCTTCTCTTCCCTTTCCCTCTTCCCTCTCAGCCCGACCGAAAACCTAGTGGTGCAGCGGCGGCAAAGGAAAAGAAGGTGGCGGCGCCGCCGCCGGGCCCCTCGCCGGCGCGCACGCTCCCTCCGAGGTTGAGTGTGCCGTCGTCGAGCGGCCTTGTGGTGGTGCTCTTGACCCCGAGCCCGAGGCGTGGCCGCGCGGTGGCGTGACCTCCTCGGCCGGCGGCTCTTCTATTCTTCCCACGCTGAAAGCCCAAGTTTGGTTTTGGTAATTAATGACACCAAGTTGCTAATGCCATGTGTTAAGTGTTTTAAGTTAGGCACAAGCAACACACGTGATGAAGGAGCATGTGGCATGGAGTGATGGCCATAAGATCACAAGTGGTGGAGATGCACATAATATGGTGTACATGATGATCAAGTAGAAGAGAAGGAACTAAGAGCGCAAGGCAAAGGTATAACCATAGGGTTTTCCTTTTGCCGGTCTAAGATGAGTAGAGAAGTGATTGACCGGATTTAGGATACATAGCCGACTATCAAGAGGGGCAATCACGGTTAGCTCGGAAATCAAGTGCCACTAGATCAATGTCTTGAGCATATGCATTAGGATCTAGTAAAGAGCTAACATAACGCCTTGAAAAATGATTGTGAAATGCTAACACACATGCACATGGTGGTGTACACTTGGTGGTGTTAGCACATTTGCGAAGGCGGTGGAGTTCAAGCGGTAGAGAGGGGTTTGGGTTCCTCTCTCCCTCCCGCCGAGCTTTGCGAGCGCGGGATTCAGGCGTTTTTGTGAAGTTGAAATGCCTATTTTCCACTACGCCGGAAGTCGGAAAAGTAACGGAGGCGAACGGAGGTCACAGAGGTGACCGAACGCTGCACCGGACGCGGTCATGGTATGACCGGACGCGTCCGGTCAGTACAGCGCAGGCGCGGGTGCTAGGGTTTGCAACCGGCGCGTCCGGTCACTGACGACCGGACGCGTCCGGTCATCCAGGGAGCTTACTGGACTCTAACCGGACGCTGGCACTGTGGCGTCCGGTCAGTTCAACAGCGCGTCCGGTCAGTTCTCCTGAGCGAACCAGAGCGCGCGACCGGCGCGTCCGGTCCCTCACGTAGCCGGAGCGTCCGGTCAGGCGTCCAGAGGGGCAGAGCGAAGCGGAGTGACGATCGGACGCGCGGCGCGTCCGGTCACGTGCGATCGGACGCGTCCGGTCGCAGCTGGAGCTTACTGGAACGCGACCGGACGCTGGCACTATCTACTGCCGAGGCCGAATACATTAGTGCCGGTAGTTGTTGTGCACAATTGCTTTGGATGAAAGCCACCTTGAATGACTTTGGAATAAACTTCAAGAATGTTCCATTGTTGTGTGACAATGAAAGTGCTATCAAGATGACTCAAAATCCGGTACAACATTCAAGAACCAAGCACATTGACATAAGGCATCACTTCATAAGAGACCATCAACAAAAGGGTGATATTAGCATTGAGAGCATTGGCACCGAAGATCAACTAGCCGACATTTTTACAAAGCCACTTGATGAAAAGAGATTTTACAAGTTGAAGAATGAATTGAACATACTTGACTTCTCCAACTTGAAATGAGTGCACCCCCACATTTTTATATGACATGCCTCTCCTTCAACATAGCAAGGTAAAGTTGTTTGGCATATCATTCATACTTTGCTAAGGACATGTTTAGAACATATAGACATATTTGCATGACAAATAGGCTCATTCATGAAAATTAAATGATTTTGATGTATATATGGTACCACTATTGCTTCTATGTTTGATTGATCTAGTGGTAGCATATGACATGTTTGTGGGCTTGCAAACCTAGTGTTGAATCTAGAAAATAAGCTCATGATGTGTAATTCAACATGGTCAAGATAACCCTTATACTTTATGAGGTATGAAAAAGCTTGTCCTTGGATCAAACCGAATTACATATTCTAGGCAAGTGATCTAGATTGAACCATAATTTGAACTCCCTCATAATTGATTGACTTATCTCCCACTAAAATTGGCACCTTTTTGGTGATTGTTGACAAAGGGGGAGAGAAAAGTCACAAAGATATTGCAAAGAGCAAGAAAGATATAGTAAGGGGGAGAGAAAAGATATAGTGAGAAGGAGAGAAATTAAATTTGAGCACATAAGTAGGGGGAGCAAGCTCATGGATTATTTGTTGCATTTGTATGTGCATTAACATGATGAAATGTTGCATTGCAAAATTTAATTTCGATATTCATGATTGAATGGTGTATGCTAGATATAGAACTTGAATGATGTTTTGTTAAGAGTAGCTTTACATGTGGTATCTAGACACCTTTGCTTTTAATGTTGATCTCACAAAGTACTTTAGTGTTTATGATCTTTACAAGTGATGTATTACAAGTGGTGTCTAGCTACTTCGATGCTAAGGATGGTATATAAAGGCAACTCCGATTGGTATCACGCTTCAAAGGTCCATTCTATATACCTTAGCATCAATTTGATAGTAGTAACTCTCCCAAAATTCAAATCCATACATATGTGCACAATTGAACCAAACTCATAGAAGCACATATGTAGGGGGAGCTAATACTATCGAAATTGAAAATTGATTTCATTTCATATCTTTGTGATGGTTGTCATCAATTACCAAAAAGGGGGAGATTGAAAGCCCAAGTTTGGTTTTGGTAATTAATGACACCAAGTTGCTAATGCCATGTGTTAAGTGTTTTGCTTCGCCACCTTTCGTACTAACTCGTGGTTAAGTAATTCTTGTAGAAGTTTTAATTAGGCTATTCACCCCCCCTCTAGCCTATTTGGACCTTACAAGTGGTATCAGAGCCGAGGCACCGTTTATTTGAGGCTTAACAACCTACGGTGAAAAAGAAATGGCTCAATTAAGCTTGCACATCAACAACACCAAGAAGGCACCTCACTTTGATGGCACAAATTATGCATATTGGAAGGTTAAGATGACCGCACACCTAAAGTCAATCAATAGAGAAGTGTGGAAGGTCACCGAAATAAAATTTGAGGTTGCTAATCCGGAAGCACCTACACCGGTAGAGGAGAAGAAGCTCCAATGCAATGATATTGCCATTAGTGCTCTTCATGAGGCACTAGATGACAAGACATTTGAGCAAGTAAAGAACATAGAGATTGCTCATGATGCTTGGGCCAAGCTAGAAGAAACATTTGAGGGCACCGAAGGTACAAAGACCGCTAAAGCATATATCTTGCAAGAAAAATTTTCAAGCTTCAAGATGCAAGATGATGAGAGTGTACCGGAGATGTTTCATAGGTTGCAAGTCATTGTCAATGAGCTCAAGGCACTTGGTGAGGAGGTCAAGGACAATCAATTCTCTATGAAGTTCTTGAGAAGTCTACCCAAGAGATTTGATACATTGATCACCGTGCTAGTGAGGACTACATTGAAGGATTCAACTCCTCAACAAATATTTCAAGAAGTGATGACCGATGATTCATATAGAGAAGATGATGAGAAGGATGAGTTGGTCAAGAAGAAGAAGAAGGAAAATGAGAAGAAAGATGATGAAAAGAAGAAGAGTGTGGCATTCAAAGCCACCACATCCAAGAGCAAATCCAAGATTGAATCATCAAGTGATGAAGACTCAAGCTCTTGTGATAGTGATGACATTGATGAGAAGATGGCTCTCTTTGTCAAGCAATTTGGCAAATTCATGAAGAAGAAAGGCTATCGTGCAAGAAGGAGGAAGAACTCATCCAAGAAGAGTGAGCATACCATGAGATGCTTTAGATGCCATAGCAAGGACCATCTCATTGCAAAGTGTCCTTATGATAGTGATGATGAAGATGCTATCAAGAAAGAGAAGAAGAAGCAAGAAAAGAAAAAGAGCTCTTATAAGAAGAAGAATGATTCTCATGTTGCTACATGGGATAGTGATGATTCCTCAAGTGATGATGAGGATGACTACAAGAGCAAGAAGAAGGGACATGCTAGCATTGCCATCTAAGAGAAGGTCTCCCTCTTCGACACTCCATCGTGCTTCATGGCTAAGGCCGCTAAGGTATCATCCGACGATGAGAGTGATCATGATAATGCTAGTGATAGTGATAGTGATGAAGAAGAATTCACTAAAGATGAACTAATCACTATGCTAGAAGATTGCACTCAACATTTTAAAGAATCTAGAAAGGAGTGCAAGGGCTTGCTTAAGGAAAAGAAAAACCTTATGCAAGAACTTGATGAGCTTAGGGCATCTTATGAGAGTCTAAAGGTAGACCATAAGAAGCTTCAAAAGTCTCACACTAAGCTTGAAGAAGCTCATTCCTCTCTAGTTGAAAAATGTGAAAACATGCCAACTAATGTTGAGAAAGCTAAAACTTGTAACATAGGCATATCATGTGATATAATTGATCAAACTTTTCATAAGCCTATTATTGTTGCTCCTACTAACCCTTCATGTAGCTCATCTACATCATCCTCATCTAGTAGTGATGGTTTCACTTGTGACTCCACACTTATAGTTGAGAATGAAAAACTCAAGAAGGAGGTAAAAGAGCTCAATCACACATTAGCTAAGGCTTATGGTGGTGAGGACCGCTTGCTTATGTGCTTGGGTAGCCAAAGAGCTTTTCTCTACAAAGAGGGATTGGGCTATAACCCCAAGAAAGGCAAGGCCACTTTTGCTCCTCACAAGACTCGTTTTGTGAAGAACAATGGTAGCTATTGCAAAAGTTGCAAGCAAGTTGGTTACATAGAGCAACATTGCATGAACAAAAAATCCAATGCAAATGTATCCTCAATCAAGTTTAATTCTTTCTATATGCTTACCAAGGGTACAAATGGTGTTCATGCTAAGTTTATTGGTACACCATGGATGGGCTCAAAGAAGAAAGCCATTTGGGTACCAAAGAGCTTAGTCTCTAACCTTGGAGGACCCAAACAAGTTTGGGTACCTAAAAAGAATTGATCTTGTCTTGTAGGTCAATTACAAAGCCGGAGGAAGGCATTGGGTGCTTGATAGTGGGTGCACTCAACATATGACCAGAGACTCTTGTATGTTCAATTCAATTGATACAAGTCAAAATGGTGGTTTTGATGCTATCACTTTTGGCAACAACAAGAAAGGCAAGGTCAAGGGGCTTGGTAAAATTGCTATCTCAAATGACATGAGCATATCTAATGTGTTGCTAGTTGAGAGCTTAGATTTCAATCTTTTATCGGTGGCACAACTTTGTGATCTTGGCTTCAAGTGCATATTCGGTAGTGATGATGTTGAAGTCATAAGTGTTGATGAATCAAACTTAATATTCAAAGGATTTAGACATGGTAGCTTATACTTGGTTGACTTCAATGATAGTGAGACACAATTGACATCATGCTTGCTTAGTAAATCTAGTATGGGTTGGTTATGGCATAGAAGGCTTGGTCATGTTGGAATGAAACAATTGAACAAACTTTTGAGGCATGACTTAGTTAAAGGATTGAAGGATGTCACCTTTGAGAAGGATAAACTATGTAGTGCTTGTCAAGCCGGCAAACAAGTTGGAAATTCACATCCTAGTAAAAGTGAAATGAGCACATCAAAAGCATTTGAGCTATTGCACATGGACTTGTTTGGGCCAACAACATACACTAGCATTGGTGGCAACAAGTATGGTTTTGTGATTGTGGATGACTACACTAGATACACTTGGGTGCTCTTTCTTTATGACAAGAGTGATGTTTATGATCTATTCAAGTCTTTTATCAAGAGAGTGCAAAATGAGTTTGAAATCACCATCAAGAAGATTAGAAGTGACAATGGTAGTGAGTTCAAGAACACAAGAATTGAAGATTTGTGTGATGATCTTGGTATTGGGCATCAATTCTCACCAACGTACACTCCTCAATCAAATGGTGTAGTTGAAAGGAAAAATAGAACCTTGATTAATATGGCTAGATCAATGCTTAGTGAATACAATGTTAGTCATTCATTTTGGAGTGAAGCTATCAACACGGCTTGCTATTGTAGTAACCGTCTCTATTGCCATAGGAAGCTTGGAAAGACACCATATGAACTATTGAATGGAAGAAAGCCCAACATTGCATACTTTAGAGTGTTTGGTTGCAAATGCTATATTCTCAAGAAAGGCACTAGGTTGAGCAAGTTTGAAAAGAAATGTGATAAAGGGTTCTTACTTGGTTATTCTACCACAAGCAAATCATATAGAGTTTGGAATCTCACAAATGGCACCTTGGAAGAAGTTCATGATGTTGAGTTTGATGAAACCCAAGGGTCTCAAAATGAAGCTCAAAACCTTGATGATGTGAGAGGGGATCAATTGTCAAATGCAATGAAGAACATGGACATTGGTGATATAAGGCCGATGCAAGTTGATGATGATGATATTCATGTGATCAACCAAAGTGTGCAAATTGATACAAATCAAGCAAGCTCTAGTGGTTCTCATGATGAAGCTCAAGTTCAAGGTCAAACAAGTGGAAGCAATCAACTCCCAATACTCCAACCTACTAGTATTGCAAGAGATCATCCATTGGACCAAATCATTGGTGGAATTCAAAGTGGTGTTCAAACTAGATCAAGATTAGCATCATTTTGTGAGCATTACTCATTTGTCTCATTAGAAGAACCAAAGAAGATAGAAGATGCATTGAAAGATTCCGAGTGGGTAAATGCCATGCATGAAGAACTAAACAACTTTGCTAGAAATCAAGTTTGGAAACTTGTTGAGAGGCCAAAGAACTACAATGTGATTGGCACTAAGTGGGTCTTTAGAAACAAGCAAGATCAAGATGGCATGGTTGTGAGGAACAAAGCAAGATTAGTAGCACAAGGATACACTCAAGTTGAGGGTCTTGACTTTGGAGAGACATATGCACCGGTTGCAAGATTGGAAGCAATTAGAATCTTATTAGCATATGCTTGTGCACACAACATCAAGCTCTATCAAATGGATGTCAAGAGTGCATTTCTCAATGGCTACATCAATGAAGAAGTTTATGTTGAGCAACCTCCCGGTTTTGAAGATGATAAGAAGCCCAACCATGTTTACAAGCTAAAGAAGGCATTGTATGGTTTGAAGCAAGCACCTAGAGCATGGTATGAGAGGTTGAGGGACTTTCTTCTCTCTAAAGGGTTCAAGATGGGAAAGGTTAACACCACTCTCTTCACCAAGAAGCTTGGAAATGACTTGTTTGTGTTGCAAATCTATGTGGATGACATTATCTTTGGATCAACTAACCAAGACTTTTGTGAAGAATTTGGAAATATGATGGCTAATGAGTTTGAGATGTCTATGATTGGAGAGCTTAGTTACTTCCTTGGACTTCAAATCAAGCAAATGAAGAATGGCACTTTTGTAAATCAAGGCAAGTACATCAAGGACATGATCAAGAAGTTTGGATTGCAAGATGCTAAGCCAATGAGTACACCAATGGGCACAAATGATCAATTGGGTATTGATGATAGTGGAAACATGGTAGATCAAAAGCAATACCGGTCTATGATTGGAAGTTTGCTCTATGTCACCGCCTCTAGACCGGATGTGATGTTTAGTGTGTGCAAGTGTGCAAGATATCAAGCTTCACCTAGAGAAAGTCACTTGAAAGCAACTAAGAGAATATTGAGATATCTCAAGGGCACTCATGATGTTGGATTATGGTTTCCAAAGGGGTCTAATTTTGAGTTGATTGGATATTCTGACTCCGACTATGGAGGATGCAAGATTGATAGAATGAGCACAAGTGGCACTTGTCAATTGCTTGGAAGGTCTCTTGTTTCATGGTCATCAAAGAAACAAAATAGTGTTGCACTATCTACTGCCGAGGCCGAATACATTAGTGCCGGTAGTTGTTGTGCACAATTGCTTTGGATGAAAGCCACCTTGAATGACTTTGGAATAAACTTCAAGAATGTTCCATTGTTGTGTGACAATGAAAGTGCTATCAAGATGACTCAAAATCCGGTACAACATTCAAGAACCAAGCACATTGACATAAGGCATCACTTCATAAGAGACCATCAACAAAAGGGTGATATTAGCATTGAGAGCATTGGCACCGAAGATCAACTAGCCGACATTTTTACAAAGCCACTTGATGAAAAGAGATTTTACAAGTTGAAGAATGAATTGAACATACTTGACTTCTCCAACTTGAAATGAGTGCACCCCCACATTTTTATATGACATGCCTCTCCTTCAACATAGCAAGGTAAAGTTGTTTGGCATATCATTCATACTTTGCTAAGGACATGTTTAGAACATATAGACATATTTGCATGACAAATAGGCTCATTCATGAAAATTAAATGATTTTGATGTATATATGGTACCACTATTGCTTCTATGTTTGATTGATCTAGTGGTAGCATATGACATGTTTGTGGGCTTGCAAACCTAGTGTTGAATCTAGAAAATAAGCTCATGATGTGTAATTCAACATGGTCAAGATAACCCTTATACTTTATGAGGTGTGAAAAAGCTTGTCCTTGGATCAAACCGAATTACATATTCTAGGCAAGTGATCTAGATTGAACCATAATTTGAACTCCCTCATAATTGATTGACTTATCTCTCACTAAAATTGGCACCTTTTTTGTGATTGTTGACAAAGGGGGAGAGAAAAGTCACAAAGATATTGCAAAGAGCAAGAAAGATATAGTAAGGGGGAGAGAAAAGATATAGTGAGGAGGAGAGAAATTAAATTTGAGCATATAAGTAGGGGGAGCAAGCTCATGGATTATTTGTTGCATTTGTATGTGCATTAACATGATGAAATGTTGCATTGCAAAATTTAATTTCGATATTCATGATTGAATGGTGTATGCTAGATATAGAACTTGAATGATGTTTTGTTAAGAGTAGCTTTACATGTGGTATCTAGACACCTTTGCTTTTAATGTTGATCTTACAAAGTACTTTAGTGTTTATGATCTTTACAAGTGATGTATTACAAGTGGTGTCTAGCTACTTCGATGCTAAGGATGGTATATAAAGGCAACTCCGATTGGTATCACGCTTCAAAGGTCCATTCTATATACCTTAGCATCAATTTGATAGTAGTAACTCTCCCAAAATTCAAATCCATACATATGTGCACAATTGAACCAAACTCATAGAAGCACATATGTAGGGGGAGCTAATACTATCGAAATTAAAAATTAATTTCATTTCATATCTTTGTGATGGTTGTCATCAATTACCAAAAAGGGGGAGATTGAAAGCCCAAGTTTGGTTTTGGTAATTAATGACACCAAGTTGCTAATGCCATGTGTTAAGTGTTTTGAGTTAGGCACAAGCAACACACGTGATGAAGGAGCATGTGGCATGGAGTGATGGCCATAAGATCACAAGTGGTGGAGATGCACATAATATGGTGTACATGATGATCAAGTAGAAGAGAAGGAACTAAGAGCGCAAGGCAAAGGTATAACCATAGGGTTTTCCTTTTGCCGGTCTAAGATGAGTAGAGAAGTGATTGACCGGATTTAGGATACATAGCCGACTATCAAGAGGGGCAATCACGGTTAGCTCGGAAATCAAGTGCCACTAGATCAATGTCTTGAGCATATGCATTAGGATCTAGTAAAGAGCTAACATAACGCCTTGAAAAATGATTGTGAAATGCTAACACACATGCACATGGTGGTGTACACTTGGTGGTGTTAGCACATTTGCGAAGGCGGTGGAGTTCAAGCGGTAGAGAGGGGTTTGGGTTCCTCTCTCCCTCCCGCCGAGCTTTGCGAGCGCGGGATTCAGGCGTTTTTGTGAAGTTGAAATGCCTATTTTCCACTACGCCGGAAGTCGGAAAAGTAACGGAGGCGAACGGAGGTCACAGAGGTGACCGAACGCTGCACCGGACGCGGTCATGGTATGACCGGACGCGTCCGGTCAGTACAGCGCAGGCGCGGGTGCTAGGGTTTGCAACCGGCGCGTCCGGTCACTGACGACCGGACGCGTCCGGTCATCCAGGGAGCTTACTGGACTCTAACCGGACGCTGGCACTGTGGCGTCCGGTCAGTTCAACAGCGCGTCCGGTCAGTTCTCCTGAGCGAACCAGAGCGCGCGACCGGCGCGTCCGGTCCCTCACGTAGCCGGAGCGTCCGGTCAGGCGTCCAGAGGGGCAGAGCGAAGCGGAGTGACGATCGGACGCGCGGCGCGTCCGGTCACGTGCGATCGGACGCGTCCGGTCGCAGCTGGAGCTTACTGGAACGCGACCGGACGCTGGCACTGTCGCGTCCGGTCACTCGGTTGAGCGCGTCCGGTCAGGGCAACGGCTAGTTCTGACGCGCATTGTTCACGTTTGTCGTGTAGTGACCGGAGCGTCCGGTCACCCTGACCGGAGCGTCCGGTCAGCGCGTTTTTCGCTGCGTCGTCTGTAACGGCTAGCTGCGTACCCCTTCGTTATAAATAGACGTTGGCCGGGGTTTGAGGGTAACTCTTGCACATTTTGAGATATAGAGACATACTTTGAGCTAGATAACAACCCCTCTGTAAGGTCCTAGATGGCTAGAGGGGGGGGGGGTGAATAGCCTATAAAAATTCTACAATCACCACTAAGCAAACTTGTTAGAATAACAAACGGCGTAAGGCGAGTTTTGCTTAGCCAAAGGTTGTGATGCAAGCCTCCTATCCACAAGTCTAGTAGATTATGATCTCTAGTTCACACAAGTGCTATGTCACTAAATTTACACTAGAGAACAAGCTAGCAACACTACTAGCCAAGCTACTACTAGAGCAACACAAGATAATCTAGTAAAGATAAGTGCAAGAGATAGGATTGTGAATCTTATACCGACGGTGGAGTGAAGATGTTGCCAATCACCAAGATGATATACAATCAATTAATATTGACAACAACACAATATGTAGACCAATCACCGGGAGACAAGAGACACAATATTTTTTGTTCACCCGGTGTTCACTTGTGCACCGACAAGCTACGTCACCGGTTGTGTCGACCAACACTTAGATGGTTCCTCGGTGTGACCCTCAAGTCACTTGCCCCTCAAGGCACGCCCCGCAAGGCACCGCAAGACTCCACTCTCAAGTGAGGTAACTCAATGACACGCGCAATGTAATAGAGTTGCTTTTGGCGTCCCGCCGAGGAAAGCACAAGAACCTCTTACAAACAACCGGAGGTGGCCAAGAACAATCACCTTCTCTTGCCAACGCCTCCAACAATCTCCAAGCCGGCTAGGAGCGGTACTTTCCAAGAGTAACAAGAAATCCACCGGCTAAACCACCCACAAGTGCCACTAGATGCCCTCAAGCTATGCAATGCACTTTGGGATCACTCAATCTCACTTTTGATTTGCAATCAAGCAAGGGAGATGAGTGGGAGGAGTTGCTTTTGCTCAAAGGATGTACAAGAGTGTTAGAAATGCCAAGAGACCTCCCCAAGGGCCGGCCAACAAGTATTTATAAGCATCCCATCCAAATAGAGCCGTTACAACCCACTTGTCCGTTTTTCGCGGGACCACCGGACGCGCCGGTGATAACAGACCGGACGCGCTCAACCGCGTCCGGTGCCCCAGCGATTTCAAATTCGTCCGTTAGAACCTCCAACGGTCACTGCGCGCCAACGGTCAAACGACACACCGGACGCGCTGTTGCGAACCACCGGACGCACCGGTGCGCACAGTTCCCGCGCGCGCGAAGACATCACCGGACGCGCTCCTCGCAACCACCGGACGCCACAGTAACCGCGTCCGGTGCGAGTCCAGTAAGCACCCTGGACCACCGGACGCGTCCGATGGTGTAGGACCGGACGCGCACCGCGTCCGATGACTTCGTGACTCGCTGTTCGCCAGACCGGACGCGCCGGTCCCGTGGGTCACCGGACGCGCCGGTGCCAAACCCTAGCTCGCGCGCCTGACGCCCGTGCTGCACTGACCGGACGCGCCGGTCGAAACAGACAGCGTCCGGTGCAGCGTCCGGTGCAGCGTCCGGTGCTGCGACCGGTCACCTCTGTGACCGCGTTCGCCTCCGTTTCTTTTCTGACTTCCGGCGCAATGGAAAATAGGCATTTCACTTCTCCGAAATCGCCTGAATCCCGCGCTCGCACGCTCGGCGGGAGGGAGAGAGGAACCCAAACCCCTTTCTACCCGCAAACCACAGCGTGACCAACGCCACCTTTGCAAATGTGCCAACACCATCAAGTGTACATCTTCATGTGCTTGTGTGTTAGCATTTTCTCAATCATTTTCAAAGGTTTTCAATTAGCTCACTAGGCCCTACATGCAATGCACTTCATGAATTCACCTAGTGGCACCCGTGCATCGAATAACCGATAAGACTTCCCCTCTTAATAGTTCGGCTATCGATCCTAAACCACTCACACCCTCTATGGTGTCTTGAGTGTAAAACAAAATGGCCCTGTGGTTATACCTTTGCCTTGAGCCCATTTTGTTTCTCCAAATGATATGATCCACTTCATATCATCACATGACCGTCTCGATCCATCGACCTTGACTTCACTTGCTCTTCACCGTTGCATCGGTCCGTCGGCGCCAAGTCTCGCTCAAGCTTCACCATCGCATGGTCCCTCGCTTCGAAGCCTCGACTTGCCCTTCACCTTCACAACCGGTCCATCGAGCCAAGCCTCATCTTGGTCTTCATCATCTTGGTCACATGAGTCAATGTCATGTCTCATATGCAATGACCACCTTTATCTAAATCATCCACTTAGATACAAAGGTTAGTCCTAGGTTTCATCAATTAGCCAAAACCAAACTAGGGACTTTCAATCTCCCCCTTTTTGGTAATTGATGACAACCCTCACAAAGATGATTTTGATAATAAAAGTTTTGAACTTGTCATACTTGTCCAATCGTTTTGCTCATAAGTAAAGTTTGGACAATTATCACAAGCTCGGTTTTGGTAGCATTAGCTCCCCCTACATATGTGCATAGAGTTTGGATTGAAAGCTTTGCACATATGCATAGATAGAAGTGTTGGGAGAGTAATTCTACCAAAATGATGCTAAGGTGTAAGAAATGGACCTTTGAAGCGTGATACCAATCGGAGTTGCCTTTTACACCATCCTTAGCATCATGAAGTAACTAGACATCCATCAAAACTCAAGAACCCCGTGAGATCAACATTATATGCAAAGGTTCTTGGACTACTTGTAAAGCTAACCACTTGTAAGGCTTTAGGCAAGTCTAGATACCACATATAAACTATTCCTATGCATGCTAGTAGATCATTTCATCATCCAATTTCTATACTAGCATTGCACCACACAAGCATGTATATTGAATTTAAATACATGTGCAATGAGCAAGTCTTATGAGAATGCACAAACAAATGCAACAACTTTATTTATGAGCTTGCTCCCCCTACTTGTGTGTATCAACAAATTTTATTTACCCCTTTATCAAGTTGAATCATCTTTTTCTCATCATAAATTTTATTTACCCCTTTATCAAGTTGAATCATCTTTTTCTCTCCCCCTTTGTCAACAACTTACCCAAAAAGGGATCAAATTGTGGAGAGAAGAAAAATGTTTGATGGAGTAGCTTGAAATTAATTCGATTCCACATGTAAGGTTAAAAAATTTATCAAATTTGGTGTAACCTAGAATACTTGCCAAAGATATTTAATTCGATTTGAACCAAAGACAAGCTTCTTCACTCCTCAAAATAAGGGTTATCTTGCCTATGTTGAATTAGACACTTATAGCAAATCTTCTAGATTCAACACTAGGTTTACAAGCTCACAAACATGTCATATGCCACCACTAGATCAAAACAAACATAGAGGCAATAGTGGTAACATATATCCATCAAATTCATTTGATTTATCATGAATGCTCATGCATACCACTTATTATGTCTACATGCTCTAGCAAGTCCTTAGCATAGGATGAATGACATGTCAATCAATTTTACCTTGCAATGTCGAAGGAGAGGCATGTCAATAAGTGGGTGGGGTGCATTCAACTCATGTTTGAGAAATCAAGAATGTTCAATTCATTCCTTAGCTTGCAAAACCTCTTTTCATCAAGTGGCTTAGTGAGAATATCGGCAAGTTGATCATCGGTGCCAACACTTTCAATGGCAATATCTCCCTTTTGTTGATGATCTCTAATGAAATGGTGTCTTATGTCAATATGCTTTGTTCTTCCATGTTGAACCGGGTTTTGTATCATCTTGATTGCACTCTCATTATCACATAGCAACGGCACATTCTTGAAGTTGAGGCCATAATCCTTCAAAGTTGATTTCATCCATAGCAATTGTGCACAACAACTCCCCGCACTCACATATTCGGCTTCGGCGGTAGAGATTGCCACACTATTTTGTTTCTTTGAGGACCATGACACGAGTGATCTTCCAAGTAATTGACATGTGCCACTTGTGCTCTTTCTATTGATCTTGCAACCCCCATAGTCGGAGTCCGAATATCCAATCAATTCAAACTTTGACCCCTTGGGATACCATAGTCCAACATCTCTTGTTTGCTTCAAGTACCTCAATATTCTCTTTGCGGCCGTGAGATGACTCTCTCTAGGTGAGGCTTGATATCTAGCACACATGCAAACACTAAACATGACATCCGGCCTTGATGCGGTGACATAGAGTAGACTTCCAATTAAAGACCGATATTCCTTTTGATTCACCATATTGCCATCAAGATCACTATCCAAATTTCCATTTGTACCCATTGGAGTTGAAATTTGCTTTGCATCTTGCATTCCAAACTTCTTCAACATGTCCCTTATGTATTTCCCTTGACTCACAAATGTTCCATTCCTCAATTGCTTGACTTGGAGACCAAGGAAGTAGCTAAGTTCACCAATCATAGACATTTCAAACTCTTTGGCCATCATAGCACCAAATTCTTCACAATAAGCTTGATCGGTTGATCCAAAGATGATGTCATCAACATATATTTGCACTATGAATAGATCATTTCCAATCTTCTTGGTGAATAGAGTAGTATCAACCTTGCCCATTTTGAATCCCTTAGAGAGAAGGAAATCCCTTAGCCTCTCATACCATGCTCTAGGTGCTTGCTTTAAGCCATATAAAGCCTTCTTCAACTTATAGACATGGTTGGGTTTCTTGTCATCTTCAAATCCGGGCGGTTGCTCAACAAATACTAACTCATTGATGATCCCATTGAGAAATGCACTTTTGACATCCATTTGATATAGTTTGATATTGTGTGCACAAGCATAAGCCAATAGTATCCTTATTGCCTCTAATCTTGCCACGGGAGCATATGTCTCATCATAGTCAAGACCTTCAACTTGAGTGTAACCTTGAGCAACTAGTCTTGCTTTGTTTCTCACTACAATGCCATCTTGATCTTGCTTGTTTTTGAACACCCATTTGGTTCCAATCACATTGTAGTCGTTTGGCCTTTCTACCAATTCCCAAACATCATTTCTTGTGAAATTGTTTAACTCTTCTTGCATAGCCATGATCCAATCGGCATCCCTCAAAGCTTCTTCTATCTTCTTTGGTTCTATGGTTGACACAAATGATGCATGCTCACAAAACATAGTCAATCTTGATCTTGTTTGCACACCACTTCTAATATCACCAATAACACTATCAATGGGGTGATCTCTTGCAATATGTTGTGGTTGGAGTACTTGCACTTGATTGCTTGAGCTTGGTTGATCACTTGATGTATCTTGATGAGAAGAACTAGCACCTTGATCTTGTACTTGAGCGTCACTAGCTAGCTTGAATGGTGAATTTAGCACTTGATCTTTATCATCATCTTGAATATCAATAACTTGCTTTGCTCTAATGTCCCCAATGTCCATGTTCTTCATTGCTTCCACCAATAGAGTTCCACTAACATCATCTAGATTCTCTTCTTCATCTTGTGACCCATTGGTTTCATCAAATTGCACATCATGGACTTCTTCTAGAATGCCACTTGAGTTGTTCCAAACTCTATAAGCTTTGCTTGTAGTTGAATAACCAAGTAGGAACCCCTCATCACATCTCTTGTCAAACTTTCCCAATCTAGTGCCCTTCTTCAAGATATAGCATTTGCAACCAAACACCCTAAAGTAAGAAATATTGGGCTTTCTTCCATGAAGTAACTCATATGGGGTCTTCTCTAGCAATGGATGACAATATAGTCTATTGATGTAGTAGCAAGCGGTATTGATTGCTTCATCCCAAAATGATTGACTCACATTGTACTCATGAAGCATTGATCTAGCCATATCAAGCAATGTTCTATTCTTCCTCTCAACTAGGCCATTTGATTGTGGAGTGTACTTGGCCGAGAATTGATGTCCAATACCATAATGATCACAAAGTTCTTCAATTCTTGTATTCTTGAACTCACTTCCATTGTCACTTCTCACTTTCTTGATTCTAATCTCAAACTCATTGTGAACTCTAGTGAGAAATGTCTTGAAGGTGTCAAACACTTCACTTTTGTCACTAAGAAAGAATACCCATGTGAATCTTGTGAAGTCATCCATTATGACAAAGCCATACTTGTTGCCGCCTATGCTTGTATATGTTGTTGGTCCAAATAGATCCATGTGCATCAATTCAAATGCTTTGCATGTGCTCATTGTACTCTTCTTTGGATGTGAGCTTCCAACTTGCTTTCCGGCTTGACATGCACTACAAAGCTTATTCTTCTCAAATTCAACATCTTTCAAACCATTGACAAGATTGTGAGTTGTAAGCTTCTTCAATTGTTTCATGCCAACATGACCAAGCCTTCTATGCCAAAGCCAACCCATGCTTGATTTGGAGACTAAGCAAGTTGTCAAAGAAGTTTCTCTAGCATTGAAGTCAACTAGGTAGAGATTCTCATATCTAAAGCCCTTGAATGCCACATTTGAACCATCCACACTAATAACTTCCACATCATCAATCCCGAAGATGCATTTGTAGCCTAGATCACATATTTGTGCCACGGATAGAAGATTGAAATCCAAACTTTCAACTAGCAACACATTTGAGATACTCATGTCATTTGATATTGCAATCTTGCCCAAGCCAATAACTTTGCCTTTCTTGTTATTGCCAAATGTGATAGAATCAACACCACTATCTTTGTCATTGAACGAATCAAACATTCTTGATGTACCGGTCATGTGTTGAGTGCACCCACTATCAATAATCCAATGCCTTCCTCCGGCTTTGTAATTGACCTACAAGTAAATCAATGAAGCTTAGGTACCCATTTTTGCTTGGGTCCTTGTAGGTTAGTAACTAAGCTCTTTGGTACCCAAATAGCCTTCTTCTTTGGGCCAACAATGGGTGTACCAATAAACTTAGCTTGCACACCCTTCACACCTTTGGTAAGCACATAGCAAGAATCAAAAGGTATAGCATTAACAAATTTCTTGCTTTGGTTCTTTTTATTGCAATTATGCTCTAGGTGCCCAACTTGCTTACATCTATTGCAAAACCGACCATTGCCCTTCACAAAGCTAGGCTTTGGAGTTGCAAAGGCCGACTTGCCTTTCTTGGGGGTGTAGCCCAATCCCTCTTTGTTAAGAGAGAACCTTTGGCTACCCAAGCACTTAAGCAAGCGGGCCTCACCACCATAGGCCTTGCCTAGGGCGTGAGTGAGCTCATCCACCTTTCTCTTGAGAGTCTCATTCTCAACCATTAGTGAGGCATCACAAGTGAAACTATCACTAGTAGTGGAGGTAGAGTTAGTGGTGGTGGATGAAGAGCTACAAGAAGGGTTAGTATTTGACATGATGATAGGTTCATTAAAGGATTCATCAATTATATCACATGTAACACCTATATCACATGATACAACAACCTCTTTCTTTGCTTGTTGCTCAAGTAGCAATGAGTGAGCTTTTTCAAGCTTGGAATGAGCCTTATCAAGATCCTCATGGTCTTCCACTAGACTCTCATGAGTGGTCTTAAGCTCACCAAGAACTTTCTCAAGTATTCCTACTTTCATTGAAAGCTTCTTGCACTCCTTGTTCTTGGCAATAGCTATGTCTCTAGTTTGTTGCAACAAGTCATATAGTTGTTCTTTAGTTGGTTCATCATCATCATCATTTTTGTTATCATATTTATCATTATCACTATCATGAACATATTCCATTTCACTTTCATCATCACTCTCATCATATAATACCTTAGCTTCTTTGGCCATGAAGCACGAAGAGGATGAATCAAATAGTGAAGGCTTCTTGTTGATAGCAATGGAAGCAAAAGCCTTGTTGGATGATTCTTCTTCTTCATCATCATCATCACTTTCCCAAGTGGCCATATAGACTCCATTCTTGCCTTTCTTGAATGTTATCTTGGCTTCTTTCTTTTTCTTCTCAAACTTGCCCCTCTTGTTGTTTTTCTTCTTGTCATAGGGACAATCGACTTGAAGATGTTCGGTGCTATCACAATTGAAGCACTTCCTTTGTTGCTCATTGCTCTTGAAATTGTCATTTCTCTTTTTGAACCCTCTTCTCTTGATGAACATGTGACCCATTTTCTTGACTACAAAAGCAAATGCCTCATCATCAATTTCATAATCTTCATCTTCATCATTGTCTTCTTCTTCTTCAATGATGGTAGCTTTGCCTTTGGAGGAGGTGGCCTTGAATGCCACGATCTTCTTCTTCTTTTCATCTTCCACCTTCTCCTTGTCATCAACATCTTGATCATATTTGTCATAGGTTAATACTTCACCAAGCAAATCATTAGGCTTCATTGCTTCAAGCCCATCTCTTTGCAACATCATGATCAACATCTTGAATCTTCTAGGTAAGCTCAATAAGAACTTGTGACAAAAATCTTGATCTTGAGTCTTGTGCCCTAAGCTCTTGAGATCATTGACTATCACTTGCAATCTATGAAACATTTCAATGATTGTTTCATCATCCTTTTTCTTGAAGTTCTCAAACTCACTCTTGAGCCCATATAGCTTGGCACTCTTCACAACCTTAGTGCCTTCATATGTCTCACTCAACCTTGTCCATACTTCACTAGCCAATTCCAAATCTTTGATGCCCTCAAACACTTTTGTGTCAATACCATTATAGAGTGTATTGAGAGCCATTCTATTGCATGTTCTATTTGCTCTATCTTCATCGGTGAGATGATTAGGATCAATGATAGCAAAATCATTCTCGGTGACTTGCAATACTCTCTCATGAATAGAACCAAGGTACATTGTCATCTTTCTCTTCCAATGAGCAAAAGAACTAACACCATCAAAGAACGGTGGCTTGCCCCCAACATGATTGAACACAATTTGAGCCATTTTTCACACCGAAGGATGTTAAGCCTTGATTAAAACGGTGACCACGGCTCCGATACCACTTGTAAGGTCCTAGATGGCTAGAGGGGGGGTGAATAGCCTATAAAAATTCTACAATCACCACTAAGCAAACTTGTTAGAATAACAAACGGCGTAAGGCGAGTTTTGCTTAGCCAAAGGTTGTGATGCAAGCCTCCTATCCACAAGTCTAGTAGATTATGATCTCTAGTTCACACAAGTGCTATGTCACTAAATTTACACTAGAGAACAAGCTAGCAACACTACTAGCCAAGCTACTACTAGAGCAACACAAGATAATCTAGTAAAGATAAGTGCAAGAGATAGGATTGTGAATCTTATACCGACGGTGGAGTGAAGATGTTGCCAATCACCAAGATGATATACAATCAATTAATATTGACAACAACACAATATGTAGACCAATCACCGGGAGACAAGAGACACAATATTTTTTGTTCACCCGGTGTTCACTTGTGCACCGACAAGCTACGTCACCGGTTGTGTCGACCAACACTTAGATGGTTCCTCGGTGTGACCCTCAAGTCACTTGCCCCTCAAGGCACGCCCCGCAAGGCACCACAAGACTCCACTCTCAAGTGAGGTAACTCAATGACACGCGCAATGTAATAGAGTTGCTTTTGGCGTCCCGCCGAGGAAAGCACAAGAACCTCTTACAAACAACCGGAGGTGGCCAAGAACAATCACCTTCTCTTGCCAACGCCTCCAACAATCTCCAAGCCGGCTAGGAGCGGTACTTTCCAAGAGTAACAAGAAATCCACCGGCTAAACCACCCACAAGTGCCACTAGATGCCCTCAAGCTATGCAATGCACTTTGGGATCACTCAATCTCACTTTTGATTTGCAATCAAGCAAGGGAGATGAGTGGGAGGAGTTGCTTTTGCTCAAAGGATGTACAAGAGTGTTAGAAATGCCAAGAGACCTCCCCAAGGGCCGGCCAACAAGTATTTATAAGCATCCCATCCAAATAGAGCCGTTACAACCCACTTGTCCGTTTTTCGCGGGACCACCGGACGCGCCGGTGATAACAGACCGGACGCGCTCAACCGCGTCCGGTGCCCCAGCGATTTCAAATTCGTCCGTTAGAACCTCCAACGGTCACTGCGCGCCAACGGTCAAACGACACACCGGACGCGCTGTTGCGAACCACCGGACGCACCGGTGCGCACAGTTCCCGCGCGCGCGAAGACATCACCGGACGCGCTCCTCGCAACCACCGGACGCCACAGTAACCGCGTCCGGTGCGAGTCCAGTAAGCACCCTGGACCACCGGACGCGTCCGATGGTGTAGGACCGGACGCGCACCGCGTCCGATGACTTCGTGACTCGCTGTTCGCCAGACCGGACGCGCCGGTCCCGTGGGTCACCGGACGCGCCGGTGCCAAACCCTAGCTCGCGCGCCTGACGCCCGTGCTGCACTGACCGGACGCGCCGGTCGAAACAGACAGCGTCCGGTGCAGCGTCCGGTGCAGCGTCCGGTGCTGCGACCGGTCACCTCTGTGACCGCGTTCGCCTCCGTTTCTTTTCCGACTTCCGGCGCAATGGAAAATAGGCATTTCACTTCTCCGAAATCGCCTGAATCCCGCGCTCGCACGCTCGGCGGGAGGGAGAGAGGAACCCAAACCCCTTTCTACCCGCAAACCACAGCGTGACCAACGCCACCTTTGCAAATGTGCCAACACCATCAAGTGTACATCTCCATGTGCTTGTGTGTTAGCATTTTCTCAATCATTTTCAAAGGTTTTCAATTAGCTCACTAGGCCCTACATGCAATGCACTTCATGAATTCACCTAGTGGCACCCGTGCATCGAATAACCGATAAGACTTCCCCTCTTAATAGTTCGGCTATCGATCCTAAACCACTCACACCCTCTATGGTGTCTTGAGTGTAAAACAAAATGGCCCTGTGGTTATACCTTTGCCTTGAGCCCATTTTGTTTCTCCAAATGATATGATCCACTTCATATCATCACATGACCGTCTCGATCCATCGACCTTGACTTCACTTGCTCTTCACCGTTGCATCGGTCCGTCGGCGCCAAGTCTCGCTCAAGCTTCACCATCGCATGGTCCCTCGCTTCGAAGCCTCGACTTGCCCTTCACCTTCACAACCGGTCCATCGAGCCAAGCCTCATCTTGGTCTTCATCATCTTGGTCACATGAGTCAATGTCATGTCTCATATGCAATGACCACCTTTATCTAAATCATCCACTTAGATACAAAGGTTAGTCCTAGGTTTCATCAATTAGCCAAAACCAAACTAGGGACTTTCACCCTCCACTCATCTCTTTGATTAGTTGCATATCTTGAGTGAGATTGAGTGAGATTCAAGTGCATTGCTTGAGAGTTGCATTCTAGAGGCACTTGATCTTCGAGTTGCTGCGGATTTCTTGTTACTCTTCCGTGTTTCCCGACACGGTAGACGGCTTGGAGCAGCGGAGGTGATTGAGCTCGCAATTGGAGATTGTTGGAGCCTTCACCAAGTATTGTAAGGGGTTCTTGATCCTTCCCCGCGGGAGTTCGTGAATTGGATACTCTAGTGGAGCTCGTGGCTTGGAGGATCCCCATCTTGTGTGCGGTTGTGCGGCGCCCGCCGAGGGCTCGACTCTTGATAGTCGATTAGCTCGCGAACCGACAAGTGGGTGTATCACCACAACGGGGAGTAGCTTGCCGGGAAGCAAGTGAACCTCGGGATAAATTCTTGTGTCATTCTCTTCCCGAGGATTTCTCTTGTGTGATTGATTGATTGGTACATCTCATCTCTACACGGCGGTATAATCAATCAAAGCTCTTCTCTCGTATTACTTCTTGTTTCTAGATTGTAGTTGTTGTTGTGTTTAGTGAATAGCCTTGTACTAGACTTGTGTAGGTGGCTTGCTTAATTAGTTAGAGCTAGTGCTTTTGCTTCGCCACCTTTCGTACTAACTCGTGGTTAAGTAATTCTAGTAGAAGTTTTAATTAGGCTATTCACCCCCCTCTAGCCTATTTGGACCTTACACACGCGCCGGCGAGCGGCGGCATGGTTCCCGCCTGATGGCAGCGTCTGTGACGGCGAGAGAAGCCCCAGGTGAGTGCCCCTCCCCTTCGCCCATCCATCTTCTTAGGGTTAAGGTTTCGTTAGGGTCTGCTGTTCTTCTGAATCGAGTTCAGATTCTTTCTTTTCATTCTGTTTTCTTTGCGCCGCATTCTAAAACCGACGACGGTGAGGGCAGCGGGCCCCCGGTAGGTCCCCACCTCTCTGCCCTTCTTTTCCCTTAGGGTTAGGGTTCGAGTTACGTCTATGTCCCGATCCGATTTGATCGGTCATCTTTTCTTTCTATTTTCATTCAATTTTCAACCCCACGACTCAGATCTACGCACTAGTGTGGCTCTGGTACCAATGTTAGGTCCTTCGGATCGTCTAGCAGTAGATCGAGTGGGTGTGTTCTTTGGCATTTGGAATAATACATATAGATACACATTCTTAGAATAGAATACAAGAGAGATGGGGAGTGTGTGATATTACCGACCATCAATTGGGGAGGAAGAGGAATCCGCCATGGCTTCGGTGTTGGAGTCGAGGACGCGATGACGACGTCGCGGTAGCGCAGTGGCGGTGTGGAGACGCTGGTGGTGCTTCCCACCGCTGGCAGTGTCACCCTCGGGATCGGACTAGGGTTAGGACAATGGGGGCTGTGGCGGCTATAGTGAACCTCGTAACCCTAACCACTGGCCCCCACCTCCTATTTATAGCACTGCGCGACGGGGGCCCACCAGCCACGTCATTGGGCTGGGTGTCCCCGATCAGGACGCGAGATCAGGGCCTAGACATGGCCGTTGGGCCAAGTCCGGTGGAGATCAAAACTAATAGAGAGTGCATCAACAGGGTGAGAGTTCAAGTGAACAGTCTGTCAAGACAGTGGAGGATATGCTGGAATAAGCTATGGAAAGTTTCATGCTTACGTAAAGTAAAACATTTTTTCTGCAGATTTGCACATAATAGCCTTCCACTGAAAATGAACATCAAGCGTCGAAGAGTTGAACTCGATACTAGATGCCTAGTGTGTCTATGCTTTGATGAGGACTGAGGTCACTGTTTCCTCAAGTGCAAAGAGGTCAAGCGTTGCTGGCGAGAGTTGTAGCTGGAGCCAGTCCGACAACAGCTATTGTCGGCAACAACAGCTCAAGAGGTGGTGAGGGAGGGGTTGGACCTGAAAGATGAGGGGGTGTTTAAATCCGAGGGCTAAAGTTTAGGGATGTCACATCAGGTGTCACGTAGAGGAGTCATGTGAGAGTGTTCGGATAGTAATAATAAAACAAATTAAACAAGTCCTCTGTAATCTGCGAGACGAATTTTTTAGGCTTAAAAAATTGTCTCGCAAATTAGTTTCAATTTGTGTATTTAGTTTCGTAATTAGTCTATATTTAATACTCCATGCATGTGTCAAAATATCGGATGCAATAGGGACTAAAGTTTAGAAGAGGGTACATCAAGATAATAATCTTTCTTTGGAAATGGTGGGATGTGAGGAATAAAATCAATGCGGGGGAGAGAGATTGTATGCGAGTGCTGAGGTAATTAGAGCTGTCTATATATGCCTTGGTGAACAGAAAAAAGACACGGTCATGCAATCCTCAGGAGTGACATCGAAGGAGAGGGGTATGGAGTCCCTCCCCCTCAGGACCAACGCAAAATCAATACTGATGCTACGTACGTCCGGGAGACGCAGTCAGGTGCATGGGGCTTAATCATTAAGGACCATGAAGGTGAAGGCGTGTTGGCCGGTGCTAGCAGATTGGAGTCAGTGCATAATGCCCTGATGCGCGGGGACTTCAGCATGCAAAATGGCAATCACAGTGGCAACTGAGCAAGGTATATCCCATGTTCAAATAGAAACGGACTCTGCTAATCTGCAGGAAGCAATCAGGTCCACGTCGTTTGATCTGTCCATGTTTCTCATGCGTAGAGTTGCCTCCCCGATGACGCTTCATGCGTTATGCTGAAGTTTTCAGTACACGTTTTCAGGAGATGGATTCCAATCAGTCTGGGTGGAGGTGGCTGTGGCTCCAGTCAATTTTAATGGTGAATGGTGATGGATACAATCAATATGGGTGGAGATTGCTCCAGTCAATCTGCAGCTGCGTCGAGTGCTGCCCTCAAGCACCGCCACTTGCTAATCACATCACCATGCTTGTACTCCAGAACCACATTGAATCAGAGCATAAGAAGAAATGAATTTTCAAGATGGGTTGTCAATGGGATACATAGCAGTAGCTGCAATGTTAGAATCAGATACGTAACATGATAACAGTAGGAGAAAAAGAGTAATCTTCAGATGGCAACAATAGTTGTTTGGTGTATAGCACAATGCATGATCTTGCATCTCTTTTGTTGTATATGCAATTATGTATCCATGCATGATTTCAAATAGTCTATGTAAGCTAAGCAGCACAGTTCTTTAATTTGTTGCTGTCAATAAACAACAACTCTAGCAATCTCTACAAGTATTTATATGAAGTTCTGCAATGATGGAACTGGCCTATTGAGGTGGGGGCGCGGCAAGGCGTGCCAGTTTTCTAGTTACCCCTAATTTGTAGCCACATGTGTGATTTGACTTCCTAGACTCACATATGATGTGTATCCGGTTTTGTCCTTAAAACCAGGTATGACAATTTTGTAAATGGAGGACTGATGCCGGAGAGGTGGAATGAAAAAATAGTTGTGCTGATCCCAAAGATACTGAATCCTGAGAAGCTGAAGGACTTGCGTCCAATTAGCCTATGTAATGTAGTGTACAAAACAGCATCCAAAGTTCATTTGATATGAGTAAAGTTTATGACAGAGTTGAATGGGGTTTTTTGTAGAAGATGATGACTAGGCTAGGTTTTTCTACTCATGGGTGAATCTCATTATGAAGTGTATCCCAAATGTGCCTACAGAATTAAGGTGAATGAGGAACTGACCGATGAAATCCTTCCAACAAGAGGCCTGCGTCAGGGAGAGATCCATTATCTCCATATTTGTTCTTAATTTGTGCTGAAGGGTTCTCAGCTTTGTTGAATAAGACTGAGGAGGAAGGGTCCTTGCAAGGAGTGTCTATATGTGCCAATGCACCAAATATAACTCACCTTTTGTTTGTAGATGATTCGCTCCTTATACTAAAAGTTAATGAGGGGAATGCACACCATTTGTGGCATATACTACAACTATATGAGGAATGCTCGGGGCAAATGATTTACAATGACAAATCATCGGTCATGTTCAGTAAGAACACCAGTGTGAATGCAAGGCAGGAGTTTATGGAGATCTTGGATATGAGACAAACCCAAGAACATGGTAAATACCTAGGTGGTCTCGGCTATAGAAACACACACTTTTTTAACCTGATCATGTTAGCCCGGTAGGCGTGGAGGATTCTGCAGCACCAGGAGTGCACGGGTGTTGATAGCCAAGTACTCCTCTAATGGCCAGCTATTTGAAGGTCACAAAAGGACCAGTCATCTCCTATACATGGAGCAGTATTGTGCGAGGAATAAATGCTTTGAAAAGCGGCTTGATTTGGCGTGTAGGCAATGGAGAGAAAATAAGGATTTGGGAGGATCCTTGGATTCCACTTGGCACTACAAGACATCTAATTACACCAAGAAGTGGTGTGCTGATCACCAGGGTGTGTGAGCTCATTGATCCGGCTATTGAGACATGGGATGTCCAACTAGTTAGGGTTATTTTTTGGGAGGAGGATGCAATCAATATATTGGCAAGCCCAGTGAGTCCTGGGCATGATGATGTGGTTGCCTAGCATTGCGATCCAAAAGGACTCTTGTCTGTAAAATTAGCCTATCATGTTCTGGATGATCAAAGTGTACGGGTGAGGGTGCATCAACAGGGTGAGAGTTCAAGTGAACACTCTGTCAAGACAGTGGAGGATATGCTGGAATAAGCTATGGAACGTTTCATGCCCACCTAAAGTAAAACAATTTTTCTGGAGATTTGCACATAATAGCCTTCCACTGAAAATGAACATCAAGCGTCGAAGAGTTGAACTCGATACTCTAGATGCCTAGTGTGTCTACGCTTTGATGAGGACGGAGGTCACTGTTTCCTCAAGTGCAAAGAGGTCAGACGTTCTATTGTCGGCAACAACAGCTCAAGAGGTGGTGAGGGAGGTGCTGAACCTGAAAGATGAAGTCTGCATCAAGATAATAATCTTTCTTTGGAAGTGGTGGGATGTGAGGAATAAAATCAATGCGGGGGAGAGATTGCAGGCGAGTGCTCAGGTAATTAGAGCTGTCTATGTATGCCTTGGTGAACAGAAAAAAGACACGGTCATGCAATCCTCAGGAGTGACATCGAAGGAGAGGGGTATGGAGTCCCTCCCCCTCAGGACCAACGCAAAATCAATACTGATGCTACGTACGTCCGGGAGACGCAGTCAGGTGCATGGGGCTTTATCATTAGGGACCATGAAGGTGAAGGCGTGTTGGCCGGTGCTAGCAGATTGGAGTCAGTGCATAATGCCCTGATGCGGCGGGACTTCAGCATGCAAAATGGCAATCACAGTGGCAACTGAGCAAGGTATATCCCATGTTCAAATAGAAACGGACTCTGCTAATCTGCAGGAAGCAATCAGGTCCACGTCGTTTGATCTGTCCACGGATGGGATGTTGTTCCAAGATATACGCGGTCTACTCCATGAGCAGTTTATTTGTCCATGTTCCACGTTCTTGTAATAACTCGCTTGCGCATGAGTTGGCTAGCTTAGCTTTAAGCTGGGATCTGGGTTAGGCCAATGTTTGGGCATACCCTCTACCTGTGTTGGTGGCTCGCGATTTAGCAAAGTCCACATAGTTGAATGACAGGCCCTAGAGACCGACTGATCATCAAGGCGGTCGGGACGCGCCCCGCACTCCACTCCTCCACACTTTCTTGCCCTCCCCAACAGTTCAGCGAAGCAGCAGCAGCAGCATCGCCGCTAGTTCGCCGGCACCGTGCTCCTCCTCCGCTGCACCGTTTCCCTATTCTGTTCGCCCACAGCTCCACCTCGTCGTGCTCCACCGATTGAGCCTGCTCACGGTCGCCATCGTCTAAGTATTTGTGTTCTTTTTTATATTCAGTTGAACATAAAAAAATTTGTGATTTCATACCACTCTAGGAATTAATTTATGACAGAGAACGCATTTCTCCAAGAAAAAAAAAGACCGTCAGTTTCGTAGAGCCCCGTCAGTGTCAGCATCTATTTCTCCTAGGAAGAGAAGTACTACCACCCAAGTCCGCACATGGTACAGAAATTCCGAGACGGGTGTTTGGTTGTTTGGTGTTCCAACTCCCGCCTTCATGGGCAGGGCCCACAAGAATCAGTTCGGCGTTTGCCATTGGGCTTTATCTTCGGCCGCGCCCCCGTCCGTCCATTGGTGTGATTGTGTGAAGTGCAGCTGCTCTCGACTTCTTTCTCTAGGACCACACGTTTCGCCATGGGCCATGGCCTGCCACAACCACTAAAACCTCTCACTCAGCATATATATATACAAGTGTTGCAGCATCCCCATTTCTAGTTCTAGTAGCAAGGACGAAAACATCCGGATCCTATGGGCCACTCGCTCCTTCGCGGCTTTCACCTAGGTAGCTAAGTCACTAGGAGCGGAGCTGGTAGGAGTGGATGCAAAGACAGGTCTGTTCACCTGATTAGCTACCAAAGTCAGTTCCAGTTGGATGGCTTCAGCTGCTGATTGGTTAGACCTCTATCTTTTAGCTGTGCTTCACAATTCCTCGCTTTCCTATTATACTCTTGTTCATTTGGTCGCATCTTTCGTGGTCGAGCTGCGACCGCATATACTGGCAACTGGCTTCGTGATTTTTATCTGGATCAAACAAGCCGATCATTTGTTTCAATAGGCTTGATCATTATACTCCCTTCATTCTAAGTTATAAGAGGTTTTGTTTTTCTAGATATAATTTTTTTTACTATGTATTTATATATAATTTATATCTAAGTGCATAACAAGATATATGTACTTAGAAAGCCAAAATGTCTTATAATTTAGAATGTTGAGAATATTAAGCTATCACATAGAACCATGGGCGGAGGCAGCTATGTGGCGAGGCCTGGCGGTTGCCATACCTAAAATATGTAGAAAATATCAAATACGTGTAGTATATATACATGACAATACGTCAAAAATAGTAAATACATGCTCGCGGCTGGCTGTTGCATGTTGGGTCTGGATGTCCGATAGCTAGGCTGGTGGGCTTCATTGTCCACATAGCAATTAGCAAACGACGGAGCGAGGGAAGCTAATCTGTCCGGCAGCCTTTATAGCATGATATATATATGTCTCACAGTCTCGTTCTTTCCTTCCTACTCAATTCACTGCGTCTATTCGTGTCGTAGTCTATCTTTTCATATTGATTAATTTACCTAGGGCTGTATATTGATATACATCACAATTCACACACATGGATAGTTCAATGCTTTACTTTTAGGTTCCTATTAGGCTCCGTTAGATCCTTAGAATTAAAATTCATTATAATAATCATAAGCTAATATGATTGTACATGGAATATATTTGTATACTATTGTTAGTCATATGAGGTAGGTACTTATGTGTTACGTTTCTGTTGTAGAGGAGTGAGCCAAAGTGCGTGCTATAAGTTGCAGAGTAGAAACATAGCATGATGATCTATAGAATCTTTTCCATCTCCCACTCTACGAATTTGAGATAGCCTTAGATGTGAACTTTGAAAAATTGAGGAATGACAAATTTCTAACCAAATAGCCTAATCCTAAAAGTAGATTCCAATTCCTCCAAAATAAAAGGATCCAAACGGCTCCTTATATTTATTGATCATAAAGTAATATATGTATTTATACAATATTTAGTGAAACCCTTGTATCGATTTTTGCTCCTATACATGTTTCGTCTTTATATAAACCCGCCACACCTAAAAATTATTTCTGCCTCCGCCACTACATAGAACTATTTTTCTATGAGGGCATTTTAAGAGGTTGTTTGGATGCGTATGCTAATTATTATAGTTAGCTAATTAGCATATCTAAATAGGGACTACTAAGAGCATCTACAAGAGACTCTTCGTACCTTTCCTAATTTACAGGAATAGAGATTTTAGTTAAAAAACACCCTTCAACGACCTCTTCAAATGAATATCCAAATATAGATCCTCTATTCCGGACTTCTCGCTAGCCAAAGATAGAGAGCGAGGATGGCTCTCTAGACTGCGCACAAGATACATAAAAGGTATCGGAGAGTATAAAGATATAGAAAACGGTTTCTACTTAAATGACTCTCCAAATAATGATTTAGAGAGTAGATTTTAGAAAGTCTCTTGGAGATGCTCTATGTGGGTTAATTTGGTCTAATTTTTTTCTAAGTCTAAAACTAGTTGTTAGCCGGTTCTACCTATTTTAGGCTATTTTTAGCCCATACTAATAACTAACCTTAGCTGATCCAAACAAACACTAATATATGTCGAATGTGTCTTTCATGTGTAAGTTAATTAAATCAACATTTACTTCTGAAATTAAGTAACTCAATATGCATAATAGCTTAAATTCTGAATGCACGGACATCCTTATGTTTTGCAATTGGTGTCAAGTGGTGAGTTAAATGAGAAGTACAGGTTGAGAAGAAATTTAACGTGTGTGTTTGTGTGGCTTATTTACAACTACTTCATCTAAAGAGTCAGAGAATCCATATTTAAATGGTTTTACCATTGTAGGCTCCATTCATGTGAAGCTTCTCTCGTGAAGTTGTTCTTGAGTTAGTGTTTGACAAGTTTTCAACTAAGAAAATTAGATAACCCATTTAGAGCAACTCTAAGAGACTTGGTAAAATTAGATGCTAAATTGTGAGATTTAGCTATTATGTAAAATGAAAAACCATTCTAAAATGTAGAGTTTTACAACAACTTAGCTAAATTGAAAAACACGGATAACAAGTAGGACTCGCTAGGGAAATATGGCCAGCGAGAATGGTGGGATAACCAGCTGGAAAAAATGGAAAACAATATAGACAAGCTGTTAGAATGCTTTTTTGAGCACAATAGTTATAAATGGCTTCACGAATACATTTACCTAGTCTGTTGAAATTGCTCTTAGATAGAAAAATGACTCCTATCCTGTGGTGCTTCTCTCTAGAGCTATTTTAAACATCCGACAAATTTCCACTTAAGAAGTTAGAGAAGCCGAAGTTGAAACCTTAAAGAGTCCTACCAAAACACACCATATGATTTTATAATACAACTTATGCTGACTATGATTTTATAACACACTGAACTTCAAATAATCTATATAAACAGTTTCCCCCAAAGTTTTAGGAATTAATTTAAAGGTGACATCGTAGTTGAAAAGAAATTAACGGCAGAAACTTATGTTTTTTTCAAAAATAAATGCATGAAGCAGGTTTAGTGGAAATTCGAGAGCCTTTTGAAGGGTGGTTTTCATCAGTCGAGAAAAAGAAAGGTCGGCCGGCCTCCGAATTCGGTGTCCGGCGGCCGCAGCATCCTTATCCCCTTCCAACCCCATGGTCCATGGAGATTGGAGACCTTGTCCAGGACCAGGAGCCTCCAAATTCCTCCCCTGGCCCATCTCTCCACCCCGCGCGCTCTGCTCTCCCTGCCCGCAGATCCCGAATGCCCATGCCCGCCGCCGCCTGCCGGTCGGGGCCGGACGGACTGCAAGCTGCGGCCCCTAGCACCGGGCTGAACTGAAGAGGTGTCAAGGTCGCCAGTAATCCTCATCAGCCAGCTGCCACCCGCTATATGCTCACCATAGCCAGCAGCTTGGTGGTAAGGCTTCTGGAGCTTCACAGTCGCTTCACCTGCTCTGCGCATTCCATCTATGCATGTTGCGCTGCCACCGTCTTGTCGAGCTCCGGCCTCCGGCCATTGCCGGCTACACCACAACAACCCAGGCACCCATGGCGTTGCGTTGAGTACATGTAGATGTTGTTTGTAGCCTGCAGTCCGCGACGCGATCTTGAGCATGGCGTTTCTGCCTTGCACTGTCCTGCCTCCTGCGTAATTGACAAACACTAATACTTCTAAAATTTCAGGCATCTGATGGCTGGGGTTGTTAAATGGAAACCGGCATCTTATGAACAGATGGAACGTACGAGAGTTGCACCAGAGAGGTTGTCATTAAGATCTAATAGCGCCAAGTTTCACGATACCGGACATCTTGGTCATTTTGGGAAGGATGACAATCTCATTTGTCGTTCACTTAAGTCAATATCAAAACCAAAGGCAAGACAGTATGTTATTGTCAAGGTACATAATAAAGATGTTGATGAGGGTTGCACGTCCAAAGACGATGAGATTATTTCTGGTCCATTTCAAAGGAAAGAAGGAAATCAGCTGAGGGCACTGGAATCTTATTTTTCTAAACTCTATCCCACTCAGCAGCTATACTCTTTGCCTCAGAAGATAAACAAAAGTGGTCCATCATCGTCAAATGAAGTTGATGTAATCATTAATGATGAGGATGCCAATTTCAAGAACAGGGTAGGCTCTTTGCAGGTACAGATTGAGAGAGGAAACACAGGTAAAGTCACTTGACTTAGCAGTATGGATGGTCGCCACTAAAACTTAGTAATGAAAAAGAGCAATGTTACTTTAGGTATCAAGAGTTATCAAAGTGTCCTGGACATGCATACAGATGATCAAGCATCCGGTTTCTGTTTGACGTAAGTATGTCTTACCACTTTCAGTATCGAAGCATATTGAATCCACTGACACTCTTGTCCAACCACAATAGCCAACACGGTGCAGATATTTTGCACTGCAGGTACAAGTTGGAACTGCCATATTGGGCATGTAGTTCCTTTCAAATTTGGTGATATTCAGAAATATAGTTTCATTATCATAGATACATTGATTCTAGTACCATCATCTCCTGCTATTGATATTAATGTGGAATTCATCAGAAGAACAAGAAATGGATAAATATGTCACCTCCTGTTTTATGTGAACAATGATTTCTCACATCAAGGTTTCAGGAAAACAAAACTTGGTTAACTGTGGGCTTTCCCTTTTTTAGATAACAGAAGAAAGTTCTAGCCTTCATGAAAGTGGCATTAGTCCACAATTATTACAAGATATAGCTAGTACTACCAAATCCACAACCATGTGTGTAGGAAAAAAACATATGAGTTCCTCGATTCTAAAGATAAAAAGACATCCATGAGAGGCAAAAAAATTGCATAACCAGAGACCCCAGAGTACAGAAAGTGTGAATCAACGGCTCCTTCTATTCTTCACATTGCTACAACTTTGCCCCCAGTATGTGAGTAGCAAAAAAGTTTTTGAACTCACTAGCTTGTGCCTTAAAAAGGTTTCAAAATCCAATTTCTTGGTTCCCAACTTTTATCTAGGATTGACATTGTCCTACAAATTTGGGTGAGTTTTTGAAATTGTGATATTAATAAAAAATAACAATTTGCAATGCCCATAAAACTGGGACAACAAAACTGGGGGAAAACGCTCAGTTCAAAAGATCAAACTACACTGTGTCCAACACACCAGCTTATTCGCGTTGGTTTTGTTAACCTCTTAAGATCCTTCTAGTCCAATATGCATGTAGTCCTTGTCCTTTTGCACACTTCAGCAGAAGTTATAAATATTTTCATATCGCCACATTTTGTTAGCTAACTTTTGAATTTTGTAAAAATGCAGAAACTTATTGGCTGCTATTAATATTGCAGTTTTGTTATTCGAAATAGCAAGTCCAGTGAAAAATTCTGAAAATGAATATTTGTCTCTCCCTTTGTTGTATGGTGCCAAGATAAACAACTTAATACTCTCAGGGGAGTGGTGGAGACTACTAACACCAATGTGCCTGGTATTACTTCTCCCTCTATGTTAGATAAAGTTTCACAACATTCTGTTGGCTTACATTGTTATTGTGGTTTGCGATCTCTTTTTTTTTTGACAAGGTGGTTGCGATCTATTAGTTTTAGAAAGGCAAAAGGTATCCCACGCTCTAAACAATATAAGGTGCAAGGTTAATTTTTATGGTTAGCTACTGTGCTACAGCAGTCTTTCCTTAAATCTTCTGTGCAAAAGTAGCTCAGGTCAAACTTATTCTATGTTAGTAAGCATAGAGCTTCAGATTTGCTCGAATTTGTTGGAAAAAAAACAAAACAAGTAATACAAAAAAAAAACTCGACCGGGGCGGTTAAGACTGCCGCCGCAGCTTTTAAAGGAGAAGAAGTCGCCTTCTCACCCGGCGAGAAAACCCCCGAACCCTCACCCCACCCAGACACAGTGAGACGTTACCCGTGAGATGGGCCGATCTCCATACCTGTGCTTTGGCACCTGGGGCGAGCGAGGGGATTTTTTTAACCACAACCTGAAATTCGCTCCCACGGGGAGTCGAACTCAGGACCTGTGGAGTGCCGCTCGAGTGACTTAGCCAACTGGACTAAGCACCCTTTGGCGAACAAGTAATACACATGTTTTGTCTTATTTTGTGATTCAATGCTTGCACTGCTATCCAGTACACCATATAAACAAAATGCTTAGCTACTACAATGCCAATGCGATGTCAACTAATGGATTAGCCCTTTACTAGAAAACAAGTTTAACAGGGCTTTTTCTAATATCTATATCTTTAAATGTTATTTATCCATTTATTTATTCAAGTAAGGCAACCATGTTTTAGTAATGAGTCAGGAGTTAAGCTTTCTGTGCAAATCTGTTTCCAGCCGCCAAGCTACTGTAAAATGGTCTTGTAGCTTTCCTTTTCTAACACTATTTTTTATAGAATGCAACATCTAGAACTATTCATTCTAGCACTTGAGCCATATAACCCAACCGTAAGCAGGTATACTGTCAGTACAACTCACAATGTTGGGTCCTATACTGCTTATGAACTAGGAAATGCATTTACATATTTACTCCCTGTAGAACTAGTCAGCTGCATGTTTATGCGAAAGAATCAAATCTATGCACAACTAATGACAGAAAGGTTGCACATCATGATCATATCAAATAATATACAAGTATATAGGTGGATCTTAGTTTTCTAAACACTGGCTATATTCTGTCATTTAGCGAGACCTGTACCCCACTCAGTTTATCTGAAATGTTTCTGTAATTTGACATCTGCAGCACTCTGGTTTCTTACATATAGCCCTTGGTTGTTGGGCGTTGCTTATATTTGGACCTCGAGTATGTCGGGCATATGGTCAAATGACATTTTTTCTGATATACATACTTGGAGGAATCTGTGGTAATTTGAGCAGTTTTGTTCACACTCCTGAGATAACCGTTTGTGGCACAGTAAGTTGCCTGCCTCCGAGTGATATCATATATTCATATATTCATATTAGATGAAAAGAATGCCCATATACTTGCTTTATTATTTTCATTCATCACTCTAATCTAATATTTTATCTTTCGAGCAAAAAGTAGTAAAGAAAAATAATGTATAATTACATTACCATTTTGTCTAGAAAGCAATAGATTACATAATTTATAGTGGATACAATTTACAGAAGGAAAAGGAAAACCTAAATTAGCTTAAAATTTCTATCCAGTATTTTATTGTATCATTAGCACTTTGAACTCAAAGTTTTCTTTTTGGAGATAAGGTCACTTACAGATGGTTTTTACTTCATTGCGTAACTTAGTAACTTGCTGTGGTTTTAGGTAAATGTTAAAATGGTTATAGTGGTATAGCATGTTGCTACCTTAAAAGAATATACCTTCTTGTTTATGTCCACTTGTGGCAGTCTACACAATGATACGTATACATTGTAAAATTTGGATGAAATTTTAAACAACTACGTAGACTGTACATTTGGTTTCAAGTTCGTGGCACTGGATAAATATACACAGGATGTAAACATTAATGTTCCTTTCTGAAACTCAAAACAGGGCCCAGTATTTTCTTTAATTGGAGCGTGGCTGGTGTATCAGAGTCAAAACAAGCAAGTCATTGACAAGGACGTTTCAGAAAGTATGTTCTGGCAGGCTGTGATAGCTGCAGCTTTGAGCTTCTTATTGAGCATTTTTGGGAGAATTGACAACTGGTAATGTAATGACGTGATGTCAGTCTTCTTAAAACAGATTATAAGTTCTTCTAAGGCCATTTTTATGATCAAAGAACATCTCTAAAACTTTAATCTGTCCTAATAAGTTTGAGAATAATTGTGCAGTAAGAAAATCTTTATATTTTATTGAGTCCTATTTTATTGAGTCCTATATCATGACATACAAATACTGTTAACTAATCTGGACAAAACTATTGCCATCGGAACTAGTATATACTTTAACATTTATGTTGACCAAAAAATTGAACAACACAGATAAAGTTATTGCCTTTCACTTTTCGGGTTGTTCATAAAATTTACTAAAATTTTCGATGAAATTTTCTATTTGGTGTTGTCATGTTTCTTAGTGTTTGCTCATTGGAAGGCTAAATAGTCAAGCCCACCTATCAAATGCCTGAATTATGAAAATGGGTTAAAGAAGGGTATTTTGAGCCTTGTAGTTTTTAAACAATACTGGGTATGTAAATAAATTGACATAAGGACCAGTCATACAATCTTAGGTAGCACAAGACCTGAAATAATCAGAACTATAATACACCAAATGTTGTAGTGCTTATGTTGTCTTTTTCCTAACTGTCAAATCCTGGTTACCATCATCAACAATAACAACAACATAGCCTTTTGTCCCAAGCAAGTTGGGGTAGGCTAGAGATGAAACCCAAAAGAGACGAGAAACAGGGAGACACATAAAGGGACATAAAGGACATAAGACAAAAAGAGGTCACGGTTCAGGCACGTTGATTGCCAATCTCCAAGCGCTCCTGTCCATAGCTAAATCCTTGGAGATATTCCACTCCTTAAGATCTCTCTTAACGGACTCGTCCCAAGTTAGTTTAGGTCGACCTCTACCGCTCTTTACATTATCGACCCGTTTTAGAACTCCACTACGCACCGGCGCCTCAGGAGGCCTCGCTTTAGAAATCCTGGTTACCATAATTAAATAAAATGATTGTTGCTCACTTCTATTCCACACCTGAGGCGGTGAGCCCCGATGACTGTCCATGTGAGGGGGAGTGCTGAAATATAAAGTGAATTTGCCCACCCTTTCCATCACGTTAGCTTTTAGGTTGAATTGGTCGGTGGTTTAGTCCATGCAACTCAATACTACAGAAACCAATGTTTTCAGTCATTTTAGTGTTTCCCTTTATTCTAATCAATTGCAGGGCACATCTTGGGGCAACCATTTCTGGACTTTTCTTTGGTTATCTGACATGCCCAAGTGTAGAATTTGACAATTCTGCAAAGAACGGTCAAAAGGAAGCAGTGGTTCTTATTAGACGACAAGCTCATCCATGCAAATCCACTGCAGTCTTTTTTCATAACCATACTTGCATTTGCTATACTCGCCTTCGCTTATGGGACACAATTCAACAATATGGATCTGGAATAGGCGAATAGCTAAGTGTTTGTCATGGTTCATTTTTATATATCTAGGTAGCCCGACAACTATATATTCCAGAATGTGAATGAGCACGCGATGCAAGGACTTGATTTTGTAGTATGGGTCAGTTCTATATGTAACCAGGTTGGAGTTTTTTTCTTTCCTGTATCATGTATCTAATATACACTACCATAGTCTAGTACAGTTGGTTTTTGGATTGACTAGAGCTTGTCAGTGTCTGTAGGAAGGTAAAGCCACGGACGGCATAGCTATTTGTACAATTGGTTTGCATAAGAACTGACTACACAGCTGCATCTGCACCGTCGGTTGCAAGTTGCGACCCGATGTGACATTATCTTGGAGCAACCAAAAACCATAAACCCAAACTCTCCTATAAAAGTACTCCTTCCATCATACAAATTATAAGTTATTCTGATGTTCTTGGAGAGTCAAAACATCTCAATTAAATTGTGGGAGCCTAAGTCATGGTAATTTTTTTTACTTATATTTGGGATGCTTTGACCAAATTGCCTTTTCCTGTTTTGGTCCGTTTTCAACCGTTTTTGGCCTGTTTCTAAGTTTTCTCCCAAACCTGTTTCCAAACCGACTTAGCCATTCACCCGCGGCTTGGCCTGGCCTTGCCGTTTTTGCCTCCCGTTCCGTTTCACCTCTCGTTACCCGTTCTTGGCCTGATGTGAACTGTTTTCGCCTTGTATGAAACGTTTTCAGCCCGATGTGAGCTTATCCTTCTCCCATGACCCGTTTCCGCCTCTCGTTACCTGTTTTTGGCCTAGCGTGACCCATTTTTTTTGACCGCAAAAAACTGTGGGGGAGATCCCCACAGTGATAAATTTTATAATTTTAATAAAGTTGAGAGTTCTTACATGGGGGAATTAACTGAAAGAATCTAGCCATACACAAAATGATGACCTAAGATCATCCTTAAAACGGACAGATTGAAGAATACACTGATTCTTAAAATTGCCTAGCCAAATTGAGGGGGTTGGATCACGCCACTGAAACACCTTATCGTTGCGCAATTTCCACAGCTCCCATACTGCAATGAGCACTGCCTCGGTGAAGAAGGGAAGGTTATGAATTGTCCCTGCATGTATGAAGCGTGACCCATTTTTGCCTCCTTGACATGTTCTCAGCCCGATGCGAGCCGTTTTTGCCTCGTGCAAGACGTTTTCTGCCTGATGTGAGCCTTATCCTTCTCATGACCCGTTTCGGCCACTCGTGAGCCATATCCGTCACGCATGCTGCGAGTCATAGCCATCCTTGCCATCCAATCAACCATGCATACACGCAAGGCCATACAACCCTCGAACCAACCAACCAACCGCTGGATCCACCCTTTGCTGCCGTCCATAAGTACATTCTTAGCCTTATGGTGCGATGGCACTTAAGTCATGTGTATGCCCGTCAGCCACTAACATTTTTAGCATGACCACGTGGGCGAACCGCTATTTTTGCAGCACGGACACGTGGGCGAACTGCTGTTTCTGCCCTAGGGGCACCATAGGAGCGTCAATGCGGAGACTTGGCCTATTCCTCGCTTGGATGGGACAGACGCCTTTTGTGAGGGGCTGTTTTAGCACCATGGATGCCTAGGCGAATTGCTGTGTTTGGCAGTGCGGGCAGCTTAGGACCCGTGGACTTGGGTTGTCCATGGGCGCCTGAGCGGACTGCAGTTTTTCAGCACGGACGCCAGGCCGAACTGCAGTTTTTGCCCCACGGTTACAATACGACCATCAGCCCAAGGACTTGGCATATTCCTGGTCTGGATGGCAGGGACACATGGGCAGACTAGTGTCTTTGCACCACGGGCGCCTCGGCGAACTGCTGTCTTTGCACCACGGGCGCCTCGGCGAACTGCTGTCTTTGCACCACGGGCGCCTCGGCGAACTGCTGTCTTTGCACCACGGGCACCATAGGACAGCTAGCTTTCCTGGGGACTTGGCATGTCCACGGATCTCTTGGCGAACTGGTGTCTTTGCACCACGGACGCCTAGGAGAGGCATTGTTTTATCACCATGGACGCCAGGGCGAACTATTGTTTTGGCCAAGGTAACAAATAGCAGATAGCAGGTCTGTAGCGGATTGAGGTTTACATAGCGGATTGCAGATAGTGGGCTTCCACTAACATTATGTGATAATCTCATGTAGTTTAGGTATATTTATATCTCAAAAATGACTTTCTTTCACATTAGAAAAATCAACCAAATACAACATAGTGTAAATAGATATTTAATTGTATTCTAAGAGTTAATTCTTGATCAAATATATTTTAGATTAAGAATGAACTAGCTAGGTTCTCGACTTAGGCCGCTATAGCGGACTGGTACGTCAAATAACGGCCACTATAGCGGCTTGCTGCGTCAAATAGAGAGTGTTAAGTTCCAACCCGCTATATCCAAGCCGCTACGTCGTAGCGGTAGCGGCAAGGGGCCGCTACCGCTATTGCGGGCGTTATAGCGGCCGCTACGAACGCTATTTAGTATTTGGCAGTGCGGGCAACTTAGGACATGGGGACTTGGGCTACGGGCGAACTACTGTTTCTACCCTAGGGCACCTTAATTAGGATGCCAGCACACATTGAGTTGGACTCAATCCGGGCTTGGTCTTAAACCGGCCTGGCCAGTTCTCACGAGGCTAGACCAGTCTTTCGGCCATGTCGGTTTTGGGACCTACAAACCATCTTTTGTTCGTTTAAACTTCAAACACGATGAACCAAGCATATTTCTCGATTGTCTTGATGCCAGGAACTTAGATGTGGAGTCGATCCGTTACACATGCCGACATATTTTTTGTTGTCAATAACGTGAAGCGAATGATTCCATGATAGTACTAACTTATATCGAATGAGATTTCAACGCCAAGCAAGAAAGTTTAAGAGAAGAGGTGTTGAGAAGACTAGCTTCTCCTACATGCAGTGTCTTGTTTGTGACGTGCAATACAAGCTAAGATATTGACCCCGCAGGGTTGAACCTCCTAACCATATCCTCCTAAAACCCTATTTTGTGACCTATCTTTAACTATGAAGGTTGCCGAGTGTCAAATGCTTCGCTGAGTGCCTTTTATCGGGCACTCAGCAAAGAGCCTCTTTGCCGAGTGCCGCACTCAGCAAACTATGACACTCGGCAAAGAGAGCTTTGCCGAGTGGGCATGCACTTGGCAAAGAAAGTCTTTGTCGAGAATCAACTCTCGGCAAAGACACCCTCCTCTGACGATAGTCACCCAATCGTGACCCTTTGCCAAGTGCCTGCTGTTAGGCACTTGGCAAAGTTTTTTTTGTAATTATTTTGCCGAGTGCCAGACCAGGCACTCGGCAAAGAATTTTAATTTTTTTTTTCTTTTTGCACCTTTTTTTTGCAGCCTTGCTACAGTACTAGGAGCTAAATTTTCAAATTTGGTACATTTTTTATGTTTTTTGCTATATTTAGTTAATTTTTTTCTTTTACTTGATTTTTTTTCGTAAAAAAACAAGTTTGAATTGCAGGTGCATGGAATAATGGAATTTAGCCATTCAAAAAAAATGATATTCATGCTTTTGAGTGTATTGTGAGGCCGTATCCAGGAACTCACCCGAAATTTTGAACATCTTGTTCACGAAACATGGCCACCGACTTGCGGGTGATTTGTTTTTAAATTCTATTAAATGCAAACGAAGTCTGAAAATCACGAAAATTGCCGAGATGTCGTGATATTGCATGTGCAGGCTGTGATAAAAAATTGAGAAGGTTTCAAACAAGTTGTGACGTACATTGGTTAAAACCCAGACATCTGCATAGCGATCACATATCACATGCGATATGGTTTCTTGGTTTGTAAGCATCTATGCGTTCACGTGTGCAAAACCTTCTCAAATTTTTTTATCACAGTGTCCATATATGCTATCGTGACATCTCGACAAGTTTCATGATTTTCGGATATTGTTTGCATTTTATACATTTTAAAAACAATTCACCCGGAAGTTCATGGTCATGTTTTGTGAACAACATGTTCAAAATTTATGGCCTGTCCCTGGATGCGGCCTAAAATTAGACTCAATAACAAGAATATCATTTTTTCATCCATTTTTTTTTGATATCCGAATGACCAGTAGTTCAAATTTGACTTATTCAAAAAAATCAAGTAAATGAAATAAATTGAAGAAATATAGTAAAAAGTCCAAGAAATATACCAAACTTGAACAAGTAGTTTGAGGTAGTGTAGGACGACTAAATAAAAAGTTGGGAGTAAAAAAAAGAAAACATTTGCCGAGGGTCGGAAAATAGCACTAGACAAAGGCATATCTTTGTCGAGTGCCTAGTTCTACACTCGGCAAAGAGAATTTTTATTTTTTTTTAAAAACGTGGACACAGTCTGAAAAATAATCTTTACCGAGTGCCACGATCTGGAACTCGGCAAAAAGCAAATTTTTATAAAAGACACAAACCGTAGACTGCAAAACAAAAAAATATTTGCCGAGTGCCACGATCTGGCACTCGGCAAAGAGCAAATTTTTTTTAAAGACGCAAACCGTAGACTGCAAAACAAAAAAAATCTTTGCCGAGTGCCGCGATCTGACACTCGGCAAAGAGCAATTTTTTTAAAGACGCAAACCGTAAAAAATCTTTGCCGAGTGCCGCGATCTAGCACTCGGTGAAGAGCAAATTTTTTTAAAGACTTAAACTGTAGACTGCAAGACAAAAAAAATCTTTGCCGAGTGCCATGACACTCGGCAAAGAGCAAATTTTTTTAAAGACGTAAACCGTAGATCAGAAAACAAAAAAAATCTTTGCCGAGTGCCCGCGATCTGGCACTTGGCAAAGAGATTTTTTTTTAAAAAAAACGTAAACCGTATGCTGCAAAACAAAAAAAAATTCTTTGCCGAGTGCCAAATCGCGGGCACTCGGCAAAGCAAGTCAAAATGACTTAATACCACACCCCAGCCCACCGCCACCCCGCGCCGCCCCGCAGAGGAGGAGGAGAGGAGGAGGAAGAGGAGGAGAAGGAGAAGGAGGAGGAGGAGGGACCTGGCGACCGCGGCTGTCCCCGACGACCGCGGTCGTCCCTAGCGCTGTCGTCGTGTCTCCGGCGTCCCCTTCGCGTCCCTGGCGTTCCCGCGACCATCGCTGCCCCCTCATCGGCGCGTCCACGCCACTGGTATGCCCTTCCCTTCCCTTCCCCTTCTTTTGTTGCTAGTAGTAGTAGTGATACTAGTAGTAGTAGTTGAGGTAGTAGTAGTGTTACTACTAGCAGTAGTTGTGGTGGTGGTAGTTTTAGTGGTGGGAGTAGTGTTAGTAGTAGTAGAGTTGTAGCAGTAGTAGTGTTGTAGTAAGTAGTAGTTGTTGTTGTTGTACTACTTGAAATATTCTTGTGCATGGAATGAGAATGAAACTACATGGCTTCCCAAGATATATATGTGGTGGTCGGCCATCGTGCCGTTGTTTTCTTGTAGGTTTTGAAAACCTCACCGTGTAGGGGAGGTGTTGCTGAAATTTTTAGTTCTCACTATTATGTGTCTTTTTTTAGGAGAGGACCCGTTGGAGGCGAGCTAGAGTACTCCGATCGTCTTCCTCGTTGCTGCGGGTCTGCCTGCACCGCGTCGCTGCGGGTCTGCCTGCATCGACTCGCCACGGCCCCGCTAGCCTGACTCCACGGCCACCCTTGGTATAACCTCTCTTTCTGTCCCATGGTCGTAGGTCACGTAATCCAGTTAGACGTCTCCCGTTCGAAAGAGATACGGTTGGAGGTATGCAGATCATTGCATATCTACAACCGTATTTGTTTCAGATTGTCCACGTATTTTGGACAGCCCGTGGATGCGTAGATGGGTTATTTTCCTTGGTCTGCTCCGATTCGAGACAGGGTTTCAGCATCACCTCCCTGTTGTTCTCCGGATACACACTCTCCCAGCCAGGACGTGTATCGGGAGAACAGCGGGGAGGTGCTGCCGAAATTCTGTCTCGGATAGGAGTAGACCATGGAAACTAACCTCATCTACGCATCCGTGGGTCAGATTAGGACCTATCCTCACCTATTAGACAGTAGGAACGCCATGTAAATGCAATTGATGGTTACTTTGCTCGCTGGTATATATGTTAGAGGATGGATGACCGTGAGTGGATGTACACGGGCCGCTCAAGTCAGTGTGATTTCACCACTGAATGGATGATGAAGACCAATGATTTCTTAGAACTAGCATTTGACGAGTCTTGTAAAGGAGCGGTTCTAGTTTTGTGTCCTTGCAAGAGATGTGCAAATAGAAAAAGGAAAAACAAGGTGAACATGGGTAAACATCTTTTGAAGAATGGATTTACACCGGACTATACTCGGTGGATCCACCATGGTGAAGCCCATCGTCTGAGAGAGAGGAGGTGGTGAGACCCCGCGTCGAGGATTTTGATGCTGGTGCCGGGGTAGCAGATATGTTAGATGACTGGCACAAAGGACAGTACGATGAAGGACGTACGGAGGAGGAGATGGAGCCAACCGCAAAGGCGTTCTACGACATGATTTCTTCAGCATAGAAACCCCTTCACGATCAGACATCGGTTTCTCAACTGGTTGCCATTGGACACTTAATGAGGTTCAAGTCCGAGTGTAGCATGAGTCGAGAACACTTTGATGGTATGTTGACCGTGATTGGCAGCCTGCTTCCAAATGGCCATATTCTGCCAAAGAGCATGTACGAGTCACAGAAACTCCTTCGTGCACTCAAGATGCCGTATGATTGAAATAAAGGCAAAATTGAGGCTTCTATTGTAGAGGCATACATTCTGGAGGAGGTGTCAAACTTCATAGAAAAATACTATGCTGAGAATCTTCCTAGCATGCATAATCCACCCCCTCGTTACAATTCTGGCGAAAATGAATCGAACCTCAGCCTTTTTCGAGGGCAACTCGAAAGCGCAAGTGCATCGACTACTAAGATCTTGACACATGAAGAGTGGCACTGCATCATGCTATATGTGTTGAACAACCTTGACGAGGTGGCGTCGTACATTGGGTAAGTTCTCAACGAACTTGTTTCAATACGCCATCACTGTTCCTCATCCAACCCCTTGTTTCACGTTGGTACAAGGAATTTCTTCCACTTCTGGAATCAATCAAGGGATCCTACCCCGCAGAAAGCTGATACCCTTCTTTCAAAGGGTGCGGGACCAAGGAGGCCCGATTTTATTTCTTGGTTCAAAAACAAGGTACTTTCCAATTTAGCTCGTACTTAGTTCGACCTTCCAAGTTGCTCATACGTTCAAATAATATAACAGTCTATCTTGCTCGAGCTTGCAGGCCCAAACCGATGCATCTATCAGTGGCGAGTTGAGACAAATTGCAAACGGCTGTGCCTGAGCAGAGTCGGCCCAACCGAAGAACCACAAATAACATAGTTTTTACCTCCAACACTGATGGCCTCGACTTTTATGGAAGAATTAAAGGAATATATGAACTTTCATTTGCAAATGCCATCGGCTGCAAACCTCTTTGTCCTATCATATTCAAATACCATTGGTTTGATCCTGGAGTAACGAGACAGACCTCTCATCTTGGGCTAGTCAAAATTTGACAGGATTCCGTCTATCCAGGAGATGATGTCTATATTGTGGCTCAACAGGCCACACAGGTTTATTATACCTCATATGCATGCCAAACCAAAGAGCATCTTAAGGGTTGGGCTATTGTGCACAAAGTATCACTACACGGTAAACTACATGTCCCAAACGATGAAGATTACAACTTCAATACAAACACATATGACGGAGAGTTCTATCAAGAAGAGGGGCTACAAGGGAGGTTTGAGATTGATTTAACCGAAGCGATAGGAATGGATGTAGACAATGATTGGGTTGATGACGAGGACGATGGAGATGACGTGCAATATGTGAAGGACTTACAAATGCTTGAACAATTACGTTTAGGTAATGACAATGAAGACAACATTCCTCCTTCAGATAGTGTTGATTATTTCAACATGGTTGATAGTGATGATGAGACTTATGATCCAGCTAATCCCGATCATGCAGATTATTTCTAATACATGTAATACTATGTTATTTTGTAATTATATTTTGTTTATTTTCCATCTATTTCTAATTACTTCTTGTTTATTATTTTTAATTTCTAATTAGCTCTTGTTTATTCTTTCCAATTGCAGGTAATTGAACAAAGATAGTGGGCAACCGTCAGAGGAACGTGTTCTCGATTTACCGAAGGGCACGCCCTACGCCGGTTGCAGAGGAGGAGCCATCGGACAGGAGGAGGAGCAGCAGGAGGAGGTAGGCTCGTCCTCCCATGCTAGTGGAGGACGAGGTGGAGGAGGAGGTGGTGGCCGGGGACGAGGACAGGGACGAGGAGGAGCAAGCTCGACAGACGAACGAGGAGAGGGGTGGGGACTCGGATGAGGAGGAGGCGGCGGTAGGTACAGATTTTGCTTCCTCTAGTTCGTCGAGTGTCTACTTGTGAGGTCCTGCGAGCCTCCCTCCTCCGCCGGCAACTCATCGACGCCCAATGATTCTCTCTGAAGGGCAAAAGTAAGTAACTTAAGATGTTATCAATACTTCTTCATATGATATGTTGAAAATTGAAGTAGAAACTAATATTTTTTTCTTAATCACTTATGCAGGAACTGGACCGTTATGTCAGGTGGTGGTCTCGCACGTCATGTCAATGGCATCCTGGGTCTTCTATGCAGGACCCACTTCCCTAGCCTGGTTGACTACTCCAGGATGAGGGAGTCGGCCTACACCTTTGACCACTACGCCAACGCCCCCAATGCGGATGTTGAGAACAAGGCGGTGCGGGTGAAGCGGGACTTTTGGGTAAGTCTTCATCGCACCACATTGCTCAATACATCGCATTCATTGGACTTTTCTTGAAATAATGAATGGATACATCGTGTCTGTATGTAGCTTTATTATATATATGAGGAGGGATTTGAGGTCAGGGCGGAGGTGGTGCTTACCAAAGCCTGCAAAAAGCTCGTCGTGGACATCCATTATGAGGCGCGTCCAGGCCATCGTCACTTACCACAGGTCGATCCTTGGAGAGGATGTTAAGAAGCCACAAGCAAGAAGCATGATGCTGACTCGGGACCAGTACATACAGGTAGATAAAGAACATTAATATTGATTCATTTTGAGATTAAGTAGTCTTATTTTGTTCCTCTTATATGTCAAATACTTGATGACGTGTAGATGTATCCCTGGTGGTGCGCCGCATATCCCGAGTGCTAGGAGATGATGGTGGACAGGTGGTGCGGCCCCGAGTGGGCTGAAGCGCACAACGCTGCCCGGGAGCGGCGATTGCTGATGCCAGGTGTACCGCACCATCAAGGCAACCGTGGCCTCGCCGCATACGGACAAGCATGGGTACTCAAATTTATTTCTTTATTCTAACGCTCAATTCTACCTGATTTCTAATCATCTTGCTATCTTTCTTGCAGTCGGCATCACATGCGGGTTAGGAGTGCACCACATTCATGGCATATGCTATGGCCTACAAGGGCAAGGTGACGTTCGACGTCTCCTACAACTCGGAGGACCCACCCGAGGCGTACAGCAACCCGACCGTCTACACCCGCATCAATGAGTACACGTCGGCGGCAAGGTCTCCCCATGGAGATGACTATGACCTGAGCTCCTAGGACTTTGATCTAGAGGTCATCATGAGGATTGGAGGAGGCAAGAAGCATGGGCAGTACTATCTTGATGATGGCGTCATCGACACGACCTCTACTCCCTCACTCTTCTAGATCCAAGCACGGAGCACAGACGCAAGCATTCCCATACGCCCACGGCCGGACACTTCACAACAGCAAATTTTGTCACTCTAGGTGATTCCTGTTTTATTCATCGTACATTGATATTTACATACCTTATCTTTGCATTATTCAAACATTGTGGTGAAATGTTATAGGCCCAGGTCAAGCAATTGGAGGCCCTACAGGAGACCGATCGGCAGAGGGTGGAGGTTTTGGAGGCCTAGCACGTGGTGATGGAGCAGATGCAGTAGCAGCAGATGACGGAGGTTCTCCTGTACATGCAAGCTCTTGGACAAAAGACGGGTGTAGCTTCGCTATTCGTTACACTGCCACCTCCACCGCTCGGACATGTTATTCCTATAAGTATGAGTATGATTGTTTAAGTTTGTATGTTTATGCTTAGGGTTAAACAACAACACGACTGTAGCCTAGTGGATTTATTGTCTGACACATGCAATGTCTTCTCCTTTGTGCAGCCTCAATCGTCGGGTTTGAATAATCCACCTTTCGGGCCCTCGAATGATCCATGTCATGGTACATCACACTCTCAGTGGGAATCTGGGTAGTTGTCTTTGCATTTGTTGTTCACTTGGTGATGGACTTGTGTTAGTTATTTGGACTTGTGATAGACTTGTAGACTTGTGTTAGCTATTTGGACTTGTGATGCACTTATGGTTATATATGTGATATATATTGTGATGCATGTGATTTATGTGAGATATACGTGATGTATGTGAAATATATGTGATGGATGTGATATATTATTTTTGTTGTGATGGAATGTAAAAATTCAAAAAAATGTGTCGGTTATGGTCACTTTACCGAGTGTAACACTCGGTAAAGGCAACCTTTAACGAGTGCAATGCCAAAAACACTCGACAAAGCTAGGAAAACGAAGCCAATTTTGGCCAGTTTCCCAGCTTTGCCGAGTACCGGGGAAGAAGACACTCGACAAAGAATTAAATTTTTTTTTGCTTTGCCGAGTGCCATGCAGTGGGACACTCGGCAAAGAAAATTTTCAATTTTTTTTCTTTTCTTTGCCGAGTACTATGCAGAGGGGCACTCGGCAAAGAATTTTTCAAAAAAAATCTTTTTTCTTTGCCGAGTGCCAGGATGGTGAGCACTCGGCAAAGAATTTTTATTTTTTTTTCTTTGCCGAGTGCCATGCAGGGGGACACTCGGCAATGTTTAAAAAAAATAAAAAATTCTTTGCCGAGTGCCTAGCATCCGTTAACGTGCGTGTGCCATCACAACAACTTTTATTTGCCGAGTGCTGACGTGGCACTCAGCAATGCCCGACAAAAAGCACTCAGCAAAGAGGTCTTTGCCGACGAAATTTTTGCCGTGTCCCCTTTGCCAAGTGCGGCACTCGGCAAAGCCTTTGCCTTGGCCTAGAAGAGAGTATGTCCTCTTTTTATTTTATTTTTTGAATAAGCATGTGAATGAGGGTCTGAAGCCAAGATATCTGTTGAACAAAGATTTGCTGATCTAGATTCCATCTTTGGTAAGATATTTTTATTTATCCCTCGACCTCATACATATATATGCTACTAATATGCAGGTAGTCCTTTTGAGTAGGGTTCGCTCAATACGATTATTGATGCATGCACTAAGCTAAGGGTTGTTAAATTTTACCCTCGATCGGATCGTACGGAGAGCAACGCACATCGATCAGAACGAACGAGAGCAACAGCAGCTACAATGTTGCTTTGCTCTGAAGATACGTATATCCATGCCTGTGTGGCTGTGTCAGTGCGCCTCAGCGGAAACGAAACCCTAGCTCTCCACAAAGATCACGAGGATGTACAACAAATTAATCAGCGATCTCGATCGAGGTACACGTGCAGATTCACTGTGTTAATCAAGCGTGGCACGGGCGCATCTACGCTAAGAACACGTTATGGATCCACACGGGATCGCGGTACCTGTAGTATCGCCAAATTCGCCATGCATTCACGCATTGCACGGCCCAGATGCATCGCCGTGTTGTTGGGGTACAATGTTCGCTGCAGCGACGACGACCCCGGCCGATGGAGCTGTAGTGTGCATGTGTGTAAGACTATTCCCTAAAAAAATGTCTGTAAGACTGTTGGTTGCATGCCGTTCTTTTATATTGGCAGAAAAATAGTTCTGCTAAGTTTTTCATCCTCTGGTTCGGCCATTATATTTGGGGACTTGATCTGATCCAGGGTGCTAGCATCCGGACGGTGCCCGTATAGCGAGTGAGCGGGCGCCCTAGCACGCCGGGCTCGCAAGCGAGCGCCCCAGCAGCGGACCCGCGCCACCCCAGACGTCGACAGCCACTCCGAACGTTGCCCGCGCCGCTAGCCACTTCCCACGTACATCCCATGTGCAACACCTGATCTACTTTTGAAACATCTAGACATAACAATTACAACATCAAAAGAAGATAGATGAAACAGTCGAAACAAACGTCTAAAACACTTGTGAAAACACTTGAAAACTATTATAAAACATATGCAACATCCAGATTAAACACCTGCAACATACATATGAAACACTGAAACACTTGAAACATATGCTTACAATATGTTTGTATATGCAACATTCAGATCTACTTTTGCAACATCCAGATAAAACACTTGCAATATACGTCTGCAACAGACAAAACATTTGGAACATACACTTGAAACATACGTGTATAGCCATTACAACATGTGCAACATCCTGATCTACTTTTGTAACATCGTTATACAACGCTTACAACATACCTCTAAAACACTTGAAACATACTATTGCAACATACACTTTCAACGTACCATCTACTTACTGCTTGGACGAATGGAGGCTCGTCAACGTGGAGCTCGATGCCGTAGAGTGGCGCGGGGGTGGGGGGGGTGGGTGGGTGGGTGGGGATGGCCAGCGGTCGGGCGGTTGTGCAGCCCCAGCGAGCGACTGTGCGGCCAGACGAGTGGCTGCGCGGCTCCAAGCGACAGGGCGGGCAGGTGCGGTCCCTCGCAGTGGAGGTGACAGTGCTGCCCATGGCCAGCGTCTCCCGCAATAGGAAGGTGAGCGGCGGGCAGGTGGCACGGTGTAGTCGGCCACGGAAGATGCATGCTCGCGGTGAAAGAAGGCCACGATGGGGAGGAGTGGGGATCAACATTTTTTATGGAGAAGCCAGAAGCAGGCTCCGTATTGGACTCCGCAGACCCAATGAGGGCACGTCAGGAGGGTCGGATGCCCTGAGGAGAGCATTTCCTTATATTTGTTCCATCAAAATATGTGTGTGGACTCATGTTCAAGCATTGTATGCACAGAAGTTTATGGGGAAACCATGCTGCTAGCACAACTGATGCCAAAAAGAAAGCTAGAGACTCGACACACATGCATGTATATACGTACATCACTACTGGAAACCAGGACTTTGCCGAGTGTTTTTACACTCGGCTTGGCAACATATTTGTCGGCAAAGAGACTTTGCCGAGTGCTTTTTATCGAGGCACTCGGTAAAAATATTTGCGCCGTCATGTCACCTACCGTTGACGGTCACTTTGCCGAGTGGACGCCCAACACTCCTCTTTCATCGGCGTTCTGGCTATCAAGGCAATTTTTTTTTTATTTTTTTTACTTTGCCGAGTGCCCTAAGCCCGACACTCGGCAAAGTTTTTTTTATTTTTTTTATAAAAACACTTTGCCGAGTGCCTCTGGCCGGGCACTTGGCAAAGTTTTTTTTCTTTTTTTTTTTTTAAAAAAACACTTTGCCGAGTGCCACAGGCCCGACACCCGGCAAAGTTTTTTTCTTTTTTTTTAAAAACACTTTGCCGAGTGCCACAGGCTAGACACTCGTCAAATTTTTTTCTTTTTTTTAAAAACCCATTACTTTGCCGAGTGCTGCTTGCCCGACACTCGGCAAAGTTTTTTTTTTCTTTTTTTTTTAAAAAAATACTTTGCCGAGTGCCACCCGAGAATGCAAATTTTTTAAAATTTTCTTACGTTCCACTGTTACATACAATATATATATATATATATATATATATATATATATATATATATATATATATATATATATATATATATATATATATATATATATATATATATATATATATATATATATATAAACATGCATTACATATCAAAAGCACACGCATAATTTCATAAATCCATCGGAAATCCATCATAAATCCTCCCAAGTTCAACATTACAAGTTTATTATTACATGTTCAACATCATAAAGTTCAACATCCCTACTGCGGCGGCGGAGAGTGCATCTGTGGTCTCTCGGATTGCGGTGACGGACCGGACTGCGGTGTAGGGTTGACGGGATCAGCCCTCGGTGACACGATAGTGGAGTTGTTTGAACCCACCGACGGAGGCTGCACAAAAGAAGAGATTGCATGTGTTAGACTCAAAATTGAAAATTTCGGCAGCACCTCCCCTGCACGGGGAGGATTCTAACCTGCAAGAAACAATGACACAAAGGCTAACAAAATAACGTCATGAATGACGATAAAACAACGGCACGAAGGCCGACATTCCCAACGGCACGAAGGCCGAAAATCATAACGGCACGAAGGCCGACAATCCCAATGGCATGAAGGCATACTCACAGGTGTGAACTGTCGAACCGGAACTAGAGCTGGCATCTGCACTTGGACACCCGATGCTTGTCCGATGGTTTGCATGATCTAGAACATCTCCGCCAATCTGCTTCTGCATGGCCTCCAGCTGAGCGGTCAGGAGCGCTTGCGCATCCTTTGTCTCTGCCAGCGCATCCCTTGTCTCTGCCAGCTCGGCCTACAGTGTTTCAATCACATGTTTCAGTATTGCAAATCTGATCAATGTGTGTAAAGTTGAACGTACGACGAGTGAAACCGGAATTACCTAAAGTTTGTCGACCCACGACAGTGTTAGAGTAGGTCGTGCACGTATGGGAAGGCTTCTGGACGTGCTCTGTGCCCTCATGTCGGAGAGAGAGGGTGCAGAGCTCGAGGAGTCGGCGCCATCTGCAATCCACAACCGCCCCGTGCTTCCTGCCTTGCCCCAGCCTCACGATCACCTCTGTCTCAAGGGGCTTAGTGCTCAGATTGTGCTCTGAGCCACGGAGCGCCCGAACCGCCTCCGCGTAGTCTCGGACCTTAGCGTGGACGGTGGGGTCAGAGTAAGCCTTGGCAGGGGCATCCGGGTTGAAGATGACTTCGGATTTCACCCGGGCCATGAGGGACATAGCCCATGCTGTGAACTCTGACACCGGCTGGTCCAGGTGTGCCACCTCCTGCGAGAAAGATGACCAAGATGATTAAAAATCAGGCAAAATTGAGCGTTAGAATAGATAAATGACATCTCATATGAGTGCCCGCTTGAATGCGGGGAGGTTGCGGCTGCCTTGGTGGTGAGTTGGACCGATCTTCAGTGCCTGCTTCCGCTTGCCTTGCTCGTGCTTTGCGATGTACGCCGGGTCAAGGTACCTGTCCATGATCCTCGACCATGCCACTCTATGTGACATGCACCACGAGGCAGGCACCTACACATCATCAAGTGTTTGACATATAAGAAGACCAATTCGGGACCTACTAAATCTCAAAACAAATCAATATTATCCACATACCTGAAGGTACTGCTCCTTGGTCAGCGCCACCTTTCTTGCACCATCTTTCTTGAGGGGTTCTTTCTTGATGGACCTGTAGTAGTCAACATGGGCCTAGAGTCGTGCCTCATGAATCATGTCGCCAACGTGCTTTTGATAGGCTCTATGTGCCATCCGATCCGCCATCTCCTCACGACCATCTTCTGGCTTGAAGTACCTCTGCATGCAAACACGATGTATTCGTTCATTATTTCAACAAAAGACTTAACCAATGAAGGAGATGTATTGACCTTCATTGTGAGACACTTACCCAAAACTCTGCCAGAACCTGCTCCTGCTTGTTGTCCTGCACGTCATCCGAGCCGAGCTTGTACCTGTTCGACGACCAGGCCGGTTGAAAGTCCTATGTTTGGTGTTGGTAATTAGTGACAATGCCTAAGTACTAATCCTATGCCTAAGTTGTGTGTAGCATATGAGGATTAGTACATTCCAAGGTTGGTGGCAAGATGGACATGGTGATCATGATGGCCACACTTGGATTTGGACGCAGCCCTATGTGATCAAGGCAAAGGTATATGCTTAAGGGTTGTGTTTTAGTAACCAAGACACCTAGTGGATGTGGTTACATTATAGGTTAGATAGCCGTACTATAAAGAGGGGAATGACGCGGCTATTGAACTCCTAAGTGCCTCTAAGTGTGCATTTCATAATCATATGCATTTGGATAGAACTAATAACGCCTTGAAAAATGATTGTGAAAATGCTAACACACTCACACATGACAAGATCACTTGGTGATGTTAGCACATTTGCGATGGCGGTGGAGTTTGAGCGGTAGAGAGGGTTTGGGGTCCTCTCTCCCTCCCGCCGAGCTTGCAAGACAGGATTCAGGCGTTTTTGAGAAGTTGAAACGACTATTTTCCACTACGCCGGAAGTCGGAAAAGAAACGGAGGCGAACGGAGGTCACAGAGGTGACCGGACGCTAGACCGAACGCGGTCTCTATTTGACCGGACGCGTCCGGTCAGCGTTCAGCGTCTGCGCGTGTTTCAGTTTGATGATCGGACGCGCAGCGCATCCGGTCACTGTCGATCGGACGCGTCCGATCATTTAGGGAGCTTACTGGACTCAAACTGGACGCTGGCACTGTGGCGTCCAGTCAGTTCTACAGCGTGTCCGGTCACTGTTTAGTTGTGAGCTGCTCATGCTTGACCAGCGCGTCCGGTCAGTCATGGGACCAACGTGTCCGGTCGTTCGCAGCGCGTTCGGTCTGCGCGTCAAGTGCGTCCGGTCTGCGCGTCAAGTGCGTGTCTGGTCAGTTGGACCAACGCGTCCGGTCAGTGCTTCACGACTTAACCGTTGCACGATTGGTGTGTCCGGTCAGTTGGACCAGCGCGTCCGATCAGCACGATTTTGGCTGTTTAAGTTTCTAACGGCTCTATTCAAAGGGGTACGTCTATAAATACTCGTTGGCTGGCTCAAGGCTCTATCTCTTGAATATTTGACATACTTGTGAGCACTTTGAGCTAAACAACTCCCCTCTCACTCATCTCTCTTGCTTCCTTTGCATATTCAAAGTGAGATTGAGTGATCCAAGTGCATTTGCATTGTGAGATTGCATCTAGTTGGCACTTGGTGGTTGATTTACTACTGGATTCTTGTTTCTCTTGGTGGTTGCCGCCACCTAGATGGCTTGGAGCAGCTTGGAGGCGTTGGCAAGAGTTGGTGATTGTTCTTGGCCACCTCCGGTGATTGTGAGGGGTTTGTGCCTACCTCGGCGAGCGCCAAAGGCAACATTAGTGAATTGCTCGTGTCATTTGCAACCTTTTGCCATTTGGTAGATTCTTGTGGCGCCTTTTGAGAGGCTCGGTATGAGACCGATTAGCCACCGAACCACGTGGTGAAGAGGGACACAACGGGGACTAGCGTGCCGGCAAGCACGTGAACCTCGGGATAAATCTTCGTGTCATCACTTTCATATTGTGATTGATTGATCCTGGTGTTCGGTTATCTTGGTATTTATTGTTGATCATATTGGTTGGCTCAATACTTCGCCCCTCGGTGAAACTCTCCTAACTCAACTCCGCATTACTTTCTTAGTTATCTTTGCTAGCTAGTTAGCTTTGCTAGAGTAGCTCCTTTGTGTAGCTTGCTAGTTGTAGTTGTAGTTACCTTCTCGGTTTGACTTGTGTGGTTGAGTGCAAATATACTAGAATTGTGAATTGGTTAGGTGGCTTGCAAACACCCCATAGGCTAAGCAAAACTAGCATCTCGCTACTTGTTATATTAATAAACTTGTTTAGCTTGTCTTTGTAGAAATTTTTAAAAAGGCTATTCACCCCCCTCTAGCCATCAAGACCTTTCAAGTGGTATCGGAGCTGTGGTCACCATTTGTAAGGCTTAACAACCTCGGTGTAAGATGACTCAAGTTATGTTCAACCATATTAATGGCAAGCCTCCATTCTTTGATGGTATCTCTTCCTTTGATCATTGGAAAAGAAAGATGAAGCAATATCTAGGCAATATACATGAGAAGGTTTGGGATATGACCAAAGAAGGATATATCATTCTTGATAAGGACTATCTCACTCCAAATGACCGCATCAACAAACAATGCAACACGACGGCACTTGACACAATCTACCGTGCCATTGATGACAAAGTATTTGAGCAAATCAAAGATCTTGAAAAGGCAAATGAGCTTTGGATAAGGCTTAAAGAAACATATGAAGGCACTTCAACGGTAAAAAGTGCCAAACTATATATGCTCAAGGACAAGTTCTCCACTTTCAAGATGAAGGATGATGAATCCATCCCGGAGATGTTCTATAGGCTCCAAGTCATTGTCAATGATCTCAAGGGGCTTGGGGAGAAGGTTGAGGACAAGGACTTCTCACACAAGTTCTTGATGTGCTTACCTAAGAAGTTTGCTACCTTGAGAAGAATGATCTTTAGAGAGGGATTAGACAAAGTCAAACCAACCGATGTGCTTGGAGATATCATGACCAATGCCCAATACAATGATGATGAAGATGAGGTAGAAGAGAAGGAGACCAAGGTCAAGCAAGAGAAGCCCATTGCATTCAAGGCTTCATCTTCTAAGGGCAAGAGCAAGGTGGAGAGCGATGATGATGATCCATTCGATGATGAGACCATGGCCCTCCTTGTGCACAAGATGGGAAGGTTCATGAAGAAGAAAGGATATGGTGCAAGAAAGAGAAGGGACTTCATGAAGGCAAAGGAGGTGCTTTGCTACAATTGCAATAGCCCCGATCATGTAGTGGCAAAGTGCCCCTATGAAGACAAAAGATATCATGATGGGGAATTGAAGTTAAAGAAGAACAAGAAGGAGAAGAAAGTAAAGAAGAGCTTCACATTCAACAAGAAGAAGAAGGGTGGTGGTTATGTAGTCACTTGGGATAGTGACAACTCCGATAGTGATGATGATGAAAGCTCTAGTGATGATGAAAGGACCACTTGGCGAGCCTTTGCAAGCATCACCCTCTCCAACAAGCCATCCATCTTCGACACTACATCGACATGTCTTATGGCCAAGCCTACCAAGGTAAATTACAAGGCCAGAGGAAGGCATTGGGTGCTTGATAGTGGGTGCTCTCAACATATGACCGGTGATTCAAGAATGTTTAACTCTCTCAAATCAAATGATAGTGGCATTGATAGTATCACATTTGGTGACAATAGCAAGGGTGATGTAAAGGCTCTTGGAAGGATTGCAATCTCAAATGATCATAGCATTTCCAATGTGCTACTAGTTGAAAAGCTTAATTTCAACTTGTTGTCGGTTGCTCAATTGTGTGATCTAGGTTTCAAGTGCATATTTGGTGTTGATGATGTGGAGATAGTTAGTGTTGATGGCTCTAACTTGATCTTCAAAGGCTTTAGATTTGAGAATCTATACTTGGTTGATTTCAATGCTAGTGACACTCAACTTTCAACATGCTTGCTCACCAAATCAAGTATGGGTTGGTTATGGCATATAAGACTTGGTCATGTTGGCATGAAGCAATTGAACAAGTTAGTGAAGCATGACTTAGTTAGAGGCTTGAAGGATGTCACATTTGAGAAAGATAAGCTATGTAGTGTATGTAAAGACGGAAAGCAAGTTGGCAATACTCATCCATTGAAAAGCATCATGAGTACTTCCAAGGCATTTGAGTTGTTGCAGATAGATCTATTTGGGCCAACTACATACACAAGCATTGGTGGCAACAAGTATGGCTTTGTGATTATGGATGATTTCACTAGATACACATGGGTATTCTTTCTTGTGGACAAGAGTGATGTATTTGACATATTTAAGAAGTTCATCAAGAGAGTGCAAAATGAGTTTGAGACCATAATCAAGAAAGTAAGAAGTGATAATGGAAGTGAGTTTAGAAACACAAGAGTTGATGAGCTATGTGATGAGCTTGGAATCAAACATCAATTCTCGACCAAGTATACACCTCAATCAAATGGCCTAGTTGAGAGGAAGAATAGAACCTTAATTGATATGGCAAGATCAATGTTGAATGAGTATAATGTGAGTCATTCATTTTGGGCCGAAGCAATCAACACGGCTTGTTTCTATAGCAACCGCCTCTATTACCACAAGTTCTTAGAGAAGACACCATATGAGATCTTGAATGGAAGAAAGCCCAACATTGCATACTTTTGGGTATTTGGTTGCAAATGCTACATCTTGAAGAAGGGCACTAGATTGAGTAAGTTTGAGAAGAAATATGATGAATGATTCTTACTTGGGTACTCCACTACTAGCAAAGCTTATAGAGTTTGAATTTGGCTAATGGTTTACTTGAAGAAGTGCATGATGTTGAGTATGATGAAACAAATGGTTCTCAAGATGAAGAAGATAACTTAGATGATGTGAGAGGAACTCAATTGACTAATGCTATGAAAGGAATGGACATTGGTGATATTAGGCCAAAGCTAGTGATTGATGTGGATGACAACAAAGATCAAGTGCTCCAAAGTCCAATTACACAAGCTAGTGGTTCTCTAATGCAAAATCAAGCTAGTACATCATCTCAAGTGCAACAAGATCAACAAGTGGCTAGTTCATCATCTCCAACTCATGATCAACATCAACATCCAAGCAATCAAGTCCAAGTGCTTCAACCAACTAACATTGCAAGAGACCATCCATTGGATTCTATCATTGGTGACATACAAAGAGGAGTTTAAACTAGATCAAGATTGGCATCATTTTGTGCTCACTCTTCTTTTGTGTCAATGGAAGAACCCAAGGACATTGATAGAGCATGGAGAGATCCGAATTGGGTAAATGCAATGCATGAAGAGCTCAACAACTTCAAGAGAAATGAAGTATGGGAACTAGTTGAGAGGCCTAAGGATCACAATGTCATTGGAACAAGATGGGTCTTTCGCAACAAGCAAGATCAAGATGGGATAGTAGTAAGGAACAAAGCAAGACTAGTGGCTCAAGGTTACACACAAATAGAGGGTCTTGACTTTGGTGAAACTTATGCCCCGGTTGCAAGATTGGAAGCAATTAGGATCTTACTTGCCTATGCTTGTGCTCACAATATCAAGCTATATCAAATAGATGTGAAGAGTGCATTTCTCAATGGGTACATCCAAGAGGAGGTGTATGTGGAGCAACCTCCCGGTTTTGAAGATGATAAGAAACCCAATCATGTCTACAAATTGAGAAAGGCTTTGTATGGATTGAAGCAAACACCTAGAGCATGGTATAAAAGATTGAGAGATTTCTTGCTATCCAAAGGATTTGTCATGGAAAAAGTTGATACAACACTATTCACCAAGAAGATTGGGAAAGACTTGTTTGTGTTGCAAATATATGTTGATGATATCATATTTGGTTCAACCAATCAAGATTATTGTGATGAGTTTGGGAAAATGATGGCAAAGGAATTTGAAATGTCAATGATTGGTGAACTTAGTTTCTTTCTTAGACTTCAAATTAAACAAATGTAGGAAGGAACATTTATAAGCCAAACCAAATACATAAAGGATATGCTAAAGAAGTTTGGTATGGAAGATGCAAAAGGAATCACTACTCCAATGAGCACTAGTGGAAGCTTGGATAGTGACAAGAGTGGCAACATGGTGGATCAAAAACTATATAGATCAATGATTGGTAGCCTACTCTATGTGACGGCATCAAGGCCCGATGTAATGTTTAGTGTATGCATGTGTGCAAGATTTCAAGCCTCACCAAGAGAAAGTCATTTGAAGGCAACAAAGAGAATATTGAGGTATTTGAAGCATACACAAGATGTTGGATTATGGTATCCCAAAGGTGCAAGCTTTGAGCTAGTTGGATATTCGGATTCTGACTATGCCGGTGACAAAGTGGAGAGAAAGAGCACTTCCGGGACTTGTCAATTATTGGGAAGATCACTTGTCTCATGGTCATCCAAGAAGCAAAATAGTATTGCACTATCTACCGCCGAAGCCGAATACATCGCCGCGGGTAGTTGTTGTGCACAAATCTTGTGGATGAAGGCAACATTGAAGGATTTTGGAATCAATTTCAAGAATGTGCCATTGCTATGTGACAATGAAAGTGCCGTGAAGCTAGCCAACAATCTGGTTCAACATCAAAGAACAAAGCATATTGATGTTCATCATCACTTTATTAGAGATCATCAACAAAAGGGTGACATTGCTATTGAGAGTGTGGGCACCGAAGATCAACTAGCCGATCTATTCACCAAGCCACTTGATGAGAAGAGATTTCACAAGCTAAAGAATAAGTTGAACATACTTGACTTCTCCAACATGAGTTGATGCACCTCCATGAAATGACATGCCTCTCCTTCGAGCCCCAAGGTACAATTGGTTGACATGTCATATATTCTATGCTAAGGACTTGTTTAGTGCATCTAGTCATAATTTACATGTTCTAGGCTCATTCATGAAAATCAAATGAATTTGAAGTTTATATGGTGCCACTATTGTTTCCATGGCTTGTATGATCTAGTGGTAGTATATAACTTGTTTAAGTAGCTTGTGATCCTAAGTGTTTAATCTAGATCACTTGTCTAAATATTTACTTCAACATGGTGCATGATAACCCTTCTAGTGAGGTGTGAAGAAGCTTGCCCTTGGATCAAACCTAAGCATTTTATTTATGCAAGCAATCTAGGTTGAACCACAAACTTGATCTCCTCACCCCATAATTCAACATGATATTCTATCTAAAATTGGTCCCTTGTGGTCATTGGTGCCAAAGAGAGAGAAAATGTTATTCACAAAGATAGAACTCAAAGGGGGAGAAGCACAAAGGGGGAGAAAAACCTAAAGGGGAGAATTGATAAAAGAAGGGGATCAACTAAAATTTTGAGCACACAAGTAGGGGGAGAAATCTCTTAAACATGAATGTTGCATTTCCATGTGCACTTCATATGTATGATGCATAGTTATGCATTTCTTTTTCTCTGATACTTTTCTTGTGTGGTGACTTGCTAGTATAAATTGAATGATGTATTGAGGTACTATCATGAATAGGAAGTAGTTAGATTTTTCTTGCTTCATGTTTTTTAAAGTGGTACTAGAGCCTTGCTTATATTGTTGATCTCACAAGGTTTCTAGTTATGTTTGTGCTTTTCCAAGTGGTATCTAACTACACAAGGTGCTAAGATGGTGTTTATCGCTACTCTGATGGTATCACACTTCAAAGGTCTATAATCTAAAACACTTAGCACCTATTGATAGTCAATGCTCCTATATTTTTCCTATCTAACATGTATGCTTCCAAAATCCAAACATATAGCATACATGTAGGGGGAGCCATTGCTATCAATTTGAGTTCATGATCACATGTCCATAATTCTTACACATGGTAATATACTTGGACAATGTGACATGGGTTCAATTAAAATTTTATCATAATATCTTTGTGAAAGGTTTGTCACCAATTACCAACAAGGGGGAGATTGAAAGTCCTATGTTTGGTGTTGGTAATTAGTGACAATGCCTAAGTACTAATCCTATGCCTAAGTTGTGTGTAGCATATGAGGATTAGTACATTCCAAGGTTGGTGGCAAGATGGACATGGTGATCATGATGGCCACACTTGGATTTGGACGCAACCCTATGTGATCAAGGCAAAGGTATATGCTTAAGGGTTGTGTTTTAGTAACCAAGACACCTAGTGGGTGTGGTTATATTATAGGTTAGATAGCCGTACTATAAAGAGGGGAATGACGTGGCTATTGAACTCCTAAGTGCCTCTAGGTGTGCATTTCATAATCATATGCATTTGGATAGAACTAATAACGCCTCGAAAAATGATTGTGAAAATGCTAACACACTCACACATGATGACATCACTTGGTGGTGTTAGCACATTTGCGATGGCGATGGAGTTTGAGCGGTAGAGAGGGTTTGGGGTCCTCTCTCCCTCCCGGCGAGCTTGCGAGGCAGGATTCAGGCGTTTTTGAGAAGTTGAAATGACTATTTTCCACTACGCCGGAAGTCAGAAAAGAAACGGAGGCGAACGGAGGTCACAGAGGTGACCGGACGCTGGACCAGACGCGGTCTCTATTTGACCGTACGCGTCCGGTCAGCGTTCAGCGTTTGCGCGTGTTTCAGTTTGATGATCGGACGCGCAGCGTGTCCGGTCATTCAGGGAGCTTACTGGACTCAAACCGAACGATGGCACTATGGCGTCCAGTCAGTTCTACATCGTGTCCGGTCACTGTTTAGTTGTGTGCTGCTCATGCTTGACCAGCGCGCCCGGTCAGTCACGGGACCAGCATGTCCGGTCGTTCGCAGCACGTCCGGTCTGCGCGTCAAGCGCGTCCGGTCGTTGCTTCGCAGTTAGCCGTTGTGCGACCGGCGTGTCTGGTCAGTTGGACCAGCGCGTCCGGTCAGTGCTTCGTGACTTAACCGTTGCGCGATCGGCACGTCCGGTCAGTTGGACCAGTGCGTCCGGTCAGCACGATTTCGGCTGTTTAAGTTTCTAACGACTCTATTCGAAGGGGTACGTCTATAAATACTCGTTGGCCGGCTCAAGGCTCTATCTCTTGAATATTTGACATACTTGTGAGTACTTTGAGCTAAGCAACTCCCCTCCCACTCATCTCTCTTGCTTCCTTTGCATATTCGAAGTGAGATTGAGTGATCCAAGTGCATTTGCATTGTGAGATTGCATCTAGTTGGCACATGGTGGTTGATTTGCTGCTGGATTCATGTTTCTCTTAGTGGTTGCCACCACCTAGACGGCTTGGAGCAGCTTGGAGGCGTTGGCAAGAGTTAGTGATTGTTCTTGGCCACCTCCGGTGATTGTGAGGGGTTTGTGCCTACCTCGGCGAAGCGCCAAAGGCAACGTTAGTGAATTGCTCATGTCATTTGCAACCTTTTGCCATTTGGTAGGTTCTTGTGGTGCCTTTTGAGAGGCTCGGTGTGAGACCGATTAGCCACTGAACCACGTGGTGAAGAGGGACACAATGGGGACTAGCGTGCCGGTAAGCACGTGAACCTCGGGATAAATCTTCGTGTCATCACTTTCATATTGTGATTGATTGATCCCGGTGTTCGGTTATCTTAGTATTCATTGTTGATCATATCGGTTGGCTCAATACTTCACCCCTCGGTGAAACTCTCCAAACTCAACTCCGCATTACTTTCTTAGTTATCTTTGCTAGCTAGTTAGCTTTGCTAGAGTAGCTCCTTTGTGTAGCTTGCTAGTTGTAGTTGTAGTTACCTTCTCGGTTTGACTTGTGCGGTTGAGTGCAAATATACTAGAATTGTGAATTGGTTAGGTGGCTTGCAAACACCCCGTAGGCTAAGCAAAACTAGCATCTCGCTACTTGTTATATTGATAAACTTGTTTAGCTTGTCTTTGTAGAAATTTTTAAAAAGGCTATTCACCCCCCTCTAGCCATCAAGACCTTTCACCGGTGACCACGTCCTGTCTTTCAGCTTCACAAGGCCGGGGAAGTGTTTCATGCACAAACATCCTAGGATGGTCGTGGGGGTGCGTGGGGGGTCAAGAGCACCTGACAGAAGTATCCAACCCCTGCATAAGTGACTAAGAAAAATAATTAGTTTCTCTATTGATTCTCAACGTATTATATGAAGTACTAGTGATAACATCTATAGTTACTTACCTTCTTCCCACAGGACGAACCACTGGGCATCGGTCAGGAAGCGGAACTGAACGAAGGCTTGTGGGACCTCGTAGGTAGGGAGTCGACTGAGCAGAACTGTTGTCCTCCGTCTACTGAGTCGACGGAGTGTCTGTGCTCGTGTTCGTGACCGCCGTGTGGTCCTCCGGGGTAGGTGACAGGTCCTCCTGCTGGTCGAGAGCCAGGGGGAGGAGGTGGGTCACTCCTGGTCCAACCACGGCCCCTCCCCCTTCCTCTCCCCCTCCCTATGCCTGCTCCCACCGCTAGGGCCGAAGACGTCCCCTCACCTCCCGTCGCTAGGCGCAGCCTCTAGTACGTTGAGAGCACCTGCCTCAGTGTATGGTCCATCACCATCTTTGTTCTATCACCTGCAATGTACAAAGAGTGAACAACAAGCATTAGTACATACGTTACAAATAGTTCAAAATGAATAAACATAACAAAATTTAATAAAAATCATAGTATTACATGCTTTAGGAATAATATTCATAATTGGGGTCATAGGTCTCGTCATCACTGTCAAAATTGTCCAAATGGGCAACACTATTCGAAGGTTCTGGGTCTTCTTCATCCTATCTGCCTAAATGGAATTGCTCAAGCATTTGAATGTCCTTTGGATTCAGCACTTCATCTCCAAGGTCCTCTTCATCAACCGTTTCATTATCTACTTCCATGGCGGTGCTCACACCGGGTAAGACTATCTCTAAGCTCCCTTGTAGCCCATCTGCTTGATAGAACTCTCCATCATATGTGTCTGTGTTGAGTAAGGTGTAATCTTCATCGTTTGGAACAGCTAGTTTACCATGCGAAGATACCTGGTGCACAATAGACCAACCCTTAAGATGGTCTTTGTCTTGGCACACGTATGGCGCATGATACACCTACATGGCCTGTTGAGCCACAATATAGACATATTTTCCTTCATAGACGGAATCATATCTAATCTCGACTAGCCCAAGATGAGGGGTCCGTCTCGTTTATCTAGGATCAAACCAGTGGCACTTGAATATGACAGGAGTAAGAGGTACCCGGCCCTCATATTCAAGTTCATAGATCTCCTCAATTATTCCATAGTATTCGATGTCATTAGTGCCCTGTGTAAAAACTTGACTGTTGGTGGTTTTCTGACTAGGCCAGAGCTGCTCGTGTCTTGACGTGTGGAAGCGATATCCATTCACGTCATAACTGGTATATGACTTCACCCTTAACTTGAAGCCATTTGCAACCTGTCTCAACTCGTCACTCATGGACGCATTGGTTTGCACCTGCAAGCTCAAGCATGATACATCATTATAATATTGGAACATATGAGGTACTAAGGAATATCGACGAATGTACGAGCTAAGTTGGAAAGTACCTTTTGTTTGAACCAATCAATGAAATCAAGCCTCCCAGCTCTCGCACCTTCTGAAAGAAGGGTATCATGTTCGTGCGGGGTAGGATCTCTTGGTTGATGCCACTCTTGATGAACAAATTCCCTGTACCAAAGAGAATCAATGGGGTTCGATACAAAATAGTAACGTTGTATTAAAACAAGTTCGATGAGAACTTACTTAATGAATGGCTGAACCTCGATAAGGTTGGTGAACACATATAGCATGATTCTACGCCACTCTTCTGGATCTAATCTCTTGGGGGTCGATCCACTTGCGCTGCCTAGTTGGCCTTTGAAAAGGCTGAGGGTCGATTCAACTTCGCCAGCATTGTAACGAGGGGGTGGATTATGCTTGCTAGGAAGGCTCGGCTTATAGTAGGATGTCGTGAAGTTTGAAACCTCCTCCCGAATGCGTGGCTCTACAATGGAAGACTCAATTCTAGCTTTATTTGTACATTTCTTGTGAAGAGTCTTTAGACATCTCTCGATTGGATAGCACTAACGGGCCTGTACGCCCCCCAACTTTGCCTCGTTCAGAAGGTGCACAATCAGATGCTGCATCGACAAGAAGAAGCCGGGTCGAAAGATCTTCTCGAGCTCACAGACTAACTCAGGCGCCATTTTTTCTAGCTCTTCAATGACGGACTTAGATAGCTCCTTGGCACAAAGCCGGCGGAAGAAGTAGCTCAACTTTGCCAGCACTAGCCAGACATGCTCAGAGACATAGCCTCGAACCATCATCGGAAGTATCCACTCAATCCATATGTGGTAGTCATGACTCTTCATCCTGTTGACTCACAGAGTCTCTAAGTTCACACCCCTGCTCAGATTCGCTGCATACCCATCAAGGTACATTAAATCCTTGATCCATCGAAGCACTTCCCTCCTTTGATCGATTTTCAAGACATAGGGGGCCTTAGGCCTTCTCCACTGCTTTCCTGTTCTAGGATGCCACATCTCTAGGTTTGGCCTATCGCACAACGTCGCCAGGTCCACTCTAGTCCTTAGGGTTGTCCTTAGACTTGTCAGTGTCCATGAGCGTCGCCCAAAGTGCCTCGGCGATATTCTTTTCAGTGTGCATGACATCAATGTTATGGGGCAGTAGGAGGTCATTGAAATAGGGGAGCATCGTCAAGCCGGACTTATGAGTCCACATATGTTGCTCACCATATCCCACGAAACCACCATCTTCGTTGGGCACGAGAGCGTCTATCTGAGCACGAACCTCGCCCCCAATCCTCAAGCGCGGTCTAGGGTCTATCACTTTGACACCTTTCATAAAGCTCTTGATGTCTTCTCTGAATGGATGGTCAAGAGGGAGGAACTAATGATGTTTGTCGAACGACGAATACTTGCCACCCTTCTTCAACCATGTGAACCTCACAACTTCCTTGCATAGTGGGCATGGGAACTTCCCCTGAACACACCATGCACACATTAACCCGTACGCTAGGAAGTCCTGCAGGGAGTAGTGGTACTAGATGTGCATTTTGAAGCTTGTCTTCGTAGCTCGGTCGTATGTCCACTCCCCTTTGTCCCAAGCCTCGATCAACTCATCTATCATAGGCTCCATAAAGATACCCATATGACTCTCCGGGTGTCCAGGGATTATCAACGATAGGAACACGGTATGTCGTTGAAAGGCGACATTGGGGGGGAGATTGATGGGGATGACGAACACGGGCCAACATGTGTATGGTGCAGCCATCATACCATATGGATTGAACCCATCTATTGCCAGCGCAACTAAAAGCTCTATGTTTAGTGTTGATAATTAGTGACAATGCCTAAGTACTAATCCTATGCCTAAGTTGTATATAGCATATGAGGATTAGTACATTCCAAGGTTGGTGGCAAGATGGACATGGTGATCATGATGGCTGCACTTGGATTTGGATGCAACCCTACGTGATCAAGGCAAAGGTATATACTTAAGGGTTGT